>VDFB02256132.1:194416943-194606059 GCA_007258455.2 Sequoia sempervirens
GAAGAAAGAAATTGGGCATTTTCTCAACAATGTAAACAAATGAAGAGAAGGTTTTTCCCAGATTTAAAAATACAACTTGAAGACATTTTCTCAGGCATTTGTATTCATTTTCTTAAATTCTTGCATACAAATTCTCCAATTTTATACTAAAATTCAAACTGGTTAAAAGGAGAAGAATGGAAAAACCTGGAAAATTACTGTCCAGAATTTCTTATTGCCTCCCCTTCCTGAGCTGGTCTTTCTAGAGAAATTCCTCTTCTTTCCTGCCTTTTGATTCCTTAACTTCCTATTAACTTCACCCAAATTTCCTCTAGACCTCCTAATTTGATCAAAGAAAT
Organism: Sequoia sempervirens; assembly: GCA_007258455.2. Lineage (NCBI taxonomy): Eukaryota > Viridiplantae > Streptophyta > Pinopsida > Cupressales > Cupressaceae > Sequoia > Sequoia sempervirens. The sequence continues at coordinate 194,417,282 of VDFB02256132.1, forward strand.
AGCTTCTTGCAACCATCGACACACAAACTTCCAGAGAATATTGTTTTTCAAGAAGAAATTTCAAGAACCGTTTCTTTACGGGAATGTCTTTTCCTATTCTATATTATTTTCCTTTCTCTCATTTCACCCTAATCTTGTAATTTAAAATAAATATGATTAAGAAATATATGCATTTTAAATTTCAAATTTATAAATAGGAAAAATATAGGAAATCATTTACAATTTCTTGCACAAAAGATTTAGAAAGTAATTTAAAAATACTCACTCCATAAACAAGTATTCCATCTAACTTGTAATTAATTCATTATTTAAATATCTTAATTTAAATCCATAAATCCTTTAAAACTACAATTAATAATTAAATTACATTTATGTTATTATTTTATTATTTATTTTGCAAATAATTCAAAGCAATCCAATTAGAATAGACATTGCCTAAATGCAACTATATGATTCTAGGTGTTGTGTGTGTGACCGAGAATTCTTCCTCTTTTACCCTATCGGGAAGCTAACCTTCTTTCCTCAATCACACTCTTGGTCTTCGACCACCTACAACTCAAGTGCACTCAGGCACGCAACAACGAAATTGTATTAGTAATCGATATAGAGATATAAATCAAAGCAATAATTAAATCAATACTTCTATTTTGTTCTATCTTGCATATTTTCAAAATAAAATGCATTCATAATTTCAAAAGTAGATACTTTTCACATTTCCACACACCAAAACATCGTAATATATCATATTACTCTAGCACACACCATCATTCATAAAATAAATCCACACAAAGCCATGGATCAAAGTCTGAGGCGTGGCACATACAATCTTGATATCTCAGAATCTCTGTGTTTAGTTTATAGAGACTCTCCTTACTTTCCTCTGTTTTATAACCACAAGATTTAAAAACAATTTTTGTTTCAATTGGGTAATGGTCAGATAATGTTTTTGGCTCTACCTGAACACAGTTAGCATCTTTTTTGCTTTCAAAACAGAATGCTTCGTTAGCATAGAATCGGTCCAATCTGCAGTATACTCTTTTATTGTCATTCTAATTGTTACAGCAAGTAAACCAAATACTCTTGCTTTATTTCTTCTTCCCTTCCAAGGGGTCAAAAAGCTTCAATACTTTTTTCATTCTAGACCAATAATTTTGCTCATTCCTTTTCCATCCCCAAGGATAGCCTCCGGATTTGTCTTCTTTATTTTCTACCATATTGAAGTCTCCCCCAATAATCTAGGGTACTTTGGGCAGATTAGCCACACACCATCTCTAATCTTCTATTCTATACCTGTAGTCATTTGGGGCATAGATTAAGCATATTGCAAATTTATGATTATTTCTTTCCAAAATTACCCAAATACATCTATTGTGGGGTGAACAACCATTATTAGTAATATATGATTTCCACTTTTTCCCTATTAATAATGTAATCCATCCTTTCGTTTTTTTATGTTTTGTGTGAAAGACAACAACATCCAACTCTTAGAGCATTGTTTAACTGGAAATCTACAGCTTTTACTTCTTGTAGTAGCAAACAATCTAGGTCATTTTTACTATTGCAAAGAGACCTTAACACATATTTTCTCTCTGGAGATCCAACCCCTGAATATTCCAACTTATACAACCTATAATCATCTTTTAGGGAGGGAGTGGAGGCGGCGTGGGGATTCTTTTGACTCAAATAGAGCCTGTCAAAACAAGAAGGCAGTCCTTCTCCTTTCTTTCCAAGTTTTTGGGAACTGTTAGCTCTACTCACATCCTTTCTTTTTTTGTTTTCTTCCTCTTTAGCTTCTTTTTTCCCTTTACTTCTTTATCACCTCTAGACTCTTGAAACAAGGGGTTAAAGCAATTTATATCCCCATTTTCCTTTTTATAATCACAGTCAAATGGTATCCCATCTGAGTCAACAGAGTTTGTAGCCTCTGGAAGGTCTGGGGATCTCTAAGCCTTTCTTCTTCTTATTTAGCCTTTGAGCTTATCAAGCACAATTTCTTGTGCATTCTTTTTATGAGAGACACTTTCCATTTCATTTACTGGAACAATTGCATTTGTTCCTTTACTAGCATCATGGCTTTCATTCTCTTCATTTGGGACCAATTTTTCATTATTGAGATCACATTCCATCCTATTCGAAGATCCATTAATTTTTGTTCTTTCCTCACCACAATTTTTTGACATTTCTTCATTAGGGTTAGCCTCTTTTCCATTTTGCACATTGTGCACATTGTCCTCAGAGCGAGATTGTGGTTCAACCTCACTGTTGTTACTTGCATCATATTCCATACCCACATTTTTGTCTTCCTCTGAGAATTTTTGTGCATCATGGCTTTTGAATTCAGCCTTTGAAGGCCTATTATTTCTTTTATTATTTAGGATTTTTGGGCAGTCCTTTTTTTTGGTGACCATTTGATTTGTATAAAAAACAAGAATTCAATCCCCCAAGGGCTTCTATTTCAGAGCTAAATTTTTTTCCATCTATTTCAAATTCAATTATCTTAGGGATTTGTACCCCAATATTAAAGGACACCAACATTCTAGCACTCATATGAGGCAAAGTGGATCTAGTGTCTTCTAATTGTAAAATTCTACCTATAGGTTTTAGCAGTTGGGACAAAAAAATTTAAAAAACCCACATTTGTGGTGGCACATTTTTAAAATTTATCCACCTTGGGACCGAGCAGAATAGGATTCCATTTTGTTTAATTTCAGGTAACCAAGCCACAACCCTGAAGAAGGTTTTCCTGATATTCCATAAATCCTTTTCTAATACTCTCTTTTGCATGTTATGATTCTTCAGAAAGACAACAAATAAACCCACAAAACGAAATATATATTCCCATTTTTTAACCCCAAACATTATTCAACCAATTATCAAAAAAATTCTTTGCAGGCAGATTATTATTGTCCATACATGCCAGAAAAATAGCAATGTTTTTTAGTTTTTTTTCATCTTTTTTAACTGCATTTAACATTTTCTCATTAGGGTTAACCCTCAAAACCTGGGCAAAAGTGGGTCCTTACCTCCTTTGCATTTTCCTATTATTGCGCCTCCTTCCTTGACGGCCCTTCTATAGTTTCCTTTGAGTCCCACATTGAATTCACTTTATCTAAAGGCATTTACAGCTTTTCCACTTGAAAGATTTCTTTGAAGGTTTTGTTCATTCCATTTTTTTTAATGTCCTCCCCACTACCATATGCCAAGTCCAAATCCATACACTCGCACAGATGCAATTAACACATCTATGTGAGCACAGACCCAATCCCCCTAAAGGTACCTACCATACCCTTGCCTAGACTTATGAAAACCAATTTAAAAAATTTGCCCTAAAAACCTCTATCCCAATACATACACGTGCAATGCCAAAACATACAACATACGGAAAGGAGGGACAAAACTTACTATCCAAGGAAATAGAGACACATGAAACTAGAGGGAAAGAGGGGCTCATGATGAGGAAGACGTCTTTTCATCTCCCGTGCACACAGACCAGAGCCTTTCTACCATATTTACAATAGAAAAACATAGCATAAAATTGTAAAGATAGCAAAAAGATCCTTATGAAGAGGAAAAACCCCATACATATAGATTACCGAAATGAAGCAATCTTTGCCATCGATCCATCAGGGTTAATCCAAGAGAACAATTTTTTTCTTAAATTCTTCCATGTTACTCTCTGCCTTCTGGACCTTACTTGTCCTTCCTTTGTAATTATATGCATGTAATTCCACAATTTTATTTTTTGTTTCCTGCTGTACGATGGTGGTACTTTTCATCTACTACAGTAACACTATGTTGCTTCATGATTGACGGAAAGACATAGATTCTCTCTTTTTCATGGGGCATCCAGCCTGCTAATGTTCCATAACAATAATTTTCTGATTCATAAATTTTGTTGTTTGCCTTTGCCCTCCCTTGCTTTCAGTGCACCATCATATTCCTTCAGCAAGTATAATACCTGTCTATCTGTGTTTATTTGGCAATTTTTATTTGTGCTATCCATTGTGATTTGATATCTCTATTCCGTTGATCTTGAATTTGTAATTTGTTTCTTTTCCATGTTCGATGGAAATAAGCTTATGCATTACCAGGGACAATCAAAATTTTGCTTCAGTGTAATGCCAGTTATTTCATATTTAAAAGGTAGTTTCTTTCATCAATGTTGTCTTGAAAGAGTTTCTATTTACTTTAGTTGTATTTACTTTAGTTGTCTTGATATCTGTAGACAGATAATGTCTTGAAAATTTCTCTGTAGGTAGTCCTTGCTGTTCTAAGTAATTGCTGGCTGCTATTGTGTGCATGTCCCCATTTTATCCTCTCTTTCATTTTCCATTCTTGTTTTTTTCTGCTTGGCTTGCTCTTTTGCCTCTTTTGCTCGTGCTCTACCTAATTTTGCATTCTTGCTTGCATTGTTGGGAAGTCTCTTTGCAAATTCCCATATTTATGGTCACTTCTAAATCAAAACAGAGATCTTTGTAACTACTTGGTTACTCTCATTTATGCTCCAATAATTTGACTTAAGCTTATCATTGGTGATTTCTCCAGGTTAATGTTGGCACAAATGCAAGCCTGATTTGTCATTGTTTGGTTCTTATTGAGGTTTTGTGCACAGTGCATTTTCCCAGTGCATTTCTCCTGGATTTATGAGCCATGTGATTATAGAATTCTGTGGGTAGCACAAATTGTCAAATAGCTTTACCCATATAAAAGCTGTTAATATTAACTCTTCTATAGGATTGAAATTGATTTTCCATTGTTTCATAAATAGGCCTGCTTTATTCACAAGCCACAGACCACCTTGGAAAATCATCTCCTTATCTTCTGTTATCTCAAACAGTACTCTGAAACACCCTTCAGACTCTATCATTTTTTCTTATGCAATTCTACTTCTCTGTTATCCAGTCATCCAGTCTCATAGTCTTTTGGGGGACTGTTATAGTCTTTTGAAGTGGCATGTCAGTTCTTATTCCTTGGAACTTCATACGCATTTCTAGATTTCATCCATCAATCAAATGCGTAGTGCTAATTCCTCCAATTTTTGTCTGTGTTATGTTTCTCTCATAGTTCTTCCCTTTCTTGTCCTGTGTTCTTTCTTCCTGTGAGGATGGTCTTCTTTGTGGCTTGCTTCCATTATTTTTTGAATACTTCTTTTGATGGAAATGCTTTTGTCTCCAACAAGAATTATTTTATCATTCTATGAGATGACAAAGATAATGGGGGATTGTAGCCTCCCCTTGATTTGTCAAGGTGGATTTTGATCAGCATACAGATTGTTTCCTATGAACCAACATCTTCTCTCACGTAGTTGAAATTGTCTTGCATTCACAGATTTGTTGTCTTTCTCAGAATCTCAGTTCCCAAGTGAAAATTAAGAAAGTAACCTCATTGATATTTATCATTACTAGATCTGCTATATTCATTTGTGAATCATAAATTCTAGAGTGGAGAAACAAGCTAGCAGAAGCTACTTCCATTCATTAAATAGGGGCAACCAAACTCAAATTTTGTGACTTCTTTGACAGCATTTCTCAAATATTGCTTAACCCTCAATGTAATCTGACCCCTTCCTTAATCAGTAAAGATATAATCTATACATGGTATGTCCAGTGAGAGTCTAGAAAAGATAGGCTTCTCAGTGCTGCAAACTGGGGCTGTAATATGGTTTGGATACATATCATGACCTCACTCTGATCAATTAACAACCTTACCAATCTGTCCGTGCCAAATTCTATGCTTTAAGCAAATACTTGCCAAATGAGAGATAGAAAACATTCAAAATTATAAAGAAGAATCTTTAGACTCTGAATATTCTATTAAAGAGAAATAGCATGTTTAAACATTTCGGAAGGTGAGGATATGCACCATTCTACAAGATTGTGGGTATAGAATTAATGCCAACCATTGAATGATGAGTCCATATGATCATAAATAACATCCTAGGACTACAATTGAATGACAGCTTGAAAGTATACATAAAACTATGCCAATTTAATGATTTGTTATAGTTTTAATTTGCACCTTTTAGTGGGACACAAAACAAAATAGATGAGAGGTAGACCGCTCTTCGAATTAGAAGCTCCCTTTAAATAAAAAAATAATATAAACTGCACAATATGTACTTGCTTATTTACAAACTTTACAATTTTTTATGGATGATTTTGAGTATGCATTACAAACAAAATAAAAACCTATCTTACATTTTCTTAGTCTAGGTGATTTAGCACATCAGCACTAATAAAAGAAATTGAGTTTTTTGATTGAAAGAAATCCTTTAGCTACACACTCGCATCGTTCAGCTAAATGTAGACTAAACAATGTGTATACACATAGAGATTGAATAGGCTCAAATACATAAATACAAACACATTGGTAAATTAACTGAAGGACTTAGCACAAAGTCATAATCTACACCTTCAAGTTAACCTGCAAGACAATGGTTGCGAATTTGTCAAAACAATTGTACTCTTAGCATACATAATGAGACATCTCAATAAACATTTATAAGCATTATAAGCATAAAATTTCATAGTGAGTAACAAATTCTAAATAACAATAACACTAAATACTTAGCGAATAGAAACTTTAGTAATATGCAGGCTTGACAATTACCATTCTAAATTTAAATGCAAAATAGCAGTCATTAAATCTATTGCATAAAAAGCTAATTGCTATTTCTAATTTAAGAAAAACTAATTGCAAAAAATGCGTTTTTATGACAAAATTGTATCCTTTAACACTAAAACTAAAACCATGTAACCTCTAGTTAAGTTATAGATTGAATTTATTACATTACAACTCTTCACACGCACCTGCACATTGGTTTTGAATATTTGCATTTAACATTTGAGTTTTCCTTTATGAGTTGTGTCCTCAATTTCAGGCGCACACCTAATAATTAGGTTGTTTTGAACATTGAATTTTTTCATTTATTGAGGTGCATCCTTGCCCCCAAGCATGCTCCAATACATTTAGCATTGAATTTTCAAAATGAATTTGCCTCCTTTATGAGGTGCATCCCTCAAATGAAATGAATTTTTGACAAAAAACTCTCTTTACATAGGTGTGCACTTGCCTCCAAGCATGCATCTAAAATGGGTTTTCACAAACCAAATTTTTTTCCCTATATGAAGTATCTTCGGTCTTAGGTGTGCACCTATACATTGGTTGAATTTATTTCATCCTTTGTGTAGACGTTCCCTTGTCTTGAGGTGCGAACCTAAATGTTGAGATTAAATTCTTTTAAAACTTTATAACCTTTGTATAGACACACCCTTTGTTAAGGCATGCACTTGAATATTGGAAAGTAAGCGTGCCTTGCATTGATTTCCTTAAGATAAATGCACCCATATTTCCACTCACACCTATGCACTAGCCTCCTTCTAAAGTGTTAATTTGGTTCTCTAAATAAGTTGCGCCTCTACATTTCCTCACGCACTTGTGCACACATCCATTCCTTTTATAAGTGCATCTTTGTAATGAAGTCAAAAAAAATTAAGACTTGAAATATTTTATTTATATAGGCGCACTCTTGAATAGTGGCATTCAACTTTGCAAACAAATTTCTCTTTATGGTGTGCGTTGTTGAAAACAAAATATCATTTTTTGCTTACAGGTGCACATTCACACTTTAGGTGCACCCCTGAAACTTAAACATTGAATCTCATTTTGAAAACAAATTGATAAGCTTTATGGGGTGCATGTCAGAGCTCAAGCACACACTACTGTATATGCCTTGATCATTTTGAATTTCCAACTTTCATTGTCTTGCATGTCTCCACCATGGGGTGAACATATATGAGCAACATTTCAATTTTCAATTCCTTTTATCAAGTGCAGCCTTCACCTAACACATGCACCTCAAGCAACAACTTTCAACTGTTGAATTTTCTCATTATGAAGTGCATGCTCATGTGATTCTAATCTGCCTATATCCAAGTGCAGTCTTATTCTCAGTCTTAACAAAAACTTCTTCCCTCCATTAAGAATACTATTCCAAGTGCATGCTCATCTGATTTTAACCTGCTTTATCCAAGTGCACTCTTAATCTCAGTCTTAACAAAAAATTTGTCCCTCCATTAAGAATACTATTCCACAATCTTGCAAAGGTTAGTAAAGAACAAAAGATGTCAAGATACAACAAACAATACAAGTTCTGAAAGACTTTTGCACTTATGACCACTTAAGGCAGTGACTTCAACTTGAAACTTGACATAACACAAAGTTTTCATGTGGGTACAGCATGACTAATAGAGATAACGATACTGACAATTATTATGATCAAGCAAACCAAACATTTAACCAATGACATGTGCATTCGATCTTTAGTTCCTAGTCTTATTATAGCAATTACATGTCCATCTCTTAGACCAGTGTTACGTGGTTGGTCAGGTCAATGTCTATAAGACTTTACTAATTTCCCAAAAGAAATTAAAAATAGCAAGTCTGTTGAAACTCATTAAGGATTTCCTCTAGTTGTGTAATTGTTATGGGTGGAAATTCAAATTTAAGTTTCGTTTGAAGTTCTAATTAGTATTTCTTTGACCTATGTCTTGAGATGATTTTATTTAAGCTTCTTAAATCTTAGCAATATAGCATTGAAGAATATAAAAATTATGCTTGAAGTTGATATTATCAACCTTGCTTTATAAGAATCATAGATTCACAGGAAACTATTAAAACATGCTTGTTTGTTTGTGATTTATTGTCTTGAAGAAAAGATGCACAATGGAACCCCATTAACAGATGAAGACCGCATACCATGGCTAGAGGCACTCCGTGATGCTATGATAGATTATATTATCAAAGGTAAGATTGTTGTTGTTGCATGTTCTGCTCTTCAGCCCAAGTACAGAGAAATTCTCCTTCTGGCGGATCCTGAGTATGCATTGGATTCTTATGATTCAAATAAAAAAACAAAACTTATCTCATTCTCAAGCAATGGAGGAAGACAGCATGCAAAATCCTCATCCGCAAGAAAAGTTGTATTTGTGTGCCTTAAAGCCTCAGCAGAATTAATTTCATCACGGCTAGAAATCCGGGAAAAAGAAGGAGCACACTTTATGTCTCCAAACCTTCTGCAATCTCAGATAGACTTATTACAAATTGATGAAGGAGAAGATATATTTTTATTAGATGCAACATTGAGCCCTGAACTTATTACAAAGAATATCCAGAGGAAACTATCAGAGTCCCAATTGTTATCTTGAATGAGACAGTATGAATAATCTTAAATAATATATTGTTTGTTTCTGCTCCTTAGCATGGTACAAAGGGGCTCTTCTGCATTTCTGATAGAAAATGGTTGGCTAATTTGGGTTTCTACATGTGTAAACTATTAATCTATTGGCATGTAGCAATCAAGTACAGAAGCTTGTAACCACACCAGAAATTTCGGTGCTATCACTTTCATAATCTACATTGCATGTGCAATTACAGTCAATTTCAGGTCCTCTTTCCAAGGATGTCTAAGTGATAAGTAAAAGATCAGTTTATATCAATGAATTAATTACTTATGATCTAGATATGAGTTCATATTAAAGATATTTGTTCATATTATTTCTAACATTCTCCCGTGTATGTGGCCTCCAGCTTGATATGCCCTTTCTTCTGTTCATTTTCTAGCCTCCTTTATCTTTAAAGCCACTGGTTTGATTGGTTTGGTCTCCTCTACCTTGAAACCACAAATTGATAAATTCCAACGTAAAAGCTTTACAGAAAATTCCATGATTTCTTTTCTCAAGTTTATTTTTCATTGTATTTGGGAGATCACCTCAGGCACAGATAACTGAGGAATCTCCAAACATCACCTACAAAAAGAATGTCTTAAATTTAGATTTCCTCTATATACTAAAATAATAAACTATTAACTGACCTGATACATTCTAATAGTTTATTCAACTTTATTGCATATTCTGCTGCAATATTCAGCATACTTTGTTTTTTACTAAGTTGACAATATAAGGCCTGTTTGAGCACAAAATTGGATGAATTTCAGCTAAAGCTTTGAAATTTGTATCTTTGGAATCATGGACACCACATTTCACTTTGCGAATATAACTGAGATTCAATTTAATAAAATGGGACAGATCTTCTTCAAGAAGTAAAAATGGAAAATATCATGCACCTTAATATATTAATGCAGTTCCTTTTGACACATAGATGTATTCACATTTCCCAATGTGGAAAATCAATCTGTAATGATAAAGACATTTATGGCACACTTCCCTCTAAAATTAGGTTGGAACAATTTAGACATAAGAAAACTTGATCTCTAATTTGAAAGGATTATGAGATTGTTTTATTATCTGATATATCCACTATAGCTTGATCTCTAACTTGCTCGTGAACATTAAAATTTTTTAATCTATTCTATTCTATTCAAGAAGATTTGACTATGAGGTTTTTCACTTTGAGCTCGTCTATATGCGTGAACATTTGTCTCTATATGGCAAAATTCCAGTTGCTTGTGTGTTGATCTGCTTCTCTATTTTAATGTCTGCCTGCTTCTTTGGAAGTATGAAGTTTGGACCCTAGTACCAAAAATCTTTCTCAGATTGACTCAGCAAATCAAAAGATAAAGGTTTTTCAATTAATGAGTAAAATCCAGAAGAAAAACATTAAAATAAAATAAAAAATGTTTTTGAAATTTCATGCCAAGTAAAGGAAAAAATGTTATTTTTCCATCTGGCACAGCCTAAAGCAATTTTTATTCTTTTCTTTCTAAAACTAGGAGAGAAGTTTGGATGCTTTATTAAAGTCAAGGGGTGGTGACTTGGGCATGCTCTTTGTCATGATATAGGGCAGGATCAAGGGACGGGATCCCTGCCACCAAGACCAAGTGAAGGCCTTCAAGGCCACATGGACATTCATGGCACATGCCATTTGTCATAATTTTTATAGTACTTTACAAGGACATGTTCCCCCCACAAAACATGAAATTTTGGGATGAGGACATCCTCAAGATGAAGGGATGGGATGAAACATTTCCCTACCACCACCTATAGGATGGATGTCTCTACAAAAGTGGTGGATGTTTCAAGGACATTCGCTTGCAAGGGATGTTGTGGGAAGCCCCAATTGTTCCCCAGACAACTAGGTGACATTAAGAAGGTGCTCCCCTACAAGGGATATTTGAGGGGACCCCAGCTGTCATTAGAACAACCAAGCAACATTTCAAGGGTGACCTCCTTGCTAAGTGTTGTACCCAAACCAAAATTTTTGCTTCATTAAGGCATTTTGCTAAGTTACCGATTCAGTTTTGGGTTTGGGTTCGGGTTTGAGAAGAAAAAAAATTTGGGGTTGGGTTCATTTTGGGTTCGGTAATACAAAAACACATAAAAATTAGAAATATATACATATTTGCAGCAGTAATTAAGCTCAGAATACACCACCATATTAATAGTCAAATAACATAGCAAAAATACACCACTTTCATAATCAAATATTAAAATATTAGTGATACTCAAATGTCATGATATAAAATTATAGATTAAAGTTCAAACATAAAAATGTCAAGTGTTTACGATCAACCATTATTAATCATTGATCAATCTGAAAAGTGTGGACATTTTTTTGTGTGGAAGGCAAACAAGAAAACATTGTTACATAATTATTTACATTGTGAAAAAGCCAAAACCTTTTTCTTGCAGATCATAGAAGAATTTGAGAGATTTTTTGGGTGTCCTTGCCTTGGAAGTTTGGAATAGAACTATCCTGAGCCATGAATGATTGACCAAAAACTGTGAGAAAGAAATAAGATAAATCATGCAACTTGTTGCAATTTCTTTCCTTGGGAAAAAGGGTAAAATTTGCTTTTCAGGGAGAATCTCCTTTAGAGTTTGAATGCATTGATAATTTTCAAAATCAACTTAGCTGAATATGTCATCTAGGTTTGAAGCTTTTAGGTAAAATGTTTGCTTCTTAAAATTTTGTTCAAAATTCAAGATGTGGGCTCTCCTCCCTTAGGGAAGAGAAGGCCTATCAAACCTAATACTCTTATGCAACACTTCTTAAGTTCTTGTTGATGCAATATTAGATGCGAAGTTTCAAAATAGGCATAGTTATATAAATTCTCATCTCAGGACTATCATTGCATCAAATTAAGAATTTTCAATCCTTTATAGTCTAGACAAGAGAAGTATGGAGTAGTGTTCCAATGCTAAAGTCTTATTGTGAATCCCTTTGCTATCAGTGGTTCAAAAATGAGGAATTTGTCTTGTGCACCAAATGAGAAATATTCACAATATGTGCTAGGAAGGAATAAGTCCATAAGATCAAGTATGCAAGAACTGAGAATTGCAAAATTGGCTTACATTTGACTTCCACACAGAAATTTTCACACTTTTCGAACCCACAGTCAGGGTTTCAAACCTTGATCAAAACCACAGTTAAGGATGGAGGGTCCAAAAATAGCACTGTCCAACCTTGCAACAAGAGTAAACATAGCGGAAACTCAAAGAATTGGATTAACAATCCCACATGGATATATAAATAATGATCAATTATTCACAGGAAACATGCCTTACCTTCCAACTTACAAATTACAAAATGATATGGTGTTAAGCCCAAAAATACAATGCGGGTTGAAGCCCTTTATGTTCCTGCTTCTCTATCACTACTATCACTCTACTACCACTACCTAATGCAACTACACAATGCTTATATATATATCAATTCCTAGCTCCGGAAAAGGTCCGTGTAGGCCTCAAGAGGTCTCAAACCCCAAAGTTGATGAAACGTGTGAAGGTTAGCTAAAATATATGATTCTCCTTTGATCCTTAGATAAACATGATGCGGATCGGAACAAAGGTTCCTCGATGAATTTGCATCCTTAGGAAATGGTTTCTTGAGCTTCGTAAGTCACGAGATAGGTCCACACACTTGAACTTTGCCAAGACTGGTCTATGAATGCTCTTTGTCCAATTACAGCTGATATTTTGTTAGCGATATCTTCGTATTGGGATCTCCAAAAAACTTGAATTTTGGATATGATGTAGATGTTGCAATGAAGATCATATATCCTGCTCTGCAAGCTCTGATGTTACAATGCGGTATAATGTGGTATGAGATACTAAGACTGGATCATGACAGTTAACTACTGAAATGCAAGAAAACATGAATGCAAGTATTTTTTTTGGTTGATGCAAGATTACTTGAAACTTGGGATGCTCCTGCATCAAAACACCAAGAGACAAAGAGGAAAGATATAATTTTTAAAACCATTGGAACACCCTCCTAACATATCTTTTGAACCACTCTCCAAATTCCATTGGGTTACAATAACCAAAAAGGATAAAACAACGATTTTGGGCTTCAAAAAGAAACTACTTACAAATCAAACTTTGAGATTCAACATGGAATTGGAACTTAGTTTTGAGTCCCAATTTTCTTTTGACATCCACCCTTTACCAAACAAAACAAACTAAACCCAACTACATGCATGCCCTAGGCCTTGCTCGAACCTGGCACTTGTTTCAAGTTTGAGGTTTCATCCAATCTTTGAGTCTTGCAACAACACCAAACACACTTTTGTGAGCCTCATGTTCACATGTAGACATGGGACTTGTTCCCAGGTCTTTGATTTCTTATGCCCTCTGCAACTCGCAATCAATGTGAAGCACATTCACTAACTCATGGGTGTTGGACCTCCGCTGAGACTTGGAACCTTAGGTTATAAGTCCCTAATTTGATCCAATCCTCATGACTTGCCACACAAACCCCTTTCTAATGTGTGAACATTGGGACTTGTTGTGACCTTTTCACACATCGCCCCATTCAAGATGGGGACCCCCTAATTTTTGCTCCATTCTGGTCTTTTGGCTTGGGTTTTTTTCTCTCTCCCGCTCTGTCTCTTTTTTGATGTCCGCTTTTCGAGGGATTGTGCCCGTCACTGAGTTTAAACGTGAAATTGACCAAGTCTGAAAATTAGGGTTTCATTTTTCCTGGTCACCCAAGGTCGAACGAAGTCAATAAATTGAAAATTGAGCTTAACATTTGTGTTAGTATGCTTCCAGCAGGCTTTCAGCGGATTTTCAGCTAATTCGAGATACTTACTATTTTTAGTAAGTGTGAAATTACATGCGTTTGTCAGCATTTTAAGATTCCGACAGTCACAAAGATTCAGCACATCAGACTACTCGCATGCAAAATTTGAGCGAAAACAGACAACTTACTATTTTTAGCAACCGGCTTCCGACAAATTTCGGGGTACAAATGCAGAGTTTTTCTTTTGCATGTCGATGATTCTTGGTGGGTTTTTCGAGAGCTTCGCAATGGTGTGACATGCAAATGAAGATAATCACTCAGTAAGGAACTTGCTATTTTTAGCAGGTGTGTCCCGGCAACCGCTTCCCAGCAGTTCAGAATCACGAGCTGATCGCAGTGCCACAAAACAAAGAGAAACAGAGATCATTTGATACGCATGCAGAGCGAATTAGGGTTTCCAGCTTCGGGACCTAAAAAGAGGCATAAAAAGTCAAAAAATTTGAAAACCAGTAAACCACCTCGATCAGATCCTTCAGGCTGTCTGCTGGTGAAATTTCGAGTCAAATGGAGCACTTACTATTTATAGTAAGTCAATTTGGAAACGGGCTAAAAATAGTAAATCAGCTGCATGCGTCAGTGTCAGCCGACAGGTCACGTGGTGAGGAGTGCCTCATTAAAATTTCAAATCAATCGGAGCAATGGAGCTATCAGAAACATGAGGTTACTATTTATAGTAAACCACCTTCAGAAACAGGCTAAAAATAGCAGGTCAGCTAAAAATGGCAATGTCGACAGGACAATGAGGTGATAAGGATGCAGTGTGTAAAATTTCAAGTCGTTCCGAGCTTCAGAGGTGCAAAATTCAGAGGACTTACTATAAATAGCAGGGCATGAAATACTGGCGAAAAACGATGAAAAATGTTCTAAGTCTGGAACTTCATCCAGTTGACATGGCAAATGCGCCTAGTTGATGAGGAAGCTCAGGAAAAATTCTAAGTATGAGGTTTATCCTTCACACAGGGCAAAATGCGCTCGAGAAAAAAAAAAAAAAAAGTCAAAGCAAAGTCAAAGATTATCATCCTGCTCCTATGGCAAAATGCGCCCACCTTGAAGAGAGAAAGGTTGAAAAATTTTCTAAGTGTGGAAATCCGCCACCCCCTTCCAAATGCGCCCATCCTCCTCAGGGGGTAAAATGCGCCCAAAGGCACAAAAAGTCAAAGAAGTCAACAAATATCATCCTGCTCCTATAGCAAAATGCGCCCAGCTCAAGGTTGATAGCAATAATATTTTCTAAGGCATGAAAGATATCCTCCTCACCCCTCTAAATGCGCCTATCCTTCTCTTGCATCAAAATGCGCCCAAGTTAGGAGAGAGTCAACAAGGTCAAAGCTTTTTATCCTCCTCAAGGGGTGAAATGCGCCCAAAGGCAAAGAAGTCAAAGTGGTCAATGA
Organism: Sequoia sempervirens; assembly: GCA_007258455.2. Classification (NCBI taxonomy): domain Eukaryota; kingdom Viridiplantae; phylum Streptophyta; class Pinopsida; order Cupressales; family Cupressaceae; genus Sequoia; species Sequoia sempervirens. Next base: position 194,432,716 of record VDFB02256132.1, read on the forward strand.
ATTTCATCCACCAGCAAGGCTCAAATGCGCTCAAGTTGGAAGCAAGTCAACAAGTCAAAGAAACTCGTCCTCCTTGCATGTCTAAATGCGCCCAAGTTAGGAAGGTAAAAGGTGAATGGAGGTAGTAAGTGAGGTGAAAATATTGCCTAGACGTGGTGAAAGGTGGTGAAAGGCGTTATCCTCCATCAAGCTCAAATGCGCCTAGGGTGATGTGTTAGAGAATATTGCAAGATATGTTGCCTAGGCGTGATTTTTGAATTTCCTCTCCTAGCCTCATATGCGCCAAGGGTGATGAGTGTCATGAAGTGTTAGAAAATATTTCTAAGGCGTGTGAAGTGAGTAATTTCCTAAGGCGTGGTGAGTGATATGTGTGAGGTGTTGAGAATAAAATGCTAAGTGGGTTATGCGCCTAAAGTCAGAGATGAAGGATGAAGTGAGGTAACTTGCTAAATGATAAAAATTTCAAAGGCAAGGATGAGTATAGAATACGCCTAAGGTGTCGAGTAAGAGCAAAATAAAAAAAATAAAATATCTCTAAGGCGTTAGAATTTTAAATAAAAAATTGCCTTCCAAGTGTGGAATAAATATAAATGGTGAGTGGCAAATCAAAATGTGCCAGGCGTAAACGAAATTCTCCTAAGTGAAGTTGATACTTTTCTCACTGGCAGGCAAACAAAATTTTCTAAGGCAAATTCTCAGAGTGCAAGAGATGATTAAAATATTTTCTAAGGCAAAATATTTTCTTCTTAGAAAATACGCCTAGAGCTCAAGGTGGTGAAATTTTTTCGAGGCACGAGCAAATTTTTTTTCAGTGATGAAGGCAGAGATGATGATAATGCAAGATGAATTCAAGTTTCTTCAAGCTGGAGCAACACAGAACGATCACAGGCGAAGAATGAATTTAAAATGGTAAAATAATATTTTTCTAAGGTTCAAATTTCAAAAAATTAAATGAACCCGTTCATTGGGTACCCATGGATTTGAGGCGTTCCGAAGAAAATTTTCTTCTGGGTACTGAACATTTGCGATAATAGATGGATTTCCAAGTCTTCCGCACTTCGCCGACACTTTTTCAGTGGGAAATTTAATCAAGGCTCAAATTGTGAATTTTTCTAAGGGAAAATTTAAAATTTTCTAAGGCAAGTTTGAATAAAATGTGTTTTCGGAATGAATTTCTTCAAGTGATGAAGTCGAGATGAGTTGCCTAGATAATTTTGATGGAATTTGTCGAAGATGAATTTTTCAGAGGTGATGAAGAGTTAAAATTCGAATTTCAAGTGACAGGATTCCGACTGGTGAATTAAAAAGGATGAATTTAAATTAAATTTTTTGAAAAAAAAATTCAAAGATGCAAGTCAAAGTCAAGTTTCTAGAAGAATAAGATTCCTGACGTCGGGTGACAAGTGTCAGAAATACCAGAGAGGGAAAATTCGAATTCTTCAAGTGGAGTAGTGGAAGTTAAATGCACTGGCTAAAAATGGCTTCTTCTAGAATTCAATTTTGGCTATAAAATGGAGAGGTCTCTCACTTGTTTTCACAGCTAAAAATTCGATTTGCTCTGAGTGAAGCATTGCAGTGAAGTGTTGCAGTGAGTTGTTGCTTGAAGAGTTCGAAGTTTGAAGTTGCTGGAGCTGCTAAAGGGGACGCCTTGAGTTGCTGAGGAGCACAATTGCTGAAGTTAAGGAAGGCGCACTTGCTGATTGTTAAAGTATGATTTGTTGCTGAAGTTGCCAAGGCTAAGAGGTATGACTTTGCTAGTGTAGGTGGCTGAAGTTTCATTCGTTGTTGAAGTTGAGGTTGCCAGTGGTAAGAAGGACGCCTTGAGCTTGCTGAGAGATTAAAGGGTGCTAAGTTGTGAAGTGCGCACTTGCTGGTGCAAAGTGCAAGCTTATTAAAGTTGCTGATTGACATTGGTTAAAAAGTGCTGAAGGCTGAAGTTTACTTATAAACTTTTTCTAAGTGTTGAGGCTCGAATTTATTAGAGAAGAAGCTGAGGTTTGCAAACATGACAGTTATTGCAGTTTCTAGAAATCGAATGCAGCCCCTATGCAATGTCTCATTTATTTTATAAACTAAATTGCTGATGAATGTTCATTGTTTGCAGATGGCTGAGGCAAGGACGAATGGAAAGGACAATGGTGCATCCAGGCAAGCTGTGATCAAGAAGCTGAGCAAGACATTCATGCCGGAATCAAAGTTTATTTCAAAGTTGGGCAAGTTGACAGACACCAACCTGGGCTCTGTCAACCTAGAGACCTTCAAGAACAGGATGTTTGGAATCGGAAGTCATCGGGCTTCGACCACTTCGCACAACATTGTTCGAAGCGGACTATATGCAGCTGCTGGTTTTCCGCCAGCTATTCAATGCTCGGAGCTGATGATGGAGTGTGCTAATTGCTACGAGAAAGAACACTGGTCGATCATGTCACCAGATGGCCAAGTGTTAGCCAACCTTACTCCGGCAGCCATTGGTGAAGCTTTCGGGATCCCGGTGCACAGGAACATGATTTATAAATCCAGGGAGCGAGCGGAGCGGATGTATGCTTCTGCTTTTGAGCGATGCATGGATACAATTAACACCCACTGCATGAGCACTCCCAAGCCTTCTCGTACGAAGTTGCCAAAACAGATCATTGTGGATGACTTGAAACAAGAGTATTGTGATCTCATCATGATGCTGAGCAGGGTTGGAGGTTGTGCACAATCATTCATTTTTGAACCCTGGATGTTTTACTACATCAACATGGTGCTAGAAGGGAAGGACTATATCAATTGGGCTGCGATGATCAGTGATAATTTGCATGAGCAACTCCTGGGCTTGAGGAGAACGAAGACATTTTACATGAGTTCCTATATTATCTATATGTTGGCACGGATGACGAAGTATAGGGGAATATCTTACAAGGAACCTGTCAGATGTGGCTCTCATCAATTCAAAATCCATGAGGCTTGTCCGCAGTTGCACCTGTCAAGCACAACCCACTACAAACGTGTCAACGATTCTTTCACCATGTACATCACGAGGCTGCTTCAAGAGCGGTTGCATCATAGAATCTCAAGGGAAGCCCAAGAGTTAATAGAAAGGTATGGGTGTTGGTTCATACAGTTCCCGAGATTTTCTTACATTAGGCTGCAAGGTTTCTCATTGTATCCATATAGGCTGCCTAAGTACCCAACAGATAGAATATTGATGCTAGAGATATCTAGGCAATTGCTTGCCTTTGATAAAATTCAAAAGAAGAAGAAGAAGGGGGGAATAGAGTTTCCAATTGTCATGGGCAACTCGGATGAGGTGTGTCCCTCAATGCAGGCAGCTAGAGAGGCTGAAAGTGAACTTCAGTTTTATCATTTCTCATATCATACAAGTCGACAACACTATGACCCGCATCATAACATCAAGTGGGTGTTGTCAGAAGAATTTAAGCATAAGGCCACCATTGAAGATTATTGGGCCGATGCAGTTGATGAGATTGAAGTAAGGAAAAGGATGTTTTCTCGGTTGCCTATTACTTTGATCAGGGAGTGTGAAGTTGTGCCGGTTCCAGACCAGGTGAATGAGGATATGGATGTTGTCCATCCGGACTATGCAGCAGTTCGAGATACTCCACTTCCACCTCCAGATTGGTCAGAGCCCGAGATTGCAGATTTAGATACCCTCTCTATCCCTGTCATGACATTTACTAGAGCATGGGTTGATAGACGAGTAAACAGGTTGAAAAGTAGGTCAATTGCTTTGACTTACAATATGATGGGAGATCACAGGATGCCCACTACTGGCAGAAAGAAACAGATCACAAGAGGTCCAGAGTCCAGGAAGAAAGAAATAGTTTGACAGGAGCCTACTCAGCCAGAACCTCCATGAGTTACAGTTGCATCACCCTTGGAGACACGTTCTCCAAGTATACAGGAGGTCTCTTTATTTGTTGATCAGAGGATTGCATTGAATCAGGTGCAAGTAGTACAGGATAATATTCAGCCTCCACAGAGAGAGTCAGTTGGCCAGAGCGTCAACGCACCTGTTAGGGTTGATCAGCAGGATGATGAGGGGACTATCACTGACCCTCAGTTTTAGCAGGAGTTAGAGGCGGCCATGAATGAGGATGATGATATAGTTTCAGGTGATACTCAGCCACTTGAGGACGATGAGCCTCGCCGGAATGATATAGAGGTAGAGCAAGTTAGAGAAGTTGAGGCACAAGAGCAGCAGCCCTTCGACATACAGTATGATGTGCCTGATTGGCTTAAGGATAGAATGAGAAGAAGCCCCAGCGAGGAAATTGATCCAGCAGTTGAGATGGAAGAATTTTTGAACAGGATCAATGCACCTTCATAGAAGAAGAAGGCAAGAAAATTTTCGAAGATCTCCACTGAGGAGGATGGCTCTCGTACCCTTCATGTAGCTGTGCCACGAGTTGAGTGTGACCGGAATGAAGCAGTGCCAGAAAATTATGTGGTCACGACTCTAGATTTGGGACGCCCCACTGGTGCGCAGATTGTAGAAGAATGTGATAACTCCTTCCTTGCCCTCAAAGATAGATTATTCAAGAAGGAAGGGAAGTATAAGAAGCTGAAAAGAGAACACAAGGCTTTAATCGGATACGTACAGCAATTATCTCATTCTCAAGGGCAGGATGTTCCAGTGATAGAGCCTCCGGCAGAGATACCTAGAGAGTCAATCAGCGGCTTGATGGAGTTAGGAAAAATGGCACAGGAGGCGGATAAATGGGTCACAGGAGTTCGTGCCGAGACAAAGAAATTTATGGAGGACCTTGCTTCTGCCTTTTAGCAGGCCTCTAGTATTTTGACACGGATAGATGCAGTGGATCATGCTTGGGGAGATGCTTCTATCTATCAGAGTAAGGTAATCCAGCGTCTTGAGGTATTGAGGCATGTGCCATTGCGATTGCTGATTGATGGAGGTGTCATTCATGAGAATGACATATATGATTTCTCTAGGTGGTATTCTTCGGCGATCACAGGGCGTGGTTTCTTCGATGCGGCACAAGCGGATTCAGCTAGAGTACATAAGGCTATGGCCAATATTATAGATGGAGTTCAAAATACCTTTGAGGCTATATTTGCTAGGCGGCTGAATCCAGATGAAGTTAATTTTGATAATTTGAGGGGTTTGCTGGTGCCTTTCTTTGCGGATGTTAAGACCTTTGTACAAGATGATTTCGAGAATACTTCTACTTTCTCCACTTTGATCCAGAACACGCAGGACTCCTTGATTGCATGGAGAAAATCTTGTACGAGGCATGAGCATTCAGTCACAGTATTAGAGTTTCAGCTAGATTGTGTTCCACCGATTTCAGTTCAGGAAGTTGAGGCTATACTTGGTAGATTTGTTGAGTTGGCAGTCAGAGAGAAGGCAAGTGGGAACACACTACTGGACGAGGATCTTCTAGAAGACTGAATATGGGCATTTATTACATTTACTATTTATGGGAGTGAGTGGGAATCTTTGATTCATTTAATGTACCACTCCCTATTCTGGCAGTTTTTAGGGTTAGGGCTGAGGTGGCACGATTCTGGCCACTCTATTAATTGTAACCCTAGCCGTCTTTTGGGACTTGGCTAGCTATATAAAGGGGGAGTCCCCCTCATTTGTAATTCATTAGATCAGGCATTAGCATTAGAGCTAGAGATTGGAGAGATTGCATAGTAGAGTATTGTAGACATTTTGCATAGTGGAGAAGAAAGAAAGTTTTCCCTTTGAAAACTTTTGTGGAGATTGTTGTGTAATACTTTTCATGATAATAGATATTTTCATTGATGGTGGAATTCGTCTTGTCATGAATAGCTAGCAAGGTCTCTTCTTCCTTTCGTATCCAAGTAGCGTAATTTTCATGCAAGTAGTTTACTTTGATGTGTGGTGTTTTATTGAGGTAGCTTCGCTTTATTCCATACCACTAGCGGCTTGTTGATGATAAGTTCGCCTTGCGTGGTCAACTGGAGATTACCTTGTATTTAACTTCAATTGTGATTGGTATGCTTATATGCATCGTTGTGATGGTGTATGCATGTTGAGTCATAATTTGAACATCTTTTGCTGTCCCTTTGAAGATTGCACCGATTTTACTGAGGCTGTCCGACGTGAGGCTAGGTGAAATCTGGTTGAAGTCTATTGAAACGAAGCTCCACATATCCTGCATTTAGAATAGAATATAAGTTTCTTAGGCCCTAAACTCTTTTACTTTCCGTACATTTCTGATTAGTTTTAGGAAAACAAGCTACATTGCCAAATCATACACGCAAGAATCCCCTTCAAAATCATACATTAGCTGCTAACTGCAAGAAATCTGAACAATTGTGTAAGTCCCCTCGTAAGAACACAGCAATACACATCAACCAAACTGGGTCTATTCGCACTTAAGGAACCTTGGAGTTGAACGTGTGATCTATCTCGCAATCTTAGCACACGGAATACTTTGATCAAGAGAGAACAGAGTAGCCCTAAACTATTTTTGTTCTGCTGTTTGGTGCGGTCACAAAAATCACATCAACAGGACTCCATGCACAATTGGGACTTGTTCCCAAGTCCTAAGCCCATCCTATCTCTTGCAGCATGTAAAGAAAGTTTACAAATCAGGACTTGAACTTAAACCCAAACCTAGATAGTCTGAATTTTGAAGTCTACTCCAACACTGATGGCTTGACAACTTGAAACTCTTAAAGGGCAAGGTCTTGAATTTCTCATGGACTTGGAACCTTTTGAGTGCCAAGTCTTGGTTCTAAACTGACACCCAATTCCCACCAAATAAAAATAGAGAAAGAAAACTCTTAAGGTAAGGAATCCAACAAGCTCCATTTCTTCACTCAATTGAGGCAAAACAATTTGGGGAAAATACTCAAGGGATTGTAGGCACCAATTTGGCCACACAAGGGGCCCTAGAAGGACATGATCCCCAAGGAGCTAGAAAAAAAGCAATGCTAGCTCCTTAACACAAGGGAGAAACTATAAGCACAACATGACTAAAGTGTTATAAAACACTACACATTCAACACCAACAACACATACCAAAATCTAAGATAGGATCATCACTACCTATATGGGTGAAATACAATACAATGCATAAGCACATATAAACATAATTGCAATATTAAATAATTTAATTCAAACATATACAATTATCATGATTTTAGCATTATAAACACGGCAACACCCCCACAAGATGAGGTGTAAAAAATATCAAACGAATATAACAATTAATTTCTTTGAAAGGGCTTCATCCTAAACATGGATGAAACATAACCCACATCACAAATTATATCAAAGAACAACTATGCAATAATTAGAAAGGTTTCACAAACCCTATTTACAAAGATTGCAATAAACAATTAAATGAAATCAAAACATAATTACAAGGTAGAGGCTACTTCTCAAACATGGAAGGATTGCACTCCAATACATAATATGATTCAATGAATATTATTACACCAATAATGAGCCATCTCTGAGGTGTTCCAATAATCACAAAGAATAATTTAGAATGTTGAAATAGAAACTCTTTGAACTCCCAAGAGATCTTCTAGAATGGACCAATAAAGGAATGTTATTCACCACCCTACCATATTACCATTGTTGGGTGCAATAGATGTCTATGCCACTCTAGGCACCCCCCAAGCTATGGAGAATAATATCATGGATCCACCACTATCAAGGCCAAGACTCACACACATACAAAGCATACAAGGAAACACACATGCCAATCAAGCACATATAAGACAATGCATGACAAACATGCCATTTGATGCACATATGCATAATATCACAAATCATGTTAGATACCAAAACCAACAAGGGAATGACCAATCCTAGGAATAAGACAAGGAGTGTCAACATAATCACCCAATGGTGCTATGGGGAATTTGGGAGTAGATCTTCCTCAATAATGATGCTCATGGTGTTCACCAACTCCTAGAGTTGTGATCATCCTTTCACTAAATTAAACATTCAAAAGTGCTTTGATCCTAGCACAAAAAAATCTTATTAATTAACACAATGTGTCATTAATTATCACTTGATTAAACTCTACCACCTCATTTGTGTCATGCCCCCAACGTTGAAACACTAAAATATTAAAAACTCAAACATTAAAATATAAATAAAATAAAATAACTAATATATATATTAAAAAATATAAATATAAATATTAACAATTTAAATATTATTATAATTTTAATCATTATAATATAATACTATAAATATATAAAACTGATATAAAAATTAAATATATTTATAAATTCAAAATTATGAAGAAACATATACTATATTAATATGAAAAGATGTAATAAGGAACAACTAGCGACTCATAGTAATTAAGAGTCCCTGAGGTAGCGATCATATTGGGGACAACAACAGTAATATTTATTAAGGCATCGCTCCTAAAAAGACAACGATTAATATGAAAAGGTGGTAATTAAGGGAGCAGTGATCAATATAAGGCAGTGATTCATCCCTTAAAGGAAGCGACAGCAATAAGGAGGGTTGTGGGTTAGAAACAATAATTAAATGAACAGTTATGACTCTTTCAAAGGATAGCAATAATGAAAGGGTGTGTCTCTTGTTAAATGAATGCTTGTGACTCTCTCCATCATGGAAGATATAAAAACGGAAATAAATGAGTGGGGAGAGGGAACGTGGAATAAAAATGGAATCATATTCAAGAATGTATCAACATATATGAATCAATATATGGAAAGGAACTAGAAAGCTGTAAAATACAACAAACTGGAAACAAGGAATGAAAAGAGTTTGGATAGATCAACAGATTTATTCATGAAGAGTGTATAAGAGATTGGGATAAGGAATGGAATATCAATTGGGAATTGGAGCAGATATCAAGAAGAAATATGTGGGAAGATGGTTCAATGAGAGATATATGAAGACAAATGACAAATGCATAATAAGGGAAGTAAGTTTAATATAATTACATATACACATATACATATATAAATAGATATAAGTTCATATCAATTAGAAATAATTATATATATACTTATATGAAATATATATATATATATATATATACACACACACACACACAATCATGATGCTTGCAACAATTATTAATCCTTATTAGTAATTATTCATTTGATCAAATCTATTTGTTTCTCTATAAGGAATATCTTCAAAATGTTAAAAAGAGAGAGATCGAGTAAGGAAATAAAAGTTTTATCAACATCTCTTAGAAGATCGAGCAATCTACAACTTTGATATATCAATCAAATTAGAAATATTAGTAGATTACAACAGTTTTATTCAATTGTGGTATGCAAGATAATAAGAAGATTGAGTATATATATATAGTCTTTCTATATCTTATAATGGAATATATAGTCTATCAATTCTTTGTGATAACAGTAGTTAATCTCTGTAATCATTTATTTATTTGAATCTCCTATAAGTGATCATGAAAGGGTTAGGGAGGAACCTCAATAAGGTCAATAGGTGTGTCTTCCCCTTCTAAGTAGCCTACCTCATACGAGATGGACAAGAGTTCCTGCCCCTTGGGGCCAAGGGGTCAAGTATGGATACTCTATACTCTTGGACTTAGACGTGGTGAAGTTAGGGCATCTTATTGAGTAATGATTAGGGATGTAGGTGTGTCTTCCCCTTCTAAGTAGCCCACCTCATGTGGGATGGACAAGCGTTCTTGCCCCTTGGGGCCAAGGGGTCAAGTATGGTTACTTTGTGCTCTTGGGCTTAGATGTGGTGAAGTTAGGGCACCCTAGCATGCTTCATCTCCAAACCCATCATGGTGGACTACAAAAATAACACCATCATTTTTTGATTTCTTAAATGATCTACTTAAATGGATTGAAACAATTGATAATATATATGCATTATATGGCCCTTAACTCTTATTGAATCATTGGTAGAATTATTTGTTATCTAACATGATTGCAGGACCTAATCCAGGGTTTTAGCTAAGGATATGCTTATTGGTAAAGTTGAAATCTAACTATATTACACCTCTTGTTTCAATTGAACTTGTGACTCTAGTGCAAAATCAAGGGTAATCCCAAAAGGAGACATTACATGCTATGGAGAATTTGGGAGTAAATCTTCCTCAATAATGATACTCATGGCATTCACCAACTCCTACAGTTGTGACATGTCCTTTGTCACTAGATCGAACATTCAAAAGTGTTTGGATCCTAGCACAGAAAAATCTTATTAATTAATTAATTAACCCAATGTGACATTAATTATCACTTGATTAAACTCTACCACCTCATTTGTTTTGGTAGTCCCTTTGTAACATGATAAATGGAGAGAGCCACTCCTTTTCTATTCTAGACCTTTATCCTAAAATTTCAATGCTCCAATTTTACAAATTGGATGTGGCATGCAAACCAATGCAAACTTTCATGACACATTGCCAAAATATTAAAAATTCTAAAATATTAAAGAGATAACTCATTCCATATAATAAGTCATTCAAATGATGTTTAAAATGTGTTGGGTGAAAATTATGTAATCAGCTTTTCGATAGATTACACAACTTGGACTTCAGCCACAGCTATGTGAGATGTGAATCTCTCCTCTCGGAAAGGGGAAGCGCCCTTCTTACTGCTAACAGAAGTGATAGTAAAACAAACAAGTAATTACAAAATGTACACGAAACTTACGGAGTGGGGGGGGTGTGTTACATTCATCCTTCTCTCTTTTTTTTAGAGAAGATGTTTACAATGCTTCACCGTTGGAAGTTCACAATTCTTGATAACCTTAAACTAACAACTAGCAGTAATACCAATACCTCTATCTCGTCAAAGCGAAGCGTAGAGATACCAGAAATGATTAATAATAAACAAATAAAGTAAAAAAGGAAAGCTCACAAGGCACAAAGTCGTTCCTTAGCTTTCTCAATGTTGGATCTGTGCAGATGTACCGTTTGTCACGTTAGAAGCACAAAGTCTTCTTAGACACAGCAATTCCTCGAACATCATGAACGATTACAAGCACAAAGTCTTGTAGATCATCCAACAAGAGTATCAAAGAGCACGAACGATTACAAGCACAAAGTCTTGTAGATCCTTCGACAAAAGTATCCAAGAGTATGAATAATTACAAGCACAAAGTCTTGTAGATCATCCAACCAAATGATAAGAAACACAAATGCAAATCTAAATAATAAATGCAACACAAAGTTTACATAAACTATTTAGAGTCCTTCAGATTTCTCAAGCTAATCACCACCAAATAGATCAACTCACAAAAGTATCGAATCCAACGCAAAGTTTGGCTTGCAATCCTCTTCTTTATTAATCGAATTTCATTCACAAAGTATGAACGCAAAGTTTCACAAATTTGCTTCAAAAAGGGCAGCACTTCGTTGCAAAACACTAAAGGATAATTTACAATGAAAATCCCTCACATTATATAGAAAGAGGGATGAGCAAAATTAGGAAAGAGATTGAGAAAATTAAGGAAAGTTAGGTGAGTGATTTTAGGAGATCTCACCTAACTTTGACCAAAGTCAAAGTGTAATTTGTTTTCAAAATATTACATCTTTGATCTTGGTGTAATTACAATTTACAAAAAGACATTCGAAAATGTCGAGAAATATTTACAAGATGCATAATGGGATGCACCGGAAATGTCTAACACTGAGAATAGGGGGTTGCTTCATGTTTCTTTGCATTGGGCGCGGAAGTCTTCAAATTTCCTCCTAGTCTCTTGCACGAACTTCTCATTTGGACCAACGGTGTAATCCACAATGGTGTGAATTCTCGTGATCGATCTCATGGTAGATGAGTGAACCTTCTTGCACCTATCAAGATGCGTCTTCAGGTTGTCCAATGTGAGCCTTGTATCACAAATGATGTTCAGTGAAGCTTCTAAGAAGTCTGAACTGTCAATCAAATTCATGATGGCTTCCTTGAAGATCTGGGATATTTCTGTGGCCGGCAGGAAGATACAATTTTCCTCAAGAAGTTGACCAGGCAACTCTTTGATACCTTTTTCAAGAATGGCGTGATGCCCGTCGACATCTTCCTGTACTTGGTGGAGATCTTCTGCAAGAGATTGAACCACCTGAATTTTGTGTTTCAGTTATTCTCTTACCTCAACGAACTTTTCTTTTTCAGGAATTACCCCAACCTCCACCAATTTACTGAGCTTTACCTGTTTCATTTCCGACCATGACAATAGGCACTTTTCCATGTCTCTGCTCTCCTGGGAAAGTACACTTTTCTCTTTATCAAGCTTTGTGGTGAGCTTGGCCAACAAGGTAGTTTTTTCGTCCGCATCCAATATAATCTGAGATCTGTGTTCGATGATCTTCTCAACAAAATCATATAACACTCTGCCTTTGGAGGCGAACTTCTCAGCTTTCTTGACAGCTGGGTCTTCAATATTTACCACTGTCAGCGGTTGTGCATTACTTGGAGAACCTGCAAGTCTCTTTACAACAATGGCATAATGCTCTGCCCTCTGTTTGTACATGTTACGAGCTTGCTCTACTTTATCCAGCCTTCCAGCCAAGATATCCAAAGTGACTTGCGCATCGGCTTTTGCACTTTCATTGGTAACCTTGCCAAGCTGGACCTTTGTTACCGTGTAGTCTTCCATATTGACATCACCTTCTTCACTTGGTGGTATGCCAATTTCAGCATACTTGTGGCCAAACTTATCAACGTTGAGCCTTGAGTATACCTTTGCTTTTTTCTTCCCTTTGGCTTTTGGAAGAACTATCTCTTCGAGGTCGAGCTCCTCCGGAGAAATCATTTGCCTTTTACGCTTCGACACTTGAGATATTAGCCAAGGAGGAAGAAAAGAAGTGTGAACTTCTGGATTTACTGTCAATTCAGTCGCCATTGCTACTTCTGAAGTTATTGTCACATCTGAACTTACCATAGGTATCGTGACAATTGGAGAAGTATCTGTCATCATCGCTCCTGTAGTTGACACATTGAGTTGATCACGCATTGACTCATTCATGAAACGATTGAATTCATTTTCAGAAGTGATATCATACGTTGGCGAAGACAAGCTAGGAATGGACGATGGAGGGCTTGACAGTATATCAACCGTATGGATGCTTGTCACTGAAGGAGTATCAAGCTGGGTTGATGCTGCAGGGATAGGAGATATCTCGGCTGCAGGAATGCATGTGGTAGGAATAGGTGACAAGGGAACAGGAGGTGGAGGAGTTCTTGAATCTGGAGGGGTATGAGGAACATTTGAAGTCACAGGCGATGATGTTCTGGGAATTTCCTCAATTACATTCTCGAGAGGAGAAGTAGTTCTTTCTTTATCATGCCCGGGTTCCTGTTGATCAGCCTCTTGTCTCTCCAATTCTGATTCACCTTCAAAATCACCTTTAGATCCTTCTTCAGAATCTTCATCAGACTCTTGCCCGCTTTCAGAAACCTCTTTTGCATCGGAGTCTGCTTCTGCTGAATCTTCATCTTCAACGGATTGGTCACTTGAAGTTTCTTCTTCATCGGAATCTACCTCTTCTAGAATAGGCTTTTTACCTTTAGGGCAAGATGGATTAGATTATGTGATTACTGTCTCTGGGACGGACTGAGTATCTTTCTTGCCAACAGTGAACTTGATCCTAGGACCTCTTCGTGAAGAAGTGGGAACGGCCGCTGATTTATTTTTGTTGCAGAGTTCTTGCTATTGGCGAGCTTCTGCTTCGGATTCCTCTCCTTCTGAGTCTGTTCTGAAACTTTTCATTTCATAACCGTGTTTATGTAGCCATTCTGCAATATTGGTTAGGATTGGCCTCAACCTTTCTCTTATGCTGGTACATTCTTTCCTAGACCATTGTATTGTAGGTAACGACCTTTTAGCTATTTCTTGCTCATCATAGACAGCATTCAAGATATCACCTGGATCTTCAAAATCCTCTGGTAGGTTAGCAATACCAAGATCTTTGATCTGTTGGACAGTCAACCTGCAATAGTCCATTTTGCGAATGGCTTCTTCATCTCTGCAATCTGCCCATATGTCCTCAAAATAGTGCCTGTGATGGTGACCCTTTTGCAACTTTTTTCTGACATCTCAGTAATCGAAATCAAACCTATACCTATAGGTTTTGATGGTCATGATCTGCATTTCAGCATAAACAGACTTAGCTTTTTGTGCAGTTTGGATAGTATATCGGCCGATGGTCAGTGGGAACTTGAATCCACGCTAGTGGTTGCTTCTTCGTTCTTTTTGCACTGACATCAACTGTCTGCATGTTTCCATGAGAACCCACTTATCCGAGGGATAACGTGGTAGCATGTAGGGACAACCAATGTAGCAACCTACTCTCAAGTAAGTAAATGTTGGGAATTGGAGAAATATGCATCCAACTTTACTTACCACCTTATAAGCCTCATCAGATACTCTTCTTCTTTCCAGAGCTGGATCAAAATTGAAGAGCAAAGGCCCAAAGAAAGCATCAATGACCCGTCTGAAGTGATGAAAGCTTTCCTTCAACTCCAATTGATAAAAATATTTGTACACAGGCACCATCATCCGATTCCCTTTCGTAGATAGACCTGGGAATAGTCTCATTACAGCCGCCGCGTACACCAGGTAAGAAGTCATGTAGAACTTCAATGTAGAAGGAGCATTGATCAACTGCTCGTGTATTTCATCACTGATTTGTTTGCCCCAGTCAATATGCACCTTCTGCCTTCTTATGATCCTTATGTATTCATACATCCAATCGTGAAAAGTGGATGATTCTGGCAAGCCTTTCACTCTGCTTAGAAATGTGATCATATCCTTGACGTCATCTTTGAAGTCACTTCGCAGGAGTCCTTTCGGCCATCTGGAAACAAATGATCTAGGCTTCTTTAACCATTGAGTGCTTATCAACTATTTAGCTTTATTGGGATCAGCGTCAAAGATATCCTGTGCTTTTGATATAGAAATATCAATGTATTTCTCCATATGAGGGACCTTGAAGACAATATCAAAGAAATCAGGGTCGAGTCTCAGAATCTCGTGCCCGGAAGAATCGATCACACTTCTACTTTCTCTGATGTAATGAGACGCCACCTGAAGAACAAACTCTGTATTGTGCGCAGCTGTGGGGAACATTGCCACCAAATGAAGATTGTTGTGTACGATCGCTCTCATTGAATCAGGAAGAGGCTTCGTCTCTATTTGCTTGGCGAAATCAACCAAGTCTTGATGACCAACCTCCGTGTCTTTTATCTCTTCCACCTTGGAGAGCACTATAGTCGACGGATAGACACCTTGATATTTGTACTTCATCTTGCCTTTTGCTTTCGAAGAAGGAGGCTTACTAGCAGTCATCAAAAAGAACTGGAACTCTGATCACTCTGACTTGATGATCTTTGAAAAGAGACTGCAATCCGTTTAGCCAGAACAAACATTAATTGTTAGGAAACATGGGAAAGCGCAAAATGAGCAACGAGGATGGGAAAGCATGGAGCGGATGACAAGGCACGCAAAACGATGCACAAAACGGGAAAAACAAGGTTCCAGAGTGTACTGGTCGAAAATGAAGCTCATCTGGAAAGGATTGTAGAAAACTTGGAAAAAGTGTAAGGGCGCCAAAATTCAGCGCCCTTACATCTCAGGAAATTCACTTTTGATGCAAGGGCACTAAATTTTAGCGCCCTTACATTTTTCAGAGTTAGAAAATTTTACAAGTTTCAATATGTCATAGCGCTAAAATTCAGCGCTTCAGCATTTTAGCACATTTTTGGAAAAACAGATGTAAGGATGAAATGAAATGGCGCTCATGCTTGGCAATTTTTGTTTTCATGGAAAGTTTTGAAACTTGTTTCAATACCATTGCATATGCATTCAAGGGTTAAAGAAACTTTCTTTCAAAGTGATAGATCTTTTCAATGTTCACACCAAAATGCATAGAGAGGGAGACAAAGAGAGATTTCAACACAAAAACGTTGGAGAGATACAAGTTCTCAAAGAACATCGCGCATAGAGGAGATGGCGAATGAAACGCGTAGGGAAAGAAAACGCGAATGAAAACGCATGTGGAGAAACATGCGAAATAAAGAAAAATGTGAATGGAGGAAAGAAATGCGCATTCAAAACAATAAGTGAGGGTTCCATTGCGTGAGGATTAAAAAAATGCGAATGGAAAAGAAAAGATGCGAAGAGAAACAGAAGAAACAAAAACAAAAACACGGAGAGGAAAGAAATGCACAGGGTAAAACATAGTCAAAGCTAAAACACATATGAAGAACTTAGATCATATACAAAAATGAATGGAAAAGAAGAGAGAACAAGGGGACGACTTACCCAAAACAAAACGTGAAACCTGCTGAAGAAGAGGCGAAATCCTCAAAAACATTTTTTTGCAGTTTGAAGAAAACTCGCCCAACAAGAAGAGAGAAAAGAACAAAGATCATAATAATGAAAAATGGCGAATTAAAAGACCTTTAAGTGAAAAGGAAAATTAAAAACCTAACTCAAGTCGAGCAATAAATTTAGGCACGAAAAGTGGCACGATTGACAAAAAATGCGAAATTCAAAAAGAAACGTGCCAAGGCCAAGAAAAAGTCTAAGTGGCGAAGAAAAGTGTAATGGCGCTAAAATTTAGCGCTATTGCATTTTTTAGAAATTTCACTTCATGCAGGGGCGCTAAATTTTAGCGCCCTTGCATTTTTTGTACTAAGCCAAATTTGGCTTCAGGGCAGGAGCGCACTTTTTCAGTGCCACTGCATTTTTCGTAATTTACTAAGTACGAACAGTGAAACTTCGCGAAGGATCTTGTTTCGAAGGTCTTCGCGAGGCGAACATGGGGGAATGCTCAAATTGACTATTCGAGGCTTAGGAACGCATTTCGAGGTGGCTTGAAAATCACTTCGTTATGCGTACTTGAACTTCACGAATCCTAGGAAACGGACAAGTTTCATAGGGGGTTTATCCGTGGAACGAGCGTTGCTAGATTTTGTGATAACAAAATTTATTTTTTCTATTTTTGTTCAAAGAGGTCAAAACCATAGAAATTTAAAAGCCTTCATTGATGGAGTCATGTGATACCTTCAAAATTTTCAAAATTTTCTAACATCTAAAATAGACGAAATTTCAAATTTTTAAAGATATCCTTTTGATATAAAAATGCACAACTACTTTCCATAATTAATTTTTAAAAATTACTAATATACAAGATTTTAGAAATTTTTGTCATAACTTTGTCTCAAAAACCCATTTTCTTAAAAAAAAAAAAAACATAAATAAAACTACAATTTACAATTCTAAATCATTCCTAAGAATGATGTCATATGACTCCACCTAATATGGGCATGGTTAAATGAAGATTCTTCATTTTAAATCCAAATTTTAATTTAAAAAATTATCTTCTTTTAAGTGCAAAAAAATGGGGGAAAGTTGCTTTCATGGCACATCTCAAGCAATTTGTTCCTCTCATAAGCAATCGCCAAACTCAAGCCAAAACCACTCCAAGCAATCCCCTTTTCCACAAATTCCATTTCATTGTGTATTTTATTTTCTCTTGAAGAGAAAAAGAAAGCGGGTTTTTGGAGCAAAATGCAAGAAGAAATAACTCTTTCTTTGTTCCTTTTTTATCATTTTCTTTCCATTTTTTTAATTTGTATTTTTCTTTTCACTTTTTATTTTCTTTATTTCAATTATTCACTTTGGCCAATAATACATTTTCAATACAATTAAATCAATAAAATTAATTTAATAAAATTATATAGACTAATTATTAATTATTTTTCAACTAGCAATATATTTCATTTTGAGGAATAATAAGATTCATCTAATTTTTTCTAACCAAAATAAAATAATGTCAAACCTTTTTTCATGCAAGCATTAAATATTCCATGAACATGATAAACACACACTTTGAAGATAATTTAAACACATGTAAAAGGCTCAACCACACTTTCTAGGTTTTCACAACATATAGATTCTACAATCGCCACCAATTCGAATTTGGGTTAATATAGGGATTCACAAGGACTAAGTAAGGTGAGATGGCTTAATGTAATCCATGTCAACTTTGGTAAAGACTAACCATCGGTCTAATACTTATAAATTTCCTACACACTCAAGTCAAACATTAGGCATACTTGCTCCACATAATAATATCCAAAGATATATATTCTAACCAATGTGATATAAATCATAACATGATATTAGATCATTACATCTACTATAAATCATCTATGAAAAGCATAATCCAAAAACAATATGCATAATCAACATTAACACATAATGTTAAAACACTTAAATGAACTAACATACATGAGCACAACATATGCATCCAATAGTGCATATTCAAAAGCGCAATACCAATATAAAAAACTTAGTAGAAACACCTTGATGGTCATATAAAGCATCTTCACAAAAGCACCTAGAATACACTATAAGAAAACCTTGATAGCACAATAGACCTCATCAAAAAGTTCAGTGCAACAAATCATAACACACGAATCACATAATACATTGATAAAACACTCAATACGACATATATATGAATTAGAAAGCACATTTGGAAAATAAAAGTGAGCATTACAAACTCTATGCAATAATAGTTTCAATCCCCAATATCAATATCATTAGCCTCTAAAGCACTATCCAACTTACTTTTAGGGATGAGACATTCTTTAATAAATATGCAAGATAAAAGCTTAAAAAAATCCACATCTCCAAGCAAGTTCATGGTGTTAGATAAAAAATTAAAGCAATATACTAAACCTATTTTTCTATGGAAATTTATTTAAAATAGAATAACCCCACTACATCATGAATAATATCTTCAACCAAGTCAAGCCTAGGAATTAATAAATTACCTAGTTTCTCTTGATTATATCTCTTTGTATTTGCATGCTCCCACAATTCTAAATACACCCTTCTATTAGCAAGAAAACCCATAATGGAAGTTGTATAAAGCATAAATAGTAACGATAATCCAAAGAGCCACAATGACTGAAACAAACAATCCATCTCATATTTTTAGTTGAAGATCAAAATAATTACCATATAGATTTTAGCTATCTTCAAAATCTTATATTTGTGCAAGAATTACACAAAATGAATCCAAATAACTATTGGTAATAAGCCAAAACCGGACCAAAGATGGGTTGGTCCTATAGGGGCCAATAGATCAGTTGGTAGAGCACTCTAGCAGTAAATGGAAGGCTCTAGGTTCAAGTCCTAGTTAGTCCATGAAAGCTCAACATGGTATTAGAGCCAAGCCAAGCTAGAATCCCCAACCATTCTATTAGAGTGGCTTAAGGGGTGTTGTTAATTATCCAAACCTGGACCAAAGATGGGTTGGTCCTATAGGGACCAATAGCTCAGTTGGTAGAGCACTCCAATGACAAATGGAAGGTCCTAAGTTCAAGTCCTAATTGGTCCATGAAAGATCAACAATAACTCACAAATAGCTCAACACAGATCAATCTACCATCAAAAATACAAATCCCAAATTAAGAGTAACCAATAATTAAATATTAAGAAAGTTGCAAAAGAAAGAAATAGTTAGTATAAAACTAACACCTTTCACAATATGTGTCTCTTAGAGTAGATAATTGAGTATAGCTTCCCCTTCATAATTACATTATGACCACATTAGTGTGGAGGAAGATAAAGCTAGGATTTACATAATGATTGCAAACCAAATCTCATCAAAGAGACCCATCACCCCAAATAGAAAGATTTGAGTTGACAATATACTCATTGTCTTTGTCAAATTGCCAAATTTATCAATTTGTTAGATAGAGCATTTACTTCTCTATAGCAATGTTTGCATTCAAAATCACTAAGAGTCTAGGATGTCTCAAGTATGAAAAAGAATGTTGTTAATCTTCCAATTCAATTCAAATCCTATATGGATTTAATTATGTTAATTAAAACCATCAAGTCACCTTCAACACAAATTTTATCATTTTTTAACTATCCACAAATATTAAGACATAAAACATAAGCTTTGGCTTCAACTTCATTGTTAGAGCCACCTACTAAATAATTAATTTTTATTTATTTAATGTGTATCATCTACTTTAAATCACATGATCTTTTGCATCTATTCCTCACTCTTTGAAATAAGAAAAATATTAGTAAAATGAAATTTTAGATAAAAAAAATTCTATTGCATAATAGAGAATATTTATTTGGTTAAAAAAATTGAGATTCAAAATCCTCTTTTGGTTTGGACTATTTAGATCTTATTAAATGTTCTAATTTTAATATTTTCACTTTAGCTTTTTTACCCATTTAATGAAATTCATATTCCATCTTATGTATCATTTGCTTATGTGTTTAATGTGACCTTTAGTGAAAAATAAAAATGAAAAACTTCTTTTACAAACTAGTTTATTAGAATTTATTATTAATGATTGATTACTTTTTTTATTTTACTATTGGGACAGTCAATTAATAATTATCAAACAAAAATTCAAGGTTGAAGGAAAAAGGATTACAACTTGTCTCTATCTTCTGCTTATATGCTTCATGCAACCTAAAGTAAGAAAAAAAAAGGAGAATCTTTGTCTCAATTTTTGAGCCCTTGCATTTTCTTAAATTTATGCAACAAAGTTAAAATATAAATTTCATTTTTTAGAGTGTTGTTATGAGTTATGATAGCGTAAGTGAGAATGATGAGGGTCTAGGCCAAAACAAAAAAATGCAACCAAAGAACATAGATTGTGGGGTTGGGTTGAGAGAGGGCGAAGGGGGGATCAAGCACATTGATAAAGGGGTGTGAGGAAGTTAGTTCAATTTGGACTGATTTCCATTTCAATTTCCCTTCAAAGTTGAATTTTTTTGTCAAGGGTCCCTTTGATAAATCCATTTAAACAATTTTCTACCAAGATGCAAAAAAAAAATCTATCAACTCAAAGGACTTGGCTATGGAAAAGTCATTTTCTTGCCTTTAATTCTATGGCAACATTACAAAACCCATGAAATCTATGAAATTCACTCTAAATTTACTTTTAATTCATTTTTCAATATTTTGACAAGTTTTGGAGCTTGTTTTTTTATGGCTTTTCATTTCTAACCTATTATGCATGATCCCATAATCATTTTCTTTCATATATAGCCTCTATTTTGTATATTTCATCATGTTTTTTGGGCTCCTTCATCTTGAGACATCTACACTTTTTAGGAATTTTTGAGGAATTTTGCGACATTCTAAGGCATCTATGTCACCTCCTAAAACATTTCTACTTCATTATTCAAAACCTCTACATCACACCCACTTTTTGACATCTTGGGTCTCTTTTTCTCATCTTTTATTGGCTTTTCCTAGTTCCTAGATATCTAGACTTGTCTTCCTATCAATTTCCATAACTTACTCGCAAGTTGTTAGTTTTGAAGTGTTTTTAGCACACTTCATCTTGAGATGTTTCTACATTTCTAAAGAATTTTTGAATCATCTTGAAGCATTTATGTTATTTTGAGTCATTTTTGCAAGTACACTTGCTAAATTATTTATCCAAGACTCCTTTGAGAAACTACTAACATCTTTTGCTATCAGTTTGCTTATCAAAGGAACCATCCATTCCCACTAAATTTAGTTGCACACATTTTTTAAGGGTGAATTAATAGTGTGTGTCATTTTTGTGAAAACAAAGCGATGTGCATGCTCTCTCCTCGCACACAAAGATGATCTTGGAGATAAAAAGCATAATTTTGTTCTTTTTTATCATCTCAAGAGAGCTAAGTGTGTATACTCTCCCCTCACACTACAAGTTGATCTTGGAGATCAAAATAAATTGGCCTTTTTTTCCCCTAGTGAGTCTACCTTGGATTTCATCACCAAGAAAACAACTTGAACCCTTGTGTCCTAGAAAGGTATACAAATTTGGGAGAGAATCAAAAATATCTACCATTAGGAGAACACTTGTCATTATGACTAAGCTTGCAATAACATTATACCCTATAAAGTGGTAGAGGAGAGTGGGTTACCTTCAAACTAGGCCATTAGACATACCCTATCATTTTACAAAGTTGGCCTTCACATACCTTTGATTATATTGAGGACATCATCTAGTAACCTTGTGCATCCTAGATAGGAAACACCTGCCTTGTTTGATTATAATGCACTAATTAATAGACTACATTATAATGTTACTCACTTCTTTCCTTTAAAAATGAATGTGCATGTCATATGTTCTCTCCTCTTGTGCCATGGAGAAATATTGGGTAATGAAAAATAGTTAGTTCCTCAACATGAGCCTTGCACATCATACTTAGACAAATAATATTAGTGGGCTTACAATCATCCACACACCTACTTGAATAAATCTAGTTTTTTATTGTTCTTGGTGTGTTTTTTTGTCAAAACCCATGAAATTCCCTTAAATACAAACAATAAAACCTTATTCACCCTCAAGCCATCAAAATCAAACCTCCAACCTTTGGAAGAAAAAAAATCAAATTCTAAAATCCTCTTGCAAATCAAAGGTAAACCGGAGGTTAAAACCCTTCGTCCCATCACCTTACTCAAAATCCTAATTTTCATCTACATCAATCAATCATCTTAAACCCCTTCACCCAAATCGTAAATCCAAATTTTTATCCTAATCCAAAACCCTAATGAATCAAATTCAAATCATGCAAAATCTAAAAGCCTAGTTAATCTTAATCAACTCATCCTAGCCCTAAACCAACCATCCTCTAATATAATCCACCCAAATAAAAACTGAATCAAGGATCAACCATCCAATCCTAATTGAACTTACTTAATACTTTTCCCAATTTTAAGTTAGCAATCCAAAAATAAATCAAAATCAAAATTTCTTAGTAACTTTGTCTATCCTAAGTATAGTAATCCAAAATATCAAATCAATTCTTGCTTAGGAACTTTTCCTATCCTAAGTGTAGAAAATAAATCAATTCAAATCATCCTAGTTCAAACCCCAACCAACACTATCCACCTCCAATCCAACCCTTCCAACCCAAACTCAAAAACTCATCCAAAATATAAGCTTTAGCAAATCAATCCCAAGATCTATCGATATCAAAACAAATCTCAAGATCTAAGCCTTCCCATCCAATTCAATCCATCATCCTCCATCCAATTGACCCCATCATCCATCCCAATACAAATTCAAAAAATATGATTCCATTTTATTTTGATGATTCCCCTCATCACTCTAAAAATACCTTCATTTATGATGATGTTGCTAGTTTTGTCGATCAAGAAGAATATCATCCTTTTGAACAAAATGATGGTAATGAGAGTCTTGTGGACCAAGATGAATTAACTCATGAAACCTTATATGGAATTTCCTTAATAAATCTTGCCACAAGCTCCAATCACCCACCCATAGGCACTTTAGACCATGAACTCACTAGCACAAGCTATTTCACCACTCCTACATACATATTCATTGGTCACCCTTATGAAACCTAGGACAAGGGAACTACCTCCTCATCCATATCTCAAATCCCCACCCATTTGGGTGTCTTATAGCCTTTATACTCAAAACCTTCTTAATCCAAATACCAATCAACCAATATCACCTTTATGGATTTCCTCTAAGGGCTACTCACAAAGAATCCTAGCCCACAAAGCATAAGCCACAATGTATAATTTTATAACGCAACTCATTCTATATCATCAATTAAAACCCTTACATATGGATATCTATGAAAATCAAATACATCTCTCCCATTTATATGCACAACTCAAAGAATCCTTCCATACACTAATCAATAGCAACACAAAACATCAGTCCTCCCTCATTTCATCTGAGAAAATATAGATATGTCAATATATTTCTCTAAATTATGCTCACACATGTCCTCATCCAAATCAAGATCCAAGCATACTAACTAATCCCTTCTAATATACCTTACCATATCAAACCCATCCTTGAACCAAATCCTATCACTGTGGTTCATCCACCTTTATCTGATTTGATTTTCTTATTGGCATGGGGACTAAAAATACAATCATCCTTACCCATCTAAAAATGGGTTC
Source organism: Sequoia sempervirens (assembly GCA_007258455.2). NCBI lineage: Eukaryota > Viridiplantae > Streptophyta > Pinopsida > Cupressales > Cupressaceae > Sequoia > Sequoia sempervirens. Next base: position 194,456,625 of record VDFB02256132.1, read on the forward strand.
ATGACCTATTTTTGAAGAAAGAAATATCCCATTGCAAATCAGATATGTCAAAACAAGCAATATCAAGGTAGAGGATTAGGCCTTCATGAGTAAGTCATCTTGGAACCATTACAAATCAAAGAAAATCCAATATCTAAGGACCTTGGCTATAGATCCCATGACAAAGAAATTGATAACACCTTTTCAAATTCTAAATAAACTTCTTCAAACATCCAAACATGTGCCTCCCATCACTCCCTTCACAAGATTGCTACCACCATTCCTTCCATCAACCACATCACTTCTATCACCTATACCACTAATTCTTTCATTGACCTTAGTCATCCATCCGCTAAAATCACCTATTAGGACTCAATTTTATTTTTCCAGGTTTCCCCTAAGTGTTGCTTTGTTTGTGTGCATCTTTAATCTCCTTCACCCATATTTAATAACCAACTAGTGAAATTTTTAGGTGGATCACTATGTTGAATCTAGCCCAAGGGTGCTTATTTAATGCATTTTATCAAATTTCATTAGTGATTTTTTTATGTTGGGGTTGTTCTTGTGGTGAAGTTCTATCTTTATGCCATGGTGCTTATGTGTGTTTTCTCTTGGAAATATTTCAAGATTTTTTTTTAATTGTACACTTTGTAAAAGGTTTTTGGGTTTCAAGTTCCCCTAGAACCTTAATCTCCATTCTTGCATTGTCTATATTACTTCCCACCCCTTTTGATATAATTCCACCACTCTTCATTCCTCCCCATCAAGCCTCAAATTGCAAAGGAACCTTGAACTATGGCACCTAGTTCTATTGTGCCAAGTTTGCTTGGTGTTCCTACACCTATCCTATTCTTTTGTGTATTATTCTAGGCCCTAGGTCCATAGATGGACTTGGTACCAAGGGACTAGGTCTTGAGGTCCCAAATCCCCACAAGGCCCTAGTCCCTGCAATGATTTGTCTCAAAGTTTCAAAACTCTCTAGAATCATGGGACCCTCATCTTCTCTCACCCTTTCCCCCCAAAGCCTAGAATCTAGGAGGATCCTAAAACTTGGCATTAAGTCTATAATGCCAAGTCCACCCCATGGTCCCTTCTTTCCACTCCATTTTGACCCATTTCATGTCCCTTTCCCAACCTTGGTCCCAACTCCTCTCTTCTTCCTTGTCCCTTTGGACTCTAGATCACAAAGCAACATTGCACCTCCAAATTGATTCCCAAGTCTAGATTCCACCCTATACCCTACTCCCCATAGTTCCTCTTCCCTCATCCCCTTGGTTCACATCCTAGTTACAAGTCTTAATCCAAACCCAATCCCCAAGCACAACTCTCTCCTACTTCCTCAAGTCCCCAGTCCATAGTCCCCCTAGGACTCAATGCCCAAACTTTCTTATTCTAAATCCCAATAACCAAGTTCCCAACCTACTCCAAACTTTGTCCACTCAAGTGTAGGTTCAAGTGCCTTCTAGACCTAAACTCCCACTAGACATCAAAATGTCTCAATTTCATGTTAGGGACCATCACATCCTAGAAACCCTCATGACTTGTTCTTATCTACCCCAAAAAACTACTATATCATCATTAATACACTTGGTCAACCCTTATAAGATCTTAAAGTTGTTTTTTCTACTCAATTTCAATTGATGAATGTGATTTCAATGAAGATGTTGCAAGGTTATGAGTGACCATGCTTCATGAGTGGAGTGTATTGATGTTCCAACTACCTAGTTCAACCCATTGTTGATCTCAATCACTCATTTTCAAAGTTCCATGAGATTGCATGCCCTCCACATGCCATATTTGATTTTACAACATATTTCCTACAAGTGATTTTATTTCCCACATGGATTTGGACAAGAAAATAGTGTTATACTTATATGGTTTTATAACATCACAAGGGTTGATCATTTTGTTGATTTTTAGTGTCCACAGTGTCAAAATAGTTTAGGTTTTCAACTCACACATGTTTAGTTTTTCTTGGGAGGAGCATATCTTTGAAATCAAAAGGAGGTTAAATTTGTAAGTTTTTTCTATAGTAAAATGTCTCCATGATAGTTTGTATCTCTTCAAAGGCATCTTCTAGTCCCATCTAGGGTTTCTTCTTTTCCACTTTTTCTAGAATAAATGTAATATTGGATTTGATGAATATGATAGTATTCTAATGCATTGGAAACTTTCTAATATTATTTCCATATTGCACATGGATTTATGCAATTTTTTGATGGATTGTTAAGTATGCTCTATCATTGATACCACACATTGATGTAGGTAAATGCACAACTTGTTATTCTTGTTGTGTCAATTTATTTTTATTTTGATAAACTATGACTCTAGACCCTAATAGATAGGAACTAGTCCTAATAAATAGTGATTCAATCATACACCCTTAAAAGAACAAATCATTCACTAGTAATTAGTTTTAATTTTAGTGTAATTCATGATTTGGTAACATAATCAAGTATTTTTCAATTGTGAATTTCATCATACAAACCATTTGTAAAATCATTTCCTTCCACCTTCATCTTGTATTTTTTAGTGATGAACACATCAACTTTATAAGAGGTCATTTATGTAATTGGTTTGTCTTTAACCTAGTGACATCTTATAGGGTTAAACTTCCCTTGAATACAACTGTAAACAATACACCTTGTAACATCTTTCAACATTTCAATCCTATGTAGGATACCTCTAGGAACACCTTCCTATGCCTAGATAATTCCAATGTGTAGGAGATCTTATCCACTCTTGTTCATTAGCCTTGAACCCCCTATAATTTGATTATGAACCCTTAATTTACCCTCATGAATGGCATCCAATGGCCTTTATGCTAAAATTATGTTCAATGATTTTATTGGAACATTTTTGGGACCTAAAAAATTCCATCATTGCTAGGGACAACCAAAATATTTTCATATTATGAAAACCTTGGTAAATCAACATTAGGTGCAGCCATGAAGACAAAAGTCATCAATTAGTATTTTCATATAATCTATTCATAAGGAAAGTGTCTCTCATGTTTAGATATTGGCGACTATGTTAGGACTTAACTTAGAATCAATATATAACTTGTAAATTTTTAATCATGGAATGAGGACGATGATCCAAAGATCGATGTGGGAAAGAGGAGATTATAGTTAATGCAAAGAAGCAACAAACCCACTAGCAAACAATTTTTCTGGATAAGCCATGTCAACTCTCCTTGATTTGGTAGCAATTGGTACATCTAGTAGAGGAGATGATGTTCTTGATTTAAGGTACCAATATAACTATACATCAAATGACTTAGTAGATAACAAGGTTAGAACTAGTGGAAAAATGTAGATAACATTGTGCTCCACCTAAGAATCTAGAAAATAAAAGATTACTAAACAAAAATTTATCTCATGAGTTACATGTTAAGTATGTAAACATAAATCTTTGAATACCTAAATGAAAATAAAAGGGGAGGATTTCATGACAGTTCCCTATTCCCTCTCATAGAACAAAGAAAGAGATTAGGAATTTAATTTTCTTAATGTTGATGTTGATGCAACTATTCAGTCAAAAAATAAAAGAAGAGAAATGGAGTTCAATGAAATATTTAACATAATAGATCACCTTAGAGAGAGGCAAAGAAAAATTGAAGCCCAAATATAATTGTAGCAAGCACATAATCATAATAGTTAAATTGGGATCAACATAATCATAATGTTCAACCACACATTCATTAAGATGCCCCCAGTTCCAAATCAACATGTAAATCAACAAGATAATAATTTTTTAAATGTAAGGCCCCAATTTAGAAGGCATGCTCAAAGATTCCTTCTAATTAGAAAAAAACTTGAGACTAATATGTACAACCAACTAGACTTCTTTGGTATCCTTGGTTTTTCCAATATAATTTTGAATGAGATCAAGGAAAAGATACCAAGGTTTCAAGATAATAATGTTATCACAAGGGAAGAGTGTCTTTGACACTTTATCAATGTTATAGAAAAATATGTGATGGAGGATGAAGATGTAATGATGAAATTATTAAATTATTTATGTAGTCCCTAGAGTAAAGTGCAAAGGACTGGTATAGGACTCTCCCTCAACAATGTTGACACGTGGGAGAATTTTATGAGGATTTTCATATCACAATATGGGGATAAGATTGACCCTAAATTTTGCATCCATGAAATCTGGTGAATGTTAACCTCCAAGGTGTGCTTACACTCCAACTAGAAGACCTTTCTCTTTGTCTTCACTCATGAACCTGATGGATACAAGGTCCTAAACTGACTTAGATCATTAACTAAGCCCTCCTTTAACTCTGTCACAAGAGTTACTATCCCTGTGCTTACCTTGGAGGCTTCAACACTCTTTAAATCTGTTGTCTCCTTCACAACTACCACTTGAAATTTCAATTTTTTACCCTACACCTAGAAGAGTCTAGATGCCAATCTCATTGCCTGACTTGAACACTTTGTAGGGGCTTTGAAAGTACTATCCTCATGCTTCTTGCAACCATGAAGCTCCATCTTGCTTGTTGTGTAGCCATCAAACTACCTGATTTCATGGCTTTGCCTTTGGAAGGGGCTAATCCTTGTAGCCCTTACCAGTCCTATTTTTGCTTTTTCCTCTCAAACCTGCCAAACAACCTATCAAACAAAGTACATTTTCAGACATCCTTTTCAGGGTTTTAAATCTTGCATCAAGTCTTAGACCTTGGACTGTACCGTACAATGGCTTCCAACACTCTTGGAGAAGGGGCCTAATTGCCCTATCTTCTAGGGTTTTAACTCTTCTTCATTCAAACCTACCTCACATGGATTGATTGAGGTCTCAATCCTCCTAAATTGTTTGGCTATGACAAAAACTCACTCTAATCCGTACTGTGGTCGTACGGTACTCCTTCCCCTGCCCAAGTTCCTTAAACTTTACTCCCAAATCCCTAACCGGGTATTTTAGCTCGCCTAGGGTTTGGGTATTAAACTCTCTGCTCTATTCTCCATGTTTCCAACTGTCAAATAATTACAAAAGACTGACTCCATTCCCATATTCCACCACTTTCAGGAGAATCTCGCGGTCAATGGTTATGGGGGAGTCATTTCAAAAATAACTGTCCAAAACTGCGATTAAAAAGTTTCCTATTCTCTACTCTATGAAATTAAAACTACAATACTATCCTAATTAATCTGAACACCGACTGAAAATCACTCAACATTATGCTAAGGACTCCAAGATAATGAATAAACAGTATTTACAAAGTATTGGTTTCCACTGTTTCCAAAAACTCACGGGCTAACACAGAAAGTGCAGTCATGGTTTATCCATTGCAATACAAAACGTAACTACAAAGCAAATACTAATATTCAAAGAACTATTTACAAATGAACAAAGCTAGAATATATTAAATAAACTTTGAACCAACGCCGAACAGATGCACATAAATCATATACATCACTGGTCTGCAAACACACTGTGTTTTCTGTAAAACACAGAAAATGTAGAAAATTACCAACTGTTTTTCTATTCACCGAAATCCTCTATTACAATGCATGCTAACTACCTCTTCTATGAGTCCTTTCTCCTATTTGGAATGCCATTACCACTATTCAAGGGCAGTGGCTCGTGGATTTCCCTGATTTCAAGGGATTTTTTTTAAAAAACAAGTAAGGTGCATGCAACTAACAAGTTATCATGCAATCACGCCACTCTGCCTTTAACCTTAATTATAGGACCTTGTTCTCCTTAAACTCGTGCCAACAACTCCTTAACTGATATTTAGCATCTTTTAAACAATGAAGATGTGGCTTTAATCCACTATGTGCTTTGTAACATGGTACATGTTGTTCAAAGCTTAATAAAACAAAATTTAACAACATACCAACAATGATTAACTAGGATGACACCTAAGCAAAATATTAATTCAACATACCACACAAGACCTTCTAAGGTCCAACCTAAACACTCAACATGCTGACTTGGCCAAGGTCAGTACAAGCCAAAAGTTTTGCAAGCCAAAATGGAGGTCAGCCTAGGTGCTCCTGCACCATCCTCCCCAAAACAGAAAATTCAATCCACCCTTGGATTGAGCAAGTTAGGATCAATTCCCAACTTCTTAAACTCTACCTCCTTGATCCAGACTGCATCTGAATCAAGTTTTCCATGCCTCTTGATCAGGTGTTCTTTGTACTCCTTGGTCCTAGTCTTCTTATAGACCCTTGTGTCCAAGATTTGATCAGCTTGTTTGACTGTAACAGGGGGCAGTTTGAGTTCTCCGACATCTTGAATGACTTCGTGGATGGTCTGATCCATGTTTGGTGGTGGTCCTTTATAATGGACTAAGTCTGCAACATTGAAAACAGGGGACAGTCCACTGTCATCTGGAAATTGTACCTTGAATGCATTGTTGCCATATTTCTCCAAGATAGGACAGGGACCTATCCTCTTCATTTGCAGCTTGTGAGGAACTCCTTTCTGCAACCTAGCCTTGTTCAAATGCACCATGACTAAGTCTCCAACATCAAACTGAACCTCTCTCTTATGTTCATCCACTTTAACCTTATGCTTGATGGTATTTTCTGCCAAGGTTTTTTTGACTGTGTCATGGATTTCCTGCATTGCATAAGCAAAATCATCTGCATAACCACTTCCCTTGACTCCATCCTTCAATTCCCTCAACTCATAAACACCTCTAGGATGTAAACCATACACAATTTCAAAGGGACTCTTCCCTATGGATCTATTTACTATATCATTATATGCATATTCAGCCTGCCCAATAATCTGATCCCATTGTTGACCATACTCCTTGGTCAAGCATCTCAAAAGGTTTCCAAGTGTCCTATTAACCACTTCGGTCTGACCATCAGTTTGGGGATGGTATGCAGATCCAAAGGACAGATTGGTGCCCATTCTTTTCCAAAGAGTTTTCCAAAAGTGACTCATAAATTTAGTATCCCTGTCTGATACAATGTTGATTGGTAAGCCATGAATTCTGACTATTTCTTTGAAGAAAAGTGAGGCTATTTTACTGGCATCATTGGTTGTTTTGCAGGGTATAAAGTGAGCCATTTTGCTGAATCTATCAACTACAACATAAACACTATCCATACCTTGCCTTGTCTTGGGTAAACCAACTACAAAGTCCATGCTCAAGCATTCCCATGGCCTAGAAGGGATTGGCAGTGGCTGGTATAGGCCTGCATTTGAGGAAGTGCCTTTGGCCTTTTGACACACCACACAGCTCTCTACATATTTCTTGACATCTAGGTTCATCTTAGGCCAAAAATAAAACCTTTGGACAAGCTCTTGAGTTTTGGTGATCCCAAAATGACCACTCAATGCACCATTATGCTTTTCTTGAATTAAGTTCTCCCTAATAGAACCTCTAGGAACACAAAGTTGATTCCCTTTAAACAATAAATCACTTTGCAAGGTGTATTTAGCATACTTGCTATGGAAATGGTTCTTAAACTCAAGGCATACCTTATAAATTTCTGCAAAATCTTCATCATCTGCATATAGATCTTTGAAGTGATCTATTCCCATGCTCTTCAACTGGATTTCTTGAATGGTAAGAACCCTCTTGCTCAATGCATCAGCCACTTTGTTGAGAGCTCCTTTCTTGTGCTTGATATTGAAGGTGTAAGCTTGCAAGTACTCCACCCATTTCATGTGCCTGTGACTCAACTTCTCTTGTGAATTTAGGAAATTGAGTGCTTGATTGTCTGAGTACACAATGAATTCCTTGGGAAGCAAGTAGTGCCTCCACTTCCTTAGTGCTTGGACCAATGCATACATTTCAAGGTCGTAAGAAGAGTACTTCTTCTTGGCTTCACTTAGCTTCTCAGAATGAAAAGCCACCGGTCTGCCCTCTTGGCTGAGAACAGCTCCAATTGCTACATTACTTGCATCACACTCAATGGTAAATAGTTTCTCAAAACTTGGCAACACCAAAACAGGTTGGGTAGCTATCTTCTCCTTCAACAACTCAAAACTCTTGTTAGCTTGCTCATTCCACACAAACTTAGTTTTCATTCCTCCTTTAATGGTATCCAACATGGGAGCACAAATTGCACTAAACTGTTTAATGAATTTCCTATAATACTGAGCAAGTCCATGGAAGCTTCTTACCTCTGTTGCTGTCTTTGGAGTAGGCCAATTTAGAATGGCTTCTACCTTGCTGCTGTCCATCTTCAAGTTGCCATGTGATAGCACAAAACCAAGGTACACCAGCTCTGTTTTGATGAACTCACACTTTTCTAGATTGATCTTCAGTTTCTCCTCCTGCAGCTTCTTGAAAATCAGCTCAATGTGTTGGAGGTGCTCTTCTCTTGTTATGCTATAGATTAGTATATCATCAAGATACACTACTACAAACTTGCCAATATAGTCCTGGAGAATTTCATTCATGAGTCTCATGAATGTGGAGGGGGCATTAGATAATCCAAATGGCATAACTAGCCACTCATAAAGACCCTCATTGGTTTTGAAGGTTGTTTTCCACTCATCACCCTCATGTATCCTAATTTGATGATAGCCACTCTTTAAATCTATCTTGGTATAGTACCTAGCTTCACCTAGACAATCCATGAGATCTTCAATTCTAGGGATGGGAAACCTATACCTGATGGTTATCTTGTTTATTGCCCTGGAATCAGTGCAAAGCCTCCATTCTCCTCCTTTCTTAGGTGCTAAGACAGTGGGTACTGCACAAGGACTAATGCTTTTCCTAATGAGACCTTAGTCAAGTAGTTCTTGAATCTGCCTAGCTATTTCCTCATTTTGCTGAGGTGTCATCTTGTAGGCTGCTTTGTTAGGAAGGGTAGCTCCCGGTATCAAGTCTATCCTATGACTTATGGCTCTTTTAGGAGGTAAGGTTGCTGGTTGACCACTACTTACAATGGTTTCATAGGTCTGCAACAAATCTTGGATCTCCTTGGGTAATTCTTTCTTTTCAGCTGCCTTCTCTTTGCTTGCTTCTCTTGGCTTGATCAATACTGCATAGCCAACTCCTTCTCCTTCTTCCAAGGCCTTTAAGAACTCTTTTTCACCAGTTATTAGCAGCTTAGAACCTGCTGTCTACACCTCTTGATCTTCTAACAAAGATTGAATCTTGTAGGTTACATTGTCCTTCTTGAAGGTATAAGAATTTTTAGCTCCATCATGCACAACTTGATGGTCAAATTTCCATGGCCTACCTAGGAGCAAGTGGCATGCATCCATAGGTAATACATCACACAGTACCTTATCTTTATACTTTCCAATTGAAAACTCCACCCATGCTTGTTCATTCACCAAGACATGCTGACCCTTATTGAGCCATGTGACCTTGTAAGGATTCTTGTGAGATATCCTTGTCAATTTCAGTTTGCTGACTGCCTCCTCTGACACAATATTGTCAGTAGAACCTGAGTCTATTATGACTTTACACACTTTCCCCATCATCGTGCACTTTATCCTAAACAGGGATCTTCTTTGGCTTGGCTCTTCTCTAACCGGTTCTTTGATCAAAGTCCTCCTCATCATAAGATTCTCACCTTCCTCTGAGTTCAAGGGTACTTCTGATTGTTTATTTGCTGCAGCTACTTCATCTTGAATCAGATTGGTTCTCTTGTCTCCTCCATGAGAAGTGTTGCCTTTCTCTGGACATCTATAGGCTGGGTGTCCCAATTGGTTGCAATGATAGCATTTCATGTTGGTGAAGTAGCTGCCTCTCCCTTGTCCACCACCTCTTCCTCTGGAGCTGAAACCTCTTCCTCTACCACCTCTACTAGAACTTCCTTCTTGTTGTTCTGAGAATCTGACTTCTCCTTGGGCTCTTGATTCTGAGCTTCTTCCACCATAGCTTCCTCTTTGTCCTCTGTTGTCTTTCCCTTTACCTCTGCTCTTGGGGTTTTGTTCTTGTTTCTTTTTGCCTTTCTCTTCTATTTTCAAAGCCATTTGATAGCATTGGCGGACTGTTTTGAAGTTCACCAAACTCATATCTTCTTGAATAGACCATTTGAGTCCATTTAGGTACCTTGCTAACCTAATGCTCTCATCTTCAACCACCTTTGATCTAAGGCATAGTTTTTGAAACTCTTCTGTATACGTTTGAACATCCATGTCCTTTTGCCTCAGATTGTGTCTTCTCCTATGCAACTGGACTTCATAATCATCTGGGAGATAAGTTTGCCTTATCTTGGTCACCATTCCTCTCCATGAAACTATGGGACCTTTTCCTTCTTTCTCTCTTTCAGATTGTACAAATTTCCACCATGTGAAAGCTGCTCCTCTCAACCTTGACTTGGCCACCTTTACCTTTTGGGCCTCTGTTATGCCATCACACTCAAATTGATTCTCAATGCTCTCAATCCAGTCCACAACTGAATCAGGGTCCATTTGTCCACTGAAAAGTGGCACACCATCCAATGCTTTACCACTCAAGGCCTGCAATGCCTTCAAGAATGGTTCCTCTACAAGAACAGGATCAGGCTTTGGAGCTTCCTCCTCCAATTCCACTTATTTTTCCTTGGCTTCCTGATCTTCCTTCTTCTTAATCTTGTCCTTCACAGTATCTGTTGTTTCTTGGACTTCATCCAGGAATCTCTCCATCTGAGATATCCTTTCTCTGAGCAACCTATTATCTTCCTCTTGCTCTTAAACCTTCTTTGCTAGCTTTGCATTTGTCACCATGGTTCCTTCCTCTAGTGTATTCTCTCCTACTAACTCAGTGGATTGGCTCATTAATCACAAGCCTTGAATCTAACTCTTGCTCTGATACCAATATGGTGAATGTTAACCTCCAAGGTGTGCTTACACTCCAACTAGAAGACCTTTCTCTCTGTCTTCACTCATGAACCTGATGGATACAAGGTCCTGAACTGACTTAGATCATTAACTAATCCCTCCTTTAACTCTGTCACAAGAGTTACTATCCCTGTGCTTACCTTGGAGGCTTCAACACTCTTTAAATCTGATGTCTCCTTCACAACTACCACTTGAAATTTCAATTTTTCACCCTACACCTAGAAGAGTCTAGATGCCAATCTCATTGCCTGACTTGAACACTTTGCAGGGGCTTTGAAAGTATTGTCCTCATGCTTCTTGCAACCATGAAGCTCCATCTTTCTTGTTGTGTAGCCATCAAACTACCCGATTTCATGACTTTGCCTTTGGAAGGGGCTAATCCTTGTAGCCCTTACCAGTCCTATTTTTGCTTTTTCCTCTCAAACCTGCCAAACAACCTATCAAACAAAGTACATTTTCAGACACCCTTTTCAGGGTTTTAAATCCTGCATCAAGTCTTAGACCTTGGACTGTACCGTACAATGGCTTCCAACACTCTTGGAGAAGGGGCCTAATTGCCCTATCTTCTAGGGTTTTAACTCTTCTTCATTCAAACCTACCTCACATGGATTGATTGAGGTATCAATCCTCCTAAATTGTTTGGCTATGACAAAAACTCACTCTAATCCGTACTGTGGCCGTACGGTACTCCTTCCCCTGCCCAAGTTCCTTAAACTTTACTCCCAAATCCCTAACCGGGTATTTTAGCTCGCTTAAGGTTTGGGTATTAAACTCTCTGCTCTATTCTCCATGTTTCCAACTGTCAAATAATTTCAAAAGACTGACTCCATTCCCATATTCCACCACTTTCAGGAGAATCCCACGGTCAATGGTTATGGGGGAGTCATTTCAAAAATAACTGTCCAAAATTGCGATTAAAAAGTTTCCTATTCTCTACTCTATGAAATTAAAACTACAATACTATCCTAATTAATTTGAACACCGACTGAAAATCACTCAACACTATGCTAAGGACTCCAAGATAATGAATAAACAGTATTTACAAAGTATTGGTTTCCACTGTTTCCAGAAACTCACGGGCTAACACAGAAAGTGCAGTCATGGTTTATCCATTGCAATACAAAACGTAACTACAAAGCAAATACTAATATTCAAAGAACTATTTACAAATGAACAGAGCTAGAATATATTAAATAAACTTTGAACCAACGTCGAACAGATGCACATAAATCATATACATCACTGGTCTGAAAACACACTGTGTTTTCTGTAAAACATAGAAAATGCAAAAAATTACCAACTATTTTTCTATTCACTGAAATCCTCTATTACAATGCATGCTAACTACCTCTTCTACGAGTCCTTTCTCCTATTTGGAATGCCATTACCACTATTCAAGGGTAGTGGCTCGTGGATTTCCCTAATTTCAAGGGATTTTTTTTTTAAAAACAAGTAAGGTGCATGCAACTAACAAGTTATCATGCAATCACGCCACTCTGCCTTTAACCTTAATTATAGGACCTTGTTCTCCTTAAACTCGTGCCAACAGCTCCTTAACTGATATTTAGCATCTTTTAAACAATGAAGATGTGGCTTTAATCCACTATGTGCTTTGTAACATGGTACATGTTGTTCAAAGCTTAATAAAACAAAATTTAACAACATACCAACAATGATTAACTAGGATGACACCTAAGCAAAAGATTAATTCAACATACCACACAAGACCTTCTAAGGTCCAACCTAAACACTCAACATGCTGACTTGGCCAAGGTCAGTACAAGCCAAAAGTTTTGCAAGCCAAAATGGAGGTCAGCCTAGGTGCTCCTGCACCAAAATCACAATTATCAAGAAGGGCGTGAATGAATCAATGAAATATTATAATAGTAGGTTCATTGTGACAATGAAGAAGGTGCCACTAACTATAAGGCCCAATGAATTTGTGTTTTGTTTTATACTATGGTGCATTCGGAGCCAAAATTGGGTAATTCCTTAGAGAGAATAATCCATAGACTCTCCAAGAAGCATATGATACTACCAACAATATTGAGATTAGTAAGAGGGATTTTGATAAACACATCAAGAGGGTGGATGTTAAGATATCCCAACTTGATAGAAATGCCCTATGCAAGCCACTTACTAGTAATGAATAGTTATAATTATTGATGGGTGTAGTGAAGGATTTGTCATACAATGTAACAAGGAATGAGAAAGGGCTACCACCTTGGAATTATACAATTCATTTTAATGAGGATGTGTTTGCATAATATGCCCTATAATTATGGATAAGAAATTAAGATTAATGAGGATGTGTTTCCTTTTTATCCAGCCGCCATAAAAAGAATGAGAAGCTCTTACTGTGGTATTTGAAAGCATTGCTCTCCGTTTTGTAACTACAGCCATACATTTTGCACATCTGAGTATTAAGCTCTGTTGAAATTTTGTTAAACTCGCGCCATGCTTACTCCTTCTGAAAAACTAAATTTTGGTTTTCTGGGTATTTCTCTTTTAAAGATTATTGCAAAAGACATCTCCAGTTCCTTTGTGTTCTTTTATGTGCATTTGATGACCATATATGCCTCTGTATGGAGTTTTAGAAGCTTAAAAATGACAGTTTTGAAAGTATCTCAAACACCAGACCTGTGAGTAAGCTCTTTGTTTGTCTTTTAATTGCCTCATCAAGATTTACAAATGAAAATGTTATATTTAAGTTTTGTTTGTAAAGAATATGAACATATTCTATATAAAGTGTTTTCTTGTGCAAAGATATAGGAGCATTTTTTATTACCAGGGCCACGGCCATACTTTTGTTCTTCTCTATAGCTCCTTGAATCTTTCATGGTTGTGATTTAATGTCGTTGTGCAACGTGGAAACTTGCTTACTCACCTACTCATAGTTTTATTTAAATATGCTCAATAAAGGTTGAGCCTTGATATTCTTTCCCTGTGCACTCAAGGATAGCTATTGACTGTGGAAATCATAGCTCTTTGACATGATAGATCATTGTTCTTGGTCTCTCACTTAGCAATACTATTGATCAAGCATCAATTCTTAAATTGAAACTATCTAATTCACATAATCATAACCTCCTATAGATTACTACCTTGTATGCATTGTAATCTCGCTGAGCATCATGCCATGAATGTCTTTGATTGTATTATTTGATCTGACTATTGTTGTAGCTTCATTCCTCAAATGCTTACTACTTAAACCAGTGAATTTTTCAATTCATTATTGTGAATGATAAACCCCTTCTCTAGTTTCACATGGAATTGTGTTCCTGTACTGAAACAATCTTCAATGACTGGCTTTTCATGCATCACCAACTGTCACTATGAATAATTATTCTCATATTTACAATGTATGAGAACAAAGCCTCAACCAATCAATAAATTAACTACTTATAACTGTTGCTTGACCTTTATACCCAATTATCAAAGCTTTTTTTGTTGTGGTATATGGCATTGTTACTTTGATATTGAGCACAATAGTGCAACTTGCTACTGTGAAAGACCTTTTGCCTGAATCCTCATTATTATGCTACTCTCGATGGATATTGTTTTGGGCCTCAGGGAAGTCATGTTGACTTTTGGCCTTCTCTATCATATTGTTGTTACAAAAACTTCCTTGACTGCTCCAAATTTTCAAACTCTGCTTTTTCAAACATCATTCTTACTGCTTAACCATCTCTGTCATTTCTTATCAACAAGGAAGAGTGATAAAAACATGATTTTTTGCAACAAAAATAACAGTATTTGTTCTTCAATTGTGGCTCCTTTGACTCATTATGGGCATAAGGAATACTGCCATTGTTACTTTTGTTTATCGTTTATAGCAACCCTAAATTATATTTGTATCCCAAATGATTATTCTCCTTGAATAATTGAAAGATTGGCATAATAGTATTCCTTTTGATTATCTTTGGATGATGACTTAATTGAAGCTTAGATCACTGCTCACTTAAATTTGCAATGCAATTTGAAATTAAAATTAACTTTTAGCACTAATATTATTCAAATTTGCATACCATTACTATGAGTTGGGCTCAACCCTTGTGGGAGCCGCATTTATCTCTACTCATTTGATTTGAAAATAACTACACATGAAACAAACAAATTAGGAAAAATGATTGTCTTTTGTGTGTACATTGACCAAATGGTTTTCCTAGACACCTAAGGCATTCATTGATCTTTGATGCACATGGAGATAAGTTAATACATGCATAGGTGGATAATATAAATGATCATGTAGGGTTATGACCTTTCATTGCTTACAGTATAACTCTAACACATTGCTTTACTGTTGCAGGAACAGAAGCGTATGAAAACTAGGAAGGACAAGCAACGAGGACAATACCGAAGCAAGACAAACCTCAATAGTCATTCAGGAAATGACTGGTCATCCCTCTACGTGCACATTTATTTTCCTTCATGTATTCATGTATTGATTTATCTTTATTTGTATCAAGGAAAAGTCAGTCTCACGGCTTACTGTGTGAGACACATGTATCTTATCACATTCAATAAAGATTACTTTTTCAGAAATATGTGAATCTTTCTCTATTACATGCATATGTATGAATGTAATGGTATGTAGTTGTAATCTTTTTCATATTTTTCATTTATACATTTGAATGTGATGAAGAAGGATAATAAAATGCACCTTACCTTCCTCAATTTAAAATAAATCCTACCCTTTTGAACCAATGGGTGAAAAATGGGTAACATTTTTGGTGACCTTTCTTGGATGTTTTCCTGCTAAACATGAAAACCAGTAGCCTAAACTTGTCCATTGGGCATGGAGTCATTAGGAAAACTCAGAAATAGACCTAGAGCAATTTTGTACATGGTTGTAACTTATTTGTAACTTATTAGAACAGGTCAGATCACTTGGAAATTTATTGAAAATAGGGAAAAAATGAAGTGAAACTACTTACTGTGCTGGAATAGCACTTGGGGAATGAAACAACAACTAAACTAAAGTGCAGCAGCACTTATTGAAAGCATGAAATCTAACCTAAAGCATGTACAAAGAGGAACTCATCAAACCTTGAAACAAGGCTTGAGGTGTATCCCATTGACTAGGATAGGAAGCACTTCTCCTTCAATTGTGGCCAGTTGGAAAGCATTATGTTCTTTGCACTCTTTGATGATAAATGGACCCATCCACATTTTGTCAAACTTGGCCTGATGGTCCGGCCTACTCCTTAGTACATCCCATTTCAGCACAAGATCTCCCACCATGAAATCCCTTGATCTAGTTTTCTTGTCAAATGTTCTTTTAGTTAGGATTTGTTGATATTCCATGTTCTTCATAGCCTTGTTTCTGATTTCTTCCAACTCCATCAACTGAGTATATCTTAAGGAAAGTGGATCAGTCTGCTCAAACAAGACTAGCTAGCTGGCAATGTCCAAGGCGGGTAACTCAGTAGAAATAGGTATTTTTGCTTCTTTACCATACACCAGCATATAGGGTGAATTCCCAATCACCTTCTTAGGGGTAATTTTGTTTTCCCAAAGAGCAGTCTTCAGTTTGGCATGCCAATCCCTCTGATTGTTTTGAAGCATCCTTTTGATAATGTTAATCAGATTCTTGTTAGTGGACTCTGTAAGTTCGTTTCCCTGAGGATAATAGTTGGAGCTTGTATTCAAGTAAATCCCATTCTTCAACGCCCAATCAGCAACTTTCAAACCAACAAATGTTAAGGAATTGTCAAAAATTATAGAGTCTGGGACTCCAAATCTACAAACAATATCTTCATAAAAATTCAGCATTGTAATTTCATTAGCTTCCTTAAGAGGAAAAGATTTTGTCCATCATGTAAAATAGTTTGTTGCTATAATAATCCACCGATGGCCTACACTTGAAGGTGGATTTATTTCCCCTATGAAGTCAATTCCCCACTTCATAAATGGCTTCTCTATCTGAATCAGTTGCAATGGCAAAGCAGCAAGCTTTTCTTTACCTGAAAATAAGGCACATTTGGCACATTTCCTGAAATGTGTATGTGCATCTTTAAACAAATTAGGCCAATAATAGCTTGCTCTTAGAATCTTATATGTTGTTGTCATTGCAGCATAATGACCTCCAGAAGGTCCGTCATGGAACTCATGTAATATCTGATCCACTTGATCATTATCAACACACCTAAGAAACACTCCACTATGATCCTTCCTATACAACACATCATCAATCAAGAGAAAAGGAATAGACTGAAGTCGGTAGTACCTCCTTTTTTTTTGTTCAGATTAGGTGGACATTCCCCAGTTTTCAAAAAATGTGACATCTCCTGCAACCAGCTGGTAGTTTCATTGTCTGTTATCCCAACATTAACCAAAATTGAGTCTCTTTCATCCTCTACTGCTGAAACATCTTCTTTAGCCAATTGCTGGCACAAACCCTTTCCCCTCACTAACTTGGTGACCTAAATATCCACATCGTACTCCATAACTTTTGTGATCCACCCAGCCCATTTTTCATTTAGATCTTTGCTGAGTAAAAACTCTTTCACACTGGGATGTGCCACTTGTAAATGAATTTTGTTATGGGATAGCAAATGTCTAAATTTCTTTAAACTTTTCACAATAGCCAACACATGCTTCTCTACAAAGGTATACTTTTGATCATAGTCTTCCAGACCCTTACTGAAAAAAAGCAATGGCCTACTCCAACCCTTCTACATTTTTTTGCACCAAAATTGCAGAAATTACGTCAAAACTGTCAAAAGCGTACAAGGTAAAATCCTTGCTAAAATTTGGGTTAACTAATGTTGGGGTTGAAGCTAATGCCTCCTTAATCAGCTAAAAATTGTCCTTTGCTTCTTGGGTCCATTTAAATTCTGCATTCTTTTTTAACATAGTTGTAAGGGGTTTTAACAAGACTGCTATATTAGGCAAAAACCTCCTGACAAAATTAATACGACCAATGAAACTCTAAAGTCCTTTCTTATGCTGAAGTAAAGGAAGCTCCAAGATTGTTGCAACTCTTTCAGGATCTACAGTGATTCCCTTTTTAGATACTACATACCCAAGAAGCTTTCCTTCATGAACAAAGAAAACACATTTCTTGGGATTCAATGATATACCAAACTCCCGACAACGTTCAAAAATCTGCCTCAAATGATCAATGTGATCTGTTGTCTTCTTGGAATAGACAGTGATGTCTTCAAGGTATACTAAAACAAACTTATACATCAAGTTACTAAAGGCCATGTCCATAGCCTTTTGGAAGGTTGCTCTAGCGTTAGACAAACCAAATGGCATTTTCCTGTATGCCATTGTGCCCCACTTTGTGGTGAAGGCAGTTTTAAATTGATCTTCTTCTTTTACCAAAATCTGGTTATAACCAAAATATCCATCCAATAAAGAAAAACGTTTAGAACCTGACACACATTGAATAATTTTCTCCATAGACGGAAGAGAGTGCATGTCCTTTAAAGAAGCTTTGTTCAAATCTCTGAAGTCTACGCACAATCTAAGTTCTCCATTCTTCTTCCTCACAGGAACTAGGTTTGCAACCCAGCTAGTATGCTTGATGGGAAAGATAATCCCACTTTTTATAAGTCTGAAAACTTCCTTCTGCATTAATGGCTCCAATTTGGGATTAACTAGCCTCTGTTTCTGCCTTATGGGTTTGGCTGTTGGCTCCAATTCTATTGTATGTTGTGCAAGGTGTGGATAAAATCCATTCAAATCTCCATACTCCCAAGAAAATATGTCAATAAATTCTTGAAATAAATGCAGAAAAGACTACTTTTCAGTAGCAGAATTTATTTTTCCTATCTTGAGGCTTTTCTTGGGTGCAATCTCTAATTCCTCATAGTGATTTTGTTGAACCAACAAATTGGCCTTGTTACTTTTGGCCTGATCATCAGAGTTGAAAATACTTTCTTAGATGACCAATCCCTTAGGCAACTTGTTGTTCTTCAATTGTAGTACCTGGTCTCCATACTATTGTTTGATTTTCTCATGGTTTGATGCTACAAACACATCCTCTTCAAGCAAAAATTACAGAATTTGCTCATCACTCTCAAAGGCCTGCCAGTTAACATTGTTATCAAGCATTGAAGGCTTGATAATAACCTTGATGTGCTACTAATTACATCCCTTCCTTACGCTGTTCAGAATGTCAAACTAAGCCCCCACAGATGCTAACCTGTCAACATGTTGATTCTAATTTCTTGGGATTGAAATAATATTGAAAGCTTCAAATTCCTCTATAAGGTCCCAAACCCTATGCTTGTACAATTTAAGAACATCATTTTTAACAGCATTCAGTCCTCTAACCTAATTTACTATCAATTCACTATCCCCATGCACCTTTAGACACTTGATTCCACGTTTCCTCGCCCATTCCAGTCCCTGAATAAGACCTTCATATTCTTCTATGTTATTGGTGCACGAAAATCCAAATCTGAAGGTTGCATAATATCTTTCAACTCTTGGGGAAACCAATAATGCACCCCCACTAGCACCATGCCTACTCCTTGAGCCATCAAAATAAATTTCCCAAACTTCGTCTTGTTGATCAGAATAATTATCTGACCTCTTAACCAAATTAGGCATCACTATATCAGCTTCTTGAAACATATAGTTTCCCATACTAGCATCCAACACCAAGTCACTCTCAGTACTAGGAGTTTGGCCTGCTACCCACTCGTCTAAAAGTATATCAGGAATATCATTAACAACAGTACAAGGATCAAAGACAGCAACATGCTCGTCTTGTTCAAAAATTACACAATTGGCATTTATTGCACTAGGTATATAGGGTTCTATATTGTCTTTTGCAAGAAATTCAAACTTAATGGTTACTTTGGTTCCATACCTAGTACATAATAGCATCTGAGACCAGTCAGATGAAAGGTATCCTCCTATTTTAGTTGTAAACTCTCTTGACAAACAAAACCCAAAGTACGGGGGCAAATCTGCTACATAAATGTCTTGGGAAATCAAAAAATTGGGGCAAGCATGCAGAGTTAAGCTAGCATCTTTGATAACACCCACTATATTAATAGATGATCCATCCAGCTGGACTACTCCTTTCTCTAAAGGTTCATACTTTAATCATAACTGATCAACTACTTGCTTGGGCATCACAGAACAGGTAGCACCACTATCTACCATACAATTATACACTAAATTGTTCCCAATAATCAATGAAACATAGAACGGAGGAGGTCTCACGTTCTTACCTTAAATTGTAGATTTTCCTTTGCTACTAGGATTAGCAACTTTCCCTTGATCATCATTAGTCATCACGATCTTTTTGGAATCAATAGCAACTTGTTTAGGATTTGCGTCTTCAAACAATGCCTTTTTAAGCAAATTAGCCTGCCCAAGAATACTAAAGGAATCCCACATGGTCGTATTCACATTCATCTTCTTCATACTATCCACAATGTTGTAAGGTACAGTTAAAGGTACCTTCTGATGTACTTTAGTAGCAGCTAGTTCCATGTTCTTGTGAGGTTGCTCATTGATTGGTAAGACAGTAGTTCTCTTTGGTACATTTAGAATAGGTGTGGATGATATTTCTGTAGTTGCAAGCCCCTTATTTTTATCAGTTGATTGATCCACCTCTAGAGCTCTTTTCTTAGCTCGTGTATTGGCTGCAATTGTTGAATCACCATTCACACCACATAACTCTTCACCTTGCCAATTTAGAAATGCAGTCTCATTAGAATGTATATCCAATTGTTGTTCAGGTATGTTAGCAGGTACATCTGGCTGTGAACTAATAGCATTTTGGACCATAAGTTCCTGATTAATTACTCCATTTGAACATGAAGCCTGGTTATGTGCTTGATTACATAGATAACACCATTCATTTTCTGCCACAAAGTTATTCTGGGCTGGAACCATATCTTTCACTAGATTGACAGCATTAAGAGGGGTTGGATTATATGGTTGGAATGGTCTTTGGTTGACATTTTTCCTCTGATAAGGACCTTGATAGGGTTGCCTATTTTGCTGATACTAATATCCTTGGTTTTGATAAGGCTGACTTGCATTCTGACCTTGATGTTGGTTCTGCTGTTGAAAAGTTGGCTATGACCCTTGATACTGTTTCTTCATGTTGATCAACTCGTTTCCCATAGTCTGTAAAATACTTTCTATTTTCTGCTGACTAGATTTGATCTCTTGCAACTCACTTGACGACCCTGTAGCTGACACTTCATGACTTACAACAGTGGGTAATGTTGGAACAGCAGGTAAAGGGGCTAAAGATGGCATTTGCAATGGCATATTTGACTGAATTTCAGGGAAGTAGGGCATAGGTGGCCTAGGTGCTATCTTGCCTACTTGAATGAGGTTATTTTCTGCCTTAATAGCTATACTATAAGCCTGAGGTAAAGAAGTACCCCCCATGGACTGTATCATGACTAAGATATCACTATTTAAACTTTTCAAATAGTATAAGAACGCATAGTCAGCAGAAGTTCTTACCGTAGCAGGTATTATGTTCCAAGTCTTTTGAAATCGGATGTTGAAATCTATCATTTGCTCTTGTGGGGCTCTTTTAATGGTTGTTAACTACTCTACCAAAGATAGGTGATCAGATTTTTCCTCAAAAAAATTGGTAAATTCATCGCCAAGCTCATCCCATGTTGAAATAGAGCCCACCGGGAAGCTTCTAAACCATTCCAATGCCTTCTTCTTGAAAGATGCAGCCAACAATCTCACAGCTACATTTTCTTGTGTTACATGATGCACATTGCACAATGCTGCCACATCTCTGATATGTTCAAAAGGTGTTATTTTTCCTTCTCCAGTAAACTCTGGTAGCCCTTTTAACGCTGCCAATGGAATGTCATCATGTTGTGCTAGATTAAGGGGACTACCCTGGTTGAATGGTATGAAAGCAAAGGCTCTTGGTGCTACCATTGAGCTAGAATGTGTTGGGATGCTTGCTGAAGCAGAGCTTGAACTGACTGGTACTGAACTTCAACTTGATTGAAAAGTATTTGTTGCAGCAAAATTACTACCTATTGAACAATTGAAAGCCCCAAAAGAAGAGATAGAAAGTTTTGTTCTAAAGGCAGGTGATGTTGAACACCTAGCAAGAGGGTCTCTTCTTCTCCTCCTTTCGTATGAAAATAATGCCTTGTCACTAACACTAGGTGGTGTTGACTAAACTCTGGGGGAAGGAACAGTCCTTCTAAGTGCTCTCCCTTTTCTTCTTGGAGGGGATAAATGTAGAAACTGTACAGATTTTGAACTTCTAGTTTCTATTCTTCTCATATAAACAAATGCATTGATCTTTTTTCTCCACACAGAGTCGCCAGATATGCTAGAAAAACAACCTCTAAAAGGCTATTAGCTCACTGTCAGCACATCAAAACAACAAGACTTAAGAATTTTAATTTTGACTCTGTCCCACCGGGCGTGCCAAAATTGTTTGTTACCAAAATTTGCACCTAATTCTGAACTACACAAGTTTTAGCAATTCTGGTAAAACATTGGATTCACTTCTATGTGGGACAGTTGGAATGAAGTGAAACCTCTGGGTTCTAGGTCGGCTCCTATTTAGATAATCATCTGAATGCACTTAAATCACTCTAAAAACTTGAAGGGGAAAAAGGATAGAAAGAAAACTAGACAATAAACAACTGTATTTAAAATTTTCCAAGGTGATACACCATTCACATGATGATATCTTGTTTCAACAACACATAACAATGAAAATATAACAATACAAAGCGTATAAAACACAACTTTGGTATATGAGCCACTGCATAAAATGTTTTATAGACAGGTATTAAACTAGTTCCAGACTTTAACTTAGTAGGAAAATATAAAATCCTCACAACTAACCAGGCCTGAACTAGATAAAATTTCACAATCTATAATCTATTCAGTTGTAAGATCTTCACTTCAGACATAACATGTAGGATTAAAGTAAATCTCAGCATGAAACATCAAATTGAAAATAGGAAAAAACATACAAAAGTGAACTCCAAAGTAGGTCCCATAAAGCTCTTGAATTATCATAAAATGACTATGAAGAAGTCCTCAAAATATCTTGAGTTACAACTGCCAAAAGAACACAAACTCTGGCACTGAAAGTCCCCAAAAGTCTCTGTTACTGAATGTAGCAGAACTAACTGAAAAATGAGCTTCAAAACTCATAAGTACAACTCACAACCACTCAGGGTCGGATCCAGAAAAATAGCCCCCAAAATATGACACTTCACTTTCTAAAAGAAAGTCGGATACATGAAAAACACTCCCCAAGTCATTAACCACCCTATGACTCAGCAAAACAACCTCTTAAAACACTCCAACTGACAATAAAGGCATCCTAACTGCTTGAGAGAAGTCAAATCCGACCCCTGAATCTTCTCTAACATCCCTAGATACCCTCCTAATGTTTCCAAATTGAAAAAATAACCTCCCATCATTTGTGGCATGTGTTTTGAAAACAATTTACAACTTCCCAATCTTGAGAAAATCATAAAAGACTCTCCATCTTCCTCTCCTAAGACTTGGTCATATAAGCATATGTTTCTATTTTTTTCCTTTAAAGAAAAACAATGATTTAAAGTAAGTGATTTATAAACATCACTTACATTAATCATCTACAATATGAACAAAGGCCAACAATAAAGATTTCACATCTTTAGGTATCGGCTAAAAAAAGCAATATGAATCTTACTTTCACCATAGTAAACACCTAAGGAATAAGGAGGCCACAATATAATAGTTCATTGTTTTATTTAAAAAACATGGTCATAAAAATGAAAGCTTGCCTACCGACCATTTAGGGTTTTAACCCTAAGTAAGAGAAAAGGAAAATCAAATTCTTTCATTCAATATTGAAACTTCACAAATAAGCTTCTTCCGTCGCCATAGAGTTTGAGGAATCTTACTACAACTTCAATGATATGATGAATTTTGCAACTGATTAGAGACATTTTCAAAATATTTTTGTACAAATAAGCACAATACAGCTAGATTGAATCAACAGTGAGTATGCTTTTGCATTCTTGCTTTCATTCTTTAAGCATAAGATACTTACTCAAACTCTGTGATGAAGAAACAATAGACATTTTTCTTCCTCATTATTTCTCTGTTAGCATCTCATTTGTCTGTCATAAATATTATGATTTAAAAGCTCTGAAAAAAGTATTTTAGCAGATTTTTGTGTTTCCTTTTTATCCAGCAGCCATAAAAAGAATGAGAAGCTCTTACTGTGGTATTTGAAAGCATTGCTCTTCGTTTTGTAATTACAGCCATGCATTTTGCACATTTGAGTATTAAGCTCTGTTGAAATTTTGTTAAACATGCGCCATGCTTACTCCTTCTGAAAAACTAAATTTTGGCTTTCTGGGTATTTCTCTTTTAAAGATTATTGCAAAAACATCTCCAGTTCCTTTGTGTTCATTTTTGTGCATTCGATGACCATATATTCCTTTGTATGGAGTTTTAGAAGCTTGAAAATAATAGTTTTGAAAGTATCTCAAACACTAGACCTGTGAGTAAGCTCTTTGTTTGTCTTTTAATTGCTTCATCAAAATTTACAAAAGAAAATTTTGCATTTAAGTTCTGTTTGTAAAGAATATGAACACATTCTATATAAAGTGTTTTCTTGTGCAAAGATATAGGAACATTTTTTATTACCAGGGCCACGGCCATACTTTTGTTCTTCTTTGTAGCTCCTTGAATCTTTCATGGTTGTGATTTAATGTCATTGTACAACGTGGAAACTTGCTTACTCACCTACTCATAGTTTTATTTAAATATGCTCAATAAAGGCTGAGCCTTGATATTCTTGCCCTATGCACTCAAGGATAGCTATTGACTGTGGAATCATAGCTCTTTAACATGATAAATCACTATTCTTGGTCTCTCACTCAGCAATACTATTGATCAAGCATCAATTCTTAAATTGAAACTATCTAATTCACATAATCATAAACTCTTGTAGATTACTACCTTGTATGCATTGTAATCTCGTTGAGCATCATGCCATGAATGTCTTTGATTGTATTATTTGATCTAACTATTGTTGTAGCTTCATTCCTCAGATGCTTACTACTTAAACCAATGAATTTTTCAATTCATTATTATGAATGATAAACCCCTTCTCTAGTTTCACATGGAACTGTGTTCCTGTACTGAAACAATCTTCAATGACTGGCTTTTCATGCATCACCAACTGTCACTATGAATAATTATTCTCATATTTACAATGTATGAGAACAAAGCCTCAACCAATCAATAAATGAACTACTTATAACTATTGCTTGACCTTTATACCCAGTTATCGAAGCTTTTGTTGTTGTGGTATATGGCATTGTTACTTTGATATTGAACACAATAGTGCAACTTGCTACTGTCAAAGACCTTTTGCCTGAATCTTCATTATTATGCTACTCTCGATGGATATTGTTTTGGGCCTCAGGGAAGTCATGTTGACTTTTGGCCTTCTCTATCATATTGTTGTTACAAAAACTTCCTTGAATGCTCCAAATTTTAAAAATCTTCTTTTTCAAACATCACTCTTACTACTTAACCATCTCTGTCATTTCTTATCAACAAGGAAGAGTGATAAAAACATGATTTTTTGCAACAAAAATCACAGTATTTGTTCTTCAATTGTGGCTCCTTTGACTCATTATTGGCATAAGGAATACTACTATTGTTACTTTTGTTTATCGTTTATAGCAACCCTAAATTATATTTGTATCCCAAATGATTATTGTCCTTGAATAACTATAAGATTGGCATAATAGTATTCATTTTGATTATCTTTGGATGATGACTTAATTGAAGCTTAGATCACTGCTCACTTAAATTTGCAATGCAATCTGAAAGTAAAATTAACTTGTAGCACTGATATTATTCAAATTTTCATACCATTACTATGAGTTGGGCTCAACCCTTGTGGGAGCCGCATTTATCTCCACTCATTTGATCTAAAAATAATTGCACCTGTAACTGCACATGGAACAAACAAGTTAGGAAAAATGATTGTATTTTGTGTGTACGTTGACCAAATCCTTTAGATCAAATTGCATGTGCCTTTTGATTTATTTTCTTCAAGCTTTCTAAATGAATTACAAAGGTTGAGACAACAAAGGCATGAAATCATGCACAATTATGATCAACCAACAAACTCTTATCCAAGAGTGAACAAATATTCGCTTTCAAAGTTGTTGGAAACAATGGCGTAGTAATTTTGCATAGCAAGTAAAGGTTGAACAAACAATGAGCCCAAGGCTCTTATTTATAGAACTCAAAGGAGTGGGAAACCCCAAAATCTCCTTGAGTTAACAATGAGTTCTTGCCAATCAATTAGCAAGATTTATTCCTAAAAAGGGGGAATAGAAAATTAACTAGAAAACTACTTCAGTTAACTGAAAGCAAACAAAGAGTCAACTGGTAACTACTTTAGTTGACTAAAATTAAACTAAAGGTGAACTTTAATGTAAAGTATACCTCCAAAATAGACATCCACATTTAGTGGAGATTTGAGATCCACAAATTATGGAAGCCGATTAGACATCCTTAATCAGTGGGATCTGACAACACATGATTTGTGGGATATGGAGTTAACTTGGAAAGAGGCATCAAGTTAACTCCAATTACATTTAATATCCTCTGGAGTTGACTTGGAATGAGGCATCAAGTCAACTTAAAGTATCATAAATGCCATTTCAAGGGTAGGACATCCTTCTTGGTGCCTTTATAACTCACCATTGGTCAACAGTGTTTCTATCCATTTGTTGACTTATTCAGCTTTGGGGGAGTTAATGCTCCGCAAAATGATGACATGGTGCTTGAGCATTAATTCGCCTATCGTAAGTTGATGTTGGAAGTCTATACATTGTGCAGTTGCTTCATCGAACTGGGTTGACAATGCTACCACCTTGGCCAACTTTCAACCATCTAGATCATCAAGGAAGGTGTTGTGGATGACATCTCTGAACTGATTTTGTACAGTAACCATCTCAATGTATTCTCCTCCCTCGCGTTGATATTCCAAGCGAGGAAAAGATATTACCAACGTTCTTGCAAAGTTGATAATATTGGCAACCACCCGTTGATAGTCAATCAACTCTACTGAATGAGCGTCATAGGCTTTCACCTTGTACGCTAGTTGTTCTTTCCAAGCAAAGAGATGTTGCTTGTTTTCCTCTGAGTAGACTAATTGATATGTCAATTGCAAGTATGCAATTGTGGTCTCATCTTCTGGCCTCTTCTCTACAATTCTTTGCTCTGATTGTTGAATCTTTTCACAAAGTCCATGTGCTCTATCCCATAATTGGTAAATATTTTCTAGTATGCATCGCCCTTTGAGAACAAACTCCTCCACTTGATCTCTCAAGTGTTTTCTGTATGTTATCAACTATTGATGATTTTGTTCTATGGGAAGATCGAGCAATTATGGTGGTAAGGCCAAGACATTTTGGGTGCCATGCATCAAGCTGGAGATGTATGACCTCAATTGTTGGTTCTCAGCCTTTAAGGCTACTTTGTCTATTCCATCCTTGGCCATCCTTTCTTGTGTGCTCATCGAGGCGATTCTGAGAAGGTCTACCTCCACCTGTCGTGTAGTCTTTCTGAGGTTAAGTTTAGACAATGTGTAGTCTTCCACTTGTACCTCGTGTATTATTTTCTCTCTTGGTGGGGTAGCAGTCTCTATGATGAGTTCACAATCTGCATTCCTTTCCATGTGAACTTGCTTCTTCAACTTCTTCATCGGCATTTCTTGTGGGACATGGTCCAATTCAGTGAAGTCAAGTTCATAGGAGGGTCTTTCCCTCTTCCTTCCTAGGAATCCCTCAAGCCAGATGGAATCTCGGCTAGCTTCACTAGGAGGAATAAGGGGCCTTTGAATTCCTGATGTGTGAGACTATGTTGGAGTGACATCTCTCAGTGGTGAATCCAAGTCAATGGGAACTTAAAACTGTTATGATGGTGGTGATTTAGGCGGTTTTGTTTCTATTACAGGCACCGTTTCTACTGTTGTTTCTTCTGTTGCTTCTTCTTCAACAACTGTTTCTATTACTAGCTCTGAGGTAGCAATACCCATGACTATTTTAGGACTGTGTGTGGTTGTCTCCACATGTGTCCCCTATGTTCTTGGCCTTGTATGCTTCAACATCCTCATCCCTTGGGGAGGATTGCACCATTGCTTCTGCCTCGGCTTCTTTCTTGACATGGAAAGTGGTGTAGATTGAACCTGTGGTGGCTCTGTTCTGGGAGGGACCACTTTCCTTGTCCTCTTGCTGTCGAGATAGAGTTGGCTATTTCTGACCACTCTACTTGTCCTTTCCTCTATAGATTGGTTATCCTTTGCATACCAATCCACTCTTGGGAGTGGTTGTGAGTCAACTAAATCTACGAAGAATGAGGGGAGAATGACTTCCCCTTCATCATCAGATAAGTCCTCGATGTCCTCTGACATACAGTCAGCAATTTGCGAGAACCTAAACCTACTATAATTCCTTCTTCGCACTTCATACTCATCATCACAATTGACCCAATAATCTTCTATGGACGATTCATGTGATGAGTGTTGCTCAATATGTGCCGCATAGAGACCTCAAGGATCATATGACCTCCTTTCGATGAGGTATTTGAGATTATGCCTCATTGTTTCCTGGCTCATCATTTTGGCATCAGCTGCCAACCTGCATTTATAGAGTCCCATCTCAATAGGAAAGTTCACAGCTATCTTCTTCTTTAAGCGCAAGTGAATGCGAACTTCAGATAACTGCCTTAGGAATTCCATGAGGACTACCCTATCTGAAGGGTATCATGGCATCTTGGCAGGGTGACCAATGTAACCATACACGCGTATGTAGGAGAATGTAGGGAATTAGATAAACCAATCTGCCATTTCCTCTCTGGCTGTTTGTGAAATACATACATGTATCTCATGGTCTAGATCTCGTACGGTGTGCATGATGAAGTGATCACTTGTTCTTTTGAAGTGTCACTCTACTTGAGTAAACTCAAGACGTGTAAAGTGGTCATGAACCTTCTGCACACCTAAGGTTCCCACATTTTTTAATATCTTGAACTCGCCTTGGAAAGCGATCAGGTATACCAAGTAAGAACACATGTGAAACCTATGAGCTTCTAGAAACCTGCTAATTTTTTTATGGAGCGTGTCACTGATCAAAGTGGCCCAGTCGTAATGTTCCCTGTTGCTGATGATTTTTGTAATGATATAATACATCCATGACTAGAATTGATCGCCATCCTCCTATCCAGTGATTCTGTTGAGTAAAGTGATTAACACTACATACTCATCTTTTCATTCTCCTCGCCCAAGCAACTTAGGCAAGTTAGCATTTTTCACTTTCAGCCATTTTTTTGTCATTATTCCTTGGTACTTGCGCTTGGCTACCTCAAATTTCTTCTCACATTCTATCACTGATATGACCTTGCTGGTAGGACATGGTGGAATATCAAAACACTTTTCTATATCCTTGGGCTTTAGACTATAGATTATCCTCCCGTCTACTAATCTAATTTCTCTCGTGGTAGGATTGTAATGCTTAATACAAGCGATTACAAGCTCCACACTCTGTAATGTGATGGGGATGGATGCAACCTAAAGCAATCCAAACTCTTCTATGTTTTGTAATGTGATTTGATTTATGCCCTCCAATTCTTCTAGATCAACCACGGGGCTTACTTGATGCAAGTTCATGTCAGTCATTTTTTAGGTAATCATGGTACAAGGTCATCTTGGTCTTTTATTATATCTGAGAATACTGAATCCTAAATAACTTAAAGATTGACTACACACTTGACCCTATTCTGAAAAATTTTGAAAACCCCTGAAAATAGTGCCCCATCAAGAAGTATTTTTTTGGAAAAAATCTGGCACATGGGTTTTGTTCATGCTTCAATACTAAACAAACCTAGTTCCTCAAAAATTTTATTTTGAAACTTTTTCGAAAAAACCCCCAAAAATAGGGGTAGTTTTTTTATTCTGGAATATTTGACAAGATGCATTTTACTGGAAAATTATTTTGAGTCTGCCCTGTTGATCAGATCTGTGATAGCCTGTTGATTTGTGTGACATGCAAGAATACCTAATACAAGAAGAGAGGAAGTAGACAGAAGATGGATTGGAAGTTTTTAATCTGACTCCCTAATAAAATTTGTCTCTGAATCCAGCCTCTGATTAGAAAACTTATTTTGCCTTAGATCTTCAAGAAATATCGAAGAATGGACAAAAACCTTGTTCAAATCCAAAAATGGCATCCTTGAGAGCTTATTGTTGTTCTTGATCATCAACCTACAATGAAATAATGAAGTGGGATGCCTAAACCTTCTTTATATAGACTTAAGCCTGAGATCCTTAAGTTTGGGAACTTAACTCATGATCAAAAGTTGATTTGGCTTGATCTGAAGTTTGAAAAGGTTATTTCCACTGATTGTGGAGTGAGTTAACCAAGTTTACCTCAAAATATCTTAACTTTAAGTTAACAAACTTGTCTTGACTTCTTTAGGCATCCCTTTTGAGCTTTGATTCCCTTTTTCATCATTTTCTCTGTTGAATTACCTTGGTTTGATTCTGAATCTAGATTGATCTGTTGATCCTGAGCAGTTGTTGTTGGATTCATTGTTGAGTTATGCCTAAGCTGAAGAGATGAGCTTGGGAGGTGTGAAGCCAAAAGGCTGAGTTTGTGGCCCCAAAAAGAAGGGTGCCTTTCTCAAGAAGGAGCGATTTCTTTCATGCCTTAGTCATTTTCAATATTTGTTCTTTCAAACTCTTCATTTTGACCTCCTATGCTTTGATTTGGATTTCCCGTTGATCAGAGAATCAGATGATCTCGTTTGATATATTGTTGATTGTTTCATTGTCGAGCCAGTAGGAGAATACCGAGGATGACTGTCTTGGATGATTCATTAGGTTGTATTTGACCCTTGAGAATCAAGGGCGCCCCTCTCTAAAAAAGGCTCTTTTTGCATTATGAACTGATTTCTCCTTCGTAACGTTTCCAGAGTTAGTCAAATTTTGACCTTTTTCAATTTCAGGAATCTTCTCCATCGAAGATCACCATTTTGGACCTTTTTCACCATGGTTGCATCATTGAAGCTTTTGAATCTTAGCTTTCAGCACTTGGTACTAGCCAATCTGCCATTAATGGTTGTGGAGCTCCTAACTGTGTTCTTGAAAAATAGAAATAGACCCACCAGAGTAAAACGTGTATTTTGATGATTCTAACTTGACCAATGTGATCGTGAAGTCATTTAATCCTATCAAAATCATTTTCAATCATTTATGGGAAGGTCCTATTTTTGGGGGTTACCCTGAAAATAAGGGCGTAAAACCCTAATTCTCAAATTTTTAGAATTTTGCACATGTGTTCCTTAACAGAAACCCACAAAGACCCTATGTTTGGTTTGATCTAAAATAGACTTTTGACAACATTTTAACAAGATTTAGCTCAATTTATACAGAATGCCAAAAATTTATTTTGGGTACAAGTATCAAATTAGTAATAATTGTTTGAGCATTGCCTTCTCAAGAGGATGCCTTATTAAGAATCTAGCTCAATTGGATATCAGAAAGACGCTCCATGTTGTGCTTACTCCTAAGCATGAAGTTGAAAATCAAGAGGAGAAAAATTGGCTTACCCATCCACTTCAAGACAACTAGAGTTGCAGTAAATTCAGATGGTTAAGTGAGTGGTTTGCATCCTTGGAGAGGAATTTCAACATATAATCAAGCACTTTTCCCTCTTGCATATTTTTTGCTACCCATAATAATGTGTGAAATCCTAAGTTAATTAGAATGGGGGCCTACTTTGACAAGCCAATCAATGGCTTTGTTTGAGTGGTTTTTAATTGGCCAGTTTAGTTTAGGTTAAGTTTATTTTGTTGTTTTCCCTCCAAGTTTAATCTACACACTGTGTCATTTGTTGTGTTTAGAGGCACTGCATTTTATAATTGTTTGTATGCCACTATTACTCTATTCCCAATATACGATTAAGGCTTCTAGATCCCATGTTTAGCAAGGAAACATCTTGAAAAAGTCACCAATATATTATCACTCTGTGCTCCCCTTGCACTTCCTATTGATTATAACTGATCTAAGAAATATAAAATGGTTAGTCATGCTTAAGGGTTCCTATGGTAGTTTTTGTTTCCCTTTCTCATGCTTCAATCAGTTACCCAATTGTAAAAAACCCCAAAAATGGCTATGTATGGTGGTATTTTCTTCTTTATGTTTCTCTTGGGCTATGGGCTCTAATAGGAACCTAGAAGTTAGGTTCCAAGTTCTGCTTCCTCCCCATCCCTCTATTATTTCATCTAGTCCTTATTGGATCACAAACCTTGAAAGAAACTTGGAACTTTGGCTCCAAGTTCCTTCCCACTCCCACTCCTCACATTCTTCTCATGGTTATTATCATGCATGGGGATCTGACGAAAACTTGGAACCTTTGGTTTTAGGTCCTCATTCCCTTCACCTCCCAATTCTCACCTTCTTATAGGTTCCTCCCAGAACTTGGAACCTTTTCATTCCAAGCCCTCATTTCCTTCCATCTCTTGATTCCTACCTTCTTCTTTTTGATCCTTATTGAACCTCAAAGCCTAATGATAAATTGGAACCTTCAGTTCCATTTCCTTGTTTCCTCTCACCTCCTAAGTCCCATCATCTTCTCTTGGGTCCTTATCAGGCCACACGACTCGATAGGAACTTTGAACCTTTAATTTCAAGTCCTTATTTCCTTTTTCCTCCCAAGTCTCACCTTCTTCTCTTGGTTCCAATTGAAACCCAAGAGTCAACAAGTTCCTTTAGTTCCCAATCCTTGTGTCATTTTTCCTCCTGAGTCTCACTTTCTTCTTAAGGTTACAATCATTTAACCCAAGACCCGACAACTTGGAATCTAAGGTTTCAAGTCCCTATTACCTTCTAACACCCAATCTCTATGATTTTTTTTCTTTCTTCCCTTCCTTTGGACCGCGGGTCTAAGTTGGAACTTGGAACTTGGAACTTGAACTCACTAGTAAGGAAAACTCTAAGATATATTACACTCTATTGGGATCAATAGAAATCCCTTATTTGTAAATCACATGTCCAAGGAGTTTACCTTGAGGGACTCTAAAATTACACTTCAAATTTAAAAAGGTGATGCTTTTTTGGAATTTCTGAAACACTTGCTCTAGGTGTACAAAATGATCTTTTTTATTCTTTGAGAACATAGTAAAATCATCTAGATACATAAATATGATATTATTCATAAGCTCACCAAAGATAATGTTCGTGGTCCTCTAGAAATTTCACCTGTATTTGACAATCTAAAGGAATTTTTAGCATGAGATTTATGGGCCTTACCAATCAAATGAAATCATATATAAATTTACTCATGAAGTTAATCATCCCAAGGAAATATTGAACCACTTTCTTTTTTAAAGGTAAGGACAACTCTAAGATAGATCGCACTCTATTGTGATCAATAGAAATCCATTCTTTATAAATCACATGTACAAGGATTTTACCTTGAGGAATCATGAAAACACAATTATTCTTCAAATTTAAATAGATGAAAAATTCCTGACATTTTTCAAACACTTTCTCTAAGTTTGCGAAATGATCTTTTTTATTTGAGAACATAGTAATATCATCTAGGTATATCAGGATGATCTTATTTATAAGTTCACTAAAGGTAATGTCCATATACCTTTACATTTATTCACACCTACATTTGACAATCCAAAAGGTATTTTGGAATATATGTATATTCCCCATTTTGTGGTAAATATTATTTAATACTATTTCTCTTCTTAAACCCAAATTTGGTTGTATCCCAAAAATCCATCAAGTAAAAAGAAGTAATATAAACTAGCCATTGTTTGTAATATTTCCTCCATTTAGGGGAGAGGATAGTGATATTTCAATGAGGCCTTATTTAGGTCACAAAAATACACATAAAGTCTAATTTCTCCATTTTTCTTCCTAATTGATACCAAGCTAGATACTCAAGTAGAATGTTGGATCAAAAAGATTACCTTTGACTCAATCAATTTTATGAGTTCTTCTTTTATTAGGGGTTTAATATTTGTATTGATTGTAATTGGTTTTGAATTTGTAGATAGATCAATAGTATGCTATATTATCTCCTTGTCATACCCTTTTTTATCTTCATAATTTCATTCCATGAACTTGTCATATTTTTCATAAAGAAATATGAGCATGTCTACCTCCTTTTGGGTACATACCTTTCCCACTTTCATCTTTTTCCTTGGGAAAATTTTGATCTCAACATAGTCCATTGGTATGCAATAAACTTTCTTTAAGACTTTGTATCATTAGGAGTAAAAATATTCTCCAAGGCGATTAACCCTTTTGGTAAACTATTAGATTTAAGATGCATAATTTGAGCTTCATAAGCCTCCTCTATCATGGGTTATAGATACTCTACAAATTCCCCTAATCGTTGGATGAATAATACAATTTGAGTATCACTCTTCAATACTTTTCAATGGTCATGGTTATATAGGATACAAGATAAACTATTAATTTGATAGAATCCTTATTGCCTAGGAGGTCTTTTATACATAAAATTATAGTTTTTTATCAGTATCATATGATCAACTTCTATATTCTCACTCTTGGAATTACTTGGAGTTCTAGATCTTTGAAAATTTTAGGAGATCCAAAAGCCTCTAGCAAGATGACCTCATTCTTATATTTTTTGCCATAATAGATCTTTTGATTTTCCCAATGCCTAGTTTCGGTTCTACAAATGTTTGAACTCCCTTAATTTTTAGATTTTATATGGAGTTCATAGACTAATGACTCATATTCAACTTTGTTATTTATGCAACTAAAATAGATGCAAAAAATTATTAGAATTTTCTTCTCTTTTGGCGATACAAGACACACTCTTTCTCTTAACCCATCAACAAATCTAGCTCCATTAAAGTATAACTTTCATTACCTTGAAGGACCTTTATCTTCTCCTTCAACTAGTTTTCAACCATCATTTACTTTGGGGACAATCTTCTCTTGATCATAGATAGGTTCCATACCCTATTGAATCAAAGTTATCAAATGGGTCCCAATGTGATGATTCATCTACCCATTCAACTATAAATTGATCGCATGCTTGGACATTATGATTATCTTCCCCTTAAAGGAGTATGGAATTTTCTTTATCTTCTTTTGTAAACATAGTATAGGCTAGTTCAAAATTGACCATTAACTAATGGGTAATGTTTTCTTCATGGATAGGCTATGAAAAAATATTCATTTTTAAATCATATTTGGTTCTAAGAATGAGATGGGACCAATCTAAGGAGAGGTTTCCTCCTATCTTAGTTGTGAAATCCCTAGACAAGTAGAGACATAACATTGGAGAGATTCCAATTATTACATCTTGATGAACAATGACAATATGGTAGGCATAAAGGGTGATGGGAAGATTCTTGATAATCCTAGTAGTTTAAACCCTCTTCTAGTCTAGCTGCATAATCTATTTTTTTCATATGTTCATAAGTTAGCCCCTAGCATTAAAAAATATTCTTGGGCATAATAGTGGTGCTTGCACTAAAATTGATCGTGGAATTATGTATAATTTCTTACCAGTAATTAGATTTAAATAGAATGGAATGGGTTGTGATCTATTTACCTTTATGCTAGTATTTTAAAGGGCTATAAACTAATTGACCATAATAATATCTCTTTATTATACTTTCTCCTCTCTAGAATTAACATCTAGGTGGAAATTTTGACTATATTTCCTTCTTTAAATTCTTGAAGAAAATTATTTTTGTTTAGGGATAAAAAGGATATCCCACAATGACACATTTATAACTATCTTCTTGATTTGTTCCACCACATTGAGGGGAACTACTATTTGAATTTTTCTATAGTATAAGCTAGATTATTTTGGTATCTTTGCCTCTCAAGTACTACATTAGATGTTCCCTAAAACTAAGATTGCATAGCTTTTTTTTTGTTATTTTGTCTATGTGTGATCCCTTCTTTTTTGTTATTTTGTCTATGTGTGATCCCTTCTTTTAATTGTAGAATTGTGAATATGAATCCCACTTTATTCTAGATGATCTCAAGTCATTGGTTCGATAAATTCCATTCTCCATTGTCCTCTTCTTTGATCTTGTGATATCAGATAAAACTTGAGGAATTTTATATGTCTTCAAATTATTCACAAATACCACCACTTCCTCCTCAATCCATGAAAAAGTTCTAAAATTATCTCTTCTTATTCTACAAATATACCTTACATATAAGTTGTTAGAACTACATTTTAGACTCTTAGAGATTGATGAGGAAATTTATGTAGGGTTGTGCCCATCCTAGCAACAAATTGTATTTGATCGAAAAAACTTTATTAGAAATATCCCCTTGGACAAGCCTTAGAATAATGATCATCATTACATGGAAAGAACAAGATGTTTGAATTGCCCACAAAATTAGTTTGTCCAAGGACAAAATACCTTACTATATTTTAGGTCCAACCTTTTGTAATGGTGTTGGGACAAGTACAATTTGATTAGAAACCTATTCAAAACTTTATCCTTGATCATGTTGTTTTTGGTACCTATTTGGTTGATATTGTGGTCTTTGGTCTTGATTTTATTAATGTACAAGCCTAGGATAGGCTACTTATTGTTTCTTCAAATTGATGATCTCATTTGAACATTTTATATAGTCAATACTTTATATCATCCATCTTTGGGATGGTATGGGGTGCAAGAACATTAGTGGGGGGATAAACATGCATAGAATGGGTAGCATGTAATGTAGCTAGTGCAAGGTGATTTAATTTCAACAATTCTTCATGTATAGGGAGGAAGAACTTGGGGAACATAGACATAGGCGCCTAGGAGGGAGTCTTCCTACATCGATGAGGTTTTGTTTCTAATTTTTGATTCGTAAGTTGTTGGGAGGATTTATCCATTTAATGATTGGATTTTTATTGATATGTGTAAATTAAAATCTTTAAAATAGAAGAAAAATATCATTTCCATTGGTGGGAAAGTGGTAATAATTATTTTTCCCATGCTTTTAGAATCTATGATTGAAATCAATAATTACTTCTTTCAAATCTCTCTTTATGGCGATTAGTTGTTGCAGCAGCAAATAATGGTCCCTCTTTTCCTTGAATCTCTTGAAAAAGGAATCTTCAAGATGATATAATAAATGATCTAGTTTGACACCAATGATCAACGCCAAGAAAGGATTTTCATTTAAAATATGTTGCAAGAAGTTCTAATGGTATATTATGTTCTATGAAAAATGTACAATATAAATGTCTGCAACATCTTGAAGTTGCTCTACAGGGTCTTGAAATCTTCTCTAGTGAATTTTGACAAGGAATTCAAAGCATTTTTTGGGATAGGATCCCAAGTAGCTAGAGAGATGGGAGGAATCAAAGGACTTCCATTATTCCAATTGATAAAAAGTTTAGGAGCTCCTTGTGATGTCATAAAAATGTGAACTAGTGAATTAGGCCAAATAGGTCTTCTTTAGGGACTGATGACCAAGGGTTAAACCAAAATATGGGGGTGACTAACTATAAATAATTTGGTTAGAGACCTTTTGTTCATAAAATAAGTTATAATTATGACATGAAACTACAAACCTAGTTAATTAGGATAACCTTTTTCAGATCCCACCTTACATGCCCAAACTATTTATATTTAGATTTATAATTTCATATATTTTTGTACCAACATGAGAAATTTTGTAAATGTGGGACTTGATTTATAAAATAACCTCTAGATTATGAATTTTGTTCTTTATATGATCTTCAATAAATTTGAGGTAATAAGACGAAGGAAAGAGGAAAGAAAAATAGAACTAAATTCCTATTATAATTAGTTTGGAATTATAAATAAGATTAACTTTTTCCACTAAGTAAGCACATAAGTTATATTTTTTATCATATATATCCTTAACCGAAATGATAAATAGCATAGTTGGCACACTTATCTCTTTGATTGAGGTTATATATATATATTCACATTTACAAATTAATTCATAAAGAAACTTGAAAATATATAATATAATATAACAAACAAGAATCATAGCTAGGCATGACAAGGTGAAGAGATTTATATATTTCTAAATTATTACAAATGTGAGAGGCCAAGAATGTGTAGTCAAATTGTGCAGGAGTTTATAGAATATTATAATGAGAACTACAATTTTCCTTGAATACCCCAAGAACAAAGATTACAATTCATTTTCTAAAATTTGTCTTTCCTTCCCACAAAAGATCCAAATATCAATCAAAACATATAATTTATACTCATACATCTCCAAAAGAGTAGTAATTTATTACAACTTAAAATAAAATACATGGTAAAATTTAGAACAATTGAACAGAATGGTGCTCAAAACAATAATTTAGAATAAATAAATCAGCATGAAATTCCTTCTTCAACACTTGGTTAATCCTATCTATCCAATAGGTGTCTTTTGAATCATATCTAATGGATCCAGGGGCTTTATTTTATTATACCTGATTTATTTTCATCTAATAGTGAAATAAAAAATATGTCTCAATTATATCATTTCTACAAAGAGTAATGTGGTGTCACATGTTCTCTTTATGTACCTTTATATTTGTTACCTTATCCCTTTCATGGTGGGTCATAAAAGTGCTAAGGGATACAAAACTAACCAATGGAGCAACTCCTTGGGGCTATTAGATTGACAACCTTTTGGAAGATGCTTGTATCATTTATTTCTTCATAGATAAACGATCGACACAATGGGAAGAAGTTTCTAGTCTAACAAATATTATCTTTTATGCCATTGGTTAGAAGTTAACACATTAGCTCAAGTGGACCCTATGGTGGTGAAGTTATATAGAAAAATCATGAAGAAGTGGAGTCATTGATTGGGCAAGGGATCTAATAGTTGGCACAATTTCTTGAAGTTGTTAATCTAACAACTTCAAACCACTATGCTATTGGATAAGAGTGTAGTGAGTTAACTAAGTAGGTGGGTGAGCATTTTTTATAAATTTTCACAAAAATTAAAAGAAAAAGGTAAAATAACTTTTGGATGTGTGTCATAACAACGATCCTCCAAGCTATGGTTAATATAACACTTTTTTCTAGTAGTGACATTGGCCAAGGGATAACATAGTAAATAATGAGGTGGGCGCATTTTATTTTTATCAAAGGAAATAATGCTTTGAGTTCTTATTATGGAACCATTGATTATTTTGTAAGATCAACAGTGGACACATCTTCTAAAAGGTTTTCAGACAATTAGACCCAAGGAGTTGTTTCATTAGTCAGTTTTGTACACCTCAACACTTGTATGACCTACCATAAAAGGGAGCAAGTAAAGCATATAAAGGTACACAAAAGGAATAGGTGGAACCATGATGCTCTTCATAAAAATGGTAGAATTAACATATTTTAATTATCAAACAATTAGCTAAAAAATTGAATACAGTAAAGAAAAGACTTTGGATTTATCAAATATGATTCAATACCTATTGGATGCACAAGATTAAGCAGGTGTTGAAGAAGGAATTGAATGTTGATTTCTTCCTTCTAATTACTATTATGATCATCATTTTGTTTGAAATTATGCTAATAGATTGGCACTCTTTTGGAGATGTATGCATAAAAATCTATGTTATGCTCAATACCTAGATATTTTAGTGGAAGGTAAGACTAAATTTTTTAGAGAATGAATTGTACTCTTTGTTCTTCGAGCCTTCAAGGTAGATTGCAATTTTTTATTATAATATTTAGTAAACTCTTATGAAATTTGATTGTGTATTCTTGGCCTCTCACATTTTTTAGTACAATTCAGAAATATATAAATCTCTCCACCTTGGCATGCCTATCTATGATTATTATATATTATATTTTGTTCTAACTTTTCAAGTCACTTCATGCCTTAATTTGTATATATGAATATGTACAACCTCAAACAAAGAGCTAATCATGTCAATTATTCTCTTTATCACTTTGGTTAAGAATACATTTTATAAGATATATAATTTTATGTTTATTCAATGGTAAAAGTTAATCTTATTTTTATTTCCCTACTAATTATGACAAGAATTTGATCGATAGGAGAGATAATAATATCAATTTAAGATGGTGTTTTCATGTTGTGCGAGTCAAGTTAGGGCGCTCGTGCCCTAGCTCGTTCTTCTGTCCTTCATGTTGGTGCGCTGTGGGGGGGTGTTCTTCGTCGTTTTGGGTTTTTTGGTTGGTCGCTGGACGGTCGGTCTGCGGGTTTCTGGTTGGTCCGTGGTTCCTTTGGTGGCGTGATTGTCTTGGTCGGTTTTGGGTCGGCAGCGACAGAGTTTTTTGCTAGAGGCAGTGGCATTTGGGCTTGGGTGTTGTGGTAGGGTGGATGGGGTGTCTCTTGGCAGCCGCCTTTGCTTGGCCTAGGCTGCGGGTTGGGGTTTAGGGTGTCGTGGTGTTGGGTGGAGTGGTGTTTGAGCTGGTGTGTGTTGGGTTTCGTGGTTGGCATAGGGTGGAGCTATGGGGGTTCTTTTCTTGCATGCTTCTCCTTGTTGGTGGGGGTGTGTGGGGTGCTAACCCTGGTGTGGGGTTTAATGACCCTAAGATTTTTGAGGGATTGTTTAGCGGAGTTTCTTTTCTTTTCTTCAATGGAGCATGGGGAGTCATCGGGGTTTGGAACCAAGTTGGATTTTTGATCTGCTTTTGGTTCGAAACCCATGACCTTATGATAATAATTTATTTTCTCAAAATTTGGATTAGAATGAGATGGGACCAACAGGAGGGTTTCAGTTTACAAAGATTAACGAATGCCTAGAAAGGTGAAAAGAGAGGCTGAATGTTGTGATCCCGATGGAGTTTCTCGCGGAAGATATTGAGTAGTACTCATGTTACTCTCTGCATTGCAAATTTTTGGGATTGAAGATTTCACTGCAATTTTTGGAGGCCTAGGCCCAAAGGACTTGGTTGCCAGAGGGAGATATGGAGATTAGGCTCCTGGAAAATAACTATTTTATGGTTACATTTGATTGCATGGCAGATAGGATCAAGGTTTTTGAAGGAGGCCCTTATTTTTACAATCAGTTGGGCTTGTTTATCAAGCCGTGGCATGCGGGCTTCAATCC
Source organism: Sequoia sempervirens (assembly GCA_007258455.2). NCBI lineage: Eukaryota > Viridiplantae > Streptophyta > Pinopsida > Cupressales > Cupressaceae > Sequoia > Sequoia sempervirens. The sequence goes on from VDFB02256132.1 coordinate 194,497,427, forward strand.
GGCCAAGGAGATTCCTAGTCGGGTTCTAGTCTGGGTGCAATTTCTGAGGCTCCCGGTCGAGTGTTGGCGTGATGATGTTTTGTATTTACTAGCTTCAATGCTTGGTAAACCTATGGGTTCTTCGCACCAGATGCAGTTCAAAAAGGTAATGAAATTTTCCTTGTTTTGTGTGGAAATTGATTTAAGTAAACCTTTGCCAGACTCTTTACAAGTGTGTGTAGGATCTTACTCATGGGTTCAACAGCTTGACTATGAGACCTTACCTTTTAGATGTTGTTTGTGTCATGAGTATGGCCACTTACAACATAGATGCCCAAGGGCTAAGCCTTTGGAGACTAACTCTTCACAACCCCCCGGCAATCCACCTAGGGTGGATAAGGGCAAGGGTCCTATTCAGGGTGGTGGTACCAGGGAGGATGGATTTATTCTCGTCAGATCTCAGAACAGAAATAAGGGGAAAAAAAGGACTATGAAAGAGAGGCGAGATGAGGATACTTATAATACATTTGAGGTTTTGGAGGGTCTTAGCCAGCAGGAAGTGAATCCAGGTTTGGCTGATTTGGATAAAGGAATTTTGGGTTCTGAATAGCAAGGACAAGAGGTTGAGCTAGAGAAAGCATACCATTAGGTGGTGGGTTTGGGCTTATAGGGCGCTGAGCTAGATGGGGGAGGCTATGGACAAGAGGGGATCAGCCCCAGGGTCTCTCCTGCTCCACAGGAGGAGGGAACCTTGCATTTGGAATCAAATATAAAGATGGATGCTCAGAAAGAATTAGGCAATGTAGTGGTGAAGGATAGTGAGGCTTTGTCTCATCCCGTGCGGAGAACAGGTTTGGAGGGGGGAAAAAACAATAAGTCGTCTCCTCACTTGGGTATCTTGCAAAAAGATCTTAAGAAAGGAGGGGCAGAGAAAGTCGCTAAGTTGGGTAGGAAAAAGGATATGGAGAAGATTAAATTGATAGGGGAAAATTTGGTGGAATTAGGGTCAGTCAAGACTTTGGATTCTCACTTCTCAAGCCCTTTGAAATGATTGTTATATCATGGAATGTTAGGGGCTTGAACAGTGGCCCTAGACAAAAATTTGTTCTAAATTTGGTTAGATGTCAGTCTCATGATATTCTTTTTTTGCAAGAGACCAAGATTTTTGTGGATGGTATGATGGGTATAATGCCCAAGTTGTGGATGAACGGTGAATGCCAATGCATTGGTGCTCAGGGATCCTCTAGAGGGGTGGCTTGCTTATGGAACCCTCGGAAGATTTTCCCCAAGTGGTGGATGTCCTTCAATTCCTCTATCTCTATGGTGGCCTCTTGTTATGAATCGGGGGAGTCGGTTCTTTTTTCCAACATTTATGCGCCTGTGGATATGCATGGCAAGCATCTGTTGTGGTCGAATATTCATTATGTACGAAGTATGGATCCTTACCTTCCATGGATTATTGGGGGTGACTTAAATGCTATCTGTAGACACTGAAATCTGGTTTAAGCCTGCGACTTCCATATTCTGCATAATTCGTATTATTCATGGTCATGATTAAATAATGTCAATTATTTAATTATACATCTTAACATTAATTCTTCTATTAATTAAATAATTTCAATTATTTAATTAATTCACTTTTCTTTATTTCTTCTATTAATTAAATAAACGCTTGTTATTTAATTATGTTACTAATTAACCTTATTCTTCCGGTTAAATTAAATAAATCATTATTTAATTTATTCTTTATCATATTTCAACTATAATTAAATAAATTCTTAATTTATTTAATTATTCATTTTGAGTCCTTTCATCACTTAGTTAAATAAATATTATTTATTTAATTATCCTTCGAATATTGTCTCTTGAATTAAATGAATTATTTAATTCATAAATTCTATTTTAACACATTCTTCTATATTTTAGATAATTATGTGAGTTATCTAAGTATTCACTTTTACTCAACTCGACATCTATTTTAATCGTTCAGTTAACTATTCATTTGATGTCTGAGTGGCATTCTCGAGTAATCTCCTCGTCTAACCATTCAATCATCCAGTTCTAACTCATTTGCGTGCACATGCATATTAATTAAATATTATTATTTAATTAATTAAGTGTTGTGCGTGCGTTCGAACAGAGAGTTGCTTTAATCAATCTTTATATTTGTCATGCAAAGATAATTCTTATGTCTTCGAATGCCGAACTGAAGATTAAATCATTTATTTAATCTTTAATTCTATTTCTAATTTGAATCACTCGTGTCATCACTGTCAGTTAACATAATGCATGTCTAATCAGTCAATCTCAACCGTCCGTTGATCTTTCATCTTGGCCTGTCGTTCGAATAATCAATTTTCTATAAATTGATTTGTCATTCTTCATTCCAATCTCTCTAATTTTGTAACTTTGGAGAGCACTTTTGTCTTGAATCTTCAATATTTTGCTAATCACTATCTTAGGCTATACTTGCACGAACTTGAAAATGAGGGCAATTATACTACACAAGCAAAATGGAGAAGGGCAATCGAGATGAATCATGGAAATACGTTTGGAATTGGTGAGATTGTTCTAGTTTTAATTACGTTTTTGCTTTCCCATGTTCTTTGTTGCTTAACGAATGAATTTGCATTTTAGATTTTAGTATTGTATGCATGTGTGCTTCTAACGATCTTCTTTGTTGTCTATTGTGCAAAGCTTTTATTTGGTGTTACACTATCATTGAGATTGCTGAGAATCATGGTGGTACCACGAGGTTGGAGGCTTCAGCTCTCCTATTCTAGGATAATATTTATGCTTTGAATCTTGTTGATATCAAGCCCGGCAATGGTCTATTTACCTGGAACAATTGGAGGACTAGTGAAAACTGCACAAAGAGTGGCTGGATTGGTTTATGGTTTCTTTCTTTTGGGTGGGTGATAGGTGGTCCTCTAGCTCAGAGATATTGGACTGGAGGGGCTCAGACCATTGGCCTATAAAGCTTTATGTCATCTCGGCTAGGCAGCCCTACAAGCCCTCCTTCAAATTCTAGCTTATGTGGTTACGTGATCCTGATCTCCATGATTATGTGGCTCAGTGGTGGCGGGAGGGTAGACTAGCTTTTGGTAGGGAAATGTTTGTTTTTACTAAGCTACTTCAGTTTGTTAAGTATAAAATTAAGCACTGGAATAAGCAATGTTTTGGGAATGTTTTTAAAGCCAAGTTTGATGCACAAGCTAAGCTAGATGGTATTACGAGGGTGATGAGGGAGAATGGGGTGTCTGAGTCCTTGATGCAGGAGGAATCTAGGGCTTTGAAAGTTTTGGAGGAATGGGAATTGCGGGAGGAGATATTTTGGAAACAAAAAGCTCAGATTGATTGGCTTCGAGAGGGGGATAAAAATTATGCTTTCTTCTTTAATTCGGTAAAGGCGCGGAGGCATGGTAATTTTATTCCTATTTTGATCACGAATAGGGGAGAGACTCTGAACTCCTTTCATAGTATTTCCGATGAAGCTATTCATTATTTTTCTTCCCTTTCCAGGGAGGATTTGCAGGGGAACTCGGTGGAGGAAGCTCAGGTCCTCTCGTGCATCCCCCATCTGGTGTCTAGGGAGATGAGGGAGGATCTTATGGGTGAGATCACTCTTGAAGAGTTGGAGTGGATGGTGTTTTAGATGAAGAAAGGAAAAGCCCCCGACCCTGATGGTTTCCTGATTGAATTCTTCCAAGATTTTTGGGAGATCATCAAACTTGATTTATTAGAGGTGGTCAAAGAGTCGCAGTGGAATAAGCAAATGTTAAAGGCCATGAATTCCACCTTTCTGGCGTTTATTCCCAAGTGTGATGGAGCGGATAGGCTGAGCCGATTTTGGCCTATATCCCTTTGTAATGTGGTGTATAAGATTATTTTGAAGCTAATTGCTAATAGGTTTAAAAAGTGGTTGTAGTTACTCATTTCTGAGGAGCAAAGTGGTTACGGTGGAGGGTAGATAGATTATGGATGGTATTGTTCTAGCTACTGAGACCATCCATTCTATGGCTATTTCTAGAGAAAAGGCTATGTTTATCAAGCTGGATATGGCAAAGGCATATGACAGAGTCTGGTGGTCTTTTCTTTAGAAGGTCCTGGCTACTTTTGGATTTGGAGATGATTGGATTCAATGGGTCATGAGTTGCATCATGTCGGTTTCTTTTTCTGTTTTAACTAATGGGGAGCACTCAGAGTTGTTTGAAGCCTCTCGCGGGATAAGGCAAGGTGACCCTCTTTCCCCTTACCTGTTTATTCTGCTGGTGGAAGGCTTGGGACGCCTTCTAAGACGTCAAGTGGAGTTGGGCCTTATTCAGGGGTGGTGGTGGGGAGGTGATTTACCCACTCAATCCCACTTGCATTTTGTGGATGATATTACCTTGATGGGAGTGGCCACTATTCGAGAGGCAACAAATATTCGCAGGGTGTTGGATATGTATCTTGAGGCTTCAGGTCAATCAATTAATGAGGACAAGTCTTCCATCTATTTCTTTAATACTTTGGATCCTATCCAAAGGAGAATTACTCAACTTCTATGATTTCAGATTGGGACTCTTCCTCTATCTTACCTTGGGGTTCCCATCGTGGTGGGAAGATTAATGATAGAGTCGTGGCTACCTATCTTGGATAAATTTTGATTGAAGGTTACTCACTAGACCAATCGATGGTTGTCCTTTGTTGGGCGGTTTCAATTGCTGAAGTTTGTGGTCCAAGCTCTTCCCATTTATCGGTGTATTCTTCAAGTGGCCCCGAAAGGCTTTGTTATGGAATTGGACTCTTTGGCAAGACAGTTTTTATGGGCTAGAAGTTTGATGTCTTCCAAGTGGATTTTGGTTAGATGGGATACAGTTTGTTTTCCTAAGAAGCTTGGTGGTTTGGGGTTGAGGCGTTCCTCACTGGCAGGGATGGCGTTGGTGGCGAAACTTTATTAGAGATGGTGCATGAAGAAGGATAGGATTTGGGCTATGACTCTTTCCTATAAGTACTTTCAGGGTATTCCTAGGGAAGATATCCCCTGCTACCCCTTGTTTGGTAAGGGTTCAGATATTTGGGCTACTCTCAAGAAGGGAGTTGCGCTCGTCAAGGATGGCTTATTTTGGATCTGTAGGCATGGGACGGAGGTTCAGTTTTGGTATGACTCTTCGGATGGCCATCCTCCCATCCTCACTCAGTTCCCTGACTTGGTGGCCCTAAGTAGGAGTTTCAGTGATGCTGGCTAGATGAGGGTAAGTGATTTTAAGGTGCTTTCTCTTCAGGGTCAGCTTGTGGGTGCTAGGTGGAAGACTCCTGAGGAGTGGCCGGTGATTGGTTTGGTGGAAGAATGTAGGATTCTGCATAATATTCTCTTGGGCAGATAATGCAACCCTCTCAAGGACAGGGATATCCTTGCTTGGTCTCCTAATCTGAAAGGTCACTACACGGTTGCGTCTGGTTATCGGAGGCTATTTTTTCAAAGGTTTGTGGGGGCAGAAGTTCCTTGGTGGAAGAAGGTATGGAATAAGTTTTCTTGGCTGAAGTGTAACTACTTTGCCTGGATTTTGGCTTGGAACAACTATCTAACTTGGGACAATATCCAAAAGCGCGGGTTTCAAGGCCCATCTAAGTGTGTGTTGTGTGGGAAAGGTGAAGAGGACTCTTCACATATTTTCTTTCGGTGTCCTTTCACCTTGCAGCTCTAGAATTCTTGGTGGAGTGTTTGGAACAGTCCTTGTGTTCATGCTTCCTCCTTAGTGGATTTTTGGTCTAGCTTGGGCAGACCTCCCTCGAGGGCCTCCTTTTTGCAGGATGCATGGCTGGCATGACCTATTTTCTTGTTGTAGCAGATTTGGCTGGAAAGGAATAGGAGGATTTTCAGAGGGGAATTATTGCAGGTTTAGCAGGTGTGGTTTAGAGTTCTTGGGATGATTCAGGAGACTATTCAAGCCAACAGGGATGTGGATTTTCCACTGGAGAAGAAAGATGCGGAGTTGGTGGCCCACTTGGGCATCCAAGGGTTAACCCCTACTGTGTCTTGTGGCCAGAAAGGTAGGCGGGTGGGGCAGCGTGTCTAGCAACAGGGGAACTAGAAACCTCCCCCTGTGGGAACCTTAAAGGTTAATACTGATGTTTCTTCTAGGGGAAATCTTGGCCCCGCTGGAGTTGGTGGGGTAGGCAGGGATTCTTCTAGCTCAGTGATTTTCCTCTTTTCCATTCATAAGGGGACGCAGACTATCAACCTTGTGGAAGGTTGGGCGATTCTTTATGCCTTGGAGAAGGCCTATGAGATGGGGTGGCGTAGGGTTATTTTTGAATCTGATTCACAGGTTCTGATTAATTTACTCAATCAAGGGAGGATTTTGAATGTGAATTGGCAGTTGGCAATTCTAGTGCAACAAATTTTGCAGATTGGTACTCTTATGGAAAGGGTGTCCTTGATCCATATTTTGCGTGAATGGAAGATGACTGTTGATTGTTTGGCCAAGTGGGCTTCAGAGCGTCTGGAGGATTGGAAGATTGATGATTGGGCTCAGATCCCTCAGGAGCTTAGGCCGGATTTGGAGAGGGTTCTCGCTGAGGACAGTGGGGGTGTTGAATGACTTGGTTTTTGGTTTTGTTTATGTCTTTTTTCTTTTCGGGCTTTTTCCCTTGACTTGGTTGTAATGCTGGTTTCTGATATTCAATAAAAATTTTACCCCTTTTTTTTTTAAAAAAAATTTATAACAAGAATTTTAGTTCAATTTTTCTTACTTATTTTCTTCATCTTGTTACCTCAAATTTATTGAAGATCATACAAAGAAATAACTTTATAATCCTAAGGTTGTCTTGTGAATAAAGTCCCAAATTTACAAATTTTCCATGTTGGTACAAAAATGTTTGAAGTGTAAATCTAAATATCATACAAGGTATTATAAGGAATGATGTGTGGGTAGAGTAATTAATAAGAAGAATTAATTGGTCTAGGTGGCCACATAGGGATGGGTTAGAACCCATGAGAGGAGTCAAATACCCATGGAGGATAAGGGAAGAGATTAGAATCAGGTAGAGGAGGTTGACATCTGAACTAGCATGGGCCAAAATGAGGGGCCAAGATAGTAGGCATGTTTAAATGCAAGCATTTGGTGAAGGGAACAACCATGACCATGGTACCTTGTTATATAAAGGTTGTTATATTACTCTTTCTCAACTTGTGAGCAAGGGATCACATCTTTTGTTACCTCTAGATTTTAATGTAGGAGCATCCTAAGTCCAATAGTAATATTATAGAGAGCTAAAAATTGGGATTGTTGCTTATAGGGTTTCAAAGTTTTTAGCTAGGTTAGATGTGTACAAAAAGCTAATCATGCAAAATTAATAAGTGCATGACAAATAATTGTAATGAGCCTTGATGTAGGAGTTAAAATTTCCACACTAGGAACAAATATATGGCATACATGTTGAGTGCTCGAAGGAACCATAAGAATAATGTGTGGATCAAGGGTACACAAATGTGAGGATCATTAAACTTTGGTTGGATTTATATGATGAGTGTAATTATTTTTATTGTTAATGATGGAAGTAGGAGAATGAAACAATGGACAATCACTCACCATGGTAAGATTGAATATAATTTAACAAAGTTTTTGGGATCATGATCTCCTTGGGATCACAATGAAATTTATAGATATTGACTTGGTAGAGAAGTGGCAGCTTGTGTCTGAATGTATAAGTTGTGCATAAGTGAGTTTGAATTTGGTGATGGAGATATTTATGAATCAATTGAATGCACATATGCATAGTTGAGCTTGATTATTGTAGATTTAATTTTCTTGAGATTTAGTGATCAAACTTACAAGTTAGGTTGATTACAACTAAGGGGTGTAAGAGCTAAAGTGCTTCATTATAAATAAGAATATCATCTATTGTAATTTATGTAGCCATTCCTCCACATTAATAAGATGTATATTTTCATGTCTAATGTGTTGTATATTGTGTCCATTGTCCATGAGCATCTATTAGGTTGTCGCTTAGGCATTCCTTCATTGGCACCCACGGGCATGACCATGTCAAATTACATGGTATTTATCTAGCCTTTAAAACCACCTTTCATTCATGATTTGTACATATTTGGGACAACATTATACCTTGATGCCCATCACCAATTTATGATTTTACATGGTACATGTTATATGTGTTTACACTTATTATACAATAATTGTCACATGATTGTCACATGATACTCTTTATGGCGTCCACTATATGCTTTTATAGGTAAGGGCACAAATTTTTCACCTTTTGTAAACAAAAAGGGTAACACAAGTCTAAGTTTTAATTTGAAACAACAAAAATTTAAAATTTAAAATGATTTAAACTAATTAAATTTAGATGTTTTAGTGTATTTTATGGTTATATATTGCAAAAAAGTAGTTTTCTTTACTTTTGGTAAAACTACTACTATTTAATTATAGAAAATAAGTTCACAAAGAAAGGTTTTTCAGATGTCGAGTTATTTGTAAAAGAAAAAATTACCATTTTCATATGGTGAACTTGAAATTTAGTGTAGTGAAAAAGTCATTTTGATAATTTAAAAATAATTATTTAACATCATATATCTTGAAAACGTGCAACACTTTTATGGGACATCAAATATTTTCATGACTATCAATAGAAAAAAAGAGAAAAATATATTGGCTTAACTAAGATTCTATCTTCTAGCATAGTAATTGTTTTTCAAAAAAGTTAATTTTTTTTTTTAATGGAATAAACCTCAAATTTTGATTTTAATGACCTACTTGTGAGAATTAAAAAATTTGATGACAACTAAAAATGATAAAAATTATATATTTAGAATTTGAACATCAAGATCTACAAAATGGTATTTAAAATTTGTAAAAAATATTATGTACATGGTTAGATGTAACACCCCAAGCTCATGCCTAATAAATTAATGGATAAAAATATGATTAACATTTTTTTTGTGATACAAGTCACAATTCACTCTTTTGTGCATAAGGTGTCACAAAACCATGCAATGACACCCTTGGCACACACACTAATGCATGATGCAAGGTGACAGAAGAAAAATACTTCAAACACCACAAAATAAAATATCACAGTTATCTTAAATGTTGAGACTTGGAGGAGAGTTAAGTTCTAAATCCAAATTACAAACCGTGATAGCTTTCCTACCAAGCCACTCTCTTGGCATCTTGGAAAACAAGACTAGTAAGACAATCCTATACTAGTTCAAGCTTTGGTCTAAATTACCAATAACTTTGGTTGTTGAGCTTGATTTACATGGCTTAGAATTTAGGGTTTAAGGAGCATGTTGAATATTTCAACACCTCAAACTTTAAAATCGAAGTTGTAGAATGAAAATGATGAGGGCCACACCGCCCAAAACCCTCATAAATCACAACAATAGATACCAACACAGAAGATGCAAGATAGAAAATAACTCACTTTCAATTATTTTCAGAAAATGAAATTATAAATTCAGAACTTACAATGCTATAGCCTCATGGGCTTGATTCATTACAACAAAATCAACTCGAAAAAAAAATCTATTATTTGGAGCCACAATCTACACTAATGGAGCTACATTCTACAACCCCCACTTATCCATTTTTATTTACCCAATAGTCACCCTAGAATATTCTAGAAAGTGTAACTTTCCCTTTTGTTTTGGCACCAAAAGTCTCGCCGTTTGATTTCTTGTCTAGGAAGATATTTTGATGAAATTCACTTTTTAGTGGGGCAGCTTCACAAGGCGATAACTTTTGATTCGGGTGTCTGATTTGCTATTATAACATATCGTTGGAAAGCTCTTGAAGAGATCTACAATGTTGAACCTATTGGAGATTTGTTCGTCCACTTTTTAAGTTGTTTCAGGGCCTCTAAAGTTTTAATTATAATCTCCCTAATACATTGTAATCTCATTATATTACCCATTCTATACTGTGTATTAGGACATCTCTAATTCTACAAGCATGACATAGTTTCGTTATACTCCTAACCTTAGTATCCAATCCCGGGTCTAAAATTCAACCTTCACCAAAAAGTCAAGGCACAAAAAGTGAAGTCAAGCTTCATGATCCTCATATCCAAAAGATTGATAAAATCACAAGGAATGTGAGGCTCTTCATCCCAAAAAATAAAACAAGCAAACTTGTTTTGAATTCTAATTATCTCTTTTTCAAAAATTTCAAAAACCACAAAACCCCCAAATTCGCCATTAATGACATCATCAAAACCTTCAAAATTAAATCTCAAAATTTTATAAATATAAAATACTCATTTTATCCTAACATGTACAACATCATTCCTTTTGCATCACATAGAACTTAGGGAAATTTTGCTAGCATAACAATTATAAAGAGAATTTTTCCAAAAATAGTAAATCATAAGCAAAATTAAATGAAATATACATTTCTAAATTCACTTTTACATTTCAATCCTAAAATAAAATACCATATACTATCCACTTAAAGTGGACATGGTTTTAAAACATAAACAATCAATTATAATGAAGAATCCAATCAAATGAATACCTTGAGGTTCAATGAGATTTTCCACAAATAAGGGTTGAAGAATTATTTTTGCCTCCACATACACAATAGAGAATATACTTCAAATCTTTCTTCACAAGAATGATAATTCTACAAGAAAACCAATTCTCATTCTAAACCAAGCAAATCCAAAGTAAGGAGGGAGAGCATTTTAAAGAAAGAGGGAAGCACGAGGAGAAAATGAGCTCTTTTCTTCTTTTCTATTTTTCCTTAAAACCAAAAAAAATCCTTTTTTCCCTTTCTTTAATTTCCCACTAACAAGATATTTTCCAAGTGGCTATTCCAATTAAATATTTTTATATTAGTGATTTTTCCAAATTAGGATTCAATGCTAGGAAAATATTAATATTACTAACATTTCCAATTTAATTCGTAATATATTTTTGAAATATCACCATATTAAAATGCATTGGGCCATTTCACAATAATATTTAAATTAAATTAAATTCACATTTAAAGATTACAATTCATTTACAAATTCTTCATAATAAGTAATGCAAAAATTCATTAAAAAAGTAAATGATAAAACAAAAACACACTAAGAGAACACACATTTCATTGGTTTGTTCCACAAATCCATAATCAATATTGATTCAAATCACAACTCTACTAGTATCGACAAAATACATCTCATAACTTTAATCAAGTGAGATGGGAAAGATACACACGATTTACCAAATCAAACCATATCCAAATAACCACTATTGGGGCTAAAACTTGTGCCTACACACTCAATGAAATATTAGGCATATCTACTCCATACAAGATAGCCAAAGCATAATGTACACTCCCACATGATATAACATAATATATAAGAAATAATATCAACAAAATATATTAATTGAAATCCATCTTAAAGTTGCTTGATCTATAAACAAATGTTTAGAAATCAATAATCAATGAAAACATAATGTTGAACTAGATTATAATAATCAAGTCACATATAACAAGTATAATAAAATTAGTAATGTAGAAACATTGAAATAATCCAACATATACAAATCCACACACTTGAATCTAAAAAACAAGATCAAGTATCTCATTGAAAAGTACAATGCAATATCATAGCATAAAATGAATCCAAGCATGTAACATCATGACATGTACATCCATAATACATAGTCAACCATAGTTTCCAATATAAAACCTCATCGATAATGCACATCAATGGTAAACCAAACACATGACATTAAGTGATAAAAAGGACATCAAATAAAAATGCAAGTACTCCAAGGTACACAATTGGAACACCTTGATGGAAATACAAATCTTCATCAAAAAATTTGGTACAAAGGATCAAAGCATATGCTAGCATTGTGGGCATTACTATAGAAGTGGCGAGAACATTATTTTTTTCTAAATTTTTTAGAAGTTTGCAATTTGCACCATATTGATGCGACATATGTATCAATAGATACTTTCAATTGGAAAAGCTTTGGTTGGATCTATTTAAATGAATCTAACTAAAGCACATTTTTTGTCAAAAAAAACTTTTTAGTTGAAAATGCTTGAAGTTAGTTGTATTGAAAATTTTCCCCAAAAGGTAACACAACTTTGTATTGTTACCCTCAATATTATGTCATGGTGTGTGTGCTTACATGTTTATATATAAGTGGGTATTTTTTCATTCTTATCATTATCTATACGCATGTATTATTGTAGACACCTAAAAATGACTAGTGCATTTACATCTTATCATTATCCTCATCAATTCTTCTATTTATATTAACTAAATAATTTTTAATTATTTAATTAAGTTAATATCCCCTCTTTTCATTTATAATATTTAAATAGTGTTTAATTATTTAATTGTCTTAGTCTTTTTATCTTATCATCTATCATTTTCCCTCTAACATTAATTAAAATTAATTTCAAATTACCTATTGTTCCTCTATAATAAAATAATTTAATTTAATTAGCTAACATTAATTTGAAAAAAATTATTTAAATTTAAACTATCTTTCTTTTCAAAATAAATAAATAAAATTAATATTTTATTTATTTCTCCAATTATCCTTATGAATTAAATAAAAGTATTCAATTAATTCAACTATCCCATCTCATTAATTCAAATTTTAGCTTCTACCATATCTTAATTTTTTTATCCATTGACCTTTCTAATTAACCTCCATTGTTGATCAAACATCAAGTAAAACATATAAATAAATCCCTACAATCATACATGATATCCCCTACAACAGAACTTGATATCCTTAGCAAGAACAAGAGTTACCTATCGTTATCATTATCAAGTAACTATCATTATCAAGAGAGAATTATCAAGATCTCTTGTTGAGAAAATATCATTATCTTGGCTATCATACTATTATTGTGCTATAATGGTTATGCTATTTTGAAGAGAACCCCATCTATCAAGCATTCAAACTACTATCAAAGAAACAATGGAGAAAATTAATATTTTTATTATGGTATAATTGTTTGTTATTTTATTTTGTGAATAGATCTTGAGATTTATTGAGTGATTGTTGAGTGTGAATTTGGTACTTTCATTGCATTGTTCCTATTTTATATGATTCACATTTTCATGATCCACATTTTGGCATGCCCATTAGGACCTAAATCCCTTAATTTTAACAATATTTTTACAATAAATTTGGTTTTGGAAGTTAGAGGTTTAGTTTTGCACATTTGATAGATATCTTGATGCATTTGAGTAGACTTGTGGTGATTCTAAGTTGATTTATGACACATTTGATTAATGAAACAACACATCTAACCTAAGAAACCATTGTTTTGGGAAGTCTAGCATAGATTTACATATTTTATTAATGGAATGATGCATATGAGATGGCTTATGGCACATCTGAGCTAACTTATGGTGTATTTGATTAATGAAATAGTGCATCTAACCTAAGAAACAATCATGGGAAGTCTAGCACAAAGTTGTGCATTTGATTAATGGAACAACACATCTAAGCCAACTTATGGCACATCCAAGTTAACTTACGTTGCATTTGATTAATGTAACAACACATTTGATTAATGAAACGATGCATATGATCCATAGAATGTCACATTTGATCAATGGAATGACACTTATTATTTACTAATTTTTTTATAAACATGGTGTTTTAAAAAATCGAGCATAACATATCGGATTTTCAAAATTCAAAAGGCGTCAAAAAGATTTTTTGGATATCTTCACTATGGATTAAGTTGTTTTTTAAATCTTAAACCAAAAATCGGGTACATTCACTCAATGTCACCCTTTCATTTTTTTTGATTTCAAATGCTCATAACTTCTTCATACCAAAGCATTTTTCAACGATTTTTTTTAAGAAATATCAAAAAATTATAAGGAATCTATTTTTACATTAGACTATCTTGTTTAGTGTTTTTTCTCACATTAGAAATTGGGTTAAAATTAATATTTTACATTTGGATTTGGGATCTAAAATAAACCTATGTATTTTAATCCCTAAGATATACTTGTGTATGCTCTCCTCTCACGCCTTAGGGTGATCTTGAAGATCTTAAAATGATATTATTTTCTTTTTAGGGGGCTTTCCTAGGGATTTCATCACCCTAGGTGATGACCTTAACTCTCATGTCCTGACAAATTATAAAGAGTAGGGGATGAATCGAAATATGTCCACACCTCTTGAGAGTGGAATATTATCAATCTAGACTAAGAATTTTAAGAAATTTATACCTTAAATAAGTGAAGGTGGATAGTGGGTTACTCTTTCCTCCCAATTTTTTGGCATTATTCCCTTTCATCTATGGATTAGACCTCACGTACCCTTGTGGTAGATAGAAGATACCCCTACTGGAGCTTATAAGATCTATTTGAGAATTTTTTGGCCATCTTTTCTTGTGGTGCCTTGTGGCACCACAAGGATTGATAAACCCACTTGAGTTAGGCTTGTTCATATGTCTTGCATGGTTCATTGTTTAGAACACCTTCCCCACTTAAAACCAAAAAGAGGACACATAATCTAAATTGAATCATAGGAAATGACTTTTGTATTATCTATGTGTGTGCTTCTATATTTGAAAAATTACAAAAACTTAAGAAAACACAAAATCAAAACATTACAAAAAAAAACATATTGTTTTTATCTTCTTAGATTTAGAGTTTTTAATGTGCTTGATAAACTTTTTGAAATCTTTGATATTTTGATAAATTCAATAGCTATCTTGGTCATTTTTTATATCTCTTGCTAAAATATTTTTCCAAAAATAAAAATATTGTTGAAAACCACATTTTATTGTTAAAAAAATGCTTTTAACCTATCATATAATGCATCTGAGTCATATATTTGCATTTCTGAGTTATCATTTTACACAGGATTATTGTTATGTGTATTTGATCTATTATGTTGCACTTCTGAGCTATCTTGGATTGTATTTGATCAACAGTGTCATGCTTTTGAACTATTTTTCTATTCTTTTGATTAATCTTGATGCACATTTAATTTGATCTACAACACTTTTGATTATTTTGGCTCGCTTTTGATATTATTAGTATCCTTAAATTTTTTCTTTTAAAATCATAAAATAACTAAAAAACCACACCTTCAAAATTTCAAACAAATCAAACTTGATACAAATTTTTAACATATCTTATTGGCAACAATCATAATTAAAAAAATGAAAGCATGCTCTGCAACTTTTTAATTTTATGAAGTTTGTTTTATGGTTTTGGTCATGGTGTTGGCTGGTGGGGGGCCCAGCAGGCTTCCCTATCCACTATGGTTGCTTCTATGGTAGTAAAGGAAGGAGTGAAGGTTGCTTTTTTGGCAATGGAAAATGGTTTATTTTTTTTTATCTTTATGACTCATGAAAACTTGATAAAGGTGTTAATTGGGGGCATGTCGGCATATGATAAGAATTTTTAGAACTACTTATCCTTATTCAAATGGAAGCCTAGTTTTTATCTATCACTGGATCTTGGTTTGGTAGCCCCTACTTGGATAAGGCTTTCAAGGCTTCCTTTGGATTTTTGGAATCATAAAATCTTCCAAGGTATAGCTAACTCTTTTGGTCATTTTTTAGTGGTTGATAAAGTAACACAATAAAAGTCTAGATTGGTGTTTGCTAGGATTTGTGTCAATGTTGTTATTAATAAGGTTTTACCCTCTGTTATCTCCCTAAGATTGAGCTTTAGGGTATGGAACCAAATAATAGAAAATGAAAATGCTAGTATAATCATGGGTTGAATAGCCCTTTTAAGAAACATCGTATTAAATGTTGTATTGTTGATCTAAGATTGACATATTGCTCCTTCAGGAAATGAAGATACAACATTCCACTTTTGATCATATTGTTAAGAACATTTGGTCTTTTACCGATTACTGTGTTAGTGATGCAAAAGGGGTTTTTGGTGGAATTTATTCCTTGTGGAATTCTGCTAGGATAAAAGGTTCCAATGGAAACTATTGTAAAAAAAACTTGATGACCTCAATGGAGGATTTGAATACATCAGTTAAATAGAATCTTGTTAACATTTATGTTCCTAATTCTAGGTCTACTAGAGTTAAGTTGTAACATGCCAACCCTTCACTGAGGTAAATTCTTCCTAAGTTTTCACTATGCGAGTAAATAAACTATGTAAAAATCCATTGCAATAAAAAAAATCTTTTCTTTATTGAGAACATATGAATGAAGATGCCATAACAATATACAACAAGGATTCCATTTCAATATAATATTTTCATAACTTACAATATTCAAAGAATGTACACAATTACATACATAGCTCAACCAAGCTTCAAAGAAACAGATATAGATGGTCCAAGAATCCGCCTTTCAAAACCTTGGTCTTCTGTCACCTATTGAGGAGGAGAAGCATCACTCAAGTGCTTTTCTACCAACCACGGACTCATATGTGGTCCCCCGCACATCTATCATAAGATAGATGGCCCTACCCTTTAATGAAAAGATTGGTTGAGTAACCCCATACAACAAATCACACCGAGCTTAGTGTTGTTCCCTAAATGTCTAGAACTTGTAACCCTACAATCTACAACTAGCATGCACTACATGGACATGGTGAACTGATAGTGGAGCCAAAGGAAATCACACTACTTTGGCCAAAGTGTTCTCACTCAGTACTTCAAGTGATGGTCATTTATTCATTTACACTACGTAAGCTTGTTTTGACTTAAGGCCACTATAATCTATGCATAGGTAATCCCTCCCATGGGTAAGATTTTAACCCCAGAATTAACCTATCACCTTTTATACAAACTCTAGGGTATTTCTATTCATCAATACAAGCATAGTAATATAGGAAGAACTCACAAGCTTAAATAGATAAAAATCACCCAATAGTGCACTCAATCATAAACAAGACTCTTACTAATGTTGACACATCAAACTAAGGATGACTTGCCAAATTCCTCATAAATAATTTGACACAACCATACTAATGTGAGTGTGTAAGCTCAGATAGGTTGTGTTACTGGTTACCCAACCAAGACCTCCTGAGTGATAGTTCCCCTCCACCTAGAGGAATGAACATATACCTGTATCCAACTAACACTTGCACATGGTAGTCAATTGTTCAACAAAACATGCATTACACATAATGCATCTCCATAGTTAGAATATTAATTCAATACCCATCCATTTCACATAGATGCATTTCTTCACATGAAACAACATTCATTCATTATCTATTGATAACAAAGTGCAAGCACAATATATTCATCATCATAATACAAATTACATTCACATTTACCCTACATAGTAATAGTAAATAGTAATTACACAATTGGGGTGTAAAATACTTCCCCCCTTGTGACTCATAGTCCCCGATGATTTTATGTAGCAACATAAAACAAAGCAAACAAACAACATATTGTTTTTCAAGTATTCTCAAAAGCATATAAAACATGAGGAAACTTTTGCTAAATCTTGGCATAGTCTTCCTAGGTGGCAGAGCCTTCTGCATATTGGCCCCACTAGACTTTGCACTGCAAAACCTCCCTGTTACTCAAGTGAAGCTTACGTGTTCCGATCACCTTTACGAGCTTGAGTGTTACCACTTCGGGGTCTTGTACCTGTTGTGAACACCAAATGTGCAATTAGCTAACACAAGACCACCAAACAATAGTTAATCATGTTAGAAACAAAAATCTAGCATTCCCTATGAGATTCTTAGCTAAATGAATATGAAAACATGAAAATGAGAGCATAAATAAACTAAAGATAACATGAAATCAACTTAAAATAGCTAAAGATTCATCCCATTTGGGGATTGGTGCTCCTTTGATGTGGAAAGAAGCCCTTTCCCAATCCCTTTGATAAGCTTCAATGATGTAGTTGATCCAAAGTGTGAGACTTGATGCAAAATGATAACATAAATAAGCTAAAGTGATGAAAAATGGTGAATGCTATGAGTAGAAATGCCTATAGTAAGAATGCTTCAAGTTGTGGATCGATATTTTGTAGAGGAAGCCTCTATTTATAGGACTCAAGGGTTGAAGAATGAGATAAATTGGTGAATGTGGGATAAAAAGGGAGCCAATGGGAATGTGATACTTGTCACAATTCTATTGGATGAGGGTGGAGCACATTTTTGGGAATGTGTTGAGTAAAGGAGATGTAAGAGGAGTAAATGAGAATAGTTGAGGATTTGAAAGGTTGTAAAAAGAAGTAAATGAATGTGGTTGAAGATGTGAGAGGATGTAAGAAGTAAATGATTTGTAAGAGGAGTTAATGAATGTGTAAGAGGTTATTTAAAACCTTTGGAGGGAAATTGAATGAGGAGGTAGTTGGGAGGAATATTCCTAGGAATATGCCATGTTGTGGAGATAAATAGAGGAATTAGATAATTAAAAGAAATGAATTTCATGTGCAACCTAGTTAGTTTATCATGGGTTGATTTAACTCTTGATGAGTTAAAAGCTAAGTTAGGGGATTGTGACATTTGATTTAAATAGTTTGATTTATTTAATTAAATGAGAGGACTTTGGGGATTTAATTAAATGATTTGATTTAATTAAATATGATGAACATTAGTCAAAAGAAAGGTGAATTAATCTGATAAATTTAATTATTTGATTAATAGTAGAAATTGATGAATTTAACTAAATAATATTTGATTATTTAATTAATTGGTTAGTTTGAAGTGAAATCAGAATCAGATGCATAATATCAATCAAGTTTATTTAAGTGTCTACATTTTTCCCCTCTTTAAAGCAAGGTACCTACTGTGTTGGTTCAAAGAATAACATTGTCGATATCAAAATTCAAAAAAATTATGATATTTTGGATGCCCCACTGTTGCCCCAGTAGAAGGAATTATGCTGCTACACTGCTCCCTCAAGAGATTAGGTGAAAATTTCAATTTTGGGTCAAGCTCACGAAAAAGGTTCAACATGGATCCAAGCATAGAAAATAGCCCACAGGATGCGAAAATGGGCTCACGACAATGAAAATGGGTCAAAACGGGCTTCATTTGGAAAAAAAATAGATTAATGGGCTTAAAAACCCTAAAAATACCCTTAAAAACCCTAAAACTTTAGCATAAATAGGGATGAAGGGATCAATTTCAAATCTTTTGTGCACTTGGCGTTCTAGATCTCTTAAGATTTTTCTCTGAAGTGCTAACGGAATGGCAGCTCGTGTGCTTCCCAAGCATCAGATGGAGCGGGTTTGAGAGTTCCAGTGGCCTCAGGATGCAAGACCCCCCATACGTCTTTTGAAACTTTTCTCCATTTTTGTGTTTTAAGTGCATTTATTAGGGTCCCATTAGGTCAGCCAAAAGCGTCTATTTAGGGTGTCATAAATGATACAATCGGTGTCGCTTTTGTTGATGTTGACCCGCCTTTGTAGCATAGTGTCACGCAGTGCTAGAAGGTCTTAGGGTTGTGTAGAGAATGTCAAACCACCTCTGTGAAATAGCGTCACGCGACCCGGGAGGGGCAGAGTACCACACCTAAATGTCAATTTTCCTATGTTGTGAAGTGTCACATGGGCTCGAAAGGTTATAGTGTCACCCTTAAAAATTGATTTACTTTTGCGATATGGCATCGCTTATGAATATAGCGTCACCTTTGTGAAATGGAAAAGTGTTGCCTTTGTAAAAGCTAGCTTGCCTTTGCAATTTAGGGATTTCTAATTTTTTGAAAATTTGCCAGGTTGATTAAATTTGACATTGTGGGAATTTTGATTGTAGGATGTCCTTCGAGTGTTGCACTTGAAGGAGCACAGAGGTCAGATATTGTGCAAAGCAAGGCATTTGAGAGATGAGGCACTATTTTTCTTGGGTTCAATTGGATTTGGTAATGTGGCGCAGATGCTAGCAGTTAGGACTCACCTAGCTATGATGACTACATTGGTTGAGAGATGGCGGAGTGAGACATCATCATTTCATCTACGATAGGAGAGACCATAGTCACACTGGAGGATGTATGGTGGATCTTGTGGATCCCCATCCATGAAGAGCATATTATTTATGATGCCAAGACCGGTGGGGATGCCATATTTTAGTTGTTCAAGGTTGATCAGTATGAGGTGGAAAGTGGTTAGCTTGACCTGGATCACTATGAGGGGATTGCCCTAGATTTGACTTTATTTGTCAGAGCACTAATTTTGAGAATCCTTGTTCCCAACAGATGAGCATGGGGATGCAGCGTTAGGTGGGGCATCATCTGGTCTCGTATGATGGAGGAGATGACCGTCTACGCCTGGGAGCTAGTTGTCCTAGCTTCATTATATCACGACATGCACCCAGTTGTATACAGCGGAGCCCACAGCATTAGGGTCATGGTGACGCTACTTCACATCTTGGCTTATGATCACATAGCCATATTGATGCCTACCATTGCAGATGTGCAGAAAAACCATGATGATCCAGTGTTCTACAAATACGGGGGTATGACCACCCTCCACTACACAGGCATTACTGGCATCCCACACTAGAGGTGGGTTATTGATGAGATGACAGTTTTCTGATGGAGGCCTTGGCTCCACTTCCACAGGTGGCACAATGATGATGAGCAGTTCTTTTATTGTCATTAGATTAGGTATATGCAGGGGGGGCGAGCACCACATGATTGAGTGCTACATGCCTTATAGGGTAGAGAGGTAGTTTGGGGAGGTACAGGATGCACCTGATGTAGCATATAGATCCATCTTTGCACAACAAGCTTAGGAGATAGCCTGGGGGAAAAGGATCCAGCCTGAGGTTGCTATCGATGATCTCAGACAGCTAGTCATGCAACTGTGGGTGTACTTTGATATTCTTGTAGATGTGGGCACTACATAGGCATATGATGCATATTGGCCAGCCCATGCCCCCATTAGATTGACTTTTCCTATTGTGTCAGCAATAGGTAGAGGATGGGTCAGAGGATCTCGGATTGGACAAGTTCCATAGCAGCCCCACAATGGTCAAGATGGAGGTGACAGGTAGGATGGGCATGGTGGTAATGATGGAAAAGTGCCACCCCTAGTACCACCTGTGAGATAGAGGGAACCCCAACAACCACCCCAATAGCCTCCATAGCATCCACCACCCAGTCTCGATCCTAGGGATGCACAGATAGTAGCTCTGCAAGCATAGGTATAGCTTTTGACAGGATAGGTATAGTAGGCGGAGGCATAGATTTAGGCCCTAACCCAAGAGAGGGATCAGGCGAGGCAGGAGGTGACATACGAGTGCCAGATGAGATAGGATTCCTACCTCGGGTTGGCACTCAAGACAGGATGGAGACAACAGTTGGAGGCAGCAGCACAGCAGGCGTAGGGACAAGCCATCGTCCCCACAGAGATGTACGGGTGGGCCATGTAGGAGGAGGACCTTATATTACAGAGCTTGTCCTCAAGAGCGTCGGGAGCTAGATTTCTTCCACATCAACCAGGTTGCACCGAGTAGGTCTCACAGGGTGCCATTAGGTCGACCATCTAAGTCCCACCATCAGAGCCGAGGCAGCCACCACATTGACCAACAGAAAGAGGGGAGCTTAGGGCACCGATAGTGTTTAGACACTTTTTTTATGTATAGCCTGATTTATGATGTATATGCATTCATTGGTTGAGTTTTGATTAGCCTCTTGTACATTCTGTATGATGACATTATATATCTGATTCCAATTGTATCATGACATTCAGCCTTTTTTGATATATATATGAGATGGCTTTGATTCGATTTATGATGTGATGTTATCTTATTTTACTTGATGTATTATGGATCTATGGATTCATATGATATGGATGCAATTAATGATCATGTTATGATGTCTTATGTTGTATGTGATGTTATTGGTGTCTGATATGAATGCACATGTAAGGTATGATAAATCTATTTGTATGGATGCATTTATATGGCTATGCGATGGATGATAATGCAAATGTGATTTTATGAGATTCTTAGAATAAAAAATCTATATTATGTTGATGATAATGCATGTGAGATGAAATGAAATTGATAGGTTTACTTATTTTTTCAGTATCTTTTCCATATGATATATGATGATGCAAGATGTATGCATGGATGATGCAAAATGTGATGATTTTAAATGATAATGCAATGCATGGATGAATGTTTCCTATTATGATGAATGTATGCAAGATGTTGATGATTTGTGGATGCAGGATGGATGCAGATAGATTTTTTTTAATGTCATGATACCAGGTTAGTGTGTGAGGAAGATAGAAGAAAGAGAGGGATCAACCCGTGATTTCGAGAAGATGCAGAAGTCTAACAAGTTTATGAGTCACTGAGACTTTATTAGATATGATGATAAGTGATGATGATTTGTTGCTTATCAGGGATTGGGGATGTAAAGATATTAACTTTCCTTATGTTTGATAACACATATAGATACAACGCATCAAGGTGTAGACAACCAGAATAGCATTGTATCTAGTGCAATGGACTTTGACTTAGCAAATAGATAGGAGTATCCTTGTTCACACCTGGAATATGAAACCTTGTTAGGATGTACTTCAGACATTTTAAACAACTCAGACAAAAAAAAAGAAAGGAAAAACCTCCCAATGTGATAGTCGACAAGATATCTAAAACACCCTCCCTACATACCTAACGAAGCAAGAATGCCAAGGTTATATTACAAGAATATCCAACAAGCACAACAAACAAAAGATAATGATCAATGGCCCATTCCTTTCTCTCTAAATTATTTTTATTATACATCATTGAGACGTCATTGGAATAAGTGCAATAAGATAAATCAAACAAAAAAGATCAAGTAAACAAACAAGCTAATGTTCTTCATACCTCTAGCCAAGACTAAACTACAGTGATGCTTAATGTTGATGTCCATTGTAGGAAGTATGCATCCTAACATGATGTTATCAGGTGATTGTGAGACTAAGGGATGATGGGCTATTGATACTAAGAGTTAACCAACTTGTTTACCTATTGATCTAGACTTAAGACCTTGACATTTGAGTGTATACTTTCAATTTTCTATACTTGTTTTTGAATGCTTCAATTCAAAGATTGAAGATGAAGACTAATTTATTGTGAGTGGATGTTTATTGTGGGTGAAAGTGAAATGGGATGGATGATTTTGAGTTTTTTGAATGTTTTTAGTATTTTTGAAATGTTTTGAGGTTGTTTTGGGATTTTCAAGATGTTTTACAAATGTTTTGTTTTTCAAATTTTCTAATGTTTTTGGTGTTTTTTGAGATTTTAACCAAGAACCTAACCTAAAAACCTATCCTAGGGGCCTCAGGGGCTGATCAATGATTAGCCTTGCCTATTTTATACACACAAAGACCACGTAGTTCAACTGACATAGACTCATCTATTAATGAAGATATGAAAAAATGGATTGTCAGTTTATTATGACGAACTCCTAAAGGACTAACCTAATGTGTCTTGGGGGCTAATCAATGATTAGCCTTGCCTACGTTCAAGCTTAGAGACCCGTAGTTCAACATGACAACTTTTTTTTTGGATTTTTCTGTTTTATACCTATTTTTGGATTTTTGATATGTTATGGATGTTTTTGGATTTTTTGGTTTTATGAATGCTTTTTGTATTTTCTAATGTTTTAAGGATTTCAAGAATATACATGAATCCAATTTGATGTAGGTATAAGGACATGCCCCCAGTGTGATGCAATAGACTACCTTGATATAGGCAAGACAAACTGACCTTAGGAATGTGCCAAGTAGTTCTAGTGTGTAACATGATACTGACGCTAGATCAAGCTATGATGTGGAGGTGGATGTGTGATGAAATTCGATGAGAGGTGATGAAGAACAAGCTGAAGAATCGATAGTGGATGGGAAGTATTTTTTTACACAAGGTGTCTGATTGCTAGGTTTTCACCAAGGTACTTGCCCAAAGCGCCACTGAAGTGGTTTTCACTAGAGGATGATTTTTTTCTCTCTTTTTTTAATCCTTTTTTTTATTTTTTTGGATTTTTTTATTTTTTTATTTTTGTATTTTTGGATTTATACCTTGCAAGCTTAGGCATAAGTTTTTTTGAGATGGGAGCTATTGATGAGCTCCTACAAGGGCTCACCTTCGAGTGTGGATAACTAATATGCCCCTAACTTGTAGCTTGTCGTCATGATGAAGGGACCCAACCAATTTGGTTCAAACTTTCCCTTATTGTTTGGATTTGGTACATTCTTCTGATTTTCTTTCAAAACAAGCTCTCTTACTTGGAAGGACTAACTCTTGATCTTTTTATTATATTTCCATTTGAGATAGTTTTGGTACACTTGTAGGTGGTTCAAAGCATCCATGCATCGCTCATCTAGTAGTTCCAGCTCGTTCAACTGTGGCACCCGATATTCCTCATCAATAATGGGATTCTGCAATGATATCCTCAAGGATGGAAGCTCAATCTCAATGGGAAAGATGGATTCTGATCTATATACCAAGGAGAAGGGGGTTGCACCTGATGGTGTGCAGATACTCATTCAGTAGGCCCATAAGGCAATATTTAGCTATAGGTGTCAGTCATGACTAGCTTCATTGATTATTTTCTTGAGGATCTTTAGGATGGTCTTGTAAGAAGCCTCAACCTGGCCATTACCTTGGGGGTAATATGGGGTGGAGAAGAGGTTTTGGATATTGAATTTTTGGCATAGATCGTGAACATCCTAGTTTTTGAAGGGTGTTCCATTATCAGAGTAAGGGCTTGTGGAACACCATAGTGGCGAATGAGGTAGTTCAAGATGAATTTGGCGATCTACTTCGCTATGATATAGGTCATGAGGATGACCTCTACCCACTTTGTGAAGTATTTTGTGGCAATGATAATGAACTTGTGTCCATTGTACGAGGTGGGTGTGATTTTGCTAATGAGATCAAGCCCCCATTGTGAAAAGGGCCAGGGTGTTATAATCGGTTGGAGCTCCTAAGTTGGTGCATGGATGAGGTCTCCATGCTATTGGAATTGCATACATTTTTGGACATAGTCATGAGCTTCCTTCTCCATAGTAGGCTAGTAGTACCCCATCCTCAATAGTTTTTTGGCCAAGGTCATACCACTAGAGTGCAAACCACAAATTTTATCATGTACCTCTGTTAAGGTAGTCAAAGCTTCCTCGGGGTTAAGGCATCGCAATAGGGTTCCTTTGATACTCCTACGGTAAAGGGTGTCACCTAAGATGATGAAGTAAGAGGACTTTTTAATGAAGGTTCTCTTGAGGTTTGGGGTGATGTTGGCAAGGAGGAATCCTATTTTCAAGTAGGTAAATATGTCATGGTACCAAGGATCACCGAGACCAACGATTTCACACACAAACTCAAAATTTGGTACCTAGAAAGTTGGTACGAGAAGCCACTCTACAAGGAATTCATGTTTATGGATGTTTCATGGGATATCTAACAATGATCCTATTGTAGCCATAGCATTAGTTGCTCTATTGTTCACCCTCAGTATCTGCTCAAATGTTATGTCAATGAAGAACTCCTTGAGATCCTCCACTAGCTTCTTGTACGAGGCAATTTTTTTATCCTTAGTTTGATATTCATCGTTGACCTGGTTGATAATTAGTTGTGAGTCTCCATAAACTTTGAGTGCCATGATTTTCCATTGTACTAAAATTTGAAGTCCTATGACAAGAGCCTCATATTCTACAATATTATCGGTGCAACAAAAAGATAACCTACATGATTTCGGAATACAATCCCCTTTTGGTGTGATAGAGAGGATTCCTGCTTCTAACCTATGTTGTGTGTATGATCCGTCAAAATATACCTTCCAATGATCGGTTGCACTAAGGTTGAAAATGGACTCAGCTGGAAACTCTAATACTAGTGGGTTCTTGTCATATATAGGTGCTTCATCCAGTTGATTTGCAATTACCTATCCCTTGATGGATTTTTGTTCCTCATTTTCAATGTTGTATTCTGTTAAGATCATGACCCACTTAGCCATTTGTCCTGTGAGCATTGATTTAGAAAGTAGATACTTGAGGGGGTCTATCTTGGTGATGAGCTTGATCTGATGAGCTAACATATAGTGCCTGAATTTTTGTGAGGAAAACACTATAGAAAAGCAAGCCTTCTCAATGAATGTGTAGTTTAGCTCATGTCCCACCAAGGTTCTATCGATATAGTAAATGGCTCTTTCCTTCCCTATTTCATCATGTTGACCTAAGAGAGCCCCAAGTGTTGTCATTGTAGCGGATATGTAGAGAATCAATGGTTTGTTTTGGATTGGTGACATAAGGACTGGTGGTGTTAGCAAGTATTCCTTGATTTGATTGAATGCCTAATCACATTTTTCATCCCATTTGTATGCTACCCCCTTGTGAAGTAGATGGGAATATAGGATTGTTTTATCTACTAACTATACTATGAACCTTCAAATTGATTGAAGCCCTCCCCACAAACCCCTCAACTATTTCAGTGTTTTTGGTGCTTCCATATCAAGTATTACTTTGACTTTTGTAGGGTCAATCTTGATTCCCCTCATTAATACAATATACCCTAGGAGCTTCCTTGATTTCACGATGAATACACATTTCTTGGGATTGAGTCGTACCTTATATTCTTCTAGTCTGTCGAAGATTGGGCCCAACATTGATATGTGGTCTTGACATTTTCTTGATTTGGCTAGTATGTCATCCACATAGTCCTCTAAATATTTATGGATCATGTCATGAAAAATCAGAGTCATAGCCCTTTGGTATGTGGCTCCAGCATTTTTTAACCCAAATGGCATCATATTCTAATAGTAGGTGCCCCATGGACAGGTGAAGGCTATCTTATGTTGGTCATCCTTTGCAATCATAATTTAGTTGTATCCTAAAAACCCGTCCATCAATGATAGCATTTCATGCCCTACCGTCAGATCCACAATCAGGTCTATGTTACGTAGAGGGAAATCATCCTTAGGGCATGCTTTGTTCAGGTCCCTAAAGTTGATGCAAATTTGCATGCCCTAGTGGGCTTGGAAATAGGTACAAGGTTGGAAACCCATTCTAGAGAATTTATGGGTCATATGAAGCCAGCGTCAAGGATTTTTTGTAGCTCAAATTTGACCAATAAAGCGATCTGTGGATACATCTTTCTTAATTTTTGTCTCATTAGTTTCGCCTCTGGATAGACTACTAAATGATGGACTACTACCTCTAGATCAAGGGTTGGCATGTCACCGTATGTCCATGAAAATTTTACTTTCCTTTCCTTTAGAAATGGTGTTAGGTTCTCTTGTTCCTCAATCAAAATTGACTCAGCATAGAAAGTGATGTGCGGTGTCTCTTCAGTTCCCAAATTGACTGGGTTGCACTTTTTTTTCAATACTGCTGATTTTTCCTAATGGATGGCACTAAGGGAAGATTGAATCCCTCATCATTTGGCACCTCAAAGAGGTTTTCACCATTGGATACATCCTTTATTTTCACTATTTTGGATCAGAAAGTGCCACAATGTGGTTTTCACTTAGATATCTAGACGTTACTCTTAGATTTTCTATTTTGTGACTAAGAGATTCAAGTGTTTCCCCATAGTATGCATGCATGTCCAACTAAATGTTGAATCCTAATTTATGGTCTCCATACAATAGATTATCCCTTAGTCCCATGAATTCTGAGAGAGCCTCATCATTTTCAAACATATCTAAGTTTGGCGGTCCTCATTGGTCATAGTATATAAGTTGGGGGTAAACGAGTTGTAGTTTGATGGCTTAGGTATTGACTCGAAAGACATGGTGGTGATCATAAAAAGAGAGGAATCCTCAAATAGCATGGGTAAGTTGGAGAGGGGATCCTTGAAGGGACAACTAAGCAATACGAGTACCGATAGGGAAGCTTTGACTGTTTTAACAAAAGCACCTTTGCCAAGTATGGTTAGCTTTGTAGAGGTACATCCAAGGCCAAGATTCTTAAGGTGCTTCTCAGGAATGATGGGTTCAAACAATTTGTTATCATTTTTCTCGAGCTTCTCATTTTTTTTATAGCCCCAGTCAAACATTAATTGTAGACCTTTGTTGTTTTCCTCCATGGGAAGATCTAGTACGGGTCTTTCATCTTGATATAATAGGATTGATACATCTTTCTCCTCTACCACCTCTTTGCTTAGGTCTCCCCACTTTTTGAAAGTAGCGACTTCTGCTTTGAAGGTCTAAGATGATGAATCGATTAGTTGTGGTTTTGCATGAGATCTAGGAGATTGAGGTAACTCTCCTATCATAAAGGCAATCTTTTTCATTTTATAGTCCCCACACCCATTATCTTGGATTATAGCCTTGACATCTGGGATGTTCGAAATGGTAGGTGTCTTTTTCTCAAAAGTGGAGGCTAAAGTGGATGGGTCATATATGGAGATGTGGATCCTTCGTCATTTTTTGGAACTTGGGGAATCTTGTAATACTTGGCCTCCAGATTTTTTCAATAATAAAACAGTTTAGGGTTGCCATAGATCATGACTTCTTTGTTTTGGAAAGGGAATTTAACACATTGGTGGAATGTGGATGCAACAACTTGCATCCCATGGATCCATGGTCACCCTAGGAGAATATTGCATGGGAGTTTGAGGAAATTAGTTTCCATGATTGTTGGCCCCACTTGGATAGGGATTTGGATGGCCTTGAGACACCCCTTCTTGATCATCATAATCCCTGATGGTGATACCTTTTCCTTTTTCGATGACATCTTCTGAAAATCCCAAATTCTTTATTAGTTGTAGGGTACAAATATTCAAATCCGCACCCCCATCCACGAAGACACTTTTGACTTTATTCTTATGGACTAAGACTTCAAGATGGAGTGTGTGATTATGAGACGATTGGGTTGGGAGATCATGCTTGGAAAATGTAAGGAGGTGTGGTGTGGTGATATGTCCAACCATAGCTTGAAATTGGTTTGCATCAAGGTTTGTGGGAATAGAGGATGTGTCCAATGTCTTATCTAGGATATCCCTATGTGTGGGCGAGATTTTGAGCAACCCCATGATGGAGATTTGGGGGGGGGGGGTCTTTTTCAATTGTTCCAAGACACTGTAACCACTAAGGTTTGATTTCGGATTGGCGGTTGGTGCCTTGGGTGGTGGTGAAGTTCCTAGGATATAAATTATGTTGCTATGTGTGGTGACTCCACACTCAGCTCTAGGTCCCTTGATATTGACAATTTTTACCCATTCATCCAATGATGCAATGACATGGTCATAGATATGGTTCACATTGTTGTAACTTTTTCCTTTACCATTGTTGTTTCCTTTATTGTGATCAGGCATCAGATTTGTGTATATTTTCAGGTCTTGATTCCTTGTTGGTTGTTCATTGATTATAACTTTATCATCAATGAGATCTTGGATCAGATTTTTGAGTCTCATACAACTAGTTGTCATGTGTCCCTTTATTTTGTGAAAGTCACAAAGGTGCTTCTCATTATACCATGGTGGTTTAACTTGAGGCTCTTGGTAGTTTTCGTAAATAGGGAATTTGATGAGATTTGTGTGTACTAGTTGTTGCATGATAGATTCAATTGGTTCCCCAAGGGGTGTATGTTTTCGCTTTGGGGGATATTTTTTCTTTCAGGGTGGTCCCCCTTAAGCGTTGATGTTGTTGACAGTTTGATTGTTGGGTTGTTGTTGTGATGGGTTGGTTTGTGGTTTGTTTTGTGTGTTGATTTTTGGTTTTTGGTAAATTTTTTGTTGTGTATTCTACCTTGGGGCATTGATAACAACCTTGGAATCAACAACACCATCATTAGTAACATTCTTGTTCTTTTCCCACATGCGAGGTTTTTCATTGTAATTTGTTGATGGTTGATGGTCTTGGTATGTGGGTGTGCCCCATTGTGCTATAAGGGCTCTTTCGATGTTGGGCACTTTGGGCATCAATTGGTCATATGTTGTTATGCATTGCATTTTTAAGTAGAAAGAAAATCTCCCTTCAAGGTTGGAGATAATGGTCCCAATTTGTTGTTCCTCTGGCATGGACCATTTGCTCTTGTTGGCTCTAGATCTCCATCTTTGTAGGAAAGTCGTGAAGGTCTCTCCTTTAGCTTTTTTAAGGATAGATAGTTCTTCCAAGCTTACCTCCATGTCTAGGTTGAAAGAGTAGTTTCGTTGAATAAATCCACAATTTCCTGGAACTTTTTTATTCTAGGAGGTAAGTGAGAGAACAATTCCATAATAGGACCATCCAATCTTCAAGGGAAAAGTCGCATAAGATAAGAATCAGCATATTCCACCTTCATGCAATGTACGTGAAACTCCCTAATGTAGTACTCAGGATTTCCCTTCGCATGATATTTGTCAAATTTTGGTATCTCGAATCCCGGTGGGAATGGAACCATAGAAATGTTTCTATCAAATGAATAGGCGCACAAATTTCCCTATGTGTTTTATTTTTTTACTTTTTTAGATTGGATGTCATATATCTGTTGTGAGAGAAATTTGACCTACGTGGAGAGGTCATTTTGTGGATCAGGTGGTGGGATGTGCATGTTTTGAGATGGTATGTTTTGTTGGGTAAAGGATGGGATGACTTGTGTGTTTGTGTTCAAGGAATTTTGTTGCATGTTCGTGAAAGATTGATGTAAGTTTTGTTGTGTGAGCAATGCTTGTTGGTATGCTTGTTGGTATGCAAGGCTTGTTGATATGCTTGTTTTCGTAACAAGGCTTGTGCTTGTGCTTGTTGTGCTTGGTATTGAGCTTGAGCTTGAGCTTGTGCTTGTGCTTGAGCTTGGGCTTGAGCTTGTGCTTGTTCTTGCGCTTGTTGTTGTGCATGTTGTGTGGCTTGTTATTGTGTGGCTTGTTGTTGTTGTAGCAAAGATTGCTCTTTCACTTATGCTTGTGCTTGAGCTTATGCTTGAGCTTGTGCTTGTTGTGTTTGAAATTGCTGCAAGGATTTTTGGTAAGCTTGTTGTGCTACTTGTAATGTGATGTTTTATTGATTTACTGCATTTAGATTCAGTGGTGGAGGTGGAGGATTTTGTGGGATGGTATGAGATGGTGTGATGAGATATTGTTGGGGCGGTTGTTGAGCTGTTTGTTGAGTGATGACAAGGGGTTGAGTGGTGGATGGTATGGATGATATGCTTGGTCCTTGGGAGACCATGTTTTGGGATATTTGAGGTGTTGTAGATGACGTGATCATTGGTTGAGATATTTTGATTGGTACCACTTGGTGTTACGATATCAGTGGCATGCTTGGAGGATTTGATGCACTAATTTGATTTTATTGGTTTTGGATTAATGTGTTGGACGAAGAGATTTTCCCTATACCTTGAATTGGTGTGGATGATGATGTCAAGATAGGGAATGGTGGGAAGATTCGTGATGTATTTCCTTGTAGGATTGAGGATGAAGCATTGAAAGTACCCACTTATCTAAATAAATCCACTTGTCCTTGTGATACCATGGGTAGAGAGCTTTGTGTATCAAGAGGGTATGTTGATGTCACAAAAAAGGTGGAGCGATTGTTTGTATCATGGAAAATGAGTGGCACATATGGATGTTTTGGGTCTTGTGGGATGGTGTTAGGCATACCCAAGATTGTGTTAGGCTCTAAATTTTAGTTGTTGACAAGTGGATGCCCTTGAAGGGATTGGAGTAATGAGCTTTTCTTGGTGACCATTGGCTGACTTGGAGCATGAGATGATGTTGGTCGTATGATGGGTTGGATAATGCTTGGGAATGAAGGTGTGAGTGATATTGGTGGCATGTTCCCAAAATTTTGTTCAATAATAGTGCTCACATCAAAATCGGAAGGGAGTTTAGCCCCTTCCTTTGCTAATGCCAACATGTATTGTGCGGGATTAAGCCTCATGACTGTGTTGACAAGCTTGTGTGTTTCAAAAAATTTAACTAGTTCCAGTATTTCATCCTGGGACATCCCTTGTAAATTGTTGGTGACATCCTCCACTTGGAAACCTCTCCTCTTGAGGATCCTGAGGTATTTGAGGGGGATTAAGTGGAGGGTTGATAGATTCCCTAGGGTTGAATTTCGATGCAGTTTGACTTAAATAACTTGAGGATGTTTCTTTGTTTTGCTCCATGATCTTCTTGTGTTGTGACCTTGTTTGGACCATAAAATAAGGATCAACTTTTAGGAATATGAGAGGTAAACCTCTAACTCTTTTGGTTGGTCTAAACTTTAGGTACAAAAATAAAATCTAGGTTGTTTAAGGATCAAATGATGATGATGTAAATGATGAGAGGTGAATGATATAGATGCTTGAACTTTTGAGAACTTTGGATGAATACTAGACCTTAGGATTTTGGGTTTCTATTGATTTGATTTAGATAATGGACTTGTAAATCCCAAGATATTAGATGCAATCTTGGGGTAAACTTTTCCAAAAGGGGTGCTAATTTAACTAGACTTGTGAGAAAGGATTAATTCCCACATACCTAGCTAAACAAGATGATTTTGATTTTAAGGATTTACAAAAAGTCTAGCATGGATGATTTTTCCAAAGTTCTAAAAATTGTTTGTGAGATGGATTTTGATAAGTGATGTGACAAATGGATGTGTTGGTTTGATCCTAGATGAACCTAGAAGGACTTTGTTTACAAGACCAAGGTGGTGAAGAACATGCTATACCTCTAAAGTGTTTCAAAAATCATATGGTTGATATTGAGCATACATAAATGGATTGTTGAGTGAAATAAGTTTACAAAACCTTTCTACCTTCTTGCTTATCTTGCGGTATTGTCTTAGGTTGTACTTTCTAATGTATTTCCTTATAGCCTTTTGAGTATGACTCCTAAACTTGAAGTTATGGCATAAAGAATTTTGTTTTGGAATTTTGACTTTGCGGGAAATCATGAGAACAAACACATGTGTGGGGTTCAATTGTCTTGTATCTTGATTAAATGGGTTATTTTTTTACCACATCAACACATCTTGTTTAAATTCCAAACTGAATGTCTTTATCTTAACTCTTTTTCATTCCACAAGGTCCATTATGTGAAAATCAAAGATTCAAGGCCATAGTTTCCCTAGGTTGACTTTGGAGAGAGAAAATTGAGATATGAGCCCAAATATTTAGAAGCCTCTAAGGATAAAATCCCTAGGGACAAGCAGTAATAATTGGACTTTTCAAGGATATTTTCTATTTCCAAAGGGTTTGAAATTTTGATGACTTGTTTAATGTTTGTTTCAATGTTTCAGATCCAAGAAATGTGTTTGATTTTGAAACAATGCACAACCCTAGGCTTCAAAGATACTACTTGTTGAGTCCCCACTCAGATTTCTCCAAACACTAAGACAAAGTGAACAGTTAAAGATTTAGCGACACTAGCTCCCCTCCACGACACACACTTCTCGAAACCACCAAATCTCAAAATCCTAAAGATTTGGAGATCCTAAGGATTTTTTTGTTTCTACTTTGAATAGTACAAATGTGGGGTAGCTTCAGAACAACCATTCTTGCACCAGCAAGCATAAAGGATTTTGGTCACTAAAAAAGTTGGTTCTTAGTTCAGATACTCGAGGACATGGCACCTTGTGAGCATCCAGCAAGCCACTAAAGGATTTAATCAATCCTACTAGGGGATCTTATAATTTTTATGGTAGTACCTCATTCTAAATGAAACTGTACAGACAAGGTCTACATAACATGAGGACTTGACAATTTAGTCTTATCTATTTATATACTGACTCGAGTGAAAAACTGGTTGGAGTTGTCTTCGAGTTCTCCTTTCAGATGTATCTCTTAGGTAGGCCCCTGTAAAGGTGAACAAAAGCAAGGGAGTATATTTATAGTTTGATCACCCAATTTGCGTAAAGCACAAGGAGAGAACACACACAATTTCCTTTCCTCACACTAGCATTGGGGTTCAATTTTAGATCCAAATTGAAATGTGTGGGTAGACAACCAATATCAATAGAATTCTTTTGATTCTCAAGATCACCAAGTGGCACAAGAGAACTGCATACGCATTTCAAGTGGCAAGGATTGCACACACCACAAATCAAAGAAGACACAAGTTCTTTTTAATCTCCAAAGTAAAAGTTAGTTCATTTTAAGCAACAAAAGCTAAGTGTGAATTTGTCTTGTTCAATTTTAACCCACAAAGCAATGTCTAGTAAGTTCCTAATATTCAATTTTAGTCCAACTTTGACAAAGCTTGAGTTGATTGTTAATTTTAAGCCCAAAGTAATTATAGTTGGTCCTAAAATAGGAAATGTAAAGAAGAATTGGAAAGCCTAAGCTATTACAATGAGCATTAAAAAATTATTTTAGTTTTCCAAGTCAATTTTCCTCCTCTTCCTACAAAGGCGACACTAGGAAACAAAGGTGACACTCTGCAACTGAAAAAGGTGGAACTAAGATCAAAACCAGCACTCTAGTGAAATGCAAAGGCAGAACTCTATAGCAGACAAAGAGCACAAATGTGATGTTATGGCAACAAAGGTGACACAATAGCAAAAGCGATGGTCTATCAGAAATTAGAAAGAGACCAGAAAAGTTGAGAAGACAAAGGCGACACTCCTCCAAAGGCAACGTGATAGCAACATTCAAAGGCAATGCAACATGACAAATGTGGTGCTAGAAACAAAGGCAGTTCTCTACGTGCAAGCAAAGGAGGCGTCGTATGCAAAATCAACACTAAATGAAGTAGAAGCGGTGTCGCCCTCCTGTAGCTACAGAAAATGGTATTTTCAAGCCAATTTGTTAAAATAAAAAGGTTAGCCCTCCTTCTAGCGCCAAAATGTGAACACCAAACCTACAATTAGCTAAAAAAAGAAAACCAAACAATATTTAATCATTTTAGAAACACAAATCTAGAATTCCCTATGAGATTCTTAGCTAAATGAAGATGAAAACATGAAAATGAGAGCATAAATAAACTAAAGATAACATGAAATCAACTTAAAATAGCTAAACCTTCATCCCATAGGGGGATTGGTGCTCCTTTGATGTGGAAAGAAGCCCTTTACCAATCCCTTTGATAAGCTCCAATGATGTAGTTGATCCAAAGTGTGAGACTTGATGCAAAATGATAACATAAATAAGCTAAAGTGATGAAAAATGGTGAATGCTATGAGTAGAAATTCCTATAGTAAGAATGCTTCAAGTTGTGGATCCATATTGTGTAAGGAATCCTCTACTTATAGGACTCAAGGGTTGAAGAATGAGAGAAAATTTTGAATGTGGGATAAAAAGGGAATCAATGGGAATGTAAAACTTGTCACAATTCTATTGGATGAGGGTGGAGCACATTTTTGGGAATGATTTGAGTAAAGGAGATGTAAGAGGAGTAAATGAGAATGGTTGAGGATTTGAAATGTTGTAAGAAGAATTATATGAATTTGGTTGAAGATGTGAGAGGATGTAGGAAGAAGTAAATGATTTGTAAGAGGAGTTAATGAATGTGTAAGAGGTTATTTAAAACCTTTGGAGGAAAATTGAATGAGGAGGTAGTTAGGGGGAATATTCCTAGGAATATGCCATTGTTAGATAATTAAAAGAAATGAATTTCATGTGCAACCTAGTTAGTTGACCATGGGTTGATTTAACTCTTGAGGAGTTGAAAGTTGGAGGATTTGTTAATGATGATTAGAAAGTGGTTTAGGATTAATTAATTTGAATGGGTTAGGGGATTGTGACAATTGATTTAAATAGTTTGAATTATTTAATCAAATGAGAGGACTTGGGGGATTTAATTAAATGATTTGATTTAATTAAATATGATGAACATTAATCAAAAGAAAGGTGAATTAATCTAATAAATTTAATTATTTGATTAATAGTAGAAATTGATGAATTTAACTCAATAATGTTGATTATTTAATTAATTGGTTAGTCTGAAGTGATTTAGGAAGAAATGGTGTTAATTAATCAAAATCAGATGCATAATATCAATCAAGTTTATTTAAGTGTCTACACCTGTAAAGCAGTCCAATCAATCACATGATTATCACCTGGTATATATTTCTTTAGGTAGGACACATGGAAGACTTTATGCATTTTGGCAAGAGAAGGTGGCAACACAATTCGATAAGCTACCAGGTTCACTTCCTCAAGAATCTCAAAAGGTCCTACATAATGTGGGGCTAACTTGGAAGATTTCCCAAATTTAATGGAACTCTATTAGCATCAACATAGATTTTCTTTCAGTTGTTAGCTTTAGCCAACCTTTGCTTAACAATCTTAACTTGCTCTTTTATTTCAGCCAACTTCTATGACTCAAGACTCAATCTATCCTCAAGTTTATCCCAACTTATAGGAGTTTGACACTCTTGACCATATAATGCTTCAAAAGGAGCCATCTTTATCGTAAAATGGTAAGGATTGTTGTAAGAAAACTATACTAAAGGAAAGTAGTCTTCCCACCTGTATTGTCGATCCATGTAATACATTCTAAGTAGGTCTTCTAATACTTGATTCACTCTTTCAATTTTTCCATCCGTTTCTGGATGATATGTTGAGCTAATGTTCAATTGATTCCCTAGTGCAAAAAACAAGGTTTTCCAAAACCTAGAAATGACTCATGCATCCCTATTCGAGATAATTTTATCAAGAATTCCATGCAACCTAAACACTTCCTACACAAATTTCCTTGCTATGACAGGTGCTCCATCAGTTAGATTCCCAAGTATGAAATGTGCTAATTTGGTAAGCTTATCTACTACCACAAGAATGGTCTTATGCTTATTCCTTGACATAGGTAATCCTTGCATAAATCCCATACTTATGACTTGTCATTTCCTCTCTAGTATATGATGCAAGTATAACAAGCCTACAAGATGATGATGCTCTGTTTTCACCCTTTGGCATTCAATAAACCTAGCTACAAATCTATAAACATCTCCTTTCATCCCCTTCCAAAAATATAATGGATTCACATCTACCATCATTTTTGTCACTCCAAGGTGCCTAGAGTACGATGCTTCATGTACTTCTTTCCATACTAGATTTCTTAACTTATCTACGTCAAGGACATGCATTTTCCCTTTATATCTAAGTAATCCATTAGGTTCAAAATGAAAACCTTCATACCTAGAATCTTGGGGATTGCTAGTGAGTGCTTGCTTGACTTGCAAGTAGTACTCATCCTCTTTTCATTTTTGCAACACTTGTCCTTTAAAGTCGGTTTGAATCATCACTATTGAAGCAATATGTCATCTTCGACTCAAGGTATCAGTAACCTGATTCTCCTTTCCCTTGATATAATTGATGTTGAAGTCATAATATACTATTAACTCCAACCATCTTCTTTGTCTAGTATTCATATTAGGTTGATTGAATAGATACTCCAACCCATGATGATCATTTTTCATCTCAAAGGGTTTCCTTAACAAGTAATGCCTCCACATTTTGAATGCGTGAACCATGACTACTAACTCCAAATCATGTGATGCATAATTATTCTCATAAGATTTCAGTTGTATAGATTTGTAAGTAATTACTTGCCCATCTTGCATTAACACACCCCCAAGCATTCCCCACATGCATCTTTGATAATAGAAAAATTACCTTCAAGATCTGGTAATTTCAAGATTGGTACAATAGTCAACTTCTCTTTGAGTAGGTCAAAGGATTTTTGGCACTTCTTATTCCACTCAAATTTCTTCCCTTTCTTTTGCAAAGAAGTAATTAGAAAGGCAATATTAGAGAATTTTGCAACAAACTTTCTATAATACCCTGCTAGACCCATGAAACTTATTACTTCATATACATTCTTTGGTACCAACCACTCTAACACTTCTTTGATCTTAGTCAGATCTAGAAAGATTCCATCCATCGAGATCACATGCCCAAAGTAATGCACTCTCCTTTGAAGAAAGTACACTTAGAGAGTTTACCATACAACTTATGTTCTCTTAAACATTGTAGGACTATCTTTAAATGTCTGCAATGATCTTCCTCATCCTTAGAATAAATCAAGATGTCATATAGAAAAACCAAGACAAACTTGTCTAGGAAATCCCTAAATACACTGTCCATCAGGTTCATAAATGTTGTAGGTGCATTCGTTAAACCAAAGGGTAAAACCGTGAACTCATAATATCCATATTTGGTTCTGAATGTAGTCTTAAAGATGTCTTCATCCTTAATTCTTAACTGATGGTATCCAAATCTCAAATCTATCTTAGAGAATATGGAAGCTCCCATCATTTGATCAAAAAGATCACCAATACATGGCAATGGATACTTATTCTTCACCGTAGCTTTCTTAAGAATACGATAATTAATGCACAAATGCAAAGTACCATCCTTCTTTTCCATAAAGATGACTGGCACTCCCCAAGGTGATACACTTGGTCTTATCAACCCCTTGGACAAAAATTCATCCAATTATGTCTTAAGCTCCATTAGCTTGGTTGTTGTCATCCTATATGGCACCTTAGAAATAGGTTCAAACTCTGGAACTATATCTATAGAGAAGTCAAATATCCTTTTCAGTGGTAACCCAAGTAACTCATCTGGAAACACATCCGAAAACTTTCTCAATATTGGATACCTCTCCATGTTCAACATTCTAGTTTCATCCATTTCACCCTCTTCCATCTCTTGGAAGTTTTGTGACCCAAAGTTATCAAGGTTCTCCTCAAGTTCTTCAATCTTGACTGCAAATAGTTTGCACCCTTTCTTCTTAGCCCTTATCAGTATTTGATGAATCTTGACCTCTTTAGGTATCCCTTGAAACTTCACTTGGTTACCAAGATCATCTAGGCATTCTATAGTTTTCGCATGACAATCTACCTTAGCCCTATGTCTCCATAGCCAATTCATACCTAAGATAACATCGTAGGATCCTAAAGGCATGACATATAGGTTCATCTAGACATTGTTCCACCTTTTCTCTTGTTTGGTTTGCATACTCTACATCCCAAGACGCTGCCATGTATCCAGCCTTTCTAGATAATTTCTTAGCTACTCTAGGTGAAATGAAATTCTCAGTTGCACCAGTATCTATAAGTACAGAAATGGGTAAGCCAAACAAAATACCTAATGTTTCAATTGGAGTCACTTGATACTTCACCTAGCGATCATCCACAATTGCATGTATCTTTTGTTGGAACATCACTTGTTGGGTAGGTAGTGGATTACCGAAAGACCTATTGGGATATTCTCTAGAAAATTGGTCTCCTCCACATGTATAGCATCCAGTATGCAATCCTCTCTTCCTTGCAGGTTCTCCATATTTACTATTGTTTCCACTAGCATTGTTGGTATTCCCACCATTGGAACCATTCCTCTTCCATTCCCTTTTTGACTCTTTTCCACTATTACGGGATCCTTTTTCCCCTTGCTTAGGTACATTTTGCACAACTTCCACCTTCTTTGGAGTTGGCTTGTCTTGAACTTCCGTAGCCTTCTTATGATCTCTATTTTCCTAATGTGTGGAGATAGCTTTGAGCTTATGCTCTTGTTTAACCACTTTCTCATACATAAGATCCATAGTTTTTGGACCGTGCACATCCATCTCTCCTCTGATCTGGTTGTTAAGTCTCATGATAAACTTTCTTATGCGGAAGCATTCATCTTTTTAGTACATAGGAACATAACGTAGAAGTAGAGTAAACTTCTCCCAATGCTCATTGAATGACATATTACCTTGTCTCAAACTCTAGAAATCTGTGAGTTTTTGGTCAAAGTAGAGTTGGGGCAACCACCTCTTACAAAAAACCTCAAAAAATTCACCCATGTCAGTTTCCATGAGTTAATATTGAGTTCCATCTTTTTATTCATCCTCTAGTTAGTTGCTTCTCCTACTAACTAGTATTTACCCCATGCATCTTTGGTAACCTCAGTGTAATTTCAAATCTTGAAATACTTTTCCATTTAGAATAGCCAAGCCTCAACTTCATCTCCATTGGT
The DNA here is from genome assembly GCA_007258455.2 of Sequoia sempervirens. Taxonomy (NCBI): domain Eukaryota; kingdom Viridiplantae; phylum Streptophyta; class Pinopsida; order Cupressales; family Cupressaceae; genus Sequoia; species Sequoia sempervirens. The sequence continues at coordinate 194,537,128 of VDFB02256132.1, forward strand.
GCTTCCCTCAAACTTGGGTGGGGTAATTTTCTTGATATCTCTAGAAAGTTCAAAAGTCTTATGCTTCTTATTTGTTTCCTTGGATAGAGAAGGTGATTTCTCTCTCTCATTATCATGAGTTTCATCACATCCATGAGAAGATTTTTCTCCCTCATTCTCATTATTTGGGACTTCCTTCTTAACCCTAACTTTTACCCTTTCTTGTTCAAGGTTTTCCAACCTTGCTAAGATTTGTTCAAGTCTAGCTTCAACTCCTGCGGGTCCTTGCCCAACTTCTTGGCTTCTGCCAGGATTGGTTCGTGTCCTCACCATCTTCACAAGAATGGATTTTACCTAAATTTTTATCCATGTTAGATTTAGTCATGTTATCAACTATCTTATGGAAAACATTAAAATGAGCTATCAACCACACATAAAGAATTCCACATAAAATTAAGCACAAAATTTTAATAAACACATGATTTTATTCATTTCTTATCTCAATATCCTTTTGATTACATGGAGTGACTATTCAGATAGTTGAGTGGAGAGTATCCCTCGAATTCACTCTCTGATAGATAACTTAATGGAGTATATACTACAAATTGATATTGTTGCTCATCTCTCATTTGTTTATACCTATCCCAAAATGGATAGTAGCCATTAGATTTATCATCTGATACATAGTTGTGAGGTACATAACCCTCAGATTCATTACTCGAGGAAATTACAATTACTTTTTCCATTGGAAGAACTCTAAGGCCCCTAAAGATAAATGTCATACTGACACTTCCTTCCGAGGGAATATCCCTAGAAAGTGATAATGACTCAGACTTCTCTAGTGAGATGGAAGGTAGGTAGTTGTACATGGCCTCCATCTTCATCTTTCTCTTCACATCACTTATCCAAGAAAGTGTGTGACTGAAGGTTTCAGTGTCACTTAACCAGATGGCATTGTCGTAATTAGTACCCTCAATTGTTCTAACAATTGCTTCTCTTTCCTTCTTGGCCTTGAGGTAGCACTCATTTTTTATTATAGAATTTCTAGTTGTTAACCTAAGGTGCACCATCCTGGCACAAGAATTTCCAAACATTAGATAACATTGGATGAAAAGTATGTTGAGCTCATAGGTTCTAGAGTTAAACCTAGTAGCTCTAATACCACATGTAACATGCCAACCCTTCACTGAAGTAAATTTTTCCTAAGTTTTCACTATGCAAGTAAATAAACTATGTAACAAGCCATTACAATAAAAAAATTGTTTTCTTTATTGAGAACATTCAACAAAGATGCCATAACAATATACAAGGATTCCATTTTAATATAATAATTTCACAAATTAAAATATTCAAAGAATGTACACAATTGCATACATAGCTCAATCGAGCCTCAAAGCAATAGATATAGATGGTCCATAAATCCGCCTTTCAAAACCTTGGTCTTCTATCACCTGTTGAGGAGGAGAAGCATCACTCGAGTGCTTTTTTGCCAACCATAGACTCATATGCGGTCCCTCGCACATCTATCATAAGATAGATGGCCCTACCCTTCAACGAAGAGATTAGTTGAGTAACCCTGTATGACAAACCACACTGAGCTTAGTGTTGTGCCCTCTATGTCTAGAGTTTGAAACTAGCATGCACTACATGGAAATAGTGAACTGACAGTGGAGCCAAAGGCAATCACACTACTTTGGCAGAAGTCTTCTCACTCAGTATTTTGAGTAATGGTCATTTATTCACTTACATTGCTTAAGCTCATTTTGATTTAAGGCCGCTATAATCTATGCATAGGTAATCCCTCCCATGGGTAAGCTTTTAACCCCAGAATTCGACTATCACCTTTTATACAAACTCTAGGGTATTTCTACTCTTAAAGAAAATGTACAAGTTTCCTACCTTCAATGGAAAACAATCCCAGGAGTAACCCACTAGCTATCAACATAATCAAATAACTTAGCTATGAGTAATTTTGTCAATCAAATTGCACCTGACTTGAATGATTAAATTCAGCAATATGTTCAAAAATGGGAACTATCTTCAGGCTGTGGGTATTCCTATGGCGAAGATAGACCTCCAGATTCTAGGTTGGTTCATATATGATGATCAATTAGGTACTTGAATGATTTGTTGAGAAAATGGTAAGAAGGACTAAATTGAATGCATGAACTAAAACTAAAACTTCGGTGATGCACCTAATTGATATTTATGAGAAAAATGATTCACAACTGATTATTATGGGATCTATTTTCACAACTCAAATTGGGAAATCTAATAACATAAGTGTTTCATCAGAAGGCCTGATAATCCATTCTTAATGAAGGAAAATGATATTTTCACAACCTAAAGGAGAGGATAAATTAAAAGCACAACTTATGATCTGTAACTAAAATTGCTTTTTCGTGTACATGTATTCATGAATGTGATAGGAATTTAAAGGCTTTGAAATCAAACACATTAAATTCACATCTTAAACATTCAATAAATAAAAAAATCCTCAATCTGAGAAGGCTAATTCTGAATAGCGATAATGAAAAGAAGGAAAATCTACAAAAATGATAACCTGTAAAGTTGTAAAACTATATTAAATCTAAAATGTTGAGCTACAAGATATCTCACTTTGCAGAATGCAAAGGCTAAAAACAAGAACTAGTGTAAAAATGACTAAGTCATTTCACTTTATACAATAAGCCTCTCAAAGGCATGAAGATGAAACTGGGAGTCAATCTCAGTGTAAAAATTGATATCTCCAAAGTAATCCACGAGCAAAAGCAAAAATCCCTGAAAAGAAGGCTCCAACTCATGCAAAAATGAGTGTATGATGATCCAAACTCAAGGTCAACTCATAACTAAACTGTAGAGCACTCAAATTGCACTGAAAATCCCTGAAAAAGTGGGTCCAAGCATGTGGAAACCACCTCGTTTATGTCAATCCACCTATGAGAATTGGAACTTCTCTAAAACTGACATAAAACTAAAAGAAAACCTCCATAATTTGCTCCACTTGCATGATTAGATCCTCGGCTGACTTTCACTTATACTCTTGCACGAATCTTTTTTGAAAAGGAAGTCTTTTAATTAAATATTAAAGATAATCATTTAATGATTATTTTAATATTTAATAGCTATTAACTTCACCTTTATTACATATTTAAATATTAAAGTAATAATTACATTACCTTTAATATTTAATTGATTTGCTATTTTTCAACTCCATGCAATAGGTATAAGTGAAGATGAACTCAATGTTGAAAATCAAAGACACTAAAAATCTCACGGCCCCTCATACATTATTAGGTCAAGAGTTGATAAATCGAGACCATGACATTAATAAAGTGAGATGATTTTATAAAAAACCAAGTCGAAAATGCAATTGACTCAAATTAGGGCTTCTAGGAAAAATCCATCAAACCCTACTTAGTTACTCTCCATTTTCATTTTGTATTCTTGAAACAACCTACTGCCACCATGCTATTGGCATTGGAGCTCGACCTACACCTTCTATGGATGTTCCTAAGTGATTTCCTAAGGGAGATTCCTTGCTGGGAATGAATGGTAAGTGATAGCTGCCATAGTTTAGATATTTCTTTCCATCTTTGAAAGCTTTTATTCATTTTGAAAGGCACTCCATAGCTTCCAAGTCGCGGCCATACCACTTTCTTTCATGTGTTTTCCTCTTTTGTGTTCTCTGATAATGCCTTGCTTATTTTGAGGTCGTCATGACTTGATTACAAGAACAAGACTTGTTTTCCTATGGGTATCTCCTTTCAATTCAAGCCGCCATTGGAGCTCATGTATGAGCTTTTGGAATTTTTTTCTTCTTTCATGCATTATCTAGGGGTTTTAGCCGCCATGGTGAATAATGATTTGAGATTTTCTGAATTTTTCTCCCAAAATGAGAATCCTTGCAGGCTCTTCCTTGTGTGGCCATTCTCCATTCTTTTTTATTGTGGAGTTTTTCAAAATAGCTCCTTTAGTTTGACCCACAATGTACCCGTATGTATTTATGATTTTTGAAGTGAAAATACTAAATGGATACCTCTATATTTTGAAGAAAGAAAACTCCAGGCTGCGGCCATGACTGGAAATTTTATATCTTTTGTTATAAACAATGAAAATCTATTATTGATTTCAACCCACAACTGAAAGTATGATAACTCCATATATCTGTATTTTATGAGGAAAACCCCCAAGTGGGTATTTGAGCTTATGTGAATATTCCTTCATCTGGGTATTTTCATACTTCTGTGAGGTTGCTATTGATTCTGTTTTGAGCTTTTCTATACAAGAAATGAAAGAAATCCCTTCTTTGTTAGCTCGTCCCTTTGAAAATAACATGGCTTACATAATTTTCCTTTACATTTTGGGTATTTGTGATTCATTGCATTTAATAATTAATGAGCTCTCATGACTTACACCTTTAAACTATTCTATTGTCCTGAATCTGCAACTTCACTAGTAGCTTTTATCATGCATACATATGCCTTTTGTTATTTTTGTCACTAAATAGTTGTATTCTTTACTTCCAAGAAACTATGCTGAGCTTTGAATATGGATTTCAACAAATGTTCTCTTGACTATGCTCATCTATGATGAAATCGTTGTCACTTAGCATGACTGTCCTATCATTATGTGACTGCAACTTTTGATATTTCATTGGCACGAGATATGATATCATGACTGCACCTTTCTTGTTTGATATCTCGCTTATGCATGACTATACTGTGATTATGTTGAACTTTGAATATGGATTTTAGCAATGTTATTTTGTGATCACTAACATGTTGCGATCTTCTCATAAAAAGATTGATTATTTATTGTCTTGCCAAGATCCTTAAACTCTCCAGATGAATCGGTGATTGTCCTTAATCATTCTAATCTACTCATGTGCCAGCAAAAGCAATTGAGAATAAATGATAATGGCAGCCATACCCCTTGATATATTGGTGATGTTTCTTGATGTTTTTATGTAACCATGCTCTTATTACAGCCATGCAGACTATCCTTCATGATGTCATTGTCCCTCCTGAGTCTCTTGATGAACTATGTATGTGTTTTGAAGTTTTGAAAAATAATTAAATTGCTTTGAGTGCTCTTTTTCCCTTCAGTATAAAGGGGTTGAATGCCTCATTGAAATGTAAACATGAATGAAAGGAAAAGCTGAAACAAAGGATGAAAAATGCAATTAATTCTCTCTTAACATGCTTCTTTGATTGTTCTATTGAATTATGAGCAATAAGATGCTTGCTCAATCTGTTTTCACCATGCTAAATTAGACTGCTTTATGAATTTTTATTACAGCAGTTCCATTTGATGACTATAATTAAATACCTGATAACTCTCAAATAATGATATGAATAAGAGGTGTCCTTACGATATATCGGGCTCAACCCTTGTGGGAGCCTATTTTTCTCTACATATCTGATGAAAATAATCACGAACATAATGAACCTGTTCCTGCACATTGAAACAAACAAGTTAGTAAAAATAATCAAAGCTAAAAGCTTCCATTGAATTATGTTTTCCTTTGAACAATGAAATCATCTTATGGATGCCTGATTGAATACATATTACATTCTTGTTGGTAGCATAGACATGAAGTAGAATGTAATTTATCATTGCTTAGAGTAAATCTCTAACATCATTCTTCTTACAATCTTGCAGGTTCATGGAGCGTAGAATCGAGATTGTTGCAGCTTGGATATGAAACAACTAAAGACATCGAGCAAAAGCGGTTCATCATCATAGGAAATGATGAATTTCTTCCCTCCTTTATGTTTACATTATCTTCAGTAGTGTAGTATTCAATCCCATCTTGTATTCATTATTTGATTAAGACAATCAAATTAAGTTACTCCAGCGGTTTGTGCGGGATTTCAGTTTTTTCAAAATGAATAAAAAGCATTATTATGCAAATGTCCAATTTTCTATTTCAAATACTTGCATAATAAAACTATAATCAAAATTTAATCTGATCTTTATGATGAACAATGAATACTTAGCAGCAAAAATTTGGAAATTTTTGTACCTATCAATGATGAATTCAATTTAGCTCTACCTATTTGAGCTTGTAGTGAAAAATAGGTAATAAATTGGCAACCTCTGCAGAGTGTTTTCTTGCTAAAAAATAAAGATCAGTGGCCTTGTAACTTATCCATTGGGCTCAAAGTCAATCTCACACTCTTCAGATTTCAGAAAACCTTGTAACTTAGCTGCAAACCACATGAATAGAAAGAAACTACCAAAAATTTGTTTAAGACAGAGCTTGAAAAACCATGTGTTGTAACTGCACCTTATTGAAAGCAAAACAATACTAGAATGAAACGTGCCATGGGGCACTTATTGAAAGCATAACTAAAAATTCTACCCTACCCTACACTAACCAAACAATTTGTTAGTGCTCAGACATGACCATTTACTAGCTGTGAGAAATAGCTGCCCTTCCTAAATGACAACGGATGCTCCAAATCTTTAAGATCAATCAAAATGAGATATGTAAATGATAAACATTTGACTAACTGTTGCAGAAAAGTCTAAAACATCTCAAAAGGCATTCCTTCCTCATTTGATTGACCATCAAAGATGTTATTTTTAGGCATATAGCTAAGACTAACTTGCTGCTCTGCAGTTGCAATCACATGACTTAGTAGAATCATGTCTTGTTGTAATTATGTAGACTCCTCGTATGATAAGTACCTAATCGAACACCCATTTAAGAGGATAAAGCTTGGCCTCCTGGTTTCTTGACTGATATCGTCTGTTACATCCTCTGTCACAATTTTAATCTGATCTGAAGGAGATGTTGATCTATCATCAAGTAATGAAGGAATGATTACTTCTTTCACCTGAAAAGGCTGATCATATACTGTTGGTTCACATGGCATCAAACTGTCATCAATGTTAGAGCAAAAATATTCTATGATATTTAGGAAAATACTCTCATCTGATTCATAATCGTGAATTGGATTCATATGAGTCTCATCACCCTGCTGCTCAAAGGTAGTAACTGATGTTAGTAAGCATCTGTTGTCTTCATTCTCATCAACAAATTCAGGTAATTCCTCAAACAAATTAGCTAAATTATGAGATTCAACCTCTATTTCCTTGTTTAAAACATGTTCAACTTGATCTCATTTGTCATCTAAGCTTGAAACAAAGGATTCAAGGTCATTCCAAAACAGGGCTTCTTCATAATATTCATTACTTTGTGGAATGAGAGGGATTACCTTAGATTCAAGATCATCCTTTTGAAACACAAGTTTCGATCTGCTTGCTTCTTCAATTTTGGTAACCTCTTGCTGTCTCATATGAATTGAGGCTTCAATCTCATCTTGAACCAGCAGTACATCATGTTCTACAATATCTTCTGAGTGTTTCAAATTAACTGGTAAGTTAGGCTCCTGTGTTCTCTTTTCACCTTGCTCAATGAAACCAGGTAATTAATCAAACAAATAAACTGATCGCTCCTCCCCATGTGGTGCCTTCTCAAATGAAGCCTAGGCATCCTGTAAGGGAAGAGTTTTGGCTGGTAATTCTTATACTCTATTTTCATCCATGTTATAAATAACATTAGAAAAAATTTCAAATGAGTCAAAATCCAAGGGGTTTAGCACTAAGTTTGAACCAATATCCTCTTCACGTGTAATATGGTAATTTTGAGTTGGGGACATAGTACAAGCAGCAACAACTTCCTGCTCCTTTTGTTCATTCTTTTGTTGCTCTAATCGGTAAAATTCCAAAGCTAAATGCAATGGGTTTACGGTTCTGACCTTCATCATGAGGAGTAAAGTGTCATTATCAATGGGCTGCTCTGTAACCACACTTAGAAGTTCTTCCTCTTGAAACTAATATGAAATGCAAGAAGTTGTTTGGATATCATGCTTTTGAGAAAGCAAAGACTTGATCTGCTCCTCCTGTATAGCTAACTTCCTTCTGAGATTTTCTTCAAACTGTCTCCTTTGTGTCTCCAATTCCTGCTCATGAAGGTAGGCCTGGTAATATAATTCTTGTTGTTGCGTATCAATCTCCTGTTGCCTCCTAAACTCTTCTATCTACTTTGCAATTTTTGATAGTATGTTCTTCATGTTATTCATGTTGTTCTTCATATCATCAACCTCTTGGAGCTAATTGTGGACATATGAATATTGATTTGAAGGCTGAGCAGGGGTGGGTGGAAGGTAAGCATGTTGATATGTTGTTGTTGCATGGTTGTTTGGGATAAAACCAGCAGCATGATTGGCCTAATATGGTTGATAGGGTGATTGGTTGACAGGATTTTCATGAAATAGAAGTGGGTATACATGTTGACTATGAAAACCCAACATCTTTACTCATATAATTAGCTGGAAATCATAAATAAAGCTTGTGTTTGAAACATACCAGCACTGGGTCTTATTGAAACCAACAAATATGCTCAGAGTCGCAAGGTATAAATTTGTACCTATGAAAGGTAAAAATACACTGTTGTATATACCAGGATAGCAGCTTGAAAATTTTGAATTTCTTCTCTAAATATCACTTCAGAGTCCCACCGGGCGTGCCAAAAATTGTTGTCAATCAGATTACACCCAAGTGCTTGAATGATTAAATTCAACAATCTGTTGAAACATGGGAACTATCTTCAGGCTGTAGGTATTCCTATGGTGAAGATAGACCTCCAGATTCTAGGTTGGTTCATATATGATCATCAATTAGGTACTTGAATGATTTGTTGAGAAAAGGGTAAGAAGGACTGAATTGAATGCATGAACTAAAACTAAAACTTTGGTGATGCACCTAATTGATATATATGATTAGATTGATTCACAACTAATTATTACGGGATCTATTTTCACAACTCAAATTGGGCAATCTAATTACATAAGTGTTTCATCAGAAAGCCTAATAATCCATTCTTAATAAAGGAAAATGATATTTTCACAACCTAAAGGAGAGGATAAATTAACAGCACAACTTATGATATGTAACTAAAATTGATTTTTTTGTGTACATGTATTCATGAATGTGATAGGAATTTAAAGGCTTTGAAATCAAACACATTAAATTCGCATCTTAAACATTCAATAAATACAAAACTCTTGAATCTAAGAAGGCTAATACTGAATAGTGATAATGGAAAGAAGGAAACTCTACAAAAATGATAACCTGTTGTTGTGCAGTTTTTTGCACACACGCCCCACTTAGAGTAGGGACCCTCTTTTTGGTGTCTTTGACCTTTGGTTATATTGGATTTATCATTTTCGGGTCTTGACATGTTGGTCTTGCTGGCTTTGACCCTGCTTTGAAGTTTGAATTGATTGAAAATGAGTTTTTTGCCAGGTCTGGGTTTTCACCTGGATCCGGGATTTTCTGGCTCTGGTGGATTTTCCCGGACCCTGGTTCCTTGTCCGTTTCTGGCAGGATTCTCTGATTCTGGGTTTTTTCCTTACTTCGGGATTTTTCGGTCCTGGTGGATTTTCCCAGATTCTGCCAAAATCCCGACCTTCCTCATTTCCCTGGTTTCTGCATTTCCGTGGAATCCGTGTTTCCGTGCATTCTGGGATTTTCTGAAATTCCGCTTGGGGCTCGGGTTTCCGGACTTGTCAGAGATGTCTTGTCGTGCATTAATGGTTGAGGTACCTTCGCTCAGACGGGTATAAGGGCAGATTTAGGGCATTTTCAGTGCCATTCTAACTTCATTGCTCCCTTGTTTTGCTCTGGCGATTTCGAATTTCTATCTGAGTTTTGAGAATCGATCCTAATTTGTTCGCGTGAGGATTGCTTGAGTGCCGGTGTTGGTGTTTTCGCTGCTTGGGCGTGTTTGCTGCGAAGGTCGCCTTCTCAAGCTATAATTTCTTCCGCTTTGATCCATGGTATGTGGTCATTACCCTTTCGTTTTGCTTGCATGGTGATTGAGGGTTTCCAATTGGGTATTATTAGATTTGGGTCAGCTCTTGCTTGATTTTAATTTCATATTTATAGAGTCGGGGTTTGACCCGTTTGTATGATGAAACCCTATCACTCATGTCCTGCGAGTTTGTCCATCCGTTTGGTTGCATGTGTATCCTTTAGACAGAGTTCTAGGCTTGGTTGCTGGTTCTTTCCGTGCGGAATCCGCCATCTCGTGCGAAGTTGGGGTTTGTCTTCAGTGTTTGGGCCCAGAACGACGATTCCATTTTGTTTTGAGCGGTTTTGTCCTTGTATCTTGTTGACTTCCCTAAGATTCGAGTGCTTTAGGTAAATCCTTAGCCGTTACTTTGATCCTAAAGCTTGCTCTGGTTTTAATGGCAGAGATTTTATTATTCGATTTAGGGCATCATCGTTTTAATGTGGGAATTTGTCCTTGCAAGTTTCAAGACTTTGGGGTCTTTTGCGCGCTGAATTTCATTGATTGTCGTCGGTTCTTAGGTCATTCATGCTTAGGTGGGGAGGATCTCGTGGTCGTTTGGGTTTGGTTCGCATGGTGTCATTTTCTCGGGTTTCCGAAGTCGTCGCGGAATTTCCTTGCTTCTGGATTTTCCCGGTTTGGGTTTGTTCCGCGGACTGGGATCCTTTTCGGAACATTTTAAGTCGTCCGCGAAAATCCGTTCCATCCAGTTTTTTCCAGATTTCCTATCTGATTGTGTCCTTTCAAATGTTTCGGTGATAGGATTAGGGGAACGGTTGTTTGATGCTTCTTTCTTGTTGCCAATAAGTGAATTCAATGATTATCCTTTATTTTTTCATCTGCACTAACGATTTATTTGACTAATGATGCTCTGGCAGCAGGAATCCATCTGGGTCGGATTTCTCCAAAACTCCGCCCCGACGGTATTTTCCCAGTTTGCGTGATTTTCCCGGACTATCTGATTTCTCCGGATCTCGAAGGATTAGCTTTTAGCAATAGATTTTGATTGATTTGTATGATTTTGTGCTAACCTTTCAGATTGGAATATGAGCAATAATTGAATACTAATGACGATTTTTGATGTGCAGGCTGAATCAAGCAAGGCAGTTGCTGGAAAGTCCAAGGGTGGCGCAGGGGATTCATCCATCTCTGAGACAGAACGACTACGATTGGACATGAAGAACCCGCTTCCTGAGAGCAAAGTGTCTTCTGTGTGGACCGAGGTATCAGATACTAATGTTGGTGCTTGGCGGTATGAGGAGTTCAAACATAGAATGGCCGAGAAGGATCAGTCAGCCCTGAGGCAGGGGATGATGAGTTCCAGATTGGTACATGTGGCAGGGTTCCCTCTGGCAGTGCAGTGTTATGAATTAATCTTGGAGTGCGCCCGACAATACAATTTTGATACGCACAAAGTGGTCAGCACCGAGGGGAGAGTCTTGGCCAACTTCAGTCCGGCCTCTATTGCACAAGCTTTCAGCATGCCGAACCTTCCTTCAGTGTGTGCCTTGAATATTGACACTGCCAGGACCTACTATGAGAATGAGCCAGTCAAGGCTTAGCAGATAATCAACTCGTGGCTAGAGAAGCCAAAATCCCATCATTCGAAGTTTCCCAAACAGTTGCACAAGGTAAAATTTAGGCCAGAGGTATATGATGCCATCACACTTCTGAGCAGGGTGGCCGGATTGAGAAGCGCAGGGGTATTAGAGAGTTGGATGGTCCATGTGATCACCAAAATTAGTCAAGGGACCAATTATCACTGGGCAGGGCTCATCAATGCTGAGATTGACAGACAGTTGAGGAATGTGTTGGAAGCAAAGAGATTCACTATGTCCTCGTATGTAGTATATGTGTTGGCCATCTCCTACCCCTACAAAGGTCTGAATCCGAGGAGAACAATCGGACAGGATATAATTTATGAAGTGTATCCAGAGTTGCATCTCGGGCACAAGGATTACAAGAGAGCCAATGATGTATTTACAATGCATATCACCCGGACACTCCAGAATGCAGAGCATCTTAGATTATCCGATGGGGCCAAAGGACTGATCAAGAACTATGAAGCATGGTTCATCCAGTTCCCTACATTCACTTACCTCAGGATTGATGGATGCCCAGTAGCCCCTTATAGGTTGCCTCAGTATCCCACTGACCACATTGTGCTGCTGGAGGTTGTAAGACAGATCTGTGAATTTGATGCAGTGGTGAAGAAGGAGAAGCACAAGACAGGCTTCAGAGGAGACTTCCCTCTTGGGATTGGTGTGGGAGAGATGTGCCCGTCTATCCAATCAGCTCACACCATAGGGGAGGAACTGGCAGCCTATGGATTCTCCTTCCATTCGAAAAGAATGAATTTTGACATAACTGGAGAGGCTCAGAAGAGAGCTACCCGGGAGTATAGGCACAAGGATGATCTAGAAGACTACTGGGTCAACATCAAAGATGACCTTGAGGTGAGGAAGAAAAGATATTCTAGGTTTCCGGTGGAGGCCATTAGGCAATACAATGTTAAACTGATTCTGGATCAGCTTGATGATGACGGAAAACTGGTGCAAGACCACGCTTATGATGCGGTGAAGGGTAGGCCAACCAGAGATATTGACTGGAATGAGAATGAAATTACAGAGCTGGAGGATTTGATGGCTCCTATCATGAAGTTCACTTCCTCGTGGATAAAGCATAAAATCTGGGAATTGGAAAGTGCAAAGGTGACTTGTACTTTTGACTTGATGGGAAATCTCAATCCCATGTCAACTTCTGAAGAATCCGGGGAAGACGACCCCAAAGGGAAAACAGTGAAAACATCGCCATTCAAGATAAAAGTCAAAGGTCCTAAGGAAGGGGCTGAACCTGAAACAAAGAGGAAGCCGAAGGGAAAGAGAAGATGGAAGACTCTGACAATCAGCAAGTCCTCTGATGAGGAAGAAACGGAGAAAGCTGAAGAGGAGGATGCTCCTCCACCACCTAAGAAAGCTAGGACGACAAGGACCGCCAGGAGGAAAGATCAGGTTGCTTCGGAGGATGAACCTCCAATTGTCGATGTGGAGAGTTCCGGAGGGGAAAAAACCAAGGTCTACACAAGAAAATCAAGGACTCCCTCTCCCAAGGATGTTGTACAGCAGAGGGACTCCTCCCCAAAGTTACCGGTTGGAGAGCCACCAAAGTCTATTTCTCCGCCACCAAGCACACCTAAACCGGAGAATCCGGATGAGCATGAAACTAGCGGGGAGGTAGAACAGTTCAAGGAAGGAACACTTTTCAGTGAGGCGGCTGAGCTTGAGGTGGGAACAGAAGAAGGACACACTTCTCCGTTGGTGCAATATGAAGATTCTCCGGAGATTGACCAAGGCCGCGGATCACCAGAGCCAGAGGAGAATATCCCTACCAAGACTCCCTCACCGGTGTAGCAAGAGGCGGAACTTGAAGAGGTGGATCCAGGTGAGCAGCTTCCGAAGAAGGAGGATGATAAGGCAACAATTGCAGAGGAAGAGAAAGTGACAGAGGAGTCAGAGAATGCCGAAGTGGAAGAAATCCGGACTGACCCTGTAGCCCCGGACTGGCTCAAAAAGGAACTTGCGAGGAAGAAGCAAGTGATTGTTGAGGACACCCCCTTGGACTGGGATGAAATGTTGTCAAAAATTGGCAAAGGAAAGAAGAAGAAGGTTGCAAAGGTCATCTCCCGGGTGGAAAGGGATGAAGCGCACAATAGGGTAGTCCACATTGCCACCCCTGCAGTGGATAAAATGAGGGAGGATATTACAAGCCAGGACTATAATGTCCAGACAATCAACCTCGGGCCAGCCTCCATGGAGCAGGATATTGAGGAGTTTGAGGGATCCAGCACCGTAATTGTGGATAGGTTGAAAAAGGAGACCCAAACTAAACATGAGCTAAAGAAGGAGAATGAACGGTTAAGGAAGTGTTTGGAGGAGGTTTTGAAACCTTTGCAGTCACTTCACCCTTCTTCATCTGCTACCCCTGGCTTTCTGCCTAAGGAGACAGTTTCTAGAATTGAAAAGATGAAAACCTCTGCTCAGGCTGCCACGGACTGGTTGATGAGTGTACAAGCAAAAGGAGATGATGCTATCAAGACAGTTTTATCTGTAGGGAAGGATGCAGTCCGGGCAAAGGAGCTGTTGGAGTATATTTTGTCCCAGGATAAGAATGATATGGATCTCCTGCTGCAGAAATCGAAGGTTATCTTGGGACATGGCAAGGATCAATTGGCTAAAGATGGAATCCTTCCTTCCTCAAGGGTGGATGAACCGTGGGAGTGGTTCGAAGCACTGCAGATCAGGCAGAAGGCTTTGAAGAAAATTTTAAAGAGAAAGAAGCAAATTGATGGGGAGCTTACTGTAGTTTATGATGGATGCATTGCCTTCTTTGAGGTAATGACAGGGAGGAAGAAGATAGCTCCCAAGTATCTGAGCTTGGATCAATTGAAGGAGTGGTGGCATGAAATTTATGCCCCGGATTCTGATGAAGCTGTCACTGGCCACCTACTTGATGATGCAGCCACCTACATGGCAGTGATGGATAGATACATGGCCAACAGGGAGGATTGGAACAAGATTGTTAAACGGTCCAAGGAGGAAGCAGACTCCATTAAATGCCGACTTAGGGTTTTTCCATTGCCACCTATTGCTAAGTTGGACGGGATATTCTTGAGGGTCCAAGGGTCATCCGGACAGAAGAAGGATAAAGGGGGCGGCAGTTAATGCTCATTTTGAGATTTGTGCTTCCCTATTACTATGGGGCATGCATTGGACCAGACTTCCTTGGGGACTGTGTCAGAGCCGACTTGGATGATGGCATTTAATGTGTGCCTTAGTTTGTTTCCTTGGCCGACCTGTTTTGGCGGTTTTATTATTTTGAAAATTTTTTGGCTGGGCCGACATGTCTTGGGGGGAATTTGCTATAAATAGGAGTTCTTGCCTCATTGTGAGGGTTAGACATTGGTTAGCTAAGCAGTAATAGAGATAAGCAAGAGTAATAGTTAGAATTTCTTAGTCTCCTCTTGAAGCAAATACTGTATCAGAACAGTTGAATTGTTGCAGATTTTGGTGATTAATACAATTGGAGACATTGTGGTTTTCCTGGTGGAATCCTTTGTGTTATTTCATCGTGCATGGTTCTTATTGTTCCATCTTTTAAATTGCTTGAAGATTTAGGGTTTAGTATTCATAAATAGATTAGTTTCAGTTGGATAAATGATGTTTATGATTTCATATTTGGAATGTTTGTAGCTATCTCTGGTCTATACTCCCAATAACTATCTGATTGTAGTAGGCTGGAAAAGTCAACCTGGACCGTATATTCAATGTGCTTAAGTTTGATTGTAGATGCATGTCTATGATTTGAAAATCTGAATTCCTCAGAAGATTGCACCGTTCTTGTGAGATCGCTTTGTGGGTCGGAATGAGAACTGGTTATTTGAGATAGGTCCATTTCAAATATATGTTATTTAGATTGTTTGACCTTTCAGTAATTTAAATCTTATCACTTCCTTGCACCCTTATCTTTTGCTATTTCTTTATTATTCAGTTAGATTTAGGGTTTGAAGATCATCATATTGTTAGATCTAATAAGTTGAAAGATCCAGTTTGCTTGTAGTAAGGTCCCCTTGTGATTACCAGCATTTTCACATATTATCTGAGTTGTTTATGCATTGTTATGACCTGACACCCGAGAGACCTTAGGGTGATTTTCAGTGATTTATTGTTGAAAATAACCTTTCAAGAGAGATAGAATATTGCATTCTGTCTGAGTTGTTGCTGTGCAGAAAACACCATCAACACCTGTAAAGCTGTAAAACTATATTAAATATAAAATTTTGAGTTACAAGATATCTCACTTTGCAGAATGTAAAGGTTGAAAAACAAGAACTAGTGTAAAAATGACTAAGTCATTTCACTTTATACAATAAGCCTCTCAAAGGCATGAAGATGAAACTGGAATTCAATCTTAGTGTAAAAATTGATATCTCCAAAGTAATCCACGAGCAAAAGAAAAAATCCCTGAAAAGAAGGCTCCAACTCATGCAAAAATGAGTGTATGATGATCCAAACTCAAGGTCAACTCATAACTAAACAGTAGAGCACTCAAACTGCACTAAAAATCCCTGAAAAAGTGGGTCCAAGCATGCAGAAACCACCTAGTTTATGTCAATCCGCCTATGAGAATTGGAACTCCTCTAAAACTGACATAAAACTGAAAGAAAACCTCCATAATTTGCTCCACTTGCATGATTAGATCCTCGGTTGACTTTCACTTATACTCTTGCACGAATCTTTTTTGAAAAGGAAATCTTTTAATTAAATATTAAAGATAATCATTTAATAATTCTTTTAATATTTAATAGCTATTAACTTCACCTTTATTACATATTTAAATATTAAAGTAATAATTACATTACCTTTAATATTTAATTGATTTTCTATTTTTCAACTCCATGCAATAGGTATAAGTGAAGATGAACTCAATGTTGAAAATCAAAGACATTGAAAATCTCATGACCCCTCATACATTATTAGGTCAAGAGTTGATAAGTCAAGACCATGACATTAATAAAGTGAAATGATTTTATAAAAAACGAAGTCGAAAATGCAATTGACTCAAATTAGGGCTTCTGGGCAAAAGCCATCGAACCCTAAGTTACTCTCCATTTTTCACTTTGTATTCTTGAAACCACCTGCTGCCGCCATGCTATTGGGATTTGGAGCTCGACCTGCACCTTCTCTGGATCTTCCTAAGTGATTTCTTGAGGGATATTCCTTGCTGGGAATGAATGGTAAGCGATATCTGCCATAGTTTAGATATTGCTTTCCATCTTTGAAAGATTTTATTCATTTTGAAAGGCACTCCATAGCTTCCAAGCCACTACCATACCACTTTCTTTGATGTGTTTTCCTCTTTTGTGTTCTCTGATAATGCCTTGCTTATTCTGAGGTCGCCATGACTTGATTACAAGAATAGGACGTGTTTTCCTATGGGTATCTCTTTTCAATTTAGGCTGCCATTGGAGCTCATGTATGAGCTTTTGGAATTGTTTTCTTCTTTCATGCATTATCTGGGGGTTTTAGCCACCATGGTGAATAATGATTTGAGATTTTTCTAAAGTTTTCTCCCAAAATGAGAATCCTTGCAGGCTCTTCCTTGTGTGGCCATTCTCCATTCTTTTTTATTGTGGAGTTTTTCAAAACAACTCCTTTAGTTTGACCCACAATGTACCCTTATGTATTTATGATTTTTGAAGTGAAAATACTAAATGGATACCTCTATATTTTGAAGAAAGAAAACTCCAGGCTGCGGCAATGACTGGAAATTTTATATCTTTTGTTGTAAAAAATGAATTTTTTTTATTGATTTCAACCCACAACTGAAAATATTATAACTCCATATATCTGTATTTTATGAGGAAAACCCCCAGGTGGGTATTTGAGCTTATGTGAATATTCCTTCATCTGGGTATTTCATACTTCTGTGAGGCCGCTATTGATTCTATTTTGAGATTTTCTATACAAGAAATGAAAGAAATCCCTTCTTTGTTAGCTCATCCCTTTAAAAATAGCATGGCTTACATAATTTTCCTTTACATTCTGGGTATTTGTGATTCATTGCATTTAATAATTAATGAGCTCTCACGACTTACACCTTTAAACTATTCTATTGTCCTAAATCTGTAGCTTCACTAGTAGCTTTTATCATGCATACATGTGCCTTTTGTTATTTTTGTCACTAAATAGTTGTATTCTTTACTTCCAAGAAACTATGTTGTGATTCATTCCATTGAATTATGTTTTCCTTTGAACAATGAAATCATCTTATGGATGCCTGATTGAATGCATATTACATTCCTTTTTGTAGCGTAGTCATGAAGTAGAATGTGATTTATCATTGTTTAGAGTAAATCTCTAACATCATTCTTCTTACAATCTTGCAAGTTCATGGAGCGTAGAATCAAGATTGGTGCAACTTGGATACGCAACACCTAAAGACATCGAACAAAAGCGGTTCATCATCACAAGCAATGATGAATCACTTCCCTCCTTTATGTTTATGTTATCTTTAGTAGTGTAGTATTCAATCCCATCTTGTATTCAATATTTGATTAAGACAATCAAATTCAGTTACTCCCGTGGCTTGTGCAGGATTTCAGTTTTTTCAAAATGAATAAAAAGCATTGTTATGCAAATGTCCAATTTTTTGTTTCAAATACTTGCATAATAAAACTGTAATCAAAATGTAATCTGATCTTTATGATGAACAATGAATACTTAGCAGCAAAAGTTTGGAAATTTTTTTACCTATCAATGATGAGTTCAATTCAGCTCTACATGTTTGAGCTCGTAGTGAAAAATAGGTAACAAGTAACTCATAAGCTACCCTTGTTTATGTTGGAAATAGGATGCCATTTAATTGCAAATCCTAAACATTAATTATTTCATGTATCTCCTAGGTTCTTGGATGTTCAACAACACTAAGATTAGGATGAGATTAATTATTTGGATGAAATAAATCATGAAATTGACATTTGTAGTTATTCCTAAATAATAGAAGCATGTGGGTGCACACATGGTAAGGTGAAACTCACCTTGTGTTCAGTTAACTACACGGAGTAACAATTAACACTTCTTAATGCATGAAAAGATCCTAGGAGTTAGGATTTGATGTTTGCATGCTTGAAGTTCAGTTAAGTTTAGTTCAGATCAATTCAGTTCAGTTCAGAATCAGTTTAGTTTAGTTCAATTCAGTTCAGTTCAGTTCAGTTTAGTTTAGTTCAGTTCAGTTCAGTTCAGTTCAGTTCAGTTATGGTTCAGTTATCTTCAGTTGCATGCAAGTGCATGTTGCATGCATGTTGGTTATTTTGAGTTTCATGTAGTTAGCTTCAGTTAACTTGTAATGCATGGATAATAACATTGAGTTGTATGACAGATAACAGGGACTACCTCCAGTTAACAAGGGATGAGCATTCTTTGGGAATGGTGTTGAGTAAATGTTTCAGTTAACAAGAAATCACTTGGAGCCAACTTGGGCGCCCAAGATGCTTTCTTGGAATTAACTCCAATGCATGATAAGATATTTTTAAAGGCTCTATTAAGTGGGACCCTCTTTTGGGTGCCATCTTTGAGGAAGAGCTTTGTAATTATCACCGAAGTGAAGGAGAAGTTGTAGCTTCAGTTTGGGATGCCCAAATGGGTAAAGCACATGTTCTAAGCTTTGGTCTTCACGGTATAACTCAACTTGAAGGAATATGGCATACCTTTTCAAGGGCTTGATCTTGTGCATTGTAATTATCACCATTTGTAGATTACAAGGTTGCATATTGTCTATATATCTCATTCAAGTTGAATAGATTTTGAATAGTTGTTATTGTAGGTGTGAAGAAGATTGGTAAAGACAGAAGAAGCATTCTCAAGCAAGAATTGTAGCTATTGTAATTCAGAGATTGAATAATAGAATAATTCTTGGTGGAGTTTTTTCCCGAAAGGGTTTCTCCATGGTATATCTTGTGTGATCTTTCTAATATCCTGTCTAGTTCTTCTATCAAATTCTCTCTACATTCTACAACAGTAAAATGGATTAATCAAGATAATCACCCACAAAGAATATATGTAACAAAGAAAATACTTACTTAGATCAGCAATATTAAAGTTTTACAGAGTATTAAGCTAAGAAAACACCTCATTTTTCAACAGTTTAATCATATCTATTATATTAATGCCAATGACAAACAATTCCTCCTATGGAGTAATTACAAGCACTTCACAAAAAATTATAAACAACTTCTAATTCCTTTTTAAAGCAATACTATTTTCCCCTAAATGCAAGTATTCACAATAGACTTAATTAAAGAAATCATGAAACAATCTTTCAAAAGCTAAGACAAATGAAGGAAGATTATCCTCATGCTTGTATTCGCTTATCCAATCAACTAGCTGCAAATCAACTTTCCGAAATAGCAACTAGCTTAGATTTTATCTCTCAAGTAATGCCACAATAAAACTTTATCTCACAAGTTGATAATATACTTCACTCAATATGCTAAAATACTCTCACAAATACTCAAAGCTTTCTCTCAAAATATAGCAGAATAATGCAGATAAGAAATGCATATTGATTTTCAAATATAATGCACAAGAAAGCTTGTGGAATGCATCCCAAATGAGAGCTCAACTCCACTATTTATACAACAGAAAAAGAGACTTCTCGTCCTATAGAGAAAAGGCGTGAGAGTGGAAAAAAAACTCCAACTTATTTAACTCACTTAACTTATCAAAAAGGTGGTAGCAAGTGGAGAGTGTACTCAGCAAAATAAAGCTATAGATCACCCTCAAAGATTGACAACTGTATAAGACCATTTCAAAACAACACATGGTAAAAAGATGGCATTCAAATTTCTCTTAAAAGACACTCCTACAACATTCAAAATTCATAAGGTGGCACCAAAGAAAGCAACTATCCTTCTACAGTTGGCACAACTTTTCTCTTGTTTGAACTAGTCAATAACTAAAATGAAACACTTAGGATAAGTTGACTTAGTCTATGATGAGTCACCATGTCTCTTAAAACTGATTTGACCAATTCATCGACTTGCAGAAACTTATCCTATTAATCAACAATTGCATTTATTTTGCTATTGATAATCAATTCATGATAAGGTGTCCCAAGTAAATACAGTTTACTAAGTCAAATGTATTTAATATCAATGCATCGACTAAGTCAAACTCATTAAATTGACTTACTTGCTACACTTTATATTGCACATAGCTTTCCCTTTATGTATTGCCAATATATGTTATATTCGGCCTTATAAAATGCTTGTATATGCAGTATATAATTGGCCTATGATTTAGTAAGTAAATTAACCTTTAAGCACTGCTAATGATAATCGACTTCAAAGCATATAATCACTTTTAAATATATATCATATATTTACATATACATATATATATCAACACACATATATATATGTATATATATGTTAATATATATTTATATATAACGTATGCCAATAAATTATGTATACATTCGATATATGATGAATACACATAAGATAGCAATCACATAGTAACAACAATATATCGGTTGTGTACATATATATATATGCCTCTATGTACATGTATATGTATGTATACATATATCGACACATTTGTATGGGCATGCCTGTTTGCCATCAGACTCGTGTATTGATACATATATAGATATGGATATATATGTATATATATATATATATATATTATATATATATATATACACATTCGATTACACACTAAATTCATACATAATTACTATTTCATTGATAAGCACCTACGTGTGATATATCTATACATATACATATACATGTCATAAGGTCTGTCTAATAGCTCCATGCGCATAAGCAACTCGTCCATAAGTGTGCATAGGTGCATCTACCTATGTACCCTCGTGTACATGTTCCTTCATATGTATGGTCTATCATTAACATGCATATGTGTAAATATACATATTCCATGTATGTTCTATTCATCAATACAAGCATAGTAATATAGGAAGAACTCACAAGCTTAAACAGATAAATATCACCCAATAGTGCACTCAATAGTAAACAAGACTCTTACTAATGTTGACACATCAAACTAAGGATGACTTACCAACTTCCCTCATAAATAACTTGACCCAACCATACTATTGTGAGTGTGTGTAAGCTTAGATAGGTTACATTATTGGTTACCTAACCAAGACCTACTCCTGAGTGATACTTCCCCTTCGCTTGTAGGAATGAACATATACCTGCATCCAACTAACACATGCACATGGTAGTCAACTGTTCAAAAAACATGCATTACACATAATACATCTCCATAGGTAGAATATTAATTCAATACCCATCCATTTCACATATATGCATTTCTTCACATGAAACAACATTCATTCATAATGCATTGATAACAAAGTGTAAGCACAATTTATTCATCATCAGAATACAAATTACATTCACATTTACCCTACACAGTAATGGTAAATAGTAATTACACAAATGGGGTGTAACATAAGCTTTGGGATTCTTTATCCTCTCTTATTTCTAGCAAACATGTGGAGTATTCGATGCTTGGTAGGGATTTTAACATGCCTTTGTTT
Source organism: Sequoia sempervirens (assembly GCA_007258455.2). Lineage (NCBI taxonomy): Eukaryota > Viridiplantae > Streptophyta > Pinopsida > Cupressales > Cupressaceae > Sequoia > Sequoia sempervirens. The sequence continues at coordinate 194,559,095 of VDFB02256132.1, forward strand.
CCTTTTGAAAAAAAAGGGGTTTGGATGATTTCTCTGATAACATGGCGGATCTTTCTAATTTTCTTTCATCTCAAGGATTTATGGATGTTGATATCCAAGGTTCTTTGTTTACTTAGTCCAATAATAGACATGGAAGTAATCACATTCAAGTTAAACTAGATAGGTTCCTGATTTTTAACAGCTAGAATATTCTACCTAAGCTTACTTTATCTACTCTTCCTAGAATAGGCTCAGATCACAATGCGATCCTTTTGGACTAGGAGGAGGTTGTGGATAAATGTACCTTACCTTTTAGAAATAAAATAATGTGGACTTCTCACCCTAAGTTTAAAGATTTGGTGCAAAGTTGGTGGAATCTCCCATGTCAAGGTACTCCTATGTACTATTTAGCTCAAAAATTTAAAAGGGTTAAAGATAAGGTTAAAGGTTGGAATAAGGTCTCTTTTGGTAATATTTTTCATAAAAATAGTATTTCTACCAGCCTTAAGAAGATCCAAGAAATAATAGAGGAAGAAAATAATGATGTGGAAACTTGTGTTAAAGAAAGGGAATTACAAATGGAATGGACTAAACTCTCAAAGACGGAGGAAATCTTTTGGAAACAAAAATTGAGAATTCAGTGGTTAATTGAGGGTAATAAAAATACAAAAAAAAATCATTAGTCCACCATGAAACATAGAAAAAGGAATAGAAAAAGGTCTCTGGTTAAAGAAGATAGCTATGTCCTCACTGAAGAAAATGATATTACTTATGTTGTTATTTCCTTCTTTAAATATTCCCTTATTGATCTAATCCAAATTCCTCAAGTATGGAAGAACTCATTGATATTATTCCAAATGTGCTCTTTGATCAGGACCTTAAGGAGTTGGGGAAGCCTATTCTACAAGAGGCCAAAAATGTAGTGTTCTCTTTTGGAGCTTATAAGGCTCCAGGGCCTAATGGTTCCCTCATGCCTTTTTTTCAAGATTTCTATGAGGCGGTTTCTATTGACCTCCTAAAATTTGATAGGGATTTTTTCAGATTGGGAATATTGTTAAACCAAATAAATTATACCTACATAGTTCTAATCCCAAAGAAATATGATACTTCCTCTCTATAGGATTATAGACCTATAAGCTTATGTAGCACTATTTACAAAAAAAATTCTAAGCTCATTATCAATAAGTTGAGGGTGGTTCTCAACAGGATGATTTCCCCCAATCAAAAAGGTTTTTAAAGGTAGGTAGATTTTAGATGTTTCCTTGGTAACTCATGAGTATATACGCTCTATGGAGTTTAGTAAGAAGTCAGGTATGAAACTAAAATTAGATATCTCCAAGGCTTATGACAGAGTTTCTTGGTAGTTCCTGATGTCTGTTTTGCAGAAATTTGGGTTTAAAGGAATTTTTAATTTGATCAAAGCTTTTGTTACCACATCAAAGTGTTCTATTTTGGTGAATGGTGTTCTAAAAGGGTACTTCTATTGTGGTAGAGTTCTAATACAAGGTGACCCTCTCTCTATACTTGTTTATAATTATGGTTGAAGTCCTTAGGAGGAATATTAAAAAAACATGATCAAAGACTTCCTAAAGGGGTTAAAGTTGCTTCTTCTTTTCCCCTTGCTTCCCATCAAAAATTTGTGGATGATACTATTCTTTTTGGAGAATCCTCGATGGTTGAGTTTGTTCACTAGAAATCTACCTTGGAAGACTATGCAAGAGCTTCAAGACAATACATCAATTATACGAAGAGTAAGTTGTATTTCTTTAAGGAAAGAGTTATAAGGATTATTGGATGTCAAACTATTGTTCTACCGACTATCTATCTTGGTTTGCCTTTAATCTTGAAAAAGCCTACAAATAACTACTGGAATAATATAATTGAAAGGATATAAAAGAAGTTGGTTGGGTAGAAAGGAAAGCTCCTTAGTCAATCTGATAAACTTCAACTCCTTAAAGCTTCCCTTCAAAAAAATCTTGTTTATTTTCTCTCCCTTTTAAGATTATTGCCTTCATTTCCAATAAAATTGAGCAAATTCAAAGGAAATTCCTTTGGACTGGGATAGAAGAAAAGTCAAGGATGGATTTGGTTAGCTAGGAAAAAATCTGTATGCCAAAAAATTTTGAGGGCCTTGGTATTAAAGGTTGAAAATTTTCAATAAGGCTCTTCTTGCTAAGACAGGATGAAACTTAATTGGAGTTACAATTGGGTTGAAATTTTAAAGCCAAATATCTTGGTAATGATTACCAAGGGAGTTTCTTGAACTCCTTGGATTTTCCAAATGGTTCAATGATTTGGAACAACTTGGTCAAAATCAAGAATAAAATAAAATAGGGGATTAGAAGGAGAGTTGGAAATGGTTTGAAGATTATTTTCGAAGATGATAATTGAAACTATGGTCTTGCTCTATCTTCATTTAATTAGCTCAATAAAATTAAAGAGTAGCTAGTTCATGTTAATGGTAGCTATCTCAATGGTTATATCAATTGGGGAGGTGACATTTCGAGTTAGAAATTTTTTTGGGAACAAATGACCGGGGGCAAGATTTTAAGGGGAGGAAAACATCAAGGATGTGATTTTATTCGGTTGTTAAGAAATTAGATTGGAGACTGTATATTTTTTTCTCATAATAAGGAGGATGAATGGATCTAGAGAAAACTTCCTTTTAAGCTATTCTCAGTTAAATATGCTTCCATAATGATGGAACAACCTCTTCTTCCTCCTATCAATTTTTATTTGGAATCAGGTGTGGAATCCTAAACTTTCCCTAAAATTAATTGTTTCTAGTGGGCTTTTATTCATAGTAATATCCTTACTATTGAAAATCTTAAAAGAAGAGGATTCCAATTTATTAATAGATGTTCTCTTTTCTATGAGGAAGCTGAGAATATTTTAACATATTTTCTTGCACTACACTTTTTCTAGAGAGGATTGGAATAATTTCCTAAGGAATCTCTTGGTTGATTGGGTTTTCTCGTGCATTCTTGAGGATTTTGTGATTAATTGGAAAAAAAATTCCTTTCTCATCCTATTATTTCAAAGATATGGAGACAAATCCCTACTTTTGTCTCTTGGGGTTTATGGAAAGAAAGAAACAATAGAATTTTCAACAATCAAAAGAGAGACAATATGGATGTATTTATGAGCATAAAACAACAAGTGTAGGAAAACATAAATCCTACAAATTATGTATTTTCTAAATTAATGCCATCATATGGAGAGATTAGAATAAAAAAAAAACTAGGGGATTAAGAAAGACTTAACAAGGATAAACTGGGCAAAAATGTTGTGTAGAAGAAAAACCAAATGGCTCCCTCCTAAGGAAGGATGGATCAAAATATTTTTTGCTAGATTTTCTAAAGGTAATCTATGAATTGCTGCTATAGGAGAAGTGATTAGAGATCACAAAGGTTACCTAATTGAAGGATTCGCTAAGAATTTAGGTACCTGCTCTAGTAATATGACAAAATCTACTATTGCTTGGTGGGGTGTAAAGAGGTTAAAAGAGAGAGGCTTTAACCAAGTTATCATAGAAGGGGATTCTAAGATGATTACTGATATTTTGAAGGGAGATTCTTCTATGCCTTGGATAATAAGAGATATGATGGAAGACTGCAAAAAATTTATTGGGAATTTCCTTCAATCGAAGATAACCCACACTTATAGTGAAGATAATATAGCTGTCAATGTTGCTTATGATGAAGGAATTTGATTGAGTTAGTTAGGGGTTTGATCAAATCTCACCAAAAATAAAAGAAGTTATTTCCAATGAAAAATTTGGCACTAGAAGGGAGTTTAATGTTTGCAATAATGATACTTAATCATGCTTTGCACTCAAGGAGGAAGAGGGGAAGCGATGTTTATAGGATGGCTAAAACTTGTGAAGGTGTTAATCCTCTACATATAAATGATAGGGAGTAAAATATTTCTATCATTAAGGAGGATGAAAGTATTATGATTTGAAAAGGGATGGGGATTGGATATTGTAGAATGGATTTAAAATTTAAAATCTTAAGTTGTAATTATGAGAAAAAGGGTGTCCTTATAATAATTCTTTATAAGGACATGAAAGAGAAGTTATATCATCCTTAAAATCCTAAAGATTCATTAAAAAGATATATTATAGTGCACATATATAGCAATCTAATTTTTAATACAAGTCCTGCGTCTATTCCCATTCCCTCAAGGATGATTAATTTGTATGAGTTAAAATTTAATTGTAGTACATATGGACACTATACTCATGGCAAGTGGATTGATAATCAAAAGAAACTAATTATTATCCTGACTCATTCCATGACATGTGATTTTTCCTTTTTAATCTATTGTTTTTCCTCTAAGGGATATCGTATCAATCTTAATTCTATTTCTCTCTTTGTGCATTAAGGTGACTAGTTTTTTGGTGTTTCATCTGGTGTTGAGGAAGGATTCCATGAGAAATATGGATGTCCCAAGGAATCCCTCTAAGCCTCTTTCTTTCATTCATTTAAAGCAAAATTTTGAGTTGTGGTAGATTTTTAAGGAGGCTAGTCTTATGCCCTTCTAGGCAATTGAGGGGTATAATGATGTGCTTACTTCCAAATTTTATAATTTGTGGAGGGTGGATAGATCACTATTGGTGGTCTCCATTTTGTGGTGACCCCACAACTCATTATGGATGCAATGGGTTTAAAATCTAAAGGAATTAAGGTTACAGAGGTTAGTAATGGTATTTACTAGAGGTTCATTGATGATTTCTTTGAAGAGGGGGGGAAACTAAAAGATTTCAAAATGGCTTCAATAGAGAGAAGTAACTTGCACCTTTTAGCCTAGTAAGTCTTCAAGTTATGTGATATTTCACATTCGAATATAGATTTAAAACTATTCATGGGTATCATTTCCTATTATTAAACCATATTCACCATAAAGAGAAGATAAATATCCCCTTCATTATGCTTTCTTCCCTCCACTTTTGCATTGATAAGGGGTCTTCTCCTCCCCTAAACATTAGGTTTTAATCTTAACCCTTTATAAGTATGTGCTTTCTACCACCCCAAAATCGTGCTCTACCTCTTGTGTCAAACATTGGAGATTAATATGATTGATAGTAAATACTATGTGTCTTTGAAAAACCCCCTTTCGGGGACTAAGCCAGAAGCTAAAAAAGGTTTTTTGAAATTTTTTGATGTCTTGACTCCTTCCTTCAAAGAAGAATTGTTGAAAATACCCCTCAAAAAAGGAAAACCCCTTTAAACCCACATGCATCCAAAAAGAACCTAGGCTCCTCCATTAGTCTGGGGTCAAAGGAGGAAACAATTAAGATAAGTGATGTTGAACTTGGTCAAAAGAATGAAAAAGGTGGAGGGGTGGGAGAGAGAAGCTTTTCTCGTTTGGCCAATGTGGGAATCCAAAACAAAGGAAAAGACCAAAAAGGTAAAAAATTTACCTTTGAGGAGGAAGTGAAGGACTCCTCGAATGAGTTCTTTCCTTACTATGAAGAGGAAATCCCCAAAAAAGTATGTAGGAAGAGGAAGAACAAGAGGTCAATGTGGTAGATGATGAAGATAACAACGAGGAGGATGTGAATTCTAAAGAGGTTATTGAAGTAGAAATGAATGAGATGGAGATGGGGAAGGAAGATGATAATATTAACAATTATGATGAGAGGGAGGAAATTGGGAAAGAGGAAGAGATTGCTATAAAGGCTCTTCAAAAAATTAAAGATCTGATAAAGGATTTGTGGGGCCGTGTCTCAATAATTGAGTCAAAATTTGATCTTGGCAATTTGATGGATAAAGTTATGGTATTGTAAAATGCTATTGGTAGTATTATTTCTATAATTGATTGTATAATTCAGCATGTTGTTTTTGGTACTATCTCAAGCTTGTCAAAGATTAGGAAACTTAAGACAAAGATAGGCAAGAACCAAGAGGAAGATTTTTAGATGGTGAACAAAATGGAAAATATAGAGAACAATTGGAAGGACTCTCTAGATATGTTGAAGGAAAAATGGGACCTTATAAATGGTCCCAAGGAGTAATGGTGTTGTTGTCTTTTGTTTCCTTTTTTTCTTTTCTTTATGTGTATAACCGGCATGCATGCCTAGATAGTTTCTACCTGCATGTACTTTAAATATTATTTTGCTACTCTTAGTGTGGCCTACATGTGTCCTTAGTTTCTTGGTGTTTGTTTGGTATTGACCATTGGGCCAATTTTTTTTCTACTTCTATTATTTTTTTGTACTATTGGGATCAAGACCGTTTCTTTTCTTTAATATCAAAAGCATGTCTCATTGACTAAAATATCTCACACTATCTCATTGGATTTCAAAACTATTAACTTTGGTAAAAGCTTGGAAAATAACAATTGGAGTTCACCTTGATTCATAAATCAACATATCATTATCAGGAATATTATCAAATAAATTTAAAACTTGATCTAGATCTCTTATCTTTTATCTCTAACTTGAATCTTTGCTTAAAATTTTTCCTATTTCAAGTAAGGTACTATTGAGTTAAAGCATATATCATTAGTGGATATTCTAGCTCAAGATATTTGGCTACTCTTGAGTTGGAGGATTCCACCCTTTATCATCTTTCTTGGGCTCACAAGGCTAGTTCAAGTAAGCATATATTTATCATCTTACTTGTGCTCACAAGGCTAGTTCAAGTAAGCATATCTTTATCATCTTGCGTAGGCTCACAAGGCTAGTTCAAGTGAGCATATCTTTATCATCTTTCTTGGGCTCACAAGGCTAGTTCAAGTAATGATATATTTATCATTTTATTTGGGCTCATAAGGCTAGTTCAAGTATGTATATTGCTATCTATCATTTTTCTTGGACAAGGCTAGTTCAAATAAAATTTTGTCTATCTTGATCCATTTTCTTGGACTCATAAGTCTAGTTCAATTAAAAAAAAATTATTTTAATTTGTATCATTTGGAGATCTAGATTAAATTTTACCTTTTTTGGTTGTATCCAATAAATATATCTTACCAAGCAAGATATTCAAATAGTATCCAAGCTTAAAGTCCAAAATTTACAAATCTATAACAATTTTTTTCCCATCATGTAAGAAAATTTACAATACACAATAAACAAAGAAAAAAAAAAAAAAAAATTTAACACAATATTATGTGGAAGACCTAGTAAAATTATACCAAGAAAAAACATGAGCAAAGATCTCTCATTTTTTTGTTTCTCAAGAAATTTGTGATTACAACAATCTTCTAGCTATTAATTGAAAACATTGTTAGGATTAAGGTGCCACCAACCTTGTAAATTCTATGACATGGTTCCAACATCATTGGAAAGTGTCTTTAGGCACATAAGGTATATTGGTAAAATATTTGGTAATATTAATTCTCATCATTATTTGTAATATACTCATAAGGGGTGATGGGTCCACTAGCAACAATAAATATTGTTGAACACCCAAAATACTGAGGGGTGGGTGTGAAAAGTATTCTCTTAAGCCATTCAAACATCAAACATACAATTACTACTACATATTCAACTACAGTAAGGAAGTAAAGCATGAAAACATCCACAACATCACATAACACATGAACACTAGGATTTTTAAGTGGAAAACTCAAAATGGGAAAAACCATGGTGAGGGTTAGCTCACAATATATTATAACTAGTTATAGTATATTACAAAAATGATCATTGTAGGTGGACTCACTATCCACTAAGAAAAGATAGAATAAAGAATGTGGATCACAACCTATTTTGAATTGTTACAAATGTATCTACAATATGTAGGGATATAGTTCCAATGAAGAATAATAACAATCTTCTCACTAATTTTGATTCAACACTCTCTAATGCTCTTCATTCGCACAACTTAGATCCTTCACAACATAATTCATACTACTCTGCTTAGATTTGCATCACACTCAATACATGTTGCATCTATCTCTTATCTATATCAAAACATCAAAAACAATCTAGCATATATATCAGCATCAAGTGTAACATCAATTAGGTCAACCTAATTAGATGTAACACCAAAAATATATTTTTTTAGCTCCAAAACATATCATCTTTAACACATGCCAAAATACCTTAAGATAGGTTAGCATGGACCTATAATAGATCCCACATAAGATAAAAATACTTATTCATCCTTTGCACATCATCAAATGTGTTAGGTTGGCTCCAAATAAGACCTAAAAACAAAAGCCTTCATCTGTGTATCCACATCTTGAAACGTGAACCTCAAAACTTGCTAGCATAGAGAACTCACACTCAATTGACATTCGACAACTTAACTTCAACACAACAAAACCAAAACTCATTCGTAGAGAAGTTCAGAATCTCCCACACAACACACGCTATTCAAAAAAATGATTGTAATATGTCATGCCAAACTCTATTACTCGTATCTCCTAACCTATATGTCCAATCAAGATGAAATCTTGGATTTGAATACATCTAACCACAAAATTAGGTTAGAAGTGCAGAGCAGGATATTCTTATGCGGAGTGGCACAGACCCAAAAACTGATGCACTATAACACTAAACTGGTTGTTCTAACACAGTCAATTTTCTATGCAACTGATCTTTTTGGACCAATTCAACTTGCACAAATGACCTTCATAGAAACTCTAAAACTTGTTAGGTCTGATCAAAATAGTCCACAACAATGTTGACATCAATGGAAACACTATAATATACCACTATATACAATCCATGCTCATGTTGCTAGACAACATCATCAATGACAATCTCCTCAAACTTTTAACAATCTCCCTCTTTGTCATTGATGGAAATATGTCAAAAATATAAAAAAAAAAAATCTCAAATACTCTCCCCCTTTGACATCAAGGGAAAAGGGAACCTATGCAAAACTATTTTGACTCTTACCAGAACTCCCCCTGAGAAATATAATCATATGTATAAAATAAATAGACTGCCCCTAAGTCATATACCAAAGCAAAAACTCAAAATTGTACTGAAATACTTCTATATTGTCTACATATTTACAAAGAATCTGAACATAAATGCATAAAAAGGTAAAGAAATGTGTCAAGGTGGTTGATGCTTGCAACTTCTTCAATTGATCTTCCTAGGCTTGTCTTGCTTGCTCCCATTCTTGCTTGGCCTTTGCAAGCAACCTAATCTGCATTTCAAACTCCAATAGAAGTTCTTCTCCTTCTTCAGGTGTAGCAAGTATCTAATTCATCTTCTTTGCCCTATCAAAATTCAGAAGAGCTTAGGAAATAATTGTAATTTTTGGATTGAATGGATCCCTTACCTCTCCAAACTATAAAATAATGTTCTTCTTGAGCCTGTAGTTGGAAGAACTTCTTGTGAAGATCCTCTATGATATTCCTTGTCACACAAGTGAGGTCAACTACTAGGCCATATACATTGGAGGCTGCATTGATTTGAGACTCAATGGAATCCATTTCCTTTCTTATACTTAGTGTAGCTCTGAGCCACTTCATGCCATACTACAATAATTCCTTAGCCTCACCCACACATCCTTCAACATCTTTTAGTAATTCTAAAAATTTCTTATGTGTAATATCACATTTCTCTATTATCTCCAACATCCTTTTGTCACTTAACCTCTTCTCAACCTCTTTATTTGCCTCTACCTTCAATCCAAATTCATATGTTTGAAGGAATCAATCAAAATTTTGAGATTATCCATATCGAAGAGAGATGTGTCTATGTTCATTCCAAGTATGATCTCATGCAATGCCTTAACTACCTCATCCATTAATTCTCCACTCCTTTGATGTGAATCAATTATCTCTTTCCTGGCAGATGTATGGAATAAGTCTCCTAGTTGAATCTTGTGGATGAGAGAGAACTTGTTCAGGTCAACATTTCCTTGATTCATTGGTAGTTGTAGTAGTTGTGAGGAAACAACTAGTTGGAAACTAGGTTGTACACTTAATAGATTTCTTAAAGAATCTTTGGATGAACCGAAAGATTCACCAAGAGTCTTTGTAACTTTTGTAGTCTTTCCCTTATCATCTGTAGTACCAGAGTCAATTGATTTGTCTTTCTTTGCATATTTGGATGCATCCTTATCTTTGTTTTCATCTTCCTCTTTATCTTCTTCTCTTTCTTCATCAAATTTCTATTCTTCATGCTTTGCATCATCAATTTTATCATCAACTTTATTAGTGTTCTCTCCCTCTGCAATATTTTTTGTCTTCTTTGAAGGAATAACTTCAACATTTTGTATCGAAGGAGGAGTTGTGACATTTTCCTTTACAATGTATTCTCCGACCATTGCCTCTCCTTTATTCTATTTTGTCATATCCTCCACTTCTGGAGGAGTGTTATCTCTTGCAGCTTCTTCATTAACATCATGCTCATGTTGAGCATCTTCTACGTGTACTTCTTCTTCCACATTTGGTTCTAGAGCACTGGAATCAACATTCATTTCCTCTTCAATTACTAGAGTCAGTCCTAAATTTTGCACAATCTCCTCTGCTTTATCATTTATTTCTTTTTCGATTCTCTCCAAATCACCTTTGTCTTTTCCCATAAGGATTCTAACTCTTTGTTTGGTTCTCATCTCTTTACTATATATGGTGACCAATGTGGTCCTATCATCTTTGGAAAGTGGAGCACCAACTCTTTCCAAGGCTTCATCTTTCAACATTTCATGCTCTTGTATTGCCTCTTGTCTCCTTTTCAACAAAGTATCCCATAGCTCATCATCAAGAATATCCTTCTCAATATTTTGTATCTCAACTTCAAGCACAACTATGTATTTGATTATGGATTCTATGATGGTAGCCTTGTCTACCTCATTTCCATATTTTTATAAAGCAAATGTCTTTGCTAACATTTCATTTTGTATAATGCTATTAAATAGTGCCTCAAGTTTCATTTGGGAGTGAGGCCTTACCGGTTCAGCTTGTTTCTTTTCCTTTCTTTTTCCCAGAGTCTTCTTTACTTCTGCAGTATTTTTCTTCTTTGGTGAAGCCTTCTTGGATTTCTTCTTCTCCCTTATATGAATTTTAAATGCCTCTTTCTCTTTTTCAATGTCCTCTTCGCTCTCACTATCTATTATGTCAACTATTTTCCTTTTTGCACTAGCTTCACCTTGTGGAGCATCACACTTTCTTTTCCAGACCATTTGTGGTCCTTCTTCCATTTCTTCCTCCTCATCAATAATATTTATCCCAATATCCTTCTCTCTTGTGGCCTTTTGTTTCATTCTTCTTTTCGTTGGGGCAGTAGGAGGTGTAACAGTTTTCTTCTTCTCTACCCTTGTGGTATGCACAACTGGAGGGGATTTCTCCCTTATTGGAGGACTAATGGTAGATTTTCTCTTCTCTCCTGCAACAGGTAAAGCCTCGAAGGACTTTTGGATAAACAATGGAGTGGTGGTTGCTCTACCTGATCTTCTTGTACTCCTAAAATCTTCTCCAACACTCATGTCTTCTCTTGCTCTTTCTCTAGCATACCTCACATTTTCCTTTGAAATGATATGTTCTTGTGCATATATTTCAACCATGGCATCAACATTTTTCCTTATTTGTGGATCCTTTTGTTTCATGTGGATTTCCATGGATTTTTCTTCAAAATTCCCATGCCTAGGCTTTGTCTCATCCTTTAGACTCTTCAATAAAATATTTTCCTAGCCATTAAGATCGACCTTTGTCACCTCATACCCCATTTCAGGAACCCAAAATAATCTCGGTTCCACTACCTCCATGATGCAATGATCTATGGAAACCAGGAATGTGATATCACTTTTGTATTTTTCCACAATGCACCTAGGAATCCTTTCTCTCTCATGCATTCTTCTCTGAAATACTGCAAAGAAAGTAGTAAGGGCATCATCTTGTGCATTGGTGTGTCCAAGACTCCTCATGTAGTCTACAATTTGGTGTGCAACGGGCCTTCCACTTACCCAATTTACCTTTCCAATTATAGGGACCTCCTTCAAAAAGTAGAAAAGTAAGCACATGACCAATGTGCCATACTTAACAACATATTTCTTCTTCTTGATCTCCTTTAGAATCTCCATTAGTTGTTTCCTAAGCAACTCACACAAGTCATGGTCTACACTATTCTCTACCATATCATGTTCCACATTGATTACGGTGGTAAAAACATATTTGTCTCTATTTGTGAAATAGATCTTGTAACAAATGACCATGGCAGCATACCTAATAGCGAGGTTTCTAATAGGATTTATAGCAAGGGCTCTTTGATTAAATGTTGCACCTGTTTTCTCCATCACATCTTTATTTCTAACAAGTTTCAAAATGGGAACCGGTCTAGTGGAGCATAGACCGGTGATCTCTCTTTCACCTCCTTTGTGATCATGTGCAACATATCAATCCAAAAAAAATAAACATGAATTCTACTTAGATCCATTTTAATCCACTTGATATCATAAAATAAATTAGGGAACCACTACTACACATCTAGTTTCTTCTTAGCTAGGGTTTTGTATTCTAGTTTTAAGGCAAAGAATTCACCAGTTAATTCATTTTTCCATACATCAATTAACTTGCTAGGAGAATGCTCATCCATATTCCCATGAATGTATGCCCTAATATCCTCAGTTGGTAAGACCTCATATGAAATGTGTGAGAAAGCACCTAGAGCATCATCTTTTATGGATTTTGTAGGGTATCTCTTGAATTTAGGTTGGGGTTTCTATGTAACCTCTATAACTTTAGGTGTGGCCATCATAATGTAGATTCAAAATGACTTCAAACACAAATTTTTGAAAGCTAGGGCACATAAGATTTTCAAAATACCTTTTTAACTTGTTCATTGTACTAGGGTTTCAATGCTTTGAATCTCAAATCACCTTGAAATCTTCAATTTTTGTTTTTGTTGCTCTTCTCCTCTTTGAATGCTTTGTGTGAAATGAATTTTCCTTAGAAAATTTGCTTATACCCCTTTGATCTACCAAAATTTTGCAATAAATGCTTTAATTCATAAAGCTGGAAATCCTAAAACTATATGCACAATCAGCTTTCAAAGCTCTACAATCTTTCGCATTTTCATATTTTCTTTTGCAATCTTCACTAATAGATCAAGTGCATTGGTCTTCATCTCATATCTTCATGTTGTAGCCTCAACAACTCTTTTCTGGTGGGGGAAAAAAGATATTCATTAGAGCTCCCCCTAAGCCATAACTCTTAGCTTAGTTTCCAAAGGAAACATCTACATCGAAGGTTGGCATAGATTCTCCCTTGTCTTTTGTCTCTTCCTTCTTTCTCTAGATCTTTTCCATTCCCTTCTTTACTTCAACATGATCAACCTTTTTGACTAGTTCATTCCTCTTTATCAGATTATCCTTCCTTGTGTTTTTGCTTTTGCAAAACTTAACAATATGTCCAAGTCTATTGCAATTGTGACATACAACATTCTTTTGAACATTATTCCTTCCATTCATTCTAGATCTACATTTATTAGCCTTGTGTCCAAATCCATAACATGTATAATAGTAACCATTGAAAGGTTGAATCATTCTACCATTTTTATATGCATTCATCATTCGACTTCTACATTCATTTGCTCTGTGTCCAAGTCTTTTGCATGTAAAGCATTGACCAATAAAGGATGAAACATTCTGATTCACTTTGCTTCTACATTCCATTGCTCTATGTCCACATTTATTGCAAGAATAACAAAAAACATTGAAAGATGGGTACCTTTGAGCATTTGGTTGTCTGACTAGAGGTCTTTTGGTTTCATTTCTTTGATTCCAAATCTTACCATTGTTCTTCTTGTCTTCAGTCTTCTTTGGTTCATTGATCTTATTTTTTGCATTAGGTGTTTGATCTAATTTTGTGCTTTCACCTTTTTCAAATCCCAATCCATCTTTATTTTTGGATGCTTTTTGACCTACAATCAACTCATCAAGCAATGTAGAGCTCACTTTGAATTTATTTTCATGATTTCTTTCTTTTTTCTAGATCTAGTCTCAGATTTACCACTTCTTGTTCAAGCCTTATGCACTCATCAGATTTGCTTTTCACCATTGCATTCAGACATTCTTCAACTCTTTTCTTTTCTTGAACTTGCACTTTTAGTTTGATGATGTTTTCGTTTGCCTGTTTCAACTATTCATTGACTTCCTTATGCCTTTCTCTGAACTTCTTGATTTGCTCTCTCAATTTTTTGATGCATTAATTTTCTTCTTTAACATTTTCCTTCAGATCTCTAAATTTTCACCTTCAATCTTGTCAAGATCTTCAAGAGCAACTTTGAGTTCTCCATCCTTGTCAAGCATGCAATCTTCTTCTATAAATCCAACTACACGGATCTCTTTCAAAGGAATAGGAAATATTGTATTAGCTATGTGTTCAGGCTCCAAGAACTTCCCAAAGCAGTTAAGCTCCTTCCAAGGAACCAAGCTCTAATATCAATTTTTTGAACACCCAAAATACTAAGAAAGGGGGTGACTCAGTATTCTCTTAAACCATTCAAACATCAAACATCCAATTACTAATACATATTCAACTATAGTAAGGAAAGAAAACATGAAAACATCCACAACATCACATAACACATGAACACCAAGATTTTTATGTGGAAAACCCAAAATGGGAAAACCATAGTGAGGGTTAGCTCACAATATATTATAATTGGTTACAGTATATTACATAAATCTTCACTACAAGTGGACTCACTTTTCCATAGAGAAAATATAGAATAAAGAAGGTGGCTCACAACCTATTTTGAAGTTACAAATGCATCTACAATATGCATGGATATATTTCCAATGAAGCACAATAACAATCTTCGCACTGATTTTGATTCAACACTTTGCAATGCACAACTCAGATCCTTCACAAGATAATTCGTACTGCTCTACTCAAATTCACATCACACTCAATACATGTTGCATCTATCTCTTATCTATATCAAAACACCAAAAATAATCTAGCATATATATCGGCATCAAGTGCAACATCAATTAGGTTGGCCTAATTAGATGTAATGCCAAAAATATAATTTGTCAGCTCTAAAACATATCATCCATAACACACTCCAAAGTACCTTAAGATAGGTTGGCATTGACCTATAATAGATCCTACATAAGATAAAAATACTTATTCATCCTTCACACATCAAACGTGTTAGGTCGACTCCAAATAAGACCTAAAAACAAAAGCCTTCATCTATGTATCTACATATTGACATGTGGATCTCAAAAATGAATACCATCTAGAATTCACACTCAACTAACATCTGGAAACTTAACTTCAACACCACAAAACCAAAAACTCATTCACAAAGAAGTGTAGAATTTCCCACACAACACACACTATACAGAAAATGATTATAATATGTCAGGCCAAACTCTGTTACTCTTATCTCCCAGGTCCTGTATGTCCAATCAAGATGAAATATTGGATTTAAATGCATCTAACAACCACAAAAATTAGGTTAGAAGTGAAAAGCAATATATTTTTATGTGGAGTTGTGTGGACCTAGAAATTGATGCGCTCTAACACTGAACTAGCAGTTCTGACACAAATTTCTATGCAAATGATATTTTTGGGTCAACTCAACTTGCACAAATTATCTTTATAGCAACTCTAAAACTTATTAAGTCTAATCAAAATAGTCCACAACAATGTTGGCCTCAATGACAACACTGTAATATACCATTATATACAATCCATGCTCATGTTGCCAAACAACATCATCAATGACAATCTCCTCAAACTTCTAACAAAGGTGACGTGTGGACACAAATAGTTAATATTATTTTCCCCACATGTGGACATCTAGAATGAGATAATAAAAGATAAGGGAAAGGATAAATGAGTGACTATTTGGATTCTCCAAGTGGGAGCTTGGAAAAAGGCAACAAGTGTCACTTGGTTTTCCATCATTTGTTTCATTTAATGTAATGCTTATTTTCCAAGTTTGGGCCCCCAAGTTGGAGAGAAAGTATTGGAGCCAAAATAGGTGCCATTTCATATTCTATGGAGGATTTCCAAGGGTTAGGTCATTTTTATTGAATATTCATCTTTGTAAGACTTATTTTGGGCTTAAGACCTCTTCACACATCTACAAAATTAAATCTTTGGATGTAGAAAGTATGAGCAATAATTGGATATAGTGTTACTATGCAGGAATAAGGATAGGTTGAGGTATAATGAGGTTGTTCATAGGTACATAAGTGCTCCCATGATGGATACAAACATGAGAATGTAAGTGGTTGTATTGTAATCTTATTTATTTGATGATAATGCATACTTGGTCTCTCTTCTTGGTAGATTTTTTTTCCTGCAAGGGTTTCTCCATGTAAATCTTGTGTTATGTGATGATCTTGTGTTGCTGATTTGTGCCTAATTTATACTATCTTTCATGATGTTATTATTCATATAATATTGTTATAAGTTCACATAAGGTAGTACTTATAAGTATGTTATGTTGGCTAATTTTTGGAATCCTAAAGAAGATATATCTTATCTAGTCATGGGAATTCCCTATTAAGAAAAAATAATTATCATATTTGTATATAAGTTTTAGATTTGTATGTTTTTGTACTCCAAGCCTTGTATCTCATCCATTGAAGTCATATTTGGATAAAGATTAAATTTCTCAACAATTGGTATTGAACTTATTTATTTCTCATCAAACATGACTTTGAAAGACAATAAGAAATTTGAGTTGTAAAGTCCTTATTGAATACAATTTTATAAAAAGAGAAAGTGTGACTCATGCAACTACATGCTGAACATTTATCAAAATTACTATAAATAACGAGTTCCAAAAAAAATTGTCTTCACTGAAAACACCTTCGATGTGAATGATATTTGGCATCTAGGGGGCCACGACAACCCCCTAGGACCTCCTATCATTTCAACCTTCAGTTGAATAGAAGGCCTTTGACCATGTCAAGTACATACCTAAAGTGCTACCTAGGTACTCAATGTCGACTATTCCTCATTGCTCGAATAACAATAAAATTGACTTCATATTCTAATACATCACAAGGTCACAATATAAGAAAATCATGGAATCTCATCAAATTGATTCAAACATGCAAATAACCATGAGTGGTAGCCAACATGGGTTGGGAATTTCTTTAAAATAGCTACACCAAGGTCCATATGAGAGTCCTATTCATGGGCTATTCATATTGATGAAGATATTAATCAAGATCAACATTAGAGGAACTATAAGAATTTGAACAAGATCCTACAGTAATGAGAGTTTTGAAACTTCTTTTCATTGTAAATCTTGATGACTATTTTTAGATGCTAATTCAAAAAGGTGCCAAGATACCTTCTAATTTTGGCCCTCCCATTCAAAAAGAGCAAGATCTCATAACTTTCACTACACCTCATACCTCGAGAGGAAAAAATTCAATAAACATACCTATCACAAGCATGTCTCTACCATAATACACTAGACTTATTCACTCACAAAATATGCCACAAACCCCATTAGATACATTATTTTCCAATTTCCCTCATACACCATCATCTCAACCTCACATATTTAAGGTTCAACGACACCAATATCAAGAGACACATAATCAATTTTCACCTAATTCATCCCATGCCATTGGACATTCAATTCTACTAAACCCATCCCAAGCAAGTTCTTCATATGTAACATCATTGTCTTTATCTATTCCACAACAAACACATCCCAACTTGTCACAACCTTACCCCTACATCTCATCATTTCACCTTTCATTAATTTCAATTAGTCAATACTACATCTCATCTAGCCATATTACTACCTCCATTCACATAACTAACCCTCCAAGTTATCCTACTATTTCATACATCTCTTAAGCACCTACATCAAATACACTTGCAAGCATATATATCCTCCAAAATCCTCCATATTTTTCTAGATACACACCTCCCAACATATCTACCTCAACATCCACAAATGATTTAGCAACACAAATTTAGGACCTACAACAAAAGATAGAAAATATTAAAACGGGACACACTAAGAAGAGTTATACATTGAAAGACATATGTCCTTATCCATTTGATAGGTCTATATCCATGATTCCCTTTCCTACTAATTTTGAAATGCCTAAGTTTGAAAAATACAAAGGAAAAGGTGATCCACATGAACATATAAGGGAATTCTTCCTAGCTTTTCTCAAGGTTACTTATAATGATACTTATTTAATGTGCCTCTTTCCTTGAAGTCTAGGAGGTCAATCTATTGAATGATTCTTCCACCTACCCCATGGTATCAAATATTTTCATGTTATCCCAAAATTTAATTAATCATTTCTCATATAATATGGAGCATGAAATCTTTATGACTGATCTATGCAATGCTAAACAAAGAAATAGAGAATCATTTGCAATCTTCTTACAACGATGAGGAAATATGGAAAGAAAATTCCCATGGCCTATCCCTGAAAAACAACTTCTCCATATATTTAACCAAAATTTAAATCAATAAATAGCATTCCACCTACAATTCCAATGTGCTAATACATTTGATGAGATCATAGAAAAGGGATTAACCATTAAAAAAGCTCTCATTACTAAGGGCCTTGTGAAATTTTATAAGGATAACAAGGACAATGAATCTCAATCTAATGATAAACCTCATATTTTGGATAATAATAAAAAAAAATAATGATGGGGTAGTAGATGCAAGTCATCCAAAATATACATCACTATTCAACATACAAATATCAACAAACACACAAAAATGCTCAAGGTGCCAATATCCTTAGAGGGCCACCTAGGCAAAACAATGCTCCTAGACAAAAATATACTCCTTTAGGGGAGCCTATTGAAATTTCTTTGTAAAAAATGGTCCAAGCTAAGGTTATTACCTTACCAAAAGTGAGAAACTTTGAACCTCAAGTCAATCCAATGTGGTATAAAGAGTAAATTTTGTGAGTATCATAGAATCAAAGGACATACAACTCCTATTTGTATCAAATTGAAAAATATTATTCAATATCTTATAGACAATGGTGATATTATTGTTGAATATCATCCGTCTTCGTCTAATAATTATCTCAAGATACACATAGATCAAATCCCTAACTATGGAAAAAGAGGTGCCCCTAACATGGGTAGTGACTCCAAAGATGCTAAATATGCTTATATTCCATATGAATACACCATAGCTCATGTAGAATAAGTCACTACATATAGGGATAAATAATTTCCCAAGATATCCCTTCCATCCAATCCAAAGATCTCCTATCTCAAGATCAAAGGATCCCTTCCAATCTAGACAATGATCCCACTCCATCTCAAGATCCAAACATCCCTCCTAATCCTTTCATATCAAGATTAAATTATATATCCCACTCCATCTCATAATCATATCCCTTCCATGTCATCTCATGATACCCTACCAAGTCAAAATCAAATCACACATTTCATCTCATCCAATGATCCTCTTCCATCTCATCATACCATACCTCCCACTCCATGTAGTGATCCCCTCCTAGGTCAAGATCAAAATATTATTTCATTTCATGATATTAATCCTTCACAAGACCCCACTATCCATATCGAAACAATATATATTGAAGCACTAACTAAATTAGCATCCAAATAGGCTCATCCAAAATACCCATCTATTTGTAAGTCATCCATTCCATCACATATCCCTAAACCTATCCAAATACATCATTCCTTCCTTCCTGTGATATTTAGTATCTTATCTATATCCTTCATCATATATTCCTTATATTCTCCAATTCATCCCCACACCCTTTCATCTTTGATCTTGATAAAACTAGGGGTAAAAAATATTCATGTATGCCTTGAGAAATGCAAAACCTTACTTCCTCTACAATTCATATCCTTCATGCGTCATCCTTTCACCTCAAAAATCCTTTGCTATTTTCTATCTATAATGTATTTTCTTTGCCTGAACTCATATGTCTTGCTTAAGTAAAAAATCCTTATCTTATACGTTTGCTTGGACTCAGTCCAAGTAAATAATTTATATCCCATTATCCTCTTGCCTGAAACTTTCAAGGATAGTTCAAGTAAACATATTTCTATCTTGATATTTTTACTTGAAATTCACAAGGCTAGTTCAAGTAAATATATCTCTATATTTATGTTTTTGCTTGAAACTCACAAGGCTAGTTCAAGGAAACATATCTCTATCTTGATCTTTTTGCTTGAAACTCACAAGTCTAGTTCAACTAAATAATCTTTATCTCTACCTCTAGTATGGGTACCTTGTTCCTTTGCAACATAATCTTTGGAGATTCCTTCTTCTATGTTTCACTTATCCACCTATCATGGCTTTGCGATTTATCATGATTTATTGTTTCAACTATCTACCTATCATAATAAAGTTCAATATTTGCTTTTCCATATCATGATAAATGATCCTATACCCAATGGGGGGAACTTTTCCTTGACCTAGTCATTGGATTGGATTTGTGTCACTATCTTGAGAGTACTTTTTACACATACATTACCTACATTTGACACTTAATAAAAGCAAACTCTGCATTACACAAAAAACATCAAGCTTTTATGAAAATCATAAGAAGATTGTTGTTGAACTAAGTTTGTTGTTTGAATAACTTATTGCCTATTTTTTATCCATTTATTATCTAACTAATGCAGGACTTAATGAAAAATGTCTCTACTACAATAGCCTCCCTATCTAAAATTGAGCTTATCTTTTGGCAAGAGGTATCATGGTTGTTGACTTGTTTGTGAGTTGGTATTTTTCTTGTTAATTTTTTTTTCTCGTTCTCATGCTTGCTCAACGCCACCTTGCATATTTCCATACCTTGGTGTGTTTAGAGAGCTTGGAATGGGGCATGGTCATAGTTGTGTATGTTGTGTTTGTGGTGCATTTTTGTAATATCATGGAAAATACTTACCTTGTGTGTTTTGGGGTAGCTACTTGCATAAATAAACATCCTTACCAAACTAGGTTATTCATACCTTTTGTGCATTAGGACTAGTATGCTCTAAGTCTTATTCTCTCACATAGATCTAACAAGGTTTTTGTATATCTACTATGGGGAGAAATCACAATACTGTGTTTCACTTTTTGCCCAAGATGGACATTTTATCAATATTTTTAATTGAATCTTCATCTTCTAAGACCTATAGAAGCTAAACCATAAAAAAATTGAAGATGATGTGAACTAATGATTTGTGGAAATTTGTGTGTAAATTCTAATTTTATTTTTTTTTCAAATTTTCCAAAATAAATCATGAATATTCCAACATCTCCTTTAATAACTGGTTTTAGACAGAAAACAACATTTTCAAAAAGTAACATTTGTGTTGTACAAAATAACTTTTTTTCTATAAAGGATTAAATTCTAATTTTTGGAATATAGATTCTCAACATCAATATCTAGGGAAAGGATATTTTTTCATAATTTTTTGTTGCACATTTTTATTTAAATTAATTTTTGAAGTCACTGTAACTATAACTTGGACATATGTGTGTGTTGTACAACCTAACTTTTCATGTATATATTGAAATCCAATTTTTCTTTCTTAGGTGAAACAAGGATATCAATATCTAGGGAATGAGTATTTTTTGAATTTTTTTTACAATGGTTTACTATTTTTCCACCTTTGCACAACAAAGAGTTTGATGTTCAGAGAAAAACCTATGTTTAGTAAAAATTGAAAATTAAATACATGATAAAATGAAAATATATCAAACCAATACTTGTTGGAAAGCTAGTTTCAAGGGCTACAATCTTGAAAAATATAATTTTTAAATGATGTTATTTAATCCCTCAAAAGGTAAAGAAAAAAATGGGTTTTTGCTAGCATTTTGATAGTTGTGAAGGAGACTCCATTATGGGTATGATTTAATACTATAGGGGTTCTATCCAAGGGGTTTTGATCTAAGGGGGTCTTATGTATCCCTCTTCAATTAAAACCCTTTATATGGAGCCTCTCAAGACTTAAATCATTATTTTTTCTAAAAACAATGATTTCAAGCAAAAATAAGCACATCCCAAAAGTGAGACATAGTATTGTGGCAACACCCTATGAATCAAAATGATCCTTTGTATTTTTTGTGTTTTTTAGACGTTCTTATAATACAACCATGACATATACTTACCTCATCTGTGATTGGGGTAGCTTCTTGCATAAACAAACATCCTTTGCAAACTATTTTATTCATGCCTTTTATGCATTAGGATCATTATGCTCTAAGTCTTACTTTCAAGTACATATTCCAACAATGTTTTTGTATGTCTAGTATGAATAACCTTTTTTTTTGTAGAGTCAAAGTTCATGCAAGGGATACAAAGTTACCTTGGTTCCTAATACCCTGGTGCATAATATCCATTTGCTATATCAAAATAAGGATTACTCTTCACATTATTTTAGCATAAACAAAGCATAAAGTATCTTTTCCATTTTCATGTCTATCATACATTTTTTTCCATCTATCTTATTTCCCATTTATAGGATTCTTTTGATATATGATCAATGGTAGATAATTGTCATCATTGCATCTTGTTGCATTTACATATTTCCTGCACACACAAATATAAGCCATAACATGCATACCATCATCAAATCATATCTATAATATAATCATATTAGCATCATAAGTATCACAAAAATAAAAATCACATCCATATCATATTCATAACATGTGCATATCATCATCACATTATCATCATTACCATGTGATCATATATACACAAAATTCATTATATCATCATATTATCATCATAATGAAATCACCTCTACTTCAGTAGACCTAGCCTATCTTCTTGTTGTGAGCTTGACCAAAGAATTATTTTCTCTGGCTAGTCTCTCGAGGGGGCATCCTACCTCCATCCTTCAATACATTCGAGCATACTAAGGCATGTCACCAATAGAATTTATTTCATACCAATCTAAATTATTTGAAACAACACCATAAAACACATTGTCTCAAAGAGGGGCAAATTATAGATGCCTAAAAATGACTAATGCATTTTCATCTTCTCATCTTATCATTATCCTCATCAATTCTTCAATATGTATTTAATTAAGCTAACATCCCCTCTTTTCATTTATAATAATTAAATAAATAATTACGTTAATCCTTTTATCATATTTACATTAATTAAATAAATTTTAATTATTTAATTAATTTATCATTTTCCTTCCAACATTAGTTAAAATCAAATTCAAATTACCTTTTAGTCCTCTATAGTTAAATAATTTTTTAAAATTATTTAATTAGCTAACACTCCTCCCACAAATTAAATAAACAAAAATAACTTATTTAAATTTAAACTATCTTTCCCTCCAAAATAAATAATTAAAATTAATATTTTATTTATCTCTCCAATTATCTTTATAAATTAAGTAAAACTATTCAATTAATTATTTCAACTATCTCACCTCATTAATTCAAAATTTTAGCTCCTACACTATCTTAATTTTTCTTATCCATTGATCTTTCTAATTAATCTCTATTGTTGACGAAACATTAGGTGAAACATATAAATAAAGCCCTTCATTCACACATGATATCCCCTAGAGCATAATTTTATATCATTAGCAAGAACAAGAGCTAGATACCATTATCATTATTAAGATCTCTTATCATCTACCTGTCTATATATTATCTTTGAGCAAATATCATTATGTTGGCTATTATACTATCATTATGCTATCATGGTTGTGCTATTTTGAAGAGTAACCCATATATCAAGCACTCAAGCCACTATCGAATAAATAATGTTGTAAATCAAGATATTTATTGTAGTATAATTGTTTATTATTTCATTTTATGCATAGATCTTGAGCTTTATTGAGTGATTGTTGAGTGTGAATTTGGAACTTTCATTGCATTGTTCTTATTTTACATGATTCACATTTTTCGTAATCCACAATTATATTGTTCATCTTCTCCAATTTCTTAAATTTGTTGGATGCAACCAATTAAAGAGGGGTATTTACTTCCACTCACACTTGTATAGTTAAAATCTAGATAGTGACTTGTGCTATATAAATACTCAACACCATACATAGATATATATTGACCTCGTTACATGCCTACATCAAGTAGAGTCTATTGTATTCTCGAAATTGAGTGGAGTCACATTATATGACTATGTCAAATACGTCATATTGCATTTGTCATATTGGGTGGAGTCACATTGCATGACCATATTGAATGTGCCATATTGTATTTTCTACATTGGTTGGAGCCTTATCACACGAGCATACCAATTAGTTCATATTACATTACCATGTTGAGCTGAGTAATACTCACTTTCCATACAAGAATAATCTCTAACCCCCTCTCTCTACTCACTTTTTATGGAAAATTGAACTAACTTGTAGTTTTTATCTATTTAGTTGTGTGATATAAGATACTCATTGCAAATATTTTATTATCTTACACATTTTGATAGAGCAAGTTCACACCATGGGGTATACAAGAAGAATCCCAAAATGGTCTTTTACTTTACAAGCAACCTATATCCCTTTTTTATGAGTATCTACATATTTGGGTATGAGTGTTTATATATTTAACTATGATAGTTTTTATTATTAATATTTGGGATCACACTTGATAATCCATCATCGGGAAGAAATAAAGAGAGGGGAATGATTCCAAATATTTATGATATAATTATTATATAATCAAAGTCCATAAACACTCATAAACAATATAATGGATTTTGAAAATTTGATTTCTTTCTTATAAATATTTACTTTTCTATGTTTTATAGTTTGAAATTCGTGCTTATGGTAGATTTGCATACACATCAAAGTGGGGGGAAATATAATGGTGAAATTTTCATACCCATGCCATTTTGTATTTATTTTTGTACTCACCTAGGTGGAATATCTTAAATGCGATTATAAATCAAGAAGTGAAACACTCTTGTGCTAGGTTTGGCCCATGCCTTGATACCTACCTATCTCTATTTACTCCCATTTATATTTATTCCCACACATTCATCATCCACCCCTCATTTAAAACACCCCATGTACAACTTACCTCAATATGTTTGCTCCATTCCTCAAGATTGTAATTTTATTGCTTAGGTTCATTTATATCCCACTCAATATTGATCTTGTGGAGTGGGAGAATAAACCTCAAATTTGGACAATTTTACTTTATCGCCCCTCCTCTTATTCATCATGAGCTGACTAAACACATATATTTGTGCAACATGTTATTGTTGAACACCCAAAATACTGAGGGGGGGGGTGAATCAATATTCACTGAAATTCATTAACTTCATCAACTTTAAACATTCATTCAATGCATCATATTAAAATTGTAGTAATAGAAAGCATGCATTACATCAAAGAACACAAGAATATCAGATATTATGTGGAAAACCTAAAAATGGAAAAACCACAGTGAGGATTAGCTCACAATATATTATAACCGGTTATAAGATATTACAGAATGGCTGACTGTTAGGTGGACTCACTTTTCGGAGGATTCACTGTCTAGAGAATAGAAGAATTGGATCACTACTAGGATAGAAAAGGTGGTTCACTACTAGAGATTGAACTGATTATAGTGCATCTACAATATGTTGAAGACAGTTCTAATTAGGCTCAAAAAATTGACTTAATACACTTCATACTTTACCACTCATCAACCTCATCACACTCCGCTCTACTCCAGATCTTGTACACAATTTTTTTGCATCTCACACAATCACACAAGAAATTAACCTTGTATATATACTACATCCAACAAAAAACATAAATTAGGTCGACCTAATTGATGTATTGTGCAACACCACATCTTGTTGATAAAAAATACCAACACACACAAACCAAAACATATACATCATCAAAGATAGGTTGACATGACCCATAATCACTCCCATATTTTTTCTCTATACTCTATCCAACCCCGCACAACCCCAAAATACTTAGGTCAGTCACACATAGCAAAATTGGTGAAGTAAAACTAAATGAACCAACTGTTCATCCATGCCTTGAGATGAGGAATACCAAAAAACTTGTCACTTGGAATGTATGCACCTATGACACCTGTAAACACTTCCATAAATTCGTATAACAAAATATTCATCCATGGTGGAATGTGAAGCATTCCAACATACACTCTGCACCACTGACACTGTCATGACAAAGCTTATAACTCTATCAACATTATCTTCAATTGTGGAAGACATCAAGTCATGAAAATTTGGATTTAGATTCTTCCAACACACACCAACATTACCTCAAATCTGCATAGCCAGATTCCTCGTAGCAGATCAATGCGGGCCCAAAAATTGGTTCTCTAAACACTAAAAATTGTACTATGGACTTAGGTAATTCTTCAACAAATTTGGTTTGTGCTAAACCAACACATCTGCAATTGTGCAATAGGATAACCTCACTAACAACACCATACTCAATCATTCTCATCAATCTTCAACTATGTATTAATATTGACATCATGTCAATGTTGACATCAATTACAACACTGTATTAACATCATATGCCATACATCCATCAATCTTCTCAATGACAAAAAAAATAATTCCAACAATATCCCCCTTTGGCATTGATGGTAAAACATTATAAAAGAAAATCTCAAACTACTCCCTCTTTGACATCAAGGGAAAAGGGCTCACAATATTAGATTTCTCAAACTACTTCAATTGTTCTCACTTTTTGCAAATATACATGTATGTAAATGAGAATAGCTCCCCCTTATTGCTTCACTCCTATACTCAATACTTCATCAATTCACATTAGGGAAACTCCCCAGACAATGTTATCCAACAAAATTGACCAAAAATGCATTACAACATTATCCACTACTTTTGCATATGTGCAAAGAAATCATAAAATACATAAATAAAACATAAATGTACACAATCAACTAGAGGAGGGTAAAATACCCTTGTAAGACACCTTCAATTTTGTAAGGTGTGTCTCCCAATCCATCTTTCCAACTTCCCAATCCTTCTGGGCGAAGGCAAGCATGCAACATTGGTTCTCAAACTGCATAAGGAGATCTTTTCCTTCATCTGATGAACTGGGTACCAAGTTCTTTTGTCTCATCTTCTCCACATTTGCTAATACACTAGTCAAGGATGTAAGCCTTGCATTTACCAAATCTCTAAGCTGATTATATTGCATTATTATCTTTTCTTTTTGTTATTACAGTTGGAAAAACTATCCATGTAGATTCTCAATTGCTATCCTTGTTGTACCATCTACATCACTAACTGGATCATAGATATCAAAGGCCTGACCAATCTATGACTCTATTGAATCCATCTGGTCCTTAATGCTCTTTATTGAGTTAGGCCATTTTAAACAAATTTGAAACAAGATCCTTGCTTCATCTAGACACCTCTGCACACTTCTTAGATTCTCTTGCAGTTTACCATGTGCAACACTGCACTTGTTAGATATTTCAATCAATCTCCTATTATTGTCCTTCTTTTCCATTTCTTTTTACAATCTCTCTTCCATTCTAATAGAATAATCTTTGAAATAATCCTACAGTAGCTTTAATTTCTCTTTACTAGATAAAGATTCATCAATGGTTGTCTAGGAATGCCTTTTTGCAACACCTTAACTGCTTCCTCAATTAATTTTGTACCCTTTTGGTGTGTTTGTAATATCTCCTTCCTTGTGGAGGCATGAAAAGCATCACCAAGTTGAAGTTTTTGTAGGGGAGAGATCTTGGCCATGTCAACTTTTGCCTGTTGCACAGGAAGTTGTATCAGTTGTGCAAATACTACTAGTTCAAATTGCAACTGCATATCTAGTATATCCTTGAGTGAATCTCCAGAGGCTCCAGAGGATTCACCAACAATCTTTGTATTTTCTCCTTCCTTCTGCACACTTTTCTCCTCTTCACAACTGTTAGAGGGATCCTTAGTCTTCTTCTCTTTTTCAACAGATTTTTCATTACCCAGAGGAGGCAAGCGTTTAATGTTTTGTGCCTCTATTTTTTCCAAGACTTCTTGTTTTTTCTCATCATCCCTCTTCATATCCAGAAAGGGTAGATTTTGTTCTGCTTATGATTCATCCTTCTCTGGGATGTCCTGTTTCTCTTTCTCCCATTCCTCTGCAACCATATTCTCCACATTTGGAGGAACATTTTTGACCTTCATATCTTATTGAATATTCTTCTTTGTAGGCTCATGCTTTGGTACATGCTCATGATGTTTGGTATTAGGTTCTTTTGACCTCCAGGACAAAAGGGTCACATTGCATTTGACTTTCACTATTTGCTGACACTTTCAATTCTTTGGCAAGTTCTTCAACCTTTTACAGTGTCTCATTTCTTAATCTCTCAATATCTTCTTTGTCTCTGATCATTAAAGTGTTGACTCTTTGCTTTGTTTTGAACCTCCTACTATACAGCTGAGCCAATTTATCTCTATCTTCATTAGAAAGGGAAGAACCAGCCTTCTCCAAGGCAAATGCCCTTATTTTGGCATCCTCATCAACAACTTCTTGCCTTCTAGTACTCAATACATTCTTCAATTCATCAGGTAGTTGGTTCTCAATTTTTCCAAGGCTAGTATCAAATGTTACCATGTATTTGGCAATAGCCTCTTCTATTGTTGCCTTATCTGTATCATTTGATTTTGAATACATTTTAGTAGTTTCTTCTAACATCTCATGCTCATAAATACCATTAAATAGTGCATCTAACATTAGGGGGATATGCTTTCTTAACATAGGAGTCTTCTCTTTCTTCTTCCCCTTACCTCTAGGAGACTTTTCTTCTTTTCCAAACATTTACTTCTTCTCCCTCACATAGATCTTGAAAGCTTGCTTTTTCTTTTCAACTTCTTCACTATCAATATCAACAATATCAACTTTGGTCTTCTTTGCACTTGTCTCTACTTGAGAGACACTGGATTTCCTTTTTTGGATCAAATGAGGTCCTTCTTCCTCTCCCTCTTCATCAACAAAGCTAGTATATCTCTCTCTTGTATCTTTTTCTTTTCTTCTCCTCTACAAAGGATTTTTTTGTTACATAGGGGCATTGGATATAGCTTTCTTCTTAACACCAACTACAAGATTATTTTTGGAGACATTGGGAACAATCAGAGAGGGGGTAGAGGTCTTAACTGACATTCTTGTTCTTGGAGTACCTTTTGGAGGACCAAATATGCCTTTGTATTTCTTTGCAGGGCTCTTAGGTATACCCAATATCTCTTCCATTTGAGCTTTCATCTTCTCTACTTTCTTCTTTATCTCCTTTTCCTAGTGTTGCGGGTGCACTTCACTGGAATTTTCCTCATAGGTTCCAAACCTATTTACTGTAGGATCTCTTGGTTTTCTCAACATCAAATTTGCAAGTCTAATAATTACATCTTCTGCCACTTCATTTCCCATTTTTGGAATCCAGATTGTTCTGGGTCCCAGTGCTTCCATCAACCAACAATCTCTACAAACCATGAAAGTAACATCATTCTTGTATTTCTCAACTACACTTTTAGGAATCCCCTCTCTTTATTCCATCCAAGATTGAAAGAATTTGAAAAATCCCCACAGTGCCTGATCCCTAGACTCATCATCCTGAAATCTTCTCAAATGACCCCTTATTTGTATTGCAACAAGAATATTCTCTAACCATACTATGTTCTTTGTTCTAAGCAACTCCCTAAGAAAGTAAAATAACAATCAAATGATCAGAGTTCCATATTGAAAAGGAAATTTTGATTCTTTTGTCTTTTGTACATTCTCCATCAATTGTTGTCTTAGGAGCTCACATAAATCAATGTCCAAACCCTCTTTCACCATTTGGTGAGCAGTGTTTATAGTTTTGGCTGACACAAAATTCTCTTTATTAGTGTAATACAACTTGTAACTGATCATCATCAAAGCATATTTAACTATCAAATCATCTATATCCTTTACTATTAGGGCACACTTGTCGAATTTTTCACTAGTTAGCTTCATTACCATTTCATTTTTCATGGCCTTCATTGTGGGAATGGGTCCTTTAGATTATAATCCAGTAACCGCCTTGATAACTTTCTTGTTGATCAAATGTGGCATATCCAACCACAAGAATTTGTCATGGATTTTTCTCAATACATGTCTAACCCACTCATCCACGTAATAGAAAATAGGGAAATTATTCCAAACATCTAATTTCTTTTTAACCAAACCTACATACTCTGGTTTCAATTCAAATTCATCACTGGTTAATTGGTCTACCCAAAGTTCTCCCAACTTTGCATGCTTTTACTCATCCATTTTCACATGGATGTACATTCTTACATCTTCTGTATGCATCACACCATATGGAACACTGAAAAACACAACCTCAGGGTTCATTTCCATGGATTTAAAAGGATGCTTCTTAAACTTAGGTGTTGGTTGTTCCAAGACATCAATCACTTGTGGAGTAAACATTATGAACAACACTAGGGTTTCATAGAATACTGATAAATACCTTTGATTTTTGTTGGTGGGGTTTATCACAACATTGGAATCACTTCGCCTCTTTTATGCTCTACTCTCCACTTTGATTTCTTGATCACAAATGAGTTTAATATATGCAAAATGACATATAAACCCTTTATTTGGCTACCTAATGCATATTAATTACATTGATTTGTAAGTTAGGTCAAAAGTTGGAAAACCCTAATTGTGTAGTCACAGTCACCTTAAATGTCTTTGCAAATTTCCACATCAAGATATTTTTCACTGGTGATTTTTCCAGC
Organism: Sequoia sempervirens; assembly: GCA_007258455.2. Taxonomy (NCBI): domain Eukaryota; kingdom Viridiplantae; phylum Streptophyta; class Pinopsida; order Cupressales; family Cupressaceae; genus Sequoia; species Sequoia sempervirens. The sequence goes on from VDFB02256132.1 coordinate 194,589,652, forward strand.
AGTTCGAGCATCTCAAACTGCATCTATACCTATATGTTGAAGGAATCAACACCAAATCTTTGGCAGGGGCTTAAATATTTTCTATTAGAACTCCCCTTGAGCCAAAGCTCTTCATCTAGTTTCTAGAGGAAACATCTACACCAGGGGCTGGCACAAAATCATTCTTCACTTTTCTCTCTTCTTTCTTCTTCTAGATCTTGTTCATTTCATTCTTCATCTCAATTGGATCCATTTTCTTTACCAGATTGGCCTTCTTTTGTGAAATATAGGGTTTCACATTCTTGCTTCTGAAAAACTTAGCTATGTGTCCTAGTTTGTTACATTTGTAACAAGTGGCACCTTTTTGAACAAGCTCACTTCTAGCCATTCTAGATATGCATTCATTAGCCTTATGCCCAAATCCATTGCAAGTATAACAATAGCCCTTAAAAGATTGAAATGTCATGCCATTATTGTAACCATTCATCATCTGATTTCCACATTCACTAGCTCTATGACCAAATATATTGCATGTATAGCACTGACTGAAAAATGATTGAATATTTTGATTCATTCTACTTCTAAAAATATATAGAATTATGTCCAAACTTATTACAGTAATAACAATAACTATTAAAAGATGGGTACCTTTGTGTATTTGGTTGTCTGATAGGTGGTATCTTGAAATCTTTCTTCTAGTTCCAAACTTGTTTGACATTACTCTTCTTCTCATTCTTCTTCTCAACATTGTTCAGATTCTGATTTTCTTTTGAACTTTCTCCCTTCTCAAACCTTAATCCTTCTTTGTCTTTAGAAGCCTTCTGATTTGAAATCATCTTATAAAGTATTGTGAAACTCTTCTTGAACTTGTATTTTTGAATATTTGCTTTCTCCAAATTTGATATTAAAGTTACATTGTCTTGTTCGAGATTTGAACATTCTTTAGATTTGTTTTTCAGTTTGGCATTCAAACAATCTTCAACTCTTTTCCCTTTTCAAATTGTACTTTTTGACTGCTGATAGTCTCATTTGATTGCTTGAGTTGCTTTTTTTTTCTTTGTTTCTTTTTATACCTTTCTTGAGTTTCTCTCTCAACTTCTTAAAACACTCATCTGTATCATTAAGATTCTGTTTCAGATCTCTATTCTCAGCTTTTGCTTTATCCAAATCATCAAGGGCTAATATGAGTTCTCTGTCCATGTCAACTTCACAATCTTCTTTAGTAAACCCTTTAGGTATAATTTCTTCTTGAGGAATATGACACTTCCTTGTAGCCATATGTTCAACCTCCAAGATCTACCTTAGTGATCAAGCCAATTGAAGGAACCAAGCTCTAATACCAATTGTTGAACACCCATAATACTAAGAGGGGGGGTGAATTAGTATTCCCTTAAATTCATTAACTTCATCAACTTTAAGCATTCATTTGATGCATCACATTAAACTTATAGTATTAGAAAGCATGCATCACACCAAAGAACACAAGAACACAAAATTTTATGCGAAAAACCCAAAAAGGGAAAAACCACAATGAGGATTAGCTCACACTATATTATAACTAGTTATAAGATATTACAAAATGATTCACTACCAAGTGAACTCATTGTCTAGAGGACTCACTATCCAAAGAATAGAAGAAGTGGCTCACTACTAGGATAGAAAATAAGGTGGCTCACTGTCAAATATTGAATTGATTACAATGCATTTATAATATGCTGAAGACAGTTCCAATTAGGCTAAAAAAATTGACTTAACACACTTCATGCTTCACCACTTATCAATGTCTTCACACTCTACTCTACTCCAAATCTCACACAAACTTAATTGTCTCACAAATCACACAATCACACAAGGAATTAACCTTGTATATATACCACATCCAACAAAAATGTAAATTAGGTTGGCCTAATTGATGTATCATGTAACACCACAACCTGTCGGCCCAAAAAACCAACACACACAAACCAAAACATATACATAATCAAAGATAGGTCAAAATGACCCATAATCACTCCCATAATTTTGATCCATACTCTTTCCAACTCCACACAACCCCAAAATACTTAGGTCAACCACACATAGTAAAACTGGTGAAGTAAAATTGAATGAACCAACTGTTCATCCACACCTTGAGACACTTACCACTTGGAATGTACACACCTCTCACACCTGTAAACACTTCCATAAATCCACATAACAAAATTTTCATTCGTGGTGGAATGCAAAGCATTCCAACATACACTCTACACCACTGATACTGCCATTATAGAGCCCAATACTCTGTCAACATTATCTTCGATTGTGAAAGATGTCAAGTCATAAAACTTTTAATTTAGACTCTTCCAACATGCACCAACATTACCTCAAAACTGCATAACTAGATTCCTCATAGTGGATCAATGTTGACCCAAAATCTGGTTCTTTGAGCATTGAAAATTGTACTCTAGACTTAGGAAATTATTCAACACATTTGGTCTACTCTGGACTAACACATTTGCAACTATGCAAAAGGATGACCTCACTGAAAACACCATACCCAATCATTCTCATCAATCTTCAACTATGTATTAATGTTGACATCAATGACAACACCATATTAATGTCATATGTCATACATCCATCAATCTTCTCAATGACAAACAAGCTTCCAACAATTATGCCATAGTAATTAATGACATTTAATTTGTCATTGATTCATATGAATTTTGTAAAAGGAGAAACTCATTAAAGCATATTTTGATTTGTAAAGGGAAAAAGAATTAGAATCTAGATCATCTACATATACACTACCTACATGCTTGAGCATATTATCTTCAATATCATTCCTCATCATTGAATTCATTGGAAAAGGGGCTTGACCTAGGAGAACATGTTTTGTATTGAGTTAACAACATCTTATAGTTGTTCATAAACACTATCTTTACCATATTTAGATAATTATAAGGAAAGGGCAAACAAAATCACTAAACCAACATTCTACCAGATCACATCCATTTGATAGAGTTCAATCCCATGCATTATAGATTGAAATTGCATAGATCAAGGTTGAACCTAAAGGGCTTCAGATCAAATCACATGCTTTTTTTATGCTAGTTTTGATTATAACCATTATTCTAAGGCCATAAATTTTTTGGAGATAACAAATCAATTCTATAGCTTATCAATATTTTTCTTCATCATCAATTTTATAACTAAGTACATGTTATTCTCTCATTTAAATACCACATTTACTACTATTCATTTATTGAATCAACTTTTTTATTTTATTTCTAAATTAATCTTGGCCACACAAAAATGAGCTTTGGAGCACTTAGACTCTAGTAACCAACTAGTTCATTGGATTTGTTCATCAAAATAATAGTATTTCTCTTAAATATCTATACTCATGAATTGACCCCATCTCAAGAGAAAGCCCAACACCCACATCGTAAGATCAGAATAAAAAATTTATAGTATAATGTTGATATTCTTTTACTATAATTCTTTATCTATGTAGTACATACAAAAACTAGAGAACCACAAAACCATGCCATCCTACCAAACCAAAAAATATAATCATAGAAGAGGGAAAGTAAATTACCTTGGCTTTCCCTTTGAAGTTTCAAGGTGTAGTGTGCATCTCATGGGGAGGGGGAAATCACATAGGTCAACCATTAACCCTAGAACCATTACCACATTTTTAATATATGTTATCCTTTACAAGTGAATGAATTTGTTTAATTTCATCTTCCAACTCCTCACACTAACATATAGGAACATTTAAATTGAATCCATTAGAAAGTTTGACCTTCAATTTGTAAGCAAGATTCACCATGGTATGATACAGTCAATAATTTTTGTCAATTAACGCATGAAGGTGGTTTAGATGCAATTATAAAATCCCTCTAATTTTTACTCCACTCAAACAATGTCCTTGTGAAACATATATGTGCTAGCAACTATTAAGAGTATTGTTGCACTATTAATGGATTAAAAAATATCAAATAAATTATGCCTACTCACCAGTTCATTTAGGTCCAAGAGAAGCTTGAACATTGCCTCTCTAATGCCAACATATGAAGAGCTATCCACCTCCTTTTCTAGCTCCCAAATACGTGCACCCATTTCCATAGTTTTAGATTAGTAATCTATCTTTCTAGATAATTTATAAAGTTTTCTAGCCCATGCATTCATTCCTTCTCTGGTCTCTAGCATTAGGACCATCCCTTCTCTCCACCTTTCCACTTCCCCTAATCAATAATAGAGGAAGAAACCATCTTTATTCTTTGCATCCTCATGCAACCAAAATTCTCAACACCCTACCTTTAGCAAGTAAAGGCCAAATAAAACCCTAGTTCCATCATGCAAAATCTCTTCGCCTATATTCTCAATGATGCCATTATTTGAACAATAAGAGGGATGATACTATCTTAATTGTATATTTCCTCGCAACATTCAAAGACATAATTACACCACCCTCCTACTTTCCTCTCATCATTACACATGCCTTTTGTCCACATAAGGAGTCACTAACTCATCTAAGACTATTATTAGTAATGTGGACCCTTGATATCCATCACTAGAACCTCTCTATCTTTCATTAGGTAATCCTTGTCCCATATTATCTCCATTTGGCTACAATCCTCCAAATTCTTAACTCCTTGATTAAATGCTCAATTAATCAATGCATTTCCTTTTATTTTGATGTGCTTAATTTTTTTTTCAGATATCTCATTCTTCTCTTACCTTGTTTTATGAGTGAGTCAAGTATCTAACCTTTAACCTTGCCAAATTTTAAGCACTTTATAAAAAATTTAGAGTCACCTTCCACTTCTAACCATTTCCAATTGTTCTTTTAAGCCATCTTTATTCCCCCATGTTGCTACTCTAGCCTCTACTAAGTTGTTAGTCTCTTCACCATAGTCTAACATCCATATAATTTGTAGCTACCATTTATCATCCTTTTTGCACACCCCTAATAAGATTTAGGTTGCCCTTTGACACCTCATAAAAGTTCAAATTAATCCAACTAGGCTTGGGAGGGAGCCATTGCTAAACCATATCTATCTTTACTTTCTACTTCTTTTTGGCCTTATGTAACCACTTTAATATTTCCCATGCTTTGAATCTTGGGAAATATTTGTCCTCATAGATCTAGTCATCATCCATATGGATATCTCCAAATTCTTAAAGTAAGGATTCTAAATTCTATTCCATACTTGTTTCACCCTAAATTCTTTCTCTTAAAAGATTCTCCCTATTCCTTTCTAGCCAAAAATATCATATTAACATGGCTAGAAAGAGATCCCATAACAATCTAAATCTAGGGGGTTTGACTCTACAAACCCATTTTCCCAATAAGTCCTTCACTATTCTCAACAAAGGCTCCATCATTCCCCATCATTGCAAAAACCAATTCTAGATTTGACAAGTAAAAGAGCAAATATATAAATATACGATCATTCATCAAGCCTCCTCCTTCTTGCACAAAAATATCTGAATGACCCTATACTATTGAGCTTTCACAATCTAGCCCATGTTAAGGCTCTTCCCTTAGCTACAATCCGTAAGAAGGAATTGGATTTTAACATCCCCTTACTCATCCAAATCCTTGATGTTGGAAAATCACAATGCCCCATATGTCCTCTTGCAATCCCTTCACAAATTTCCTTAATTGTGACCTCCCTAGCTTTCCCCTTGGGTCAAATAATTTTATCCTCCCTTGGGGTGGGGTATTTTTTAATTGAACACCCCATTAGTTGACATGTTCTCACTAGTTCTACAACTGGTGGCTCCAAAGAAGACCATTCTTGAGACCAACAATCTCCTTGAGTATAATTATTGAACCAAATAATTTAAGTTAATTTATACTTAATAATTACATTTATTAATCTAAATTTATTTAAAGACTGCAATTATTTTCTATTATAGTATTTTATATCAATTTATTATAGTTTTGATATAAAAAAATTAATAATTTTTTTAATATGTAAGAAATTATTAGTTTTCTTCATATAATAAATTAAGAAATATGTGCAGTTTGAAGGTATCTAGATATAAGTAGTAATTGTTGTAGTTTAATATGCTTTAAATATAATATGGTAGTTTGGAAAAATAAATTGTCCAATAAAATATAACATAAATTTTTTTTTATTTAAATAAATAAATTTTTATGTGTTAAAATTTAAAGATAAGATAATAAGTTTTAAAATTAAATTAAATAAGGGTACCATTGAGTTCTACTTATAACTAATTTATTTTTTTCTTAAAAATCTAAGACAATAACAATGATAATTGTATTTAACACTCTATTACTTATTAAAATAATTAAAAATTATCAAGTTGAAATAAAAATATGAATAGAAATATAAATGGTTAAAAGGGAAAAATATGAGAAATAAGGTATGTTCATTCTCCTTGCATAATGTATGTGTCTTGAAAATTAAAGAAAATAAAAAAGAAGATTAGGATCATATTATGATTTCTTTGTTTTGACATTGTTCTATTTAGGACAAATGCTCATGATTATGTTCGATTTCATGTACTTTTGTTTATATAGACATGATCCTATCTACTAGATGCACTAATACCCTTTTGATATGTTAAAGTCGTGTATGAGTGTAATAAAAGTATGGATAGAATATTGGTGTCCTCTGCACTTTTCTCATAAAACCTACAAGTGTCGATAAGTTCTTCTATAGTTTCTCTATAGAATGTCTAAGAATGGAGAAAGGAGCATAGAAGGCACATTGGGATTTTCTTTAGTCAAATCCCAAGTTGATTCAATAGTTGGATGATAAAATGAGCTTGATCGTGTGTGAACAAATCCCAAGTACAAGTTGTAGACTATTACAAGAATGGAGGAGTATAATCTAAGTGATGTGTGTTCTTTGTCCCTAAATGTTCAAAAGTATGCCCTACATCCCCATGGAGTTAGTGTAATGATATTTTTCATTCCCTTAAATTCTTCTTTTAAAGCCAACCCTAACTCTATTTGATTGTTGGAGGCTTAGTAGAATATTGGGGGTATGAAAATGCAAGTGTTCAAGTGAGAAAACAATATTTTGAACTTGAGGGATGCTAGCATGCATGTTTCTATATAGAGGATAAGAATGCGATGCACTAGCATGTGTTCCTATCAAAAAGATAAGTATGTGACACCTTAGTGTTCTAGATGAAAAGGCTAAAAATGGATGGGAGGAGTCCAAGTGTGATAGGGGTCATGTTACATAAAATGCGTAGGTTTTTAGAAAAAATTGTGCTTTAACAGATTAAAAACACTTTAAATTATGCTTATTAAAAGAGGGCTTTAAAACAAGTACAAAATAAGGGGAAAAGTGCCCAGTACACACTTTTCATCTTTATAGTTTTAAATCCTTTTTATTATTAATGGGTTTCTCTAATTCAAAACATAGTTTATAGTATGATTAAAAAATAAGTGTATTTAGATTTTGAATTAAATAAGTTAGAAGAGGGTGACATAGAAAATAGACAAGAGAATATGATTAGAAAGGTGAAGTCTATTTAATATAATTTTGTTATTGTGATTTTGTCATGTTATATTAAGAGGGGGAATCTCAAATCTACATTATGCTTCTAGATTTTTCGCTTCTTAGTTTTGTGTTAGGAGGATGAATCTATGTACAATTTTGTTTGATTTGGTGTAGATAGTATGATTATGGTGGCATCCTTCTTGTGGAGGTGTCTTGTAAAACTGCAATGACATCCTCTAAAACTCTACAACCCATCACTATAATGAGAATTTAGTATTTGGATGAGATGGTGTTGTACGCACCTTTGGGACTATCTTATAGAGGTTGAAAGATAAAAACTTATTTGATGACAATCAAATTATATAAAGAATTGACAAGATATACAAAATGAAAACTTTGAAAAATATGTAGTACTAAAAATGATAGAATTTTAGTAGGTCAACCACATAAATACAACAATCCTTAGTGTATATTGTGTTAATATCACGATCATCTAATATATTCCTTATATATATTTATTATTATTATGTAGTGTCATCATGTAATCATCTAATTTATTTTTATTTAATAAATAAATTATGACGTTTTATAATGATCTAGATGTGAATAAAGGATAAAAGTACAAATTAAAGTAAAAAGAAATGCATTGAAATGACAAAATTAGTTTCTAATCTAATTAACAATATCGAAACACTATAAGTAACAAAACTTACATTTATTTTTATTCACATTAGTAAAATTTACATTTATCTTTTTCCAAATATAGAAAACAAAAATTAAAATACTATAAAGACATGTACTAATTATTGGAAACCATGTCTCAACTTACTGGCTTGACATTGGCAGCATTGTGTTCTTCCCTCTCTTTGTCGGTCAGACTATGCTCCATTGGTGATACTTCACTCTTTGTCTCCTCGACAAATCGATATCCCTTGCTGTGGCGTTGTGTTTACATTGTTGGCGAGGGTAGCTCATTTCGACTGGATGTCTCTTTGAAACTCTGAAACTTCGATGGAGTACTTTGTCAGTAGGAGGTTGCATTGTCGCCGAGACATTGGACAATGTCCCCTCGACACCCTGATGAGGCTTCATATTGGAGAGACCTAGATGCGTCGGCGAGACATTGTGAAATGTCTCTTTGACATGCCGACAAAAGTCCTAAACATTCTTGTCGATGTGACTTCGATTGTTCGTCGTGACTTTGGGAAATGTCTCTTCGACAAGTTGGCGAACCTGTTGAGCGGTAAAGTGGACATTGATGAGACATGTGTGTATCGGTGGGAGAAGCTGAAATCTCTCATCAACATGGTAATGGACTTGGTCGACAATGTATCGTGAGAAGCACATATCGGTGTGACTCAAGCAAATCGGCGAGAGATTGGAGTTTGTCTCTTCAACATGGCCTAATTTGGTAACTACTGTGTGTCGGTTGGTTTACTGTTATGAATGGGAACTGAATTGATATGTTTCCCATATGGGTCTGGCAATGCGGATTGATTGTAATTCTCGTAGGAAGGAAAATGCTCTAATGTGTAATGCATTCTAATAGTGCTTGAGAGTTGAGTTGTGATTCTGATGAGTGAAAACGAGATTGATCAAAATTGTTATGCTCCCTGAATTGTATGTGGTGAATTGACATCTGAGAGCAACAAATTGTAATTCTATATGTGGACTTTTTTCACTGTAATACAAAGTGTTTTTGCTTGGTGTGGTGGGTTTTTCTCCCGAAAGGGTTTTCCCACGTTAAATCTGGGGTCCATTCCGTGGTTGTGAAAAATTTGTTTTGCTCTTTTATTCCTTTAATGTGCATTCTCTTCTTAGAATTAACATTAGGAAAGTGTTTCTATACCTCTGCTTTCCTTTCACTAACTGCTATGTGACACTTGTTACTATTATGTAGTGTCATTATATAATCATCTATCTTTTTTTTTTTATTTAATAAATAAATTATGACATTTTATAATGATCTAGATGTGAATAAAGGATGAAACTACAAATTAAAGTAAAAAGCAATGCATCAAAATGACAAAATTAGTTTATAATCTAAATTATGACTAATCTAAATAAATTATGATGATCTAGATGTGAATAAAGGATAAAAATACAAATTAAAATAAAAAGAAATGCATCGAAATGACAAAATTAGTTTCTAATCTAATTAATAATACTGAAACACTATAATTAACAAAACCTACATTTATTTTTATTCATATTAGTAAAATTTACATTTATCTTTTTCCAAATCTAGAAAACAATAATTACAATACTATAAAGACAAGTACTAACCACTACTCGACACTTGTTACTATTATGTAATGTCATTATATAATCATCTAATTTATTTTTTATTTAATTAATAAATAATGACATTTTATAATGATCTATATGTGAATAAAAGATAAAAGTACAAATTAAAGTAAAAAAAAAATACATGAAAATGACAAAATTAGTTTCTAATCTATAATAAAATAAAGATAATTTTTTCTAATCTATAATAAAATAAAGATAATTTGTGCGCCAGGCAATTATAACAAATTACTATTGTGCGCAAAACAAGTATATAGCAAATTCTTGTCGTGGTTATTACGAAAATGACTGTAAACTAGGAAAAAAAGTGACAAGCACGCACCTGTCATCTCTATGCACACTGAAAACAATGGCCTATTTTTTGTGTCTTAAAATTCCTTCGAGTCGATATGATTTAAATCTTTTGGTCTAGAAATTTGTTCGCCAGCATTGCTATTGGCATTGCGGGTGATACACCAACGCAGCACTGCAATGATCGATTTGGCCATCTCCCTCCCCCGTGCTCTTCTTCCTAAATTTCACCGAATAGATCATCCATGCAGAGATAAGGTTACCATTTGGGTATTTCTCTACTTCCATTAATTTTCTAATCTAAAGTACAGTAAGTAGCTTCTAACATAGCTATTAAATTTCATTAATCAGGCTGCAAACTTGTGTGGGCTATCATCTTCAATTTATGGGAACCCCTGCACGGTTCAGGTCCATAGGCATACTTCAAGGGTTCGGAAACTTACGCAGCTAGAAGCTGCAAAACTAAGTACAGGTATGTTGCAGTAGCTTATTTTTTTAACATATGGGGCAATATTAGTATATTGTGTTTTTGGTCTGTAAGCTGTTTGATACTCTGTGGGTATCTGCAGTGACACCTGCTTTTGACCGAGAGCTTCGAGCAGTGCTTGAATTGGCTAGTGATGAGAGCTTTCTGAGGTTGTGGATAGTTTATATGGCCAAAGGTCAATTCTACTGCCCTTTTTCTCTTTTTGTAATTAGCATAGATCAAGTATGGCTGTAGTACGTTTTCTGTTTTAAGGCCATATAGGCGATTCTTCACGTTTTGAAAGTGTGGAAGGATTGCATTAAGATTGTTTAATGCGTTGTTCTTAGGTCAATTCCATCGCAAGTACCCAAGCGAATGCTCCACTGTAAATGGCTATAAAAGCTAAAGGTGGTTTTTAAGGTCACAGCCAAGCCACCATACACACGAGTCTTCTGTTGTGAGAAGAAGGGTCCTTTTTCACTTTACCTACTATACAGTAATCAAATTTTATACCTCTTACATTTGAACCTTATACACAAGAAGTACTCAATGACTAGTTAATGTTAGATTTGACCATGGTTTGGTTTTACAATATATCACTTAAGCTAAAAAATTCAACGAAGTGGATTTGTAAAGCATTTAAAGCTTTAACCTGTAAAGGTTTACCTTGAGCAACTGACGTTTGTTGAAAATTAATGAAGATGCTTGAAATCTGAGAGCCTTTCAGCCTGGTACTGATTAGTTAATTTAGAGAAAGGAATTCAATTTACCGTAACAAGCTCTAGTGGGACACGGTTCTCTTCGTTCATCCATTTCAATGAGAATGTTTTCTTATATTTTTGTTTTTTTAATCTTGGCAAGATTAATGCAGATAATCTCTTATGTTTCCTTATCTGGGATGATTGCTGCAAGTTGTATTTTTAAATCTTTTACATTACCTGGATATTTACGATCCACAAATTTGCATTCCTTGTGGATGTAATCTCATTCATTATTTTCTAGCCAGCATTCCCATCTAGTGTCCTTGTTCGAGGCACATCTTAGCTCAGCTGGAGGGACTATCAAGCAAGCTGGAGCTGTCAACGGTGATTGGGACCCAGCAAAGCTTCTGGCATCTGGTCCTGTCTTTAATGTGCAAGAGAAATGAATCCAAGGCGGATGAAGTGTGATCAGTGATGCACTGTTTCGTACTCTCCAATGATTTACTGATAAATATAATTGTATTACATACAAAGTTTATAGCAGCTATCAGATTCAAATTTTCTTGTTAGATAGTGGATCAAGGAACTATTGTCAAGATTCTGGTAAGGACAGAATGACTCAGTTATTGAGCATTGGTAATATTTAGATTCCAAAATAGCAATAACTTGTGCTGGTCTGCTTGTAAAAGATCATTTTGGTCATGAATGATTGCAAAGTATGCAAAATTAAAATCTTCTATTCCATAAAAATATCATGCTGGTGTGGAGTATCATTTACACGTACACGTCCCTAGCTTGCAAGTTACATAGCCATTACCACTGCAGATGAAGGCTGCTGAGTGGCTTGTAGAGTAATCCTCTAAAGTATGCCCTGCTTTATGACCTTTTGATGACTTTTCAATGCCGAAGTGTTTCACTATTGGTTCAGCTACTCAGAATGTGCACTAGTGGATGATTTGGTTGGTTATGCCATGTCAAAAATGCACCTGAATTCTGCTCTTAAAACCTTGGCGGAGCTTACTAATAACTTTGCCATGTTTTTCATGATGTTTAGCGAACTTTTGCTGGTTTATGCCACAAAAAAGTATGCCTCCCTTTGGTCTGATTTTTCATTTATGCCAGGCACGGATCATTCAAACTTCTGCCACTTTTTAACTGTCTTGAGCACAGTTCAAAAATGGCTGAACCATACAAAAAGTGCATTACACCTTTGAAGATTGGCAATTTCTTCCTGAGCATGTGCCAAAAGCTACTTAATCCTTTTCTTGGGTGGAATTTTCCATGGTTTGAACCACTTAAATGTGTGCCTTCTTTCGGAATTTACTTCTCTTTCATGTGCTGGTAGAATTCACCAAGGTTTATGTCCCATTTTTCTCATGATTGGCGTGGATTTGTGAGGGTTATGCCATACTTAAAGTGCACTCTCTCATGATTGCTTTCAAACTGCAGGAAGATGGTGGAGGTCACTTAAAAGTATTGCCACATTTTCAAGTTTTACGTGGAATTGTTCTTGGTTTATGAATGACTCTGAGTGGAGTTTTTATTGCATCCAAAAGTGTGCCCAACTACTTGACTACTCTGCTTCTATGCTAGCACTGGATTTATGGTAAAATGCCCTTGCATCCTGTCGGGGCAGAAATCTGCAGGCCTGTTGCCATCAAAAGTGCATCTCCAAAACTTGCTTATCCTCTGATTTTATCTCTTCATGAATGCTGTTTGAAATACGCTTAGACTTCTGCCCTATTTGATGCCGGCTGATATCTTATCATTGCTTAGTCTTTAACAAGATTGAGGTGACCATCTTTTCCCTGCAAAAATTGTATGTTGAAAGGACCAAAGACAAGATGGCTTTGTAGATTAACTAGAAGATCACAAGTTTTAATGGATGGGCAATTTGACAGTTGATTGACAATAAAATGACACAAGGAGTATGAAATTTGAGTTTTGTAGGGGTACCAACAGCTATCAACTTGTGAAGCCAAATAACCTCACAAATAGCAAAAGAGGCTTCTATGTATTTTGCTAGTGGTTGAATTCAATGCTACTATCGCATATTCCTGCTAAACTAGGATATTATGTCAGATCTGAAGCTGAAACAAAAACCTGAAATGCTTTTCCTTGCACCAGCGTCACCTGCCCCAATTTGAATTCACAAAGCCATGCAACATTATCTCTCCATCTCCAACATATCTTAACCCTATAATGAATTGTGCCCTTCAAATGTTGGAGCACATGCTTTGCAGTAGTCTAGTGAATTTGCCTTAACTCAACCATGAATTGGCTCAATGTATTCATTACCAAGCAAATATTCAATTGAATACTCACCAGATATATGAGGGAACCTATCAACTACCTGTACACAAAGAATCCACCAAATCTAATTTTGAACCTACAATCAACTTCAGATTTGGAAGCATTGGAGTAGCAAGGGGCTTACAATCCATCTTCTCAATTATTTTTAGAATTTCTACTTTGTACTTCCCTTGACCTAGGAAGACTTCTCTTGTACCCTACAACACCTCAAAACCCATAAAATAATGCATAAGGTTGACATCCTTCATACCAAACTCGAAGGCCAACTCCCCCTTGCGCTATGCTATGAGCTTCTTACTGCTACCTATAAGGATTGGATATTGACATACAAGACTAAACTAAAAGATCAAATTTATCAAATAGATAGTAAATATTAGGATTTGCAGCAGTTTTGGTGAAGCTCAACTTCAACAAGTACTCATAAATCTGTGAGAACCAAGCATGTGGTGTTTGCTTCAGCCCATACAGGGCCTTCTTCAAGCTCCATACATGGGTCTCTTATCCATGAACCTCAAACTCCCTAGGCTGATTGATATCTTCTTCTATTTTACCATACAACAAAGTTGTCTTTACATCAATTTGATATTAGGACCAACTGAAAAAAGATGCAAGAGACATAATTACCGTGACAAAAATGGATCTTGCAATTAGATCAAAGTTCTTATCATAGTCAACTCTCTCTCTTTGAGAGAACCCTCGTGCAATGAATCTAGCCTTGTATTTCTCTATGCTCCCATCTGTTGCGACCTTGTACAACCACTTGGAATCAATTATTGATTTCCTATTTGGTCTTGACCTAAGTGACTGGTTTGGGTATGGGTACCAGAACCCGGTATGGCAGTACGGCAATTTCTTTTTTTCCTTGGGTACGGGTACAGGAATATATATATATATATATATGTTCAAAATAATAAATTATAAGAACAGTGATACTCATAATTGCCAATAAATAGAATATGTAAATACCTCATATATATATATGTTCTAAGTAATAAATTATAAGAACAGTGATACTCATAATTGCCAAGAAATAGAATATTTAAATACCTCATATTCATAATTTGCAAAAACGAAAATACATGTCAATCAGTCTTATCATGTGAAAAATATACAGTTTCAGTATGGGTTTACTTGCTGCCCCTATTTACAAGTGGTGATAGATAAGTAACATTTTTCCAGTAGGAGTTTACTGGTTGTGGGTTACATAACATTGTTGTAGCTGCTGATTGAAGGATGTTTCAGACTTCATACAACAGAGTTTTGGTTAGGCATATTCCTATTGCTGATCTTAGTGATTTCCCTGTTACATATAATTTATGTACTACTACACCAGTTTGAAGTCCATTATTAACCTTTTGCCAAATGTGAATATCATATGAGAAGAAGTTTCCCTAATGCTTTCAAACCTGGGTGAAAATAGGAGGACCCGATAACACAGGTCTTGGCACAATCTCTCAAACATCGTTTTGTATAATGGAGTTATATCCCTCTGCCATTGCATCTCGCCTTGCCTTCTTTGAATTTTCCACCTCAAAATCGGAAGGCTTGGCATCAATGATAGAAGAAAACAAAGCAACATTACTTTGAAAATTCTTAGGGGGATGACTCACTTGGAAAGAAGTCATTGGTGCTTCTACTTGTTCTTGTGCTGCTTGTAACATCCGAGTAAGCCATGTAGACTTCTTGGTTATGCTAGAAGTTAATGAGGGATCTACTGCTGCACTAGAACTTGGCTGAACTGTAGTTGGTACTAGGATATCTTTGTTGATTAGCACTTGGGACAACAATCTATTCACCCTCATCAACCTCCATAGGAGGCTCCTAAGATTTAGAGGACCAAGCATCCTCATCAAACTTCAATGTCTTGCCTCACTACTATCTTTTGCTGTGATGAAACATAGACCTTTTAGGCCTCGGAGAACTCACTATACCCCATAAACACACCCTTCAAGCTAGAGGGTTCAAGCTTCATCCTTTTCTCCTTTGGTACATGAATGTAGATAGGACTCCCAAACACCTGAAAATGAGAAACATCAAGTTTCTCGGAGTCTTTCATTCAACTCCTTGTGAGAACATTTGTTTAGAATGTAAACAAATCAACTGCATGCCTTTGCCCAAAGAAACATGGGTAAATCTAGGTTGTAATGTCCCCTTCTTATTAGTAATCAGCTCAGTAGCTCATCAGCCTATTCCGGAGATCCGTAGGCTCGTTGAGGTAAATTTAGGGTTTCCTTGCTTGGAGGTTTTGAGGCATTTCTAGGTGTTTACTATTTATGGCAGTATGCAGTTGTTAGTTCTTCAGTTCTTCTTTTCTCAGTTGGAGCAGTTGCCTGAGTTTGAGTTTTGGCTTTCAAAAGCAGTTGATGGTGAAATAATTCTTTTCAAGGCAATAATGTTATATTTTTCAGTTGTCCCCTTGGCCTAGTGATATAACTTCAAGTTGTGTTTAAAAGGTGGTCTTGAGGGGGTCGACTTCATTAAGGAGAAAAATGAATATTTAATAAAGCTTATGTTGTCTTGAAGTGGGATGCCACCTTTGAGGAGAATTAATAATTATTGAAATTTGAAAAGTTTCTATTATGGCTTTTGGCATCCCTTGAATGGAATTTGAAGAGTTTTCTCCTTTTCTATAAAAGTGAAGCTTTGCTCCAGCATTTGGTATCCCTGAACTTATGCTAATGTTATGCTGTCGAAATGACAACTTGGTTTCTACTTCGAAGGATGCTTACCTCCTAGTTTCAATCCAATTTCGTGTTTGAAATACAACACCTAGTTGGTTTTTATTGCTGCTTCTCATCCAGACTAGCAGATTGAGCCTCACAATTGAAGTTTTTGATGATATTTCCAGTTTTGGAGTTGCTGATACAGACATGGCTGAA
>VDFB02256132.1:194606159-194678380 GCA_007258455.2 Sequoia sempervirens
ACAATCCTTAGTGTATATTGTGTTAATATCACGATCATCTAATATATTCCTTATATATATTTATTATTATTATGTAGTGTCATCATGTAATCATCTAATTTATTTTTATTTAATAAATAAATTATGACGTTTTATAATGATCTAGATGTGAATAAAGGATAAAAGTACAAATTAAAGTAAAAAGAAATGCATTGAAATGACAAAATTAGTTTCTAATCTAATTAACAATATCGAAACACTATAAGTAACAAAACTTACATTTATTTTTATTCACATTAGTAAAATTTACATTTATCTTTTTCCAAATATAGAAAACAAAAATTAAAATACTATAAAGACATGTACTAATTATTGGAAACCATGTCTCAACTTACTGGCTTGACATTGGCAGCATTGTGTTCTTCCCTCTCTTTGTCGGTCAGACTATGCTCCATTGGTGATACTTCACTCTTTGTCTCCTCGACAAATCGATATCCCTTGCTGTGGCGTTGTGTTTACATTGTTGGCGAGGGTAGCTCATTTCGACTGGATGTCTCTTTGAAACTCTGAAACTTCGATGGAGTACTTTGTCAGTAGGAGGTTGCATTGTCGCCGAGACATTGGACAATGTCCCCTCGACACCCTGATGAGGCTTCATATTGGAGAGACCTAGATGCGTCGGCGAGACATTGTGAAATGTCTCTTTGACATGCCGACAAAAGTCCTAAACATTCTTGTCGATGTGACTTCGATTGTTCGTCGTGACTTTGGGAAATGTCTCTTCGACAAGTTGGCGAACCTGTTGAGCGGTAAAGTGGACATTGATGAGACATGTGTGTATCGGTGGGAGAAGCTGAAATCTCTCATCAACATGGTAATGGACTTGGTCGACAATGTATCGTGAGAAGCACATATCGGTGTGACTCAAGCAAATCGGCGAGAGATTGGAGTTTGTCTCTTCAACATGGCCTAATTTGGTAACTACTGTGTGTCGGTTGGTTTACTGTTATGAATGGGAACTGAATTGATATGTTTCCCATATGGGTCTGGCAATGCGGATTGATTGTAATTCTCGTAGGAAGGAAAATGCTCTAATGTGTAATGCATTCTAATAGTGCTTGAGAGTTGAGTTGTGATTCTGATGAGTGAAAACGAGATTGATCAAAATTGTTATGCTCCCTGAATTGTATGTGGTGAATTGACATCTGAGAGCAACAAATTGTAATTCTATATGTGGACTTTTTTCACTGTAATACAAAGTGTTTTTGCTTGGTGTGGTGGGTTTTTCTCCCGAAAGGGTTTTCCCACGTTAAATCTGGGGTCCATTCCGTGGTTGTGAAAAATTTGTTTTGCTCTTTTATTCCTTTAATGTGCATTCTTTTCTTAGAATTAACATTAGGAAAGTGTTTCTATACCTCTGCTTTCCTTTCACTAACTGCTATGTGACACTTGTTACTATTATGTAGTGTCATTATATAATCATCTATCTTTTTTTTTTTATTTAATAAATAAATTATGACATTTTATAATGATCTAGATGTGAATAAAGGATGAAACTACAAATTAAAGTAAAAAGCAATGCATCAAAATGACAAAATTAGTTTATAATCTAAATTATGACTAATCTAAATAAATTATGATGATCTAGATGTGAATAAAGGATAAAAATACAAATTAAAGTAAAAAGAAATGCATCGAAATGACAAAATTAGTTTCTAATCTAATTAATAATACTGAAACACTATAATTAACAAAACTTACATTTATTTTTATTCATATTAGTAAAATTTATATTTATCTTTTTCCAAATCTAGAAAACAATAATTACAATACTATAAAGACAAGTACTAACCACTACTCGACACTTGTTACTATTATGTAATGTCGTTATATAATCATCTAATTTATTTTTTATTTAATTAATAAATAATGACATTTTATAATGATCTATATGTGAATAAAAGATAAAAGTACAAATTAAAGTAAAAAAAAAATACATGAAAATGACAAAATTAGTTTCTAATCTATAATAAAATAAAGATAATTTTTTCTAATCTATAATAAAATAAAGATAATTTGTGCGCCAGGCAATTATAACAAATTACTATTGTGCGCAAAACAAGTATATAGCAAATTCTTGTCGTGGTTATTACGAAAATGACTGTAAACTAGGAAAAAAAGTGACAAGCACGCACCTGTCATCTCTATGCACACTGAAAACAATGGCCTATTTTTTGGGTCTTAAAATTCCTTTGAGTCGATATGATTTAAATCTTTTGGTCTAGAAATTTGTTCGCCAGCATTGCTATTGGCATTGCGGGTGATACACCAACGCAGCACTGCAATGATCGATTTGGCCATCTCCCTCCCCCGTGCTCTTCTTCCTAAATTTCACCGAATAGATCATCCATGCAGAGATAAGGTTACCATTTGGGTATTTCTCTACTTCCATTAATTTTCTAATCTAAAGTACAGTAAGTAGCTTCTAACATAGCTATTAAATTTCATTAATCAGGCTGCAAACTTGTGTGGGCTATCATCTTCAATTTATGGGAACCCCTGCACGGTTCAGGTCCATAGGCATACTTCAAGGGTTCGGAAACTTACGCAGCTAGAAGCTGCAAAACTAAGTACAGGTATGTTGCAGTAGCTTATTTTTTTAACATATGGGGCAATATTAGTATATTGTGTTTTTGGTCTGTAAGCTGTTTGATACTCTGTGGGTATCTGCAGTGACACCTGCTTTTGACCGAGAGCTTCGAGCAGTGCTTGAATTGGCTAGTGATGAGGAGCTTTCTGAGGTTGTGGATAGTTTATATGGCCAAAGGTCAATTCTACTGCCCTTTTTCTCTTTTTGTAATTAGCATAGATCAAGTATGGCTGTAGTACGTTTTCTGTTTTAAGGCCATATAGGCGATTCTTCACGTTTTGAAAGTGTGGAAGGATTGCATTAAGATTGTTTAATGCGTCGTTCTTAGGTCAATTCCATCGCAAGTACCCAAGCGAATGCTCCACTGTAAATGGCTATAAAAGCTAAAGGTGGTTTTTAAGGTCACAGCCAAGCCACCATACACATGAGTCTTCTGTTGTGAGAAGAAGGGTCCTTTTTCACTTTACCTACTATACAGTAATCAAATTTTATACCTCTTACATTTGAACCTTATACACAAGAAGTACTCAATGACTAGTTAATGTTAGATTTGACCATGGTTTGGTTTTACAATATATCACTTAAGCTAAAAAATTCAACGAAGTGGATTTGTAAAGCATTTAAAGCTTTAACCTGTAAAGGTTTACCTTGAGCAACTGACGTTTGTTGAAAATTAATGAAGATGCTTGAAATCTGAGAGCCTTTCAGCCTGGTACTGATTAGTTAATTTAGAGAAAGGAATTCAATTTACCGTAACAAGCTCTAGTGGGACACGGTTCTCTTCGTTCATCCATTTCAATGAGAATGTTTTCTTATATTTTTGTTTTTTTAATCTTGGCAAGATTAATGCAGATAATCTCTTATGTTTCCTTATCTGGGATGATTGCTGCAAGTTGTATTTTTAAATCTTTTACATTACCTGGATATTTACGATCCACAAATTTGCATTCCTTGTGGATGTAATCTCATTCATTATTTTCTAGCCAGCATTCCCATCTAGTGTCCTTGTTCGAGGCACATCTTAGCTCAGCTGGAGGGACTATCAAGCAAGCTGGAGCTGTCAACGGTGATTGGGACCCAGCAAAGCTTCTGGCATCTGGTCCTGTCTTTAATGTGCAAGAGAAATGAATCCAAGGCGGATGAAGTGTGATCAGTGATGCACTGTTTCGTACTCTCCAATGATTTACTGATAAATATAATTGTATTACATACAAAGTTTATAGCAGCTATCAGATTCAAATTTTCTTGTTAGATAGTGGATCAAGGAACTATTGTCAAGATTCTGGTAAGGACAGAATGACTCAGTTATTGAGCATTGGTAATATTTAGATTCCAAAATAGCAATAACTTGTGCTGGTCTGCTTGTAAAAGATCATTTTGGTCATGAATGATTGCAAAGTATGCAAAATTAAAATCTTCTATTCCATAAAAATATCATGCTGGTGTGGAGTATCATTTACACGTACACGTCCCTAGCTTGCAAGTTACATAGCCATTACCACTGCAGATGAAGGCTGCTGAGTGGCTTGTAGAGTAATCCTCTAAAGTATGCCCTGCTTTATGACCTTTTGATGACTTTTCAATGCCGAAGTGTTTCACTATTGGTTCAGCTACTCAGAATGTGCACTAGTGGATGATTTGGTTGGTTATGCCATGTCAAAAATGCACCTGAATTCTGCTCTTAAAACCTTGGCGGAGCTTACTAATAACTTTGCCATGTTTTTCATGATGTTTAGCGAACTTTTGCTGGTTTATGCCACAAAAAAGTATGCCTCCCTTTGGTCTGATTTTTCATTTATGCCAGGCACGGATCATTCAAACTTCTGCCACTTTTTAACTGTCTTGAGCACAGTTCAAAAATGGCTGAACCATACAAAAAGTGCATTACACCTTTGAAGATTGGCAATTTCTTCCTGAGCATGTGCCAAAAGCTACTTAATCCTTTTCTTGGGTGGAATTTTCCATGGTTTGAACCACTTAAATGTGTGCCTTCTTTCGGAATTTACTTCTCTTTCATGTGCTGGTAGAATTCACCAAGGTTTATGTCCCATTTTTCTCATGATTGGCGTGGATTTGTGAGGGTTATGCCATACTTAAAGTGCACTCTCTCATGATTGCTTTCAAACTGCAGGAAGATGGTGGAGGTCACTTAAAAGTATTGCCACATTTTCAAGTTTTACGTGGAATTGTTCTTGGTTTATGAATGACTCTGAGTGGAGTTTTTATTGCATCCAAAAGTGTGCCCAACTACTTGACTACTCTGCTTCTATGCTAGCACTGGATTTATGGTAAAATGCCCTTGCATCCTGTCGGGGCAGAAATCTGCAGGCCTGTTGCCATCAAAAGTGCATCTCCAAAACTTGCTTATCCTCTGATTTTATCTCTTCATGAATGCTGTTTGAAATACGCTTAGACTTCTGCCCTATTTGATGCCGGCTGATATCTTATCATTGCTTAGTCTTTAACAAGATTGAGGTGACCATCTTTTCCCTGCAAAAATTGTATGTTGAAAGGACCAAAGACAAGATGGCTTTGTAGATTAACTAGAAGATCACAAGTTTTAATGGATGGGCAATTTGACAGTTGATTGACAATAAAATGACACAAGGAGTATGAAATTTGAGTTTTGTAGGGGTACCAACAGCTATCAACTTGTGAAGCCAAATAACCTCACAAATAGCAAAAGAGGCTTCTATGTATTTTGCTAGTGGTTGAATTCAATGCTACTATCGCATATTCCTGCTAAACTAGGATATTATGTCAGATCTGAAGCTGAAACAAAAACCTGAAATGCTTTTCCTTGCACCAGCGTCACCTGCCCCAATTTGAATTCACAAAGCCATGCAACATTATCTCTCCATCTCCAACATATCTTAACCCTATAATGAATTGTGCCCTTCAAATGTTGGAGCACATGCTTTGCAGTAGTCTAGTGAATTTGCCTTAACTCAACCATGAATTGGCTCAATGTATTCATTACCAAGCAAATATTCAATTGAATACTCACCAGATATATGAGGGAACCTATCAACTACCTGTACACAAAGAATCCACCAAATCTAATTTTGAACCTACAATCAACTTCAGATTTGGAAGCATTGGAGTAGCAAGGGGCTTACAATCCATCTTCTCAATTATTTTTAGAATTTCTACTTTGTACTTCCCTTGACCTAGGAAGACTTCTCTTGTACCCTACAACACCTCAAAACCCATAAAATAATGCATAAGGTTGACATCCTTCATACCAAACTCGAAGGCCAACTCCCCCTTGCGCTATGCTATGAGCTTCTTACTGCTACCTATAAGGATTGGATATTGACATACAAGACTAAACTAAAAGATCAAATTTATCAAATAGATAGTAAATATTAGGATTTGCAGCAGTTTTGGTGAAGCTCAACTTCAACAAGTACTCATAAATCTGTGAGAACCAAGCATGTGGTGTTTGCTTCAGCCCATACAGGGCCTTCTTCAAGCTCCATACATGGGTCTCTTATCCATGAACCTCAAACTCCCTAGGCTGATTGATATCTTCTTCTATTTTACCATACAACAAAGTTGTCTTTACATCAATTTGATATTAGGACCAACTGAAAAAAGATGCAAGAGACATAATTACCGTGACAAAAATGGATCTTGCAATTAGATCAAAGTTCTTATCATAGTCAACTCTCTCTCTTTGAGAGAACCCTCGTGCAATGAATCTAGCCTTGTATTTCTCTATGCTCCCATCTGTTGCGACCTTGTACAACCACTTGGAATCAATTATTGATTTCCTATTTGGTCTTGACCTAAGTGACTGGTTTGGGTATGGGTACCAGAACCCGGTATGGCAGTACGGCAATTTCTTTTTTTCCTTGGGTACGGGTACAGGAATATATATATATATATATATGTTCAAAATAATAAATTATAAGAACAGTGATACTCATAATTGCCAATAAATAGAATATGTAAATACCTCATATATATATATGTTCTAAGTAATAAATTATAAGAACAGTGATACTCATAATTGCCAAGAAATAGAATATTTAAATACCTCATATTCATAATTTGCAAAAACGAAAATACATGTCAATCAGTCTTATCATGTGAAAAATATACAGTTTCAGTATGGGTTTACTTGCTGCCCCTATTTACAAGTGGTGATAGATAAGTAACATTTTTCCAGTAGGAGTTTACTGGTTGTGGGTTACATAACATTGTTGTAGCTGCTGATTGAAGGATGTTTCAGACTTCATACAACAGAGTTTTGGTTAGGCATATTCCTATTGCTGATCTTAGTGATTTCCCTGTTACATATAATTTATGTACTACTACACCAGTTTGAAGTCCATTATTAACCTTTTGCCAAATGTGAATATCATATGAGAAGAAGTTTCCCTAATGCTTTCAAACCTGGGTGAAAATAGGAGGACCCGATAACACAGGTCTTGGCACAATCTCTCAAACATCGTTTTGTATAATGGAGTTATATCCCTCTGCCATTGCATCTCGCCTTGCCTTCTTTGAATTTTCCACCTCAAAATCGGAAGGCTTGGCATCAATGATAGAAGAAAACAAAGCAACATTACTTTGAAAATTCTTAGGGGGATGACTCACTTGGAAAGAAGTCATTGGTGCTTCTACTTGTTCTTGTGCTGCTTGTAACATCCGAGTAAGCCATGTAGACTTCTTGGTTATGCTAGAAGTTAATGAGGGATCTACTGCTGCACTAGAACTTGGCTGAACTGTAGTTGGTACTAGGATATCTTTGTTGATTAGCACTTGGGACAACAATCTATTCACCCTCATCAACCTCCATAGGAGGCTCCTAAGATTTAGAGGACCAAGCATCCTCATCAAACTTCAATGTCTTGCCTCACTACTATCTTTTGCTGTGATGAAACATAGACCTTTTAGGCCTCGGAGAACTCACTATACCCCATAAACACACCCTTCAAGCTAGAGGGTTCAAGCTTCATCCTTTTCTCCTTTGGTACATGAATGTAGATAGGACTCCCAAACACCTGAAAATGAGAAACATCAAGTTTCTCGGAGTCTTTCATTCAACTCCTTGTGAGAACATTTGTTTAGAATGTAAACAAATCAACTGCATGCCTTTGCCCAAAGAAACATGGGTAAATCTAGGTTGTAATGTCCCCTTCTTATTAGTAATCAGCTCAGTAGCTCATCAGCCTATTCCGGAGATCCGTAGGCTCGTTGAGGTAAATTTAGGGTTTCCTTGCTTGGAGGTTTTGAGGCATTTCTAGGTGTTTACTATTTATGGCAGTATGCAGTTGTTAGTTCTTCAGTTCTTCTTTTCTCAGTTGGAGCAGTTGCCTGAGTTTGAGTTTTGGCTTTCAAAAGCAGTTGATGGTGAAATAATTCTTTTCAAGGCAATAATGTTATATTTTTCAGTTGTCCCCTTGGCCTAGTGATATAACTTCAAGTTGTGTTTAAAAGGTGGTCTTGAGGGGGTCGACTTCATTAAGGAGAAAAATGAATATTTAATAAAGCTTATGTTGTCTTGAAGTGGGATGCCACCTTTGAGGAGAATTAATAATTATTGAAATTTGAAAAGTTTCTATTATGGCTTTTGGCATCCCTTGAATGGAATTTGAAGAGTTTTCTCCTTTTCTATAAAAGTGAAGCTTTGCTCCAGCATTTGGTATCCCTGAACTTATGCTAATGTTATGCTGTCGAAATGACAACTTGGTTTCTACTTCGAAGGATGCTTACCTCCTAGTTTCAATCCAATTTCGTGTTTGAAATACAACACCTAGTTGGTTTTTATTGCTGCTTCTCATCCAGACTAGCAGATTGAGCCTCACAATTGAAGTTTTTGATGATATTTCCAGTTTTGGAGTTGCTGATACAGACATGGCTGAAAGTCAATTTCACTTGCAGCTCTTATGGTGATTTTTATTTGATGATGGGTATTTGATCATATGATTTCTATGCCTTGGGCGACCCCTCTTAGAAGTTTGCAGATTTTACTTTGGAGTTTCTGATTTTCTATGTCAAAATCGCCCCTCAAGGAGGGCCGTACCTTTCATTAATGGCCTTGGGATTCGTGTCAAATTAAAAGGGATGATTTGATGCAGTTTCATGATGTGTTCTTGGGTGCCATATTCTTAGAGAACATTTGCAAAAGATTTCAGCCAATTCGGAGGTAATTTGGTGAAGTTATGAGTATTTTTGTGAGTTTATAGCTTGCTGATACAAAATTCCAGTTTGCAGATTTTACATCAGATTTATTATAGTTTGAGTTTCCAGCTCTTTCCTTAATAAGTTGGGTAGATATCTAGTGTGAATTCATCCAGTTCTTATGTGCTTAAAAGCTATTGTAATTCTCTTGTAATTTGCAGCTCTTTCTCATATTGTAAGATTGTAAGCAGTAGTACTGTTCCAGTCGTTTATTGCTGCAATTATTTCTTTATTTTCACATTAAGCACCCCTAGATGGTTTACCGTCAGTGTGGAGAATGAATGTCTAATCTCTCTTGTACCCACTGTCAAGTGGTGAATCCCCACTCTTGAGTGGATGCTCGCCGCAGCGGATGAATTAGTAGTTTGAGTTTTCTATGGTTGGTTATCCGCCTAAGTTCGTTTCAGTTTGTAATTAGTACTCCACCTTATGTTAGCACCTCGCCTTTCAAAGGATCTTGTGTGCACATTCTTGGCGTTGAGTTTTATCTTTTACCTTCAATTGTATTCAGTTTCAGTCATGGAGTTATTTAGATCCTAGGGATCCTCTGACCATATGCCCGCCCCTCTTCCTTCAGTGGTTTTAGGGCGCATTCTTGGTTAGAGTTACTATTCAACATCGTTTTGGTTTGGAGCTAACCTTAACGAGTGCATGTTACATTGTAATTGTCATTGAAAATCAAGAAAAAAATTGAGAGGGTATATTTCAGTGGTATCAGAGCAGAAGACCCTTCCATCCTGTGACTTTTAGCAGTCAGTTGTCTGATGAGTGATAGAGAAACCAGACCATTCACCAGAAGTTAGGCCAGAATTTAGCATTAGTTCCCACCCATTCCAGAGGCAGACACATTTTTAGAAGCTCTAAGAGATCTTGGTAAAACGGTTGAAGGTACTGAGAAGACAGTTGAAAAAAATTGAAAACATGTTAGAAAGTCTGAGGCAAGCTTATGAAGAAAAGGAGGTGTTGATGCGGTTTTTGTGACCATACCAAACAGGCAGAACAAAATAGTTTTGGGGCTACTCCGTCCTCTCTTGATCAAAGTATTCCATGCGCTAAGATTGCAAGAAAGTTCGCATGTTCAACTCCAAGGTTCCTTTAGTGCGAATAGACCCAGTTTGGTTGATGTGTATTGCTGTGTTCGTACGAGGGGACTTACACAATTGTCCAGATTTCTTGCAGTCAGCAGCTAATGTATGATATTGAAGGGGAATTCTTACGTGTATGATTTGGCAATGTGCTCTCTCTCCTAAAACTAATCAGAAAGTACGGAAAGTAAAGGGGATAAGGGCCTAAGAAATTTATACTCTATTCTAAATGCAGGGTATGTGGGGCTTCGTCTCAATAAACTTCAACCGGATTTCACCTAGCCTCCGTCGGACAGCCTCAGCAAAATCGGTGCAATCTTCAAAGGGGATAGCGAAAGGTGTTCAAGTTATAGTTTAACATACGTACACCATCAGAACAACGCATATAAGTATGTAAGCCATAACCGAAGCTAAACACAAGATAATGTCCAGTTGACCACGCAAGGCAGACTTATCATCAACAAGCCGCTAGTGGTATGGAATAAAGTAAAGCTATCTCGATAAAACACCACACACCGAAGTAAGCTACTTGCATGAATCTAATCTACTTGGATACGAAAGGAAGAAGAAACCTTGCTAGCATTTCATGACAAGACGAATTTCATCATCAATGAAAAGATCTATTATCATAAAATGTGTTACACAACAATCTCCTCAAAAGTTTTCAAAGGGAAAACTTTCTTTCTTCTCCAAATTATGCAAAATGCTCTACAATACTACACTATCTAGCTCTCTCAATGTCTACTCTGATTCTAACTGATCTTCTAATATTCTGATTCTAATGAATTACAAATGAGGGGGACTCCCCCTTTTATAGCTAGCCAAGTCCCAAAGGACGGCTAGGGTTACAATCAATAGAGTGGCCAGAATCGTGCCACCTCAGCCCTAACCCTAAAAACTGCCAGAATAGGAAGTGGTACATTAAATGAATCAAAGATTCCCACTCACTCCCAAAATAGCAAATGCAATAAATGCTCCATACTCAGTCTTCTAGAAGATCCTCGTCCAGTAGTGTGTTCCCATTAGCCTTCTCTCTGACTGCCAACTCAACAAATCTGCCAAGTACGGCCTCAACCTCATGAACTGAAATAGGCGGAACACAATCCAAGAAACTCTAACAGGTATTTGAGTCTCGTGCCTCGTACAAGATTTTCTCAAGCAGCCAATGAGTCCTGCGTGTTCTGGAAGTGGAGATGTAGCAGATTTTCAAAGAATCATCTACGAAGGTCTTAACATCTGCGAAGAAGGGAACCAGCAAACCCTCAAATTATCAAAACTTATCTCATCTGGATTCAGCCGCCTAGCAAATATGGCCTCGAAGGTGTTCTGAACTCCATCTATGATATTGGCCATAGCCTTGTGTACCCTGGCTGAATCTGCCTGTGCTGCATCGAAGAAGCCACGCCCTGTGATAGCCGAAGAATACCACCGAGAGAAATCATATCGGTCATTCGCCCGAATGACACCTCCATCAATCGACAGCTGCAATGGCACATGCTCAAACACCTCAAAGATGACTGGATCACCTTATACGATGGATGAAGCGTAAGCCCCCAAGCATGATCCACACATCCATCGGGTGTCAAAATAGAGGGCGCTGAAGGCAAGGCAAGGTCCTCCATAAACTTCTGTCTCAGTCACGGACCCACAGGCCCATTTTATGCGCCTCTGTGCCATCCTCCCCAAACTCTACTAAGCCCGGTCGACTCTCTAGGAATATCCGCCGGAGGCCTCTATTCTTGGTATCCACGCCTCGAGAGCGAGACAAGCTGCTGAACATATCCAACTGCGCCTTGTGTTTCGTTTCAACTTCTTATATTTTCCTTCTTTCTTGAACAATCCTATCTTTGAGGGGCAAGGAAGGAGTTATCCACCTCCTCAACAATCACGAAGCACCGGTAAAGTCCCAAGTCAAGTGGTGACCACATAATTTACCGGAGGCGCTGTTCCGATCCGCACTTTCGACTCGTGGGGCCGATAGCGTGAGAATCACAGAGAGCCATCCTCATCCAGTGGAGATCTTAGCTTTGTGCCTTCCTTCTTGATTGGAGACAGCAGTCCGGTTCAAAACTCTTCCATCTCAAATTTGCTGGATCAATCTCCTCACTCGGGCTTCTTCTCATTTCCCCATCTCTAAGCCAATCGGGCACCTCCTTATAATAGTATATCCGAAGGGCTTATGTTGTGCCTCGACTTCTCTAGCACGATTTCCGCTTCTTCTTCATTAAAGGGCTCATTTGTCCTCAGTGGGTGAGTGTCTCGACACTATATCATCATCATGCAGCTATCATTCATGGCAGCCTCTAACTCACGCTTTGGCGAGGGTCAGTAATGGTCCCCTCATCATCCTGCTGATCAATCCTAACAGGTACATTGGCACTCTGGCCAATTGACTCCCTCCGTGGAGGCTGAATATCATCCTGTATCTCTGGTACCTGATTCATTGCAATTCTCTGATCAACAAATAAAGACACCTCCTGTATGCTTGGAGAACGTGTCTCCAAAGGTACTGCCACTGTGACTCGTGGAGGCTCTGGCTGAACTAACTCTTTCTTTCTGGACTCTGGACCCCGTGTAATCTGTTTCTTCCTTCCTGTGGTGGGCGTCCTGTGACCTCCCATCATATTGTAAGTCAAGGCAATTGACCTACTTTTCAATCTATTCACTCTCCTGTCAACCCATGCCCTGGTGAATGTCATAACTGGGATGGAAAGAGTATCAAGATCAGCAACCTCGGGCTCTGACCAATCAACCAAGTAGGAAATTGAATTATCTAGAACAGCATAGTGGATAGACAACATCCCTTATGCTCATTGACTGGTCGGAACGGAACTACCTCCTCCGGTCGAGGTAATCGACGAACATTCTCTTCACTCACTTCAAATCATCTTGCATCGCCCAATAGAAATCCTCAATGGTGGCCTTATGTTTAAACTCCTCAAATGAGGGCAATTGATGTTATGGTGTAGGTCATAGATCTTTGTCGGCCTAATTATGATATGAGAAATGATAAGCTGAAATACGCCACCGGCTTCCCTAGCTGCCTGTATCGAAGGACACACCTCATCCGAGTTGCCCATCACAATTGGAAACTCTATCCCCCCTTTCTTCTTTTTCTTCTGGATTTTGTCAAAGGCAAGCAATTGTCTGGATACCTCTAACATTATTATCTTATCGGTTGGGTACTTAGGCAGCCTATAAGGGTATGAAGAAAATCCTTGCAGCCTAATATATGAAAATCTTGGAAACTGTATAAACCAGCACCCATACCTCTCAATTAGCTCTTGGGCATCCCTAGAGATTCTGTAGTGTAACCTCTCCTGAAGCAGCCTCGTAATGTACATGGTGAATGAATCGTTGACATGCTTGTAGTGGGTTGTGCTCGACAGGTGCAACTGTGTACACGCCTCATGGATTTTGAATTGATGAGAGCCACAACCGACGGGTTCCTTGTAAGAAATTCCTCTGTACCTCGTCATCCGTGCCAACATATAAATGAGATAGGAACTCATGTAAAACGTTTTAGTCCTCCGCAAGCTCAGGAGTTGCTCATGTATATTGTCGCTGATCATCTCAGCCCAATTGACATAATCCTTGCCTTCCAACACCAGGTTGATGTAATAAAACATCCACGGCTCAAAAATATAAGACTGAGGGCAACCACCTACCCTGCTCAGCATCATGATAAGATCACAGTATTCTTGCTTTAGGTCCTCTGCTATGATCTGCTTCGGCAACTTCGCACGAGATGGCTTAGGAGTGCTCATCCAGTGAGTGTTAATTGTATCCATGCACCGTTCAAAAGCAGAAGCATACATCCGCTCCGCTCGCTCCCTGGACTTGTAAATCATGTTTCTATGCACCGGGATCCCGAAAGCTTCACCAATGGCTGCCGGAGTGAGATTGGCAAGTACTTGGCCATCTGGTGACATGATCGACCGGTGTTCTTTCTCGTAGCAGTTGGCGCATTCCATTATAAGCTCCGAACACCGAATAGCTGGCGGAAAACCAGCAGCTGCATATAATCCACTTCGGACGATGTTGTGCGAAGTGACCGAAGCCCGATGACTTCCAATCCCGAACAGCCTGTTCTTGAAGGTCTCCAAGTTGACGGAGCCCAGGTTCGTGTCTGTCAACTTGCCCAATTTCGAAATGAACTTTGATTCTTGCATGAACGTTTTGCTGAGCTTCTTGATCATAGCCTGTCTTGAGGCACCATTGTCCTTTCCGGTTGTCCTCGCTTCAGCCATCTGCAACATAACAAACGTTCATCAGCAATTAGATTAAATAAAATAAGGCATTGTAGGGGCTGTAGTCGGATTCTAGAAGCTGCAATAATTTTCATGCTTGCAAACCTCAGCTTCTTCCTTGAATAAATTTGAATTCCGACACTTAGAGCAAGTTTCTAAGTGAACTTTGATGACTTTACTTCACAATCAGCAAATTGAATGACCTTGTATCAGCAATCAGCAATTTTAACTACTTCGTATCAGCAATCCCACACTAGCAAGTTCGTACTTTAAAAGTTCCTCAATGTTTCATCTCAATACAAGGCGTCCCTTCCAACTTTACTTCAGCAATGGCGTTTTACTTCACTAAGCTTAATTAATATAAGCAAGTACGAATCCAAATTCTTAGCAACCGGCGTACTTACTTTAGCAATGAATCAGATTTCAGCCACTAGCAAAGTCGTACCTCCTTCAACTGTCAGCACAAGCAACTCTGAACTTCAGCAAAAACCTCCTTAGCAATGGCGTACCTTTCTTCACTTTCACTCCTCAGCAAAATTCGAACTTCAGCAACTTAAGGCGTCCTCTTCTCAGCAACTCTCAAATGCGCCTCCTCAGCAACTTGCACTCTTTAGCAAAATTCGAACTTCTCCAAGCAACAGTCAGACTTAGCAACTTTGCCTTTCTCCAGTTGTGAAAATGAGTGAAAAACTTCTCCATTTTATAGCTAGAATTCGAATTCTAGAAGACGTTAATTTTAGCCAGTGCCATTAAACTCCACTACTCCACTTCAAGAATTCGAATTTTCCCTCTCTGATGTTCCTGACACTTGTCTCCAGTCGTCGGGAATATTATTCTTCTAGAAACTTGACTTTGACTGGCGCCTTGGATTTTGCTTTAATTCATCTTCTTTTAACTCACCAGCCGGAGCTCTGTCACTTGAATTCAAATTTTTAACTTCATCATCTGCTCTGGAAAATTCATCTTCGAAGAATTTAATCACAATTATCTAGGCAACTCCCTTCGTATTCATCGTTTGAAGAAAATTCACTTTGAAAACACATTTTATTTACGTTTGCCTTAGAAAATTTGAAATTCTCCCTTAGGAAAATTCATAATTCAAGCACTGATTAAATTCCTCACTGAAAAAGTGTCGGCGAAGCTTGAAAGATTTGGAAATCCATTCATCATCGCAAACGTCCGGTACCCAGAAGAAAATTTTCGTCAGAATGTCTCGAATTCATGGGTACCCAACGAACGGGTTCGTTTAATTTTTCGAATTTTGAACCTTAGAAAATTATTATTTCCATCATTTAAATTCGTTCTTCGCCTGTGATCACTCTGTGTTGCCCAGACTTCTTGAAAAATTTGAAGAACTTGAATTATCCTTGTCTCTGACTCCATCATTGAGAAAAGTTGCTCGTGCTCTGAGAATTTTCATCAACTTGAAGCTCTAGGCGTATTTTCCAAGGAAAATAAATTTGCCTTAGAAAATATTTTAAAATCCTCTTGCACTTTTGAAAACTTGCCTTAGAAAAATTTTGATTGCCAGTGGAGAGGAATCTTCATTTAGAACATTTTATATCAACTTCATTCCCGGCACGCCTTGCACATTTCATCCTCACCTCATCCCGTATCACTCCACACTTAGAAAAAGTTCATTTAAAAGCCCAACGCCTTAGAGAATTTTTTTACACTTAGAAAATATTTTGTCTCCCCTTGAGGCGCCTAGCACATTTCAAAACATTTCAACGCCTTCAAGATTTTTAAAATCACCTTATAACTCCCTTCAAACATTGGCGCATACTTCACTTGACATTTTATTCTCCACACTTTCAAATATTTTCCAACGCCTAGCATATCACCTTAGGCGTCCAACACTCTTGGAGAAATCACGCCTAGCAAAATTATCTAAGGCCCACCACCTTGGGCGCACTCTAGCCATGAAGGAGGATAGCGCCCAAGCTTTCACCACCTTTCACCATGTTTAGGTAACATTTTTACCTTACTTACCACTTGTATTTACCATTTACCATCCAAACATGGGCGCATTTCCTTGTAGGAGGAGGACGAACTTGCAAATGCCTTCATGTGGCTTTTCAACTTCCGTTTTTTGTCTTGACATGCATGATTTGGGCGCATTTTGGAGGGTGAGGAGGATAAAACGTGTTGACTTGTTGACTCTCTCTTCCTTTGGGCGCATTTCCATGTAGCAGATGGATGAAACTTCTCCAACGTCTTTGGGTGACCCTTCACCTTCCGTTTTTTGTCCTCACATGGCCCAGTTTGGGCGCATTTTAGCCTTGGAGAAGGATGAACAATCTTTGACCTTGTTGACTCTTTGCAAGTTGGGCGCATTTTCTCTTGTGTGAGGGATAAACATCAACCTTGGGCGCATTTCCTTGTTGGAGGCGGATTTTCATGTTTGACTTTGCTTTGACCACCTTGAATTTTGGGCGCATTTTCATGCTTGTGAAGGATGGGCGCATTCTGATGAGGGTGGCGGATTTTTCATACTTAGAATTTTTTTTCAACTTTCCTTCTTTCATTTTGGGCGCATTTTGCCCCTGCTGCAGGATGAAAACCTTTGACTTTTGTTTGACCTTTTTCAAACTTGGCGCATTTAGGCCTGTCTACTGGATGAAGTTCAAACTTAGAATTTTAATGCCTCCTCATCAACTGGGCGCATTTTCCTATGCCTGCTGGACGAAGTTTTGGACTTAGAAAATTTTCTATCACCCTCGCCAGCTTACGTGCCCTGCTATTTATAGTAAGTTCTGAATTTGCGCCTTTGAAGCTCGGATCAACTTGAAATTTTGAACGTATCCTCGACTTTATCAATTTGTTGTGCGCCGCCACTTTGATCACCACCTTTATTTATAGCTTGTTTCTGAAGGTGGCTTACTATAAATAGTAAGCTCTTGTTTCGATAGCTCCCAAGCTCCGATCGAGTTAAATTTGAATGAGGCTCCTCACCACGCGACCTTCTTGACAACGACGCATGCAACGATTTACTATTTTTAGCATGTTTCCAATTTGACTTACTATAAATAGTAGTGCCCGTTTGTCTGAAATTTCACCCGGAGTAGCTCAAGGACTGACGATGCAGTGGTTTACATCGGTTTAGAGATTTTGACTTTTGATGCCTATTTTTGAGCTCTGAAACCCTTACATTGCATGCGTATCAAAAGATCTGCGTTTGCTTCGTTTACGCCCGCGTGATCATTTCATTGAATCACGAGAGGCGGGTGGCGGTGCCGGGACACACCTGCTAAAATAGCAAGTTCCTTCTTGAGTGAGAATCCTCGTTTGCATGTCACACCATCGCGAAGCTCTCGAAAAACCCATCAGGAATCACGACATGCACATGCAAACCCTAAAATAGCCTCGGAGATCCTCGAAAGTGGTCATCTCGACTTGCATGTTATATCGTCGCGAAGGTCTCAAAAACCCAGAAGGAATATCCGACATGCAAAGAAAATCTCTGCATCTGGACCCTGAAATTCGTGCCGGAAGCCGGACCGCTAAAAATAGTAAGCTGTCCGTTTTTGCTCAAATTCGGCATGCAAGCAGTCTGATGTACTCTGAATGTAATGTGATGATCGGAATCTCAAAATAGCTGACAAATTGCCCAGAATTGCAGACTTACTAAAAATAGTAAGTACCTCGGAATTCGATGAAATTTGGCTGGAAGCCCGCTGGATGCCTGCTGACAACATTGTTAAGTTCAATTTTCAATTTACTGACTTTACTTGACCTTGATTTGGCCAGAAACAATGAAACCCTAATTTTAGACTTGGCCAATATTTTGCGTTTATGCTCAATGACGGACACAACCCCCCCGAAAGACGGACACCAGAAAAGAGACAGAGCGAGAGAGAGAGAAAAACCCAAGCCAAAAGACCGGAACGGAGCAAAAATTAGGGGGGTCCCCATCTTGAATGGGGCGATGTGTGAAAAGGTCACAACAGGAGGCAAGAATGGAGAAAAAGTTTGACGGGATGATCGACATGATGTCCCGATTATTGTCCAAGTTGGATCAGGAAGCAACACAAAATATCATTCAGCCCCAAAATAATCAAATTGGTGAAAGCAGTGGAGTTAATGGGAATAACAGTAATGGCAGTCCTGAGGTGAATAGAAGAGATAGAATTGTGGGTCAGCACATTGCAACCACTAGTGGGTCCTCCTCTAGACCTCTTTTCCCTACTTTCACTTCAAGGGAAGAGCAACAACCAGTTGAAGCTGCAACACCTTTTGTTGATGATGCACGACAAACTTATATGGAATATGCTTCCTTACCTCCTGATATGAGAGATGCTTGGACCTTTGATCAATACATGAATCAAAGGAGTAGGAGAAATGGTGGAAGGAATGAGCAATGTCCTCCTATGATGCCTAGAAATGATTTTTATCAAGCTTTGGGAAAGATAACTTTGGAACATTTTGATGGTAGTAATAAGTGTATAGCTAGATCATGGGTGCAAAAATTGGATAACTATCTTTCACTTAGACCAATGCTAGAGGAAGATGCAATTAAATTTGCCACATTGCACTTGGATGGAGTGGCTCACGAATGGTGGACTCATGGTTTGGTCACTCTTGGCCATAACCTCATCCGCACCTATGATGAGTTTACCAAGAAGTTGATTGAAAGATTTGATACCAAGGATCCTGATTTGAGATTTTGAGAATTGGCGTAGCTGAAGCAACAAGGATCTTTAGAAACTTATGTGGCTGATTTTCGGAGATTATCAGTAATGGTGCCTAACATTACTGAGAGAAGATTTGTGGATTTATTTTTTGAAGGTTTAATGGAACCTTTGAAGGGATGGGTCAAAGCCTTTGATCCACCAACCTTAGATGAAGCCATCAAGAAAGCAAGGAGCATGGAGTTGGCAGCCCCAAGGCCCAAGTTTCATTCAAAACCTTTTAGTCATAAGAAGGATAAAAAACATTCTTCAAATCTGCCAAAGAAGTTTCCACCAAAGATGTCAAAAGAGCTTCGAGAGCAACTTAGAAAAGATGGTGTTTGCTACACTTGTCGTGAGCCTTGGGTTAAGGGTCACCGTTGCTATGGAAGAGGCAAAGCACATCAAATGGAGGACTATTCTAATTATGGATCAGAATTTGATTCGTCTAATCAGCAATACAAATCAACAAGTAGTGATGGTGAAGAAGCTCCAGAAGAGAAGCTCAATGAAGTTGGAGATGGTAGTGCTTTAGCACAACTATCAAGTTTCCAAAAAAATGAATCCTTTCGGATTCATGGAGTGGTTGACTCGCAAAGGATTGTTGCTCTAATTGACACAGGAGCAACTCATAATTTTATTGATGAAGGATTAGTAGCCAAAAGAGGTTTAAAGATTGAAGAATTTGAAGGCTTCAAGGTAATGGTTGTAGATGGTTTTACCATGTCTTGCACAAGAAAGATTCCTAACCTTTCTATGCAATTAGGAAATTATGAGGTGAAAGATGATTTTTTTATGTTGTTGGAATTGGAGATACAAATGTTGTGTTAGGTATACAATGGCTGCGATCTCCTGGTGAGATCACATTGAATTTGCAAACTATGGAGCTGAAATTTCAGTCAAAAGGAAAGAACGTTGTTTTAAGAGGGATGTCTAATGGGTGCCCTCAAATAGTGTCTTTGAAAAGAATGGAAAGGCTGATCCGTCATGATCAAGTTGAATGGGCAACAGAGTGTATGGTCCTACCAGCTAATCCAGTGGAAGAGAAGAGGCAATATCATCCTGCTATCCAAGCCTTACTTACCAAGAAGAGTAAAGTCTTTGGTAGCCTACCTCCTAGGAGACCTCCTGAAAGAGGTTTTGAGCATGTGATTGAAGTAGAAGAAGGAGCAAAGCCCATCATCACCACGCCTTACCGTTATCCCAAGAAGCAGAAAGATGAAATTGAGAAAGCTATCAAAGAGCTTTTGGAGATGGGTTTTATTCGGCCAAGCAAAAGCCCTTTTACTTTAGCAGTGGTGTTGGTAAAAAAGAAAGATGGAACAATGCGTATGTGTGTTGACTACCGCGCATTAAATTAGAAGACCATCAAGAATAGATATCCTATTCCTAGGATAGATGAGCTTATTGATGAGCTTCATGGGGCTATGTTTTTCTCGAAGATTGATCTTCGTTCGGGCTACCATCAAATCAGGATGAGGGAGGCGGATATAGAGAAGACAACTTTTAGATGCCATTTTGGGCATTTTGAATTTCTTGTCATGCCATTTGGTTTGACAAATGCTCCAGCTACATTCCAATCTTGTATGAACAAGATTTTTAGACAGCAGTTGAGGAAGTTCGTGCTCATCTTCTTCGACGTTATTCTCGTCTTCAATAATTCTTGGGAAGAGCACCTCAAGCACTTAGAAGAAGTGCTTAGTATATTGGAGGTGGAATGCTTGTTTGCCAAAGAATCAAAGTGTGAATTCGGGATGACGGAGCTGCTATATCTCAACCACATCATTAGTGCTAAGGGTGTCAAAGTTGATCCTGAGAAGATTAAAGCCATCCTTGATTGGCCACCTCCAAAGAATATTTCTCACTTGAGAGGATTTTTGGGTTTGTGTGGATTCTACAGAAGGTTTGTCAAGGGATATTCTCACATGGCAACCCCCCTTACAAATCTTACAAAGAAGGGAGCTTTCCTGTGGATAGATAAGGCACAAGGAGTCTTTGACAGGTTCAAGCACATAATGAACTCATGTCCAGTGTTGGCCCTACCAGATTTCACAAAGCCCTTTGAGTTGTAGTGCGATGCTTTAGGTGAGGGAGTTGGAGCTGTTCTCATGCAAGACAAGCACCCCATTGTCTTTGAAAGCAGAAAGTTGAGAGGAGCCGAAAAATCTTACTCAATATATGACAAAGAAATGCGTGCTATTATGCACACATTGTCTAAGTTTCGTCAATATTTGGTGGGGAGTAAATGTTTTGTTAAGACTGATCATAACAGTCTTAAACACTTTATGCACCAAAAAGATTTAAATGAAAGACAATAGATGTGGGTAAGTAAGCTCTAAGCTTATGACTTTGACATTGAATATGTCAAAAGGAAAAATAACATAGTGGCTGATGCTCTTTCAAGAAGACCCCATTTGCAGTCACTTTGTGAGGTTTCAGCAGATTGGAGGGAGTTAATTGCTGCTGATTATGCTGAAAATCAGTTTGCAACCAGCTTGTTTGAAGGTCATTTGGATGATGAAAGGTATAAGTTGGTTGATGGGTTGATTCTCTATAAAGGTAGGATCTTTTTAGTGCCTGAATCTAAGCTTAAAAAGAAGAATTTACAATCTTTTCATGATGTCCCTCTTGCTGGTCATCAAGGCATGTTTAAGACTTATAAGTAGATTAGAGAAAGGTTTGCTTGGAAAGGGATGAAGGAAGAGGTCATGAATTACATAAGAGAGTGTTCTACTTGTCAAATGAATAAAAATGAACATTCTTTTCCAGCTGGTCTGTTGCAGCCCTTGCCAATTCCGAATCAAAAGTGGGAGAGTATTGCAATGGATTTCATCACAGGGTTACCAAAGGTGCAAGGGCAAGATCATATTTTTGTTGTGGTAGATAGATTGACTAAATTTTCACATTTTTATGCTATCACAACTTCATTTACAGCAGCTCAAGTGGCTGAATTATTTTTTAGAGAAGTTTTCCGTTTGCATGGTTTGCCTAAAACCATTGTCAGTGATAGGGACAGCAAGTTCTTAAGTACTTTTTGGCAGGAGATCTTCAGGTTGAGTGGTACAATGCTCACTCCAAGTACTAGTTACCCGCAAACAGCTGGGCAATCCGAGATTGTCAATAAGTGGTTAGAATGCTACCTCTGAAATTATGTTTCGGGGCAGCAAAGAGCTTGGGTTAAGTGGCTTCATTTGGGAGAGTATTGTTATAACTCTTCCTATCATATGTCAATTAAGATGTCTCCTTTTATGGCTCTTTATGGATACGATGCTCCTAACTTTGTTGATTTGGTGTTTGGTGATAGTAGAGCTCCTCAGGCAAAGGATATGCTTCAATAGAGCCAAGACATCTTGAAATCTCTAAAGGAAAATCTGCAACAAGCTCAAAACCAGCAGAAGTTATACGCTGATTAGCAGCGTGTTGAGCGATCATTTGAAGTGGGAGACATGGTCTACTTGAGACTTCAACCCTATAGGAAATCTTCCCTTAAAAAGAGTGGTGCAGAAAAGTTAAAGCCACGTTTTTATGGTCCATTTAAGGTCATCAAAAAGATTGGAGAAGTGGCTTATGAGTTGGAGCTTCCAACTGATAGCAAAGTGCAGAACGTCTTTCATGTGTCTCGCCTCAAGAAGGAACTTGGGCACAATGTGGTGGCTACTTCGGAATTACCTCCATTGGATGAGGAAGGTCAGTTGGTATTGATTCTAGAGGATATTCTTGACACTAGAGAGCACTCCTTGAGGAGAAGAACAATCAAGGAGTACTTGGTTAGATGGAGGAACTTGCCTATTGAAGATGCAACGTGGGAAGGTGAACATATTTTGCAGCATCCATTTTTACGGTTGCTTGAGGACAAGCAATCTCGAGGAGGGCGGACTGTAATGTCCCCTTCTTATCGGTAATCGACTTAGTAGCTCATTAGCCTATTCCGGAGATCCATAGGCTCGTTGAGGTAAATTTAGGGTTTCCTTGCTTGGAGCTTTTGAGGTATTTTTAGGTGTTTACTATTTATAGTAAATACTATTTACGGCAGTATGCAGTTGTTAGCTCTTCAGTTCTTCTTTTCTCAATTGGAGTAATTGCTTGAGTTTGAGTTTTGACTTTCAAAAGCAGTTGATGGTGAAATAATTCTTTTCAAGGCAATAATGTTATATTTTTTAGTTGTCCCCTTGGCCTAGTGATATAACTTCAAGTTATGTTTAAAAGGTGGTCTTGAGGGGGTTGACTTCATTAAGGAGAAAAATGAATATTTAATAAAGCTTATGTTGCCTTGAAGTGGGACGCCACCATTGAGGAGAATTAATAATTATTGAAATTTGAAAAGTTTCTATTATGGCTTTTGGCGTCCCTTGAAGGAAATTTGAAGAGTTTTCTCCTTTTCTATAAAAGTGAAGCTTTGCTCCAACATTTGGTATCCATGAACTTATGCTAATGTTATGCTGTCGAAATGACAACTTGGTTTTTACTTCGACGGATGCTTACCTCCTAGTTTCAATCCAATTTCGTGTTTGAAATACAACACTTAGTTGGTTTTTATTGCTGCTTCTCATCCAGACTAGCAGATTGAACCTCACAATTGAAGTTTTTGATGATACTTCCAGTTTTGGAGTTGTTGATATAGACATGGCTGAAAGTCGATTTCACTTGCTTATGGTGATTTTTATTTGATGATAGGTATTTGATCATATGATTTCTATGCCTTGGGCAACCCCTCTTAGAAGTTTGCAGATTTTACTTTGGAGTTTATGATTTTCTTTGTCAAAATTGCCCCTCAAGGAGGGCCGTACCTTTCATTAATGGCCTTGGGATTTGTGTCAAATTAAAAGGGATGATTTGATGCAGTTTCATGATGTGTTCTTGGGCGCCATATTCTTAGAGAACATTTGCAAAAGATTTCAGCCAATTCGGAGGTAATTTGGTGAAGTTATGAGTATTTTTGTGAGTTTATAGCTTGCTGATACAAAATTCCAGTTTGTAGATTTTACATCAGATTTATTACAATTTGAGTTTCCAGCTCTTTCCTTAATAAGTTGGGTAGATATCTAGTGTGAATTCATCCAGTTCTTGTGTGCTTAAAAGCTATTGTAATTCTCTTGTAATTTGCAGCTCTTTCTCATATTGTAAGATTGTAAGCAGTAGTACTGTTCCAGTCGTTTATTGCTGCAATTATTTCTTTATTTTCACATTAAGCACCCCTAGATGGTTTACCGCTAGTGTGGAGAATGAATGTCTAATCTCTCTTGTACCCACTGTCAAGTGGTGAATCCCCACTCTTGAGTGGATGCTCGCCGCAGCGGATGAATTAGTAGTTTGAGTTTTCTATGGTTGGTTATCCGCCTAAGTTCATTTCAATTTATAATTAGTACTCAATCTTATGTTAGCACCTCGCCTTTCAAAGGATCTTGTGTGCACATTCTTGGTGTTGAGTTTTATCTTTTACCTTCAGTTGTATTCAGTTTCAATCATGGAGTTATTTAGATCCTAGGGATTCTCTGACCATATGCCCGACCCTCTTCCTTCAGTGGTTTTAGGGCGCATTCTTGGTTAGAGTTACTATTTAGCATCGTTTTGGTTTGGAGCTAACTTTAACGGGTGCATACATTGTAATTGTTATTGAAAATCAAGAAAAAAATTGAGAGGGTATATTTCATAGGTCATGAATCATGGCTTTTGCTTTCTTTGTAGTGGTCCCATTCTTCCTCTTTGCAACCCCATTTTGTTGAGGGCTGTAAGGCATAGTCAACTCTCTCTTGATCTTTGCATCCTTACACAAGGCATCAAATTCCTTGGAGGTATACTTGTCTCCATTGTCACACCTCAATACCTTAATCTTCCTTCTCGTCCAACTCTTCACAAGAGCTTTGAACTCATGGAACTTCTAAAAGACCTCATCTTTGGTCTTCATGAAGTAAATCTAAGTTTTCATTGAGGAATCATCAAATGAAACATAGTAAATGTTTTTTGCCAATGATCTCTAATAATGACTTGTGATCATTAAACTTTGCCACACACCGAAGACTTGTAATGGCTAACATTGAAATTAGGTTCTTAGTTAAAATAGGAACATATAGGACATCATGGAGTTCAAGAACATTGCTTTAAGGCATGTAGCAGAAAACAAAACATGGTTGCCAATGGATTCAAACTAATTCAAAGTTATGTATGCCATGTGTTGGTCTCTCTATAACTGCAAATAAACATTAGCTAAATTGACCCAACTCTAAATATCTACCTTAACGTTTGTTTAGGTGGAAGTAAAAGCAAGTACATAAAAAATGATATGTCAATGAGACATTGTAGAAATGACATATCATCATCAGAGAAGATGAATGGAGAAGTGGACATGAGAATTCATTCCCTGTTGATTTGAACTTTTCATCAACCATGATGCACATTGGGAATCTCTCATTCATCTATATCTAAGTTTGCTTGCCAAATTTTTCTTAGAATATCCTGACTAGAAGTGAATTCTTAGAAAACAACTGAAAAGACAAGGCATCATGGTCTTCATAATTTGCAGAATCGGAATAGAGAAAGTAGAAGGAATTCTCGTCGTGAAGAATCTGTGTCATAGACACTGACCAAGCAAGAAGTTTGTCTCCTAAAATGATCCGAAAATCAGCTCTTAGTTTATAGGACCATTGGGGTCATATTCCAAGCTCGTTGGAGTGTCAATTTTGTTGATGTTATAGCCGTGGGCTACATACTTCCCGCCTTATATTTGATAAACAATAAATCGCATATAGCCTTCGGCTATTTATTTATTGTTAAATCGATTAGTGAAGAGGCGCTTCGCTTGGAGAATAAATATTAATTATTATGGGCCGACCTCTCCTTGATATTCGCACCATTTCATATGAGACATATTCTTTGGTGGCCGACCTTGCGTCATGAAGGGGTGCGACCTCTCCACCGATTTGTATATATGTAAGATCACATTCATTCAGTCTATCATTAAGTCGTGTTCATTCCATTCCATCTGCAAACTGCGAATTCACCTACAGCAGTTCATTATCATCAAGGAGTGCGATTTTATTATTTGAGTTTGCATCAAGTGTGGTGCTGACATTTGGCCTAGAGTTTGGCTTCATTGTAAAGAGAATTATTGTTCATATTTCAATATATAAGAGATATATTGTTGCTGGGTTTTTCTCCCTCAAGTTGGAGGGTTTTCCCAGGGTATATGCTGTGTCAATCTGTGTGAAATTGTTTTAATTCTGCTTATTTAATTTCTGATCCTAAAACTAACATGGTATCAGAGCAGGTCTAAGAAAGATCGTGCTCAGATTTCTATAAGCAACAAAGTTCTTCCTCACTTACTCTCATCTTAGGTTGTCTATCTTATCTTCGAAAATGGTGAACGGTCTCACAGTTGAAGATAGACTTGAAGGTGCCTCTAACTTCATCTCTTGGAAGTTTAGAGTTCTGATTGCATTGGAAGAGAATGAGATTCTTGAGTTCGTGGAGAGCGAAGTACCTGAGCCTTCTGATGAGAATGAGAAGACACAAT
This sequence comes from Sequoia sempervirens, assembly GCA_007258455.2. Classification (NCBI taxonomy): domain Eukaryota; kingdom Viridiplantae; phylum Streptophyta; class Pinopsida; order Cupressales; family Cupressaceae; genus Sequoia; species Sequoia sempervirens. The sequence goes on from VDFB02256132.1 coordinate 194,632,496, forward strand.
GGAAGAAGAATGACACAAAGGCCAAGAAGATTTTGATTGATTCAGTCTAGGATCACCTTGTGCCTGTTATCTCCAAGTTGAAGACAGCGAGAGAGATGTTCAAGACCTTGGAGGGATTGTATGAGATTAATAACACCAGCCGAGCTCTTGCATTGAGGCAACAACTACATCACATCAAGATGGCGAAAGGAGATTCAGTCATCTCCTTCTTCATGAAGATCACGGAGTTGAGAGATCAGCTTTGCGCCATTGGAAATATGGTCGATGATAAGGACTTAGTCATGTTGGCACTCAATGGTCTTCCTCAGTCTTGGGAACCATTTATCCAAGGTATTAGTGGAAGATTGAAGCTACCTAAGTTTGATCGTCTTAGGGCTGATTGTATTCAAGAGGAATCAAGATTGGCAGCAAGAGGTAATGGGTGAAGTTCTAACAATGAAGAAAATCATGTACTTGCTGCTCAAACATCAAAGAGGAAAGGGAGAGAAGAGAGGAAAGGGAGAGAAGGAAGGAAAGGCAATTTCAAGAGGAACAAAGATAGAAGATCGGATGGTGCTCTTGGATTTAAGAAGAAGAAGGATCTCTCCCATAGACAGTGCTTTAGATGTGACAAGTTTGGTCACTTTGCGAGAGATTGTGCAACTCTTCCAAAACAACATGCTTCTACCGCGGATGTGAATGATGCCTCTCCTCAGAAGGATTCAAGAGATAATTCAGATGAGTTCCTATTTATCTCAGCCCTATCAAGCAGTGTTCCAACCAATAGCAGCACTTGGTTGATTGATAGTGGCGCCTCTCGTCACATTACTGGATTTAGAGAACATCTTTCAGATTTGGTGGAGAGAGATACCAACATTCAAGTCATAATTGGAGATGATGCTTGCTATTCAGTGAAAGGTGTTGGAGCCTCCTCTCTTCACCTAGATTCTGGCATCTCTCTTCATTTGAGCGATGTGTTGTTCATAGCAAGTATCAAGAGGAACCTTGTATCAATTTCAGCTTTGGAGGACAAAGGATATCAAGTTGCTTTTTCAGAGGGAAAGGTTCTTGCTTGGCCGAAGAACTCTAGCATCAAGTCAGCCTGTGTGATTGGTGTTCGACATGAGAGTCTTTATGGACTTTCCATTCATCCAATGCAAGCTTTGTTTCGTGATTCTATCAGTTCAAGTGAGCTTTGGCATAGAAGACTTACTCATCTTCATTTCAGAGCTCTTCCATCCATGCAAAAGATGGTCACTAGCCTTCCAAAACTCAGTCAGGAGCATGAAGGTACTTGCTGAGGATGCACATTGGGTAAGAATACTAAAGGTCCTTTTCATAGTAGTGAAAGTAGATCTAAATGTATTCTTGATATTGTTCATTCTGATTTGTGTGGTCCAATGTCTGTTGCTTCTTTGAGTGGTTTTTGGTATTATGTAATTTTCATTGATGACTACTCTAGAAAGACTTGGATTTATTTCTTAAAGACTAAAGAATTTGAAGAGGTACTTGAGAAATTCAAAGAATTTAAGGCTCAAGTAGAGAACTTGTTCGGGAAGAGGATCAAAGTTCTGAGATTTGACAATGGAGGAGAATACATCTCTGGAGGCTTCCATAACTTTTGTATCGAGGCAGGGATTAAGAGGGAGTTTTGTGTCCCTTACAATCCACAGTAGAAAGGTGTTGCAGAAAGGAAGAATAGATCCATTGTTGAAGCAGCTAAAGCCATGATCCATGATCAAGACTTGCAAACCTTCATTTGGGCAGAAGCATCTAGAACCGCAGTGTATGTTCAGAATTGGAGCCCTCATTGTATTTTGGAGAACATGACTCCTGAAGAAGCCTTCACAGGTGTGAAGCCTGAAGTTAGCCACTTGAGAATCTTTGGTTGTCCTGTGTATGTTCATGTGCCTAGAGATAAAAGGACTAAGTTGGAACCATCTGGCAAGAAGGGAATTGTTGATGTGAGTTTTGTGACCGCACTAAACAACAGAATAAAGTTTCCAACAGTTACTCTATTCTCTCTTGATCAAAGTATCCAACATGCTAAGATTGTGAGAAAGTTCATTCGTTCAACTCCAAGGGTCCTTTTATGCAGTGGAATAGATTCAGTTGGTTCATTGTGATTTGCTGGTATCACGAGGGGACTTACGTAATTGTTCGACAGCGGACAATAGACAACGGACTAAAGGGTTTTCATGTGGTTCAAAAGATCTGTCAATGAAGTGCAAGTTTCCTAATACTAACCAGAAAAGTGCAGAGTTGAATGGTTGTAGGGATTAGAAAATCTATTCTAACTTAAATGCGGGATGTGGAGATCAACTTCAGCAAACTTCAACCAGACTTCGCTTTGCCTCACTTTGGACAGCTTCCATGAAGTCGGTGCAATCTTCAAGGGAGGTAACTAGAGATATTCAAATCACGACTTAACATGAAGATACCATCATAGCGACGCATATTGACATTCAAACCGTAATTGAAGTTAAGTCCACAATGTTCCAGTCGACCACGCAAGGCGAACATATCGTCAGTGAGTCCGCTAGTGGTATGGATAAGCGAAGCTTACTTAGATTAAACACCACATTCCACAGTTACTATCTACTTGCATAAAATGAGATTTATTCTACTTTAAGTTCTACTTTAAAATGCTAAGTGATTCGGAAGGACGAATGAGCCTTGTGAGCTACTCACAACAAAAGACGAAATCACCATCAATGAAAGCTCTTTTTATTATGAGAGTGTTCACAACAACTTCTTACAAAGCATTCAATTAGAAAGCTTTCCTTCCTCTTCGATCTAAGCTATGCTATCAAACTATGCTAACTCTCTCTCTGTTGGCGTAAAAACTAACACCTCTGGAGTGCAGGTTTGTACGGACAGCTATGCACACTGCTTAATGAGTGCTCTTCAAATTAGGAGGGGAAGCTCCCTCGTTGTGCTTAACAAAAATGCTTGAAAAGGGAAAAGTAATCTAAACTCTCCTGTCTTTTTGTCTCAGCTGGAAGAGGCACAAGGTTAAGAAAACCAAGAACGTTGCAGCTAAGGATTTTCTGGTTTCGCAGATCATTAACTACAACTAAGCTATCTACTTTAAATCTATCCAGTTTCCTCAAGAAAATAGAGCATGAGGAAATGGAGCAGGAATGATTATCGACGATAAACGAGTATAGATTCTCAACTTGAAGGCAAGGTGGCGCATCTATCACGCAATCTAGACAAGTTTATTGGTAACAACATCACACGATAAACTAAATACGGATTCTCTGCTTGAAGGCAAGGTGGCGCATCTATCATCTCAATCTGAATTAGTTTATTGTTCACAACAACACACGATAACTAAGTGCAGATTCTCTACTTGAAGGCAAGGTGGCGCAACTATCATCTCAATCTGAACAAGTTTATTAAGCACAAAACAGATTTCTCTAAACTATGGAAATAATTCACCATTACAATCGCATGAAACCCTATGTGGCATAACAATTGATCATAATAGTAAAGACGCACAAAACATATTTATCTAAACTATGGAAAGAATTCACCATTACAATTGCATGAAACCCTATGTGGCATAACATTTAATCGTAATAGTAAAGACACATGAACAAATACCAAAAGAACAATATTGAGGGCAAGGTAGGCGCAACATATATTTCTCTCTCAAGCAAAAGTTATTTACAAATGAGCAAAAGCTCTTATTTATATACATCAAGGTGTAGGGAACCCTAAAATCACCTTGAGTCAACTACAGTCTTGCAATGCATGCAAGATTTATTACTAAGCCCTAATAAAGGAAACTATACAGTTAACTGGAAAACTACCATCAGTTAACCGAAACATCTAATCTAAAAATGGACAATTGTGCAAGCATGCACGTCCTTATTGAAAGCAAGTTAACTGGAACACTACCATCAGTTAACGAAAAACCCTAAATGAAACTCCAAGTATGTAAAGCTAATCTTAGAATAGATATGCATGAGATGAGACAGCGAGTTAACTTGAGAAGGTAACGCCAAGTTTAACTCCTGTGTGTAATGTCTATCCTGAGAGGTGGGAACTGAAGTCTACTGGCCGTGATCTCGAGCAACCAATTCCTCAACAAGATTGTTAACTGCATCAGCATCTGAATGTCAGCAACTTGAGCAATCTTTGCACACTCAAACTAGCATTTCACTGACTCATAACTTTGGCGGCTCCATAACTGAAGTGATGGCCACTATCCTTTCTGCAGCTTGATGCTTCTGACGCTTTTGCATGACGAAATTGTGAGGTTTGACTGCGCACACTCTGGTTGTGAGAAATGCAAATGATCTTGCTACACACGCAAAACTCCAATGGTATCAACCCTCTAAACCGGCTTTGGAAGACAATCGGCCATACGAGGCATGCAACCATGTGAACTTGAGTAACTACACCTGTCAACCCTCTGAAAACACTTGATACAAATTGGTCTCAGCTTTTCTGACGAAATCATGAATTAAGACCGATTTGGTCTTGAATTCAGTCTATGTGAACTGCACTCTGTAAAACTCGCTTGTTGACTGTGAACACGGCTATGTTCTGACGACTTTTCTGGAAAGCTAAAAATAGCCTGCTGAGGCCAAAAAAAAACCTATTTGAAGAGTTATTTTCGGCGAAAATCTGAGATATGGGTTTTGTCCAGAAAAAGATTCTAAGACAACCCAGAACGTCAGAAATGCGAAAATATGACTTCTACTCGACCGTGCAACGAATTTTCAGCTGAGAAAATTAGAAACTCAAGAACGGATGTTCTGAAGTTAAAAATTCCTAAAAATTCAAATGCACGATTTTAACTCGAGGAAGTTGTACGAAAATGATCCAGATGTTTGAACTTTGTCGAATTTCCCAATTTCAGGAACATGCGAATTGAGATTTGAGAGAAAACTGAGAATCAAGGAGGAAAAAGACGTTTTTATTATGCTCTTCTTTTGTGAAAATCGCCTTTGAATTCTTCAAATTGCTGAGAACTGTGAACTTTAACCTGCAACAGAATGTGATTGGAGAAATCGCCATTGAAAAATTCGCCTTTACTCTTGAAAATTACGAATTTGCCTTTGAAGATATGAATTGCCTTGAAAAATACGAATTTTGCTTGAAAATACGCCTTTGCCTTGAAGAAAAACGAATTTTGCTTGAAAATATGAATTTCTCTTAAAAATACGAATTTCTCTGGAAGCTTGGTGAATAATAAATGAAGGCGCCATGTTTAAACAAGAGAAAATTCGCACCAACTTGTGAACTGCAAGATTAAAACCTTGACTGAAATAGAAACCTTCCAATTGGTCGCCCTTCAGTTGAACTGCCATTGACTCGGAGTTCAAAAATAAATAATAGTAAAATATTCATTATCATGCAATTTGAAAACTTAGCATAAAGAGGGCACCAATCTTAAGAAAATCGCCATTTAATGCTAAAATGTAATAATAAATATTAAATATTATTAAACTTCAGTTGACAAACTGAATGAAGCTTTAGGATTCACCGTTAGACTTCACCGATTCCAAAAAGTCATCATCTGAGCTCATAGGCGTCCATTTGCTCAAGATATTGCACTTTTTATTAACTTCCTATTTTATAGCTGACGACAAAGTTACGATTGGCCAACTTTGACACTGATTTCCGGGTGACCGGAAGATGCTGAGACTGAGCTGGAGAATTCATTGGAAAGCCTACTGAACAAGGAAGAAATGTCTGCTGGGAGACACTACTGCAAAATCCATCATTTAACACCCTGAAAAATTAGGCGCCCTTGATTAAATTCATTTACGGGTTCCAGACTTAAACCATTTCTTCAAACTGCCATCTGACACTTCAAACAGCTGCTGACGACGAACGGTGAACCCTGCTGACAGGAAACGAAGCCCACTGCATGACTGGACTCATTCTGCATCCAACGATTGTACGCAAGGCATCTGAAAAGTTCATTAAGGGCCTCAAAAGTAAAAGCGCCCTTGGCCTTCAGTTGCACTAGCACTATTTTGACGAAAGTTGAACTCTCAACCAGATGCCCTACTTTGACCTCTGATATCTGGAGCTGGGATGACCCGATTCAGGCCACGTTTGTTTTAACGGACAGCCAGAAGGACTTACAAGAGAAGTCTCTAGAGGTGACGAAGCAAGAAAACTGCTTCTAAGACCTCAAAAATGCCAGTGCGTATTTTATTTAAAATATCCGCTCCATACTTGGCCATTTTCCAGATGTCTTCACTTTTCAGCATTTCGCCAAAGACCTCGCACATACGAGCGTTTGCCAAATCCCGATGGTTGACGGCTGGGCTCGTTGAATAGATAAAGTAATTACGCTCAAGACTCGTGAAGACTTCGAATGCGAACGACCTTATCTGACAGGCCTAAAGGCTAGGCGCCTCTAGACTGTAGAAATATAATGAAAATTTTATGTTGGTCTGCCCGTGAAATTACGTGCTTGGTAGAACCTCTGCCACGATCATCTGGAACGTTGGATTGACAGGCAGGATGATGCATAGCGAAGCTAAACAAGAATAATACTGATGTCAGGAAGACTTTGTCAGCAAATTTTACCATCTTAAGGGTCATTTTAAGCAGCGCCCCTGAGCTGTAGTTGCGCTGGAAATGCAACGAAGAAGCTCTGGAACGTGAAAACTCCATTATAAGCTGATCTTCAGATGTCGGCTGCCGGAGCTCTGGGACTCGGATGACTGCATTTGATAGCTCGTGGGACGAGTAGACTAGTCGTGAACAAATTGACTGTATTAGCCACCAGAAATACCAGAATCTACCCCCCCTTTAAGAAGGGCGCCCTCAAGCTATAGTTGCGCTTTTCACTGAAAAAGGACAAATTCTCATATCTGGAACTTTGGGAATTTCGACTTCTGTCGCTATTTGCTGGAACTGCAGGTCTCGGAAAGCTTCGCTGGATAGCTCATCGGATAGCCAGACCAATTCTGAAGAATTTGACTGTATGCATGAGTGTTTTCAACAAGATCTTGACCTTTAAAAAGAAGGGCGCCCCTGGTCTACAGTTGCGCTTTCTTGCTTTTCTCTGAGAAATCTTCATAAATTAACCATTAAAAACTCCGTTTTGACCACTGAAATGACCATGTGCAATGTGAAATACTGTCGTGAGACGCTCCTCCATCGTGAAAAGCTCCATTCTGAGTCTCTGCTTCAGGTTCTGATCAATAAAACTGACTTTGACTGACAAAATATTGACAAAAACTCCATGCTTGATATTGCCCAAAACTGTATTTTACATCATTTTAGCAAGGTTAAGACTAATTTAAGCAAAATGCCTTGATGAAGCAAAAAATTTGGTTTGGGTACAACACTCTGTATGCTCTGCTATTCTATGATCGCTAATCTAATCTTCTAATGAATTACAAATGAGGGGGGATGCCCTTTTTATAGCTGGCCAAGTCTAATGGACGGCTCAGATTACAATCAGATGGATGGCCCAGATCATGCCACCTCAGCCCTAAACAAGATTCTCTAAAAACTGCCACAAAGAGGAGTGGGGCAATAAATGAGCCAAAAGATTCCCACTCACTCCCAAAATAGCATAGGCAATTAATGCCCACCATCATCTTCCAGAAGATCATCATCCAGAATCGATTAGACAATTATGTAATAATTTTCCAAAAATTCTGATTGAAACGAGGAATGGGGCTGGTTCATCTTTCCCCTGATAGAACACGACTGGCTTCCTTCTTTGATCAACTGAGACATTCTTCTTTTCATCTTTCTTATTCAATTGAACTTGATTATCTTGGACAACGTCCTTTGGATTCTGATTCTACCGTGCAGGAACATCGGGTTGAATTCTCCCCTCATCTTCAGTTTTCAGCTTCTTGGATGTGTTTGTAGAATCTTGCACTATGCCCACAAAACCTTGCTGTTGAGTCTCCCATGCGTGATATGACACCTGAGGCACCTCTTCTACCATATTTGCGATTTGTGCAGAATGAGACTGCGTGTTGATAGGAGGATTTCTTGGTGCATTAGGTACTTCTTGAGAAGTGTTCCTCGTAACAGGAGCTTCATTCAAACTCCCCAGAATGGTCTCCTTTACTTCTGAAATCTTCATCAGCTCATGTAGGGGGAGACTAACCTTCATCCTCTTGAATTCATCTAGCACATAAGAGCTAAGTCTCTTCACATCTTCTCTAGGAAGATTCTCCTTTTGCACGCGTTCAGCTTGGTGCACAGGCTGTTGAGCGGCTTGTTGTCCACTTCTTCCTTGTGCTGCGTTTTGCTGCCTATACTTTGGAGAATCTCTGGGTAAACTTGGATTATTACTTGCATTGGGGTGCAGGGGAGTTGTAAAATTATTTGGAGGTGTTGACGAAGTTAGAGGTTCTTTCTGATGGTAGTTCCTCTGATAAACTCTAGGAGCTCCACCTCCAGTCGTTTGAAAAGCTTATACCTCTTCTTCCTTCTACCAAGACATTGTTGTTGAGAGGCGGAAAAATGTAATTATCTTTGCCAAGAGGCTCCTTTGGTGATGAATATGTAGTGTGAGCCTCTGAATACATTTGAGTTTCTGGTGTCCCCATGGGACCATTCGCTGAAGCTGGCGGGAATCTGTGATTGATAGGTGGGGGTGTGTAACTCTGGAACTCAGGCGGGAAGTTGAAATCTTCGATGATCAACGCCTGATCGTAACGAGATACTGGGACTATTTCATATCCCGAAACAGGAGGACTTTCTGTAGCTTCCATATTCTTCACCTCTCCTTTGAAAATATTAGCTGCAACTTGGAATTCATGGCATTGAAGCTCAGAGTGCTGATTGGTGTTGTGTAACCTACACTATCCTGACATGGCGGTGTTGTGACCTTTTCACATATCGCCCCATTCAAAATGGGGACCCCCTAATGTTTGCTCCATTCTAGTCTTTTGGCTTTGGTTTTGTCTCTCTCTCTCTCTTTCTGTCTCTTTCTGCTATCTGCTTTCTGGGGGTGTGCCCGTCTGTGAGCTTAAATGTGAAATTTTGGCCAAGTTTGTAGAATTAGGGTTTTGACTTTTTTGGTCAAATTTGAAGTCAAATGGAGTGAATAAATTGGAATCTAAGCCTCACGTTGCAGTCAGTTAGCTTTCAGCAGGTTCCCAGCTAAATTTCAGTGAATTCTGACAACTTACTATTTTTAGTAAGTGTTCAATTCGGGGCGTTCTCTCAGCATTACTGAAGTTTTGATCATTACACTGCATCCAGAACATGTCAAGCTGCTCATCTGCAAATTCTGAGCTGAAACAGACAACTTTCTATTTTTAGCAAGTTCACCTTCCGGAGTAGATTTTAGGGTTTATATGCAAAGTTCTTCAATGCATGTCTGGAGATTCTTTCTGGGTTTTCTGAAACCTACGCGCTGATATAACATGCACTTCTAGATGATGACCTTCTGGAAGACTGATTGTGGGCATTAATTGCCTTTGCTATTTTGGGAGTGAGTGGGAATCTTTTGATTCATTTATTGTACCACTCTCCATTCTGGCTGTTTTTAGGGTTAGGGCTGAGGTGGCTTAATCTAAGCCATTCATTTGATTGTAATCTGAGCTGTCCATTGGACTGGGCTATCTATAAAAGGGGCATCCCCCCTCATTTGTATTATTAGATTAGATAGTAGAGATCAAATCAGAGAGTAGACCTTTTGTTAGAGCAGAGAGATAGTTTGATAGCTTAGCATAGTTTGAAGGAAAAGGAAAGTTTTCCCTTGAAAACTTTGTAAGAGATTGTTGTGAAAACTATTATAATAAAAGATCTTTCATTGAATGGTGAATTCATCTTTGTTATAAGCAGCTAGCAAGGTTTTTTCATCCCTTCTACTTCAAGTAGTGTAAAGTAGCGTAATTTCATTTTCATGCAAGTAGGTGTTAGCTGTGGATTTGTAGTGTTAATCAAGGCAACTTTGTTTTAGTCCATACCACTAGCAGCTTGTTGACGGCAAGTTTGCCTTGTGTGGTCAACTGGAAAATTTTACAAGCTTAACTTCGGTTGTGATTTACGTCTCGGCATGCATCGTCTTGATGGTGTCTTGATGCCGAATTGCGACTTGAAAACCTCTTGCCACTCCCTTGAAGATTGCACCAACTTTGTGTAAGCTGTCCAACGCGAGGCGGAGCAGAGTTTGGTTGAAGTCTATTGAGATTAATCCCACATCCCGTCTTAGAGTAGAACCTTCTTATCCCTATACTCATTTACATTCAGTACAATTTCTGGTTAGTTTTAGGAAACACGTACCTCATCGCCAAATCATTCGCAACGCACAAAATCCCCTTCAAATCATTAACCCGCTGTCAGCTGCAAACCTTTTGAACAATTGTGTGAGTCCCCTCATAAAAACAACAAATCACAACGAACCAACTGAGGGTATTCCATAGCATTTTCGGAACCTTGGAGTTGAACATATGAACTTTCTGGCAATCTTAGCGTATGGAATTCTTTGATCAAGAGAGAATGGAGTAGCCTTCAGACACTTTGTTCTGCTGATTGGTGCGGTCACAAAAATCACATCAATAGGCGGCTTCAGCCAGATGAACTCTGTTTGCAGGACAGTTCTTTGGAGGTGGCGGATTGTCCAACAATGACAGAACACCCCCATTGTTTGGCCCTGTATTCCGTGACCTCTTTTGAAATCCTTGATTGTTATTTCTATACCCTTGACTGTTTTCATGATTGTATCCCTGATGGGTACCCTGATGACTTGGAGGATTATTTTGATATCCTCGATTGGCACCTTGATGTGCTTGATAACTTTTCAACATGGATTGCATCTAATTGTTCTGATTTCTGAGGTAAGTCACCTCAGTTGGCAGCCTTTTCATTTGTTCTACTAAATCTTTCATCTCATCTTTCTCCTCTTGGATTTTTATTGGTGATACTATGTTCTGGAGATAAACAGGCTGTGTTGCTTGCGTTTGGGACAAGGGCATCCCAAGATGGAGAACTAATTGATTAGATGGTGCTTGTACTTGGTAAGTCGACTGAGGAATTGGATTTAACTCTAGAACTTGTTGATTCCATGTTGAGCCGAGTGTTTGCATTTGATTGTTTGTCGCAGTTAGGCCAGTGTATAATGAGGGCCCAGTTATGTTTTGCCCTATGTTCTGGCTTACTTCAACAGCTTTAGCATAGGCTTGGTTCATATTGGTAGGAGCGGGGTGGGCCTGTCTTACAAACATCGCAGTCAAAGGATCCAAGGTTGAGTAGTAGCTTTCTCGGGCATCAACAACAACATAGGGATCACGCAACCTTATGAGAGCCTTCTAAAATCTATTGTTGAATGCGTGAATGGGCTCTTTGTCCTGCCTTCTCACTTCTACAAACTGATGATAAAGCTCTGCAGGAGTAATAGGTATGCCAAATTTCCCGATGAAGGCATCTTTCATTTGCTTCCATGACCTTATTGATCCAATTGGTAGGTGAATAAACCAATAATGGGCTTCTTTTCCCAAGGAATACAGAAACAGTCTGCAAGCCACGTCTGCATATGCAATCTGCTTGTTGCGTAAGTGATCTTCGAACATCTTGATATGGTCCTCGGTAGTCTATTCAACGAGGACAGTCGGTTCACATCGTTGACATGGAACTTGGTGCAGAAACTTTCCGGATTCTTAGGCATGTCATGGTAGTTAGCAAACTCTAGCGAAGACGGGTTGGTAACCAACCAGGTAGCACTATTTGGAGCCGGTTGATTCACTGGTTGAGCCATTGCTTGAACTGGTTGTTGCCGCTGATATACAATAACTTGGGTTGGCTGTTGTTGGTGTACAATAGCTTGAGTCAGTTGTTGTTGTTGATTAGTAGGTTGGACGGGCTGCTGTTGTTGAATAATTACCGGAACGGTAGCTTGCACTGATCTCGGTTGAGCAAACCTTGAAGCGCTAGGTGAAGATCTAAATAAACTTGAAATCTCTTCTCCGCTTTCTTCGCTTGACTAAACCTCTTCGTCTAATGGAACTTCTTTGCTTGATTGGGTTTCTTCGCTCAATCAGACTCCTTTCTTCTTTCTTGCTTGAGTGGGTTGTTCTAACTCCACGAAATCTTTAGATGAATTGGGCGTAGACCTCAAAATTCTTTTCAACTTGTCTGGCGAAAATGAGCTAATACGATCCAGGATGTAGTTGCTTCTTCTATTGGCGACGTGCGGGAGTGAGTGGCTGTCTCTGATTAAGCAAGTCTCTTTCAATAGCAACTTGAATTCGAATAGCTTTTTCTTCTTCTTCCTCCAACACAAAGCAAGTTCGCATATACTCAGCAAAGCTCCTCTTTGTTCTCCACGCGAGATTGTTCAATCCTGAAAGAATGTCCTCTTGGTCGTCATTGAATCCCAAATTCGGCTGCAACATTGGAAATATTTCTTTATGCGGTAGCACCATCTTGATTCATGATACTTTCCTCCAACAAAATTCTTTGTGATGAAACCCTTTCTACGTCAAGGTAACTGTATGTTGTAGCTATTAAGGCCCTCCTAGCGCCAATTCCTGTTGACGGGCTGGAGAAAGGGCAAGCATAAAATGAATGACAACCGGAGCAATGTGTTTTTTCCTCGTTCAACCCTCCTTCTAGTGCCAATTCCGTTGGCGTGCTAGAGGAGGGTAAAAGAGTCTCTAAGATCGTCTCCTCAGATAATAAAATCTGATAGAATTTGGAGTTCAACTGCTCAGTTGTTCGCGTTCAGCCCTCCCTCTAGCACCAATTCCTGTTGATGTGTGTTTTGTGACTGCACCTAACAGCAGAATTAAGTTTCTAATAGCTACTCTATTCTCTCTTGATCAAAGTATCCAGCATGCTAAGATTGCGAGAAAGTTCATGCGTTCAACTCCAAGGTTCCTTTTATGCAGTGGAATAGATTCAGTTGGTTCGTTGTGATTTGCTGGTATCATTAGGGAACTTACGTAATTGTTTGACAACGGACAACAGACAACGGACTAAAGGGTTTTCATGTGGTTCAAAAGATGTGTCAATGAAGTGCAAGTTTCCTAATACTAACCAGAAAAGTGCGGAGTTGAATGGCTGCAGGGATTAGAAAATCTATATTCTAACCTAAATGCGGGATGTGGAGATCAACTTCAGTAAACTTCAACCAGACTTCGCTTTGCCTCGCTTCGGAAAGCTTCCACGAAGTCGGTGCAATCTTCAAGGGAGGTAACTAGAGATATTCATATCATGACTTAACATGAAGATACCATCATAACGACGCATACCAACATTCAAACCGTAATTGAAGTTAAGTCCATAGCGTTTCAGTCGACCACGCAAGGCGAACACACTGTCAGTGAGCCCGCTAGTGGTATGGATAAGCGAAGCTTACTCAGATTAAACACCACATTCCACAGTTACTATCTACTTGCATGAAATGAGATTTATTCTATTTTAAGTTCTACTTTAAAATGCTAAGTGATTCAGAAGGACGAAGGAGCCTTGCTAGCTACTCACAACAAAAGACGAAATCACCATCAATGAAAGCTCTTTTTATTATGGGAGTGCTCACAACAACTTCTTACAAAGCATTCAATGAGAAAACTTTCCTTCCTCTTTGATCTAAGCTATGCTATCAAACTATGCTAACTGTCTCTCTATGCTCTGCTATTCTATGATCGCTAATCTAATCTTCTAATGAATTACAAATGAGGGGGGATGCCCCTTTTATAGCTGGCCAAGTCTAATGGACGGCTCAAATTACAATCAGATGGATGGCCCAGATCATGCCACCTCAGCCCTAAACAAGATTCACCCTAAAAACCTCCACAAAGAGGAGTGGGGCAATAAATGAGCCAAAAGATGCCCACTCACTCCCAAAATAGCATAGGAAATTAATGCCCACCATCATCTTCCAGAAGATCATCATCCAGAAGGGCGTTTCCATTTTCTTTCCTCTTGACTGCAAAGTCAACGAATCTAGCCAACACTGCTTCAACTTCCTGAACTGAAATAGGCGGGATGTGATCAAGCTGAAACTCTAGCCCCATAATTGTTTGCCCATGCCGAGTACAAGATTTCCTCCAAGCAACTAGAGCATCCTGAGTATTCTGGATAATGCTGGAGAAGGTCGAGGTATTTTCAAAATCATCTTGAACAAAAGTCCTCACCTCCGAAAAGAAAGGCCTCAATCTATTCTTCAAACCATCTGCAGTCACCTCCTCAGAAGTCAGTCTCCTGGCAAAGATAGCCTCAAGCGTATTCAGGACTCCGTCAAGAATATTCATCATAGCCTTTTTGACTCTGACCGAATCTGCCTATGCTGCGTCAAAGAAACCTCGGCCCGTGACCACTGAAGAATACCAGCTAGTAAAGTCATACCTATCACCTTCCTGAATTATGCCTCCCTCAACCAAAGTTTGCAAGGGCGTATGCATCAAAGCCTCTAGACGAATAACGACCTTGTTCTGATAGATGCGAGCCTCACCCCAAGCCTGATCAACTGTGTCCATTCGTGCCATAATGCCAGAGGCATGCTGATAGGAATGAGCAAGATCTTCCATAAACTTCTCCGTTCAGTGCGGACATTAGCAACCCATTTATCCGCCTTCTGTTCCATCTTCCTCAAGTCCTCTAAGCCGCTAACTGATTCTTTGGGAAACTCGGCTGGGAGCTCAATTGCCGGATTCTCTTGCCCACAAGGACGAGACAAGTGCTGTACATAACCAATCAATGTTTTGTGCTCCTTCAATCTTTTATACTTGCCTTCGGTTCGGAGTAGCCTGTCCTTGAGTGCTTGATAGGAGTTATCGCACTCTTCAATTATCTGTGCTCTAGTAGGGCGGCCCAACTCCATGGTAGTGATCACGTAGTTCTCCGGAACAGCCTCATCTTGATCGCACTCGACCCTAGGTATAGCCATGTGAAGCGTGCGAGAGCCATCTTCATCTATTGAAATCTTTGAGAACTTTCTAGCCTTCTTCTTTGTTGGAGGTGCACTAATTCTACTCAGAAATTCTTCCATCTCAATTGTTGGATCGGTTTCTTCAATAGGGTCCCTTCTCATCCTGTCCCTTAGCCAATCTGGCACCACCTGTTGCAAGTCAGAAATAATGAATGGCTGTTCATCCCTTGCTTCCTCTTCACGAACTTCTTCTCTATCGTCATCCTGACGAGGCTCATCAACCTCTATAGGCTGAGTATCTCCCGAACCTTGGGCCTCTTGCCCTGTAGTAGTGTCATCCTCTAATGCTGCATCAATCTCACATTGGAAGCGAGTATTCGTGGCCGTTTCTTCCTCCTCTTCCTGCTGGTTCTCCCTTATAGGTGCGTTGACACTCTGGCCAATGGACTCCTTGCGAGGTGGCTGATTTGCCTCCTGTAATTCTTGTTCTTCATTCAACCTTGCTCTGTGATCTGCAAATAGTGAAACTTCCTGCACACTTGGAGAGTGAGTCCTCAATGGCGTATGTGATGCCTCCTCAATTCTTTGAGGCTCTGGCTGGACTGGTTCTTTTCTTTGTGGCTCTAGAGCTCGAGCAACCTGCTTTTGCTTCCTAACAGTTGGCGGTCTATGATCTCCCATTAAGTTATAAGTAAGAGGAATTGACCTGCCCTTAAGCCTATTTACGTGCCTCTCCACCCAACCTCTCATGAATGTCAAGACTGGTATGCAAAGCATATCTAGATCTGTAATCTCTGGCTCCGACCAATCCGGAAGTGGGAGTGGTGTATCCCTCACTGTCTCATAATCAGACTGCATAACATTCATATCTTCATCAACCTGGTCTGGCACATGAACAATTTCACATTCCCTAATCATGCTCAATGGTATCCTTGAAAACATCCTTCTCCTCACTTCAGCATCATCCAACGCACTTGCCCAGAAATCTTCAATGTGCGCCTTATGTCTAAATTCCTCAGCCAATATCCATCTGATATTCCTATGAGGATCATAATACTGCCTGCTAGTATGATAAGAGAGGTGGAAAAATTGAAGCTCGTTTTCTGCTTCCTTGGCTGCCTACAGTGTAGGACAAACTTCATCTGAATTTCCCATGATGATAGGGAAGTCAAGTCCTTTCTTTTTCTTCTTCTGAATCTTATTGTAGGCAATGAGCTGCCTTATCTCTAGCATCAAGACTCTGTTTGTGGGGTACCTGGGCAATCTATATGGATAGGATGAAAACCCCTGCAGCCTAATGTAAGTGAATTTCGGAAATTGGATAAACCAACATCCGTACCTCTCAATTAGCTCCTGTGCTTCCCTTGATATTTTGTGATGAGTTCTCTGCTGAAGCGTCCTCTTTATATGCATCGTGAAGGCATCATTGACTCTTTTGTAGTGAGAAGTGCTTGTCAAATGCAACTGCGGACAAGCCTCATGAATCTTGAATTGTTGAGAACCACACCCAATTGGCTCCTTGTATGATATCCCTCTGTACTTTGTCATTCGAGCCAGCATATAGATGATATATGAGCTCATATAAAATGTCATTCTCTTCAAACTTCTGAGTTCATGCAAATTGTCGCTGGTCATTACCGCCCAGTCAACATGTTCTTTGCCCTCCAGCACAATGTTGATGTAGTAAAACATCCATGGCTCAAAGATGAATGATTGGGGGCTTCCTCCAACTCTGCTGAGCATCATAATCA
The DNA here is from genome assembly GCA_007258455.2 of Sequoia sempervirens. Taxonomy (NCBI): domain Eukaryota; kingdom Viridiplantae; phylum Streptophyta; class Pinopsida; order Cupressales; family Cupressaceae; genus Sequoia; species Sequoia sempervirens. Next base: position 194,649,044 of record VDFB02256132.1, read on the forward strand.
GGTCACAATATTCTTGCTTCAAGTCGTCTGAAATTATCTGTTTTGGTAGCTTTGTGCGAGTCGGGTTAGGCTTTTTCATCCAACGAGAGTTTATCATATCAGCACATCTTTCAAATGTAGAAGCATACATTCTTTCGGCTCTTTCTCTTATTTTGTAAACTATCTTCTCATAGGCAGGAATTCCAAATGCTTCTCCAATAGCTTCAGGCGTGAGGTTGGCAAACAACTTGCCATCAGGTGAAACGACAGTTCTTCGCTCTGAGTTGTAACAATTAGCGCACTCCATAATCAGCTTTGGACACTGAATTGCTGGTGGAAAGCCAACAGCTGCATAAAGTCCACTTTTGACAATATTGTGTGAAGTAACTGATGGATGATGGCCTCCTATCCCCAACATCCGCCTTCTCAAAGCCTCCAAATTAAAAGAGCCAAGGTTTGTATCACTCAACTTCCCCAACTTCGAAAAAAACTTTGACTCTGGAAGGAACGACTTGCTCAACTTCTTAATTACAGCCTGTCTGGATGCATTTGCTTTGCTGGATTCAACATTGGTATCCTTGCCAGTCGCTCTTCTATCTGTCTCAGCCATTCTGCAGAAATGAAAGATAGTCATTAGAAATAAAACTTAGAAAAATAATATCACTTTGAGACTGCCAGCTGAATTCTGAAAATGAGAAGCTTCAGCACTGAATTTCAGACTCCAAACCTCAACACCCTTTCAGCAACCTCTTTCCAACACTTAGTAAATTTTTCGATCCAAGCTAGCCCACTTCAACAACTTCTCCTCACACTTCGATTTTCTTCACCCTCAGAGTTCAAGTTTGCATTGGCAGTTGTTAAGAGAAATGAAAATTTTGCTAGCTTTTATAACCGAGTTTGAGAATATCTTGGCTTCTAGAAGAACGCCTATTTTAGCATACTCAATAAATTTCCTCCACTACTCTGCAGAAATTTGAATTTTCCCTCCTTTGGCAGTCACAACACTTGTCACCTGAAATTTGGAATATTTGACCTGCTAGAATTTTGAAAATTTCACCCTCTGTCATAGGCGTACTTCATCACATTTGCATTTTTGAAATCATCCTTTGAAAATATTAAATCAAATGCCTTAGGACAATTCATCCAAAATGACTTGAGGCATTTATCTTATTTTTTATTTGCCTTAGAAATTATTCCATCTCAATCTGGCTTGGAAAAATTATTCCCCTTTTGAAATTTCATCAAAAACCACTTAGGCATCCATCCTCAATTTATAGGCCAAGGCATTTCACTTTTAAAAATATTTCTCCCTTTTCCTTAGAATTTTTTTATTTCGTCTAGAGAATTTCATCAACTAGGCGCCCATTGTACACTTTGAAATCTCAGGTAAGGGATGAAAAATTTCAAAATCATCTCCCTGTAGAAAATATCCAAGACCCACAAAATGATCTCTCCTCAAAAAAAAATCTTTCCAACTATATTATCCATGTGTATACATGTGAAGGGGTACATTTAATTTTTCTACCCTTGAAAAATATTTTCTACTAAGGTTTGTTTTTACCCCTTCCTTTTTGGGTGTACTTCTCCTCTTTCCTTGCCTTAGAATTTCTCCCACCACTTACTCCTCTTTCCTTGGGCGCATTCAAGGTGGGGTCAAGGAATTTTATGACTTTGAAAATTTTCAAGTCCTCTTCTAGCTTGGGCGCATTTGGGGTCTTGTGCTTCCATTTTCAACACTTAGAAAAATCTTTACCATCCTCTCCTCAACATGGGCGCATTTGGTCCCCTCTCATGCCAGTTTTCATACTTAGAAAAAATTTCATGCCTCCTAGTCAGCTTTGGGCGCATTTTGGTGGGTGGCCTGCCAGTTGCCAACACTTAGAAACTTTTTCACTTCTCCTTTTCTCAACATGGGTGCATATGAAGGGGTGGCCTGCCAGTTTCAAATACTTAGAAATTTTTCAAGCATCCACCTTGCCAAGGGCGCATTTCATGGGTGGTGATGCCATTTAAAACACTTAGGAAATTTTACATGTCCTTTCCATGACTTGGGCGCATTTGGAGGGTGGTCAGGCAGTTTTTAGTGCCTTAGAGAATTTCCACACTTCCTTCACAAACTTGGGCACATTTCCATGAGGTGGCTTCCAATTTTCATGCCTTAGACAAAATTTGTGCCATCTACTTGACTTGGGTGCATTCTGGGGGTTGAGCTTCCATTTTATAACTTAGAAACTTTTTTTTGATGTCACCTCACTCAACATGGGCGCATTTGGAGGGTGGTGGAGGAAATTTCAATGCCTTAGAATTTTTTTCTTAAACCTCTTCAACATGGGCGCATTTTGCTAGGGGAGTTTCTAGTTGGGGGCACATTTGAGGGGGCCTACTTCTAGATGAGGGCGCATTTCATGGGGTGTACTGCCATGTTTCAACACTTAGAAACTTTTCTTCACTCATCCTCCAAGTTGGGCGCATTTGACCCCTTGTCCTGACTTTCTCCAACACTTAGAAAATTTCCACGCTTCCTTCCTTGCTTGGGCGCATTTAGGGGGTGATGCAAGAATTCTCCATGTCTTAGCATATTTTTCCAAGCCTCCTCCATGTTGGGCACATTTGGAGGTGTGCTCAGGAAATTTCAATGCCTTAGCAACTTTTCAGGCCTCTGTGATGCCTAGGGCGCATATTGAAGGGTCAACTTCCATTTCTAATGACCTGATCATATCTGAACACTTAGTCAATTTTGTAATTGGTTCGCCCTAGCTTTCTATTTTTAGTAAATTCCCTGATTTTCATACCTTCGCAACTCCGATTGACTTGGAATTTGCTCCATGGGATCCGCATGACCTGTTTGACCTGTTCACACTGGTGCTTCGTGTTGGCCTGCTATTTATAGCCCTGTTCTGGAGGTGACTTACTATAAATAGTAAGTAGCTGGATTGCGCTCAAATTTTACCAGTGGACTGCTTGAAGGATGCTGATCGTGATGGGATACATCAGTTTTCAGAGATTCTGGCGTTTTACCCCTCATTTTGAGTCCCGAAGTCGGAAACCCTAATTTGACTTGAATGTGCCTCAAATGACTTTCGTTTGACCCCGTTTCTATTGCATGTTGCTCTGTTCGTGAAACTAAAGTGTTGGGGAGCTGCTGGAGTGATCTTGCTAAAAATAGTAAATGCTTGAAAAAGTGACCAACCATCTGCCGGATGGGTTTGCATGTCACACTGCCCGGGTGATCTCAAAAAACCCAGAAAAACCCATAAAATTGGTCTGCATGCGAGCACTGGGTAAAAATAGTAAGTTCCTGAAAAATGATCAACCTGGTTTGGATGTCACATCGTTGTGAAGCTCTTGAAAAACCTATAAAGAATATCCAAACATGCATTGAAAAAGCACACATGCAAACCCTAAAAATTGCTTCCGAAGCCCAAACTGCTAAAAATAGCAAGTCAGAATTCAGTGGGAACTTTCCTGAAGCCTCCTGACTACAATGCCAAGCTCAGACTTCAATTCGTTCACTCAATTTGACTTGAAACTGGCATGAAGAATGCAAACCCTAATTTCACAGACAGCCAAAATTTCAACTTAGGCTCAAAGACGGTCACATCCCCGGAAAGACAAGCGGAACAAGAGAGAGACAACGACAAAACCAACCAAAATCAAGCCAAAAGACCCGAATGGAGCAAAAATTAGGGGGTCCCCATTTTGAATGGGGTGATGTGTGAAAAGGTCACAACAGGAATATTTGTGGGCTACATCGAATCTTCAAAAGCCTATAGGATTTACATTCCAGGTCAGAAACTGATAAAGATCAGTAGGGGTGTCACCTTTGAAGAAGATGTTGCATTCAAGAGATCTAAAGGTTCATTCATGGAGATAGACAATGAAGACCAGGAGACTCCTCAGGACATGGGCATTGATCATACTCTTGAGATTCAAAGGGAGTCTACTGAACTAGAAGAAGATGGTGATCCAGTTGAACCTTTAGAACCAACTGATGTGCCAAGAGATATTGTCATAGGTCAAAAGAGACCTCTATGGGCTAGGCAAACAATGCAGGAGGCAAAAAAGTTTGCAGCTCCTAAAGGAACATTTAGAGAAAGCAAAAGACCTCAAAAGTTTCTAAGTTATGTTGCATTAATGAGTCATATCATTGAATCTGAGCCTTCTAGTGTTGAGGAAGCTTCAAGTTAGCAAGTATGGAGAGATGCAATGGCTGAAGAATATCAATCTATTATCAAGAACGATGTTTGGTATATTGTACCTAGACCATAAGGGAAATCTGTTGTATCTTCTAAGTGGCTTTTCAAGATCAAGCATGCGGCTGATGGAAGCATTGAGAAGTACAAGGCTAGATTTGTGGCTAGAGGATTCTCTCAGAAAGAGGGAATAGACTATGAAGAAACCTTTGCTCCGGTTGCTCGTTATACATCCATTAGGACTATCATTGCTATTGCAGCAGCTAAAGGATGGATGTTACATCAGATGGACGTGAAGACAACATTTCTTAATGGTGTAATTGAAGAAGAGGTATACATTGAGCAACCTGATGGCTTTGAGATTCATGGGAAAGAGTCTCATGTTTGTAGATTGAAGAAGGCTTTGTATGGCCTTAAGCAGGCTCCTCTTGCTTGGTATGAGAGGATTGATCAATACTTGATGAGCTTGGGTTTCTCCAAGAATGATGCTGATTCAAACCTATACTTCAAGGTAGTTGATGGTGAGGCATTAATCTTGGCTCTTTATGTTGATGATCTATTTCTTACAGGAGAAGAACATCTCATTATCAAATGCAAGAAGGAGTTAGCTTCTGAATTTGAAATGAAGGATCTTAGATACATCCATTACTTCCTTGGTCTAGAAGTATGGTAGAGGCCTAATGAGATCATTCTGAGTCAAGGGAAGTATACAATAGACATCTTGAAGAGATTTGGCATGATGGATTGCAAATCCATGTCCACACCGATGGAGACAAATTTGAAGAAATTGAGTGAGTCTGCAGCTAGTTCAGATCTGGTGGATCCTACTATGTATAGGCAGTTGATTGGATCGTTGATGTATCTAGTCAATACTAGACCTGATATTTGCTATGCAGTGAGTGCACTTAGTCAGTTCATGTGTGAACCAAGGCAAATACATCTAGTTGCAGCAAAGCATATCCTGAGATACTTGCGTGGCACAGTTGGATATGGCTTGAGATATACTTCTAGTACAGACCTTCAGTTGCAAGGTTATTCTGATTTTGATTGGGCAGGAAGTGTAGCTGATCGGAAGAGCACCTTTGGTTGTTGCTTTAATTTGGGATCTGCGATGATTTCTTGGTGTAGTAGGAAGCAGTCTTTAGTGGCACTAAGCACTGCAGAGGTAGAGTATATTGCAGCTTGTGTAGCAGCTCGAGAAGCAGTGTGGCTTCGTAAGCTCCTTGCAGGATTGTTTGGACAATCATTGGAGCCAACTGTTATTCATTGTGATAATCAAAGCTGTATGAAGCTTTCTGTCAATCCAGTGCTTCATGACAGAATAAAACATGTTGAGATCAAATATCACTACATCAGAGATATGGTATTGAGGAAAGCTATCCAGTTGAGATACATTTGTACTGATGAGTAGACGGCTGATATTCTCACCAAGCCTATCTCCAGAGTGAAGTTTGTGCACTTTCGAGACAAGCTTGGAGTTGTGGAGAATGAAGCCCTAGCTGAGAGGGAGACTCAGCATTAGTGATCTTCTGTGATTTGCTTTAATGCATCTTTCTCTGCGAGAGAAATTTGAGGTGTAAGCCCTTGTTAGTGCATCTTTCTCTGTGAGAGAAATTTGAGGTGAAAGCCCTTGTTAGTGCATCTTTCTCTGTGAGAGAAATTTGAGGTGAAAGCCCTTGTTTCCACCCTCTGGGAGTAGCCATGGTGGATGTCATGTTGAGTGACTCCATGACAACATCACGTTGAGAGACTCTGTGATGATTTCCTTGTACTTGTGTTTACCCACACTCTGGGAGTAGCCATGGTGGACATCATGATGAGATGACGACATCACGTTGAGTGACTTCGTGATGGGCACTTGTGCACATGTTCTTTCCATACATGGGAGTAGCCATGTTTGACGATATCACGTTGAGTGATTTCATGATGTGTTCTTTTCCACGTATGGGTGTAGCCATTGTGGGTGTCATGTTGAGAGACTCCATGACCTTGTGTATCGGGAAGTATTCCTCCCTAGCTAAGAGGGACTGTTGATGTTATAGCCGTAGGCTACATACTTCTCGCCTTATATTTGATAAACAATAAATCACATATAGCCTTCGGCTCTTTATTTATTGTTAAATTGATTAGTGAAGAGGCGCTTCACTTGGAGAATAAATATTAATTATTATGGGCTGACCTCTCCTTGATATTCACACCATTTCATATGAGACATATTCTTTGGTGGCCGACCTTGCATCATGAAGGGGTGCGACCTCTCCACCGATTTGTATATATGTAAGATCACATTCATTCACTCTATCATTAAGTCATGTTCATTCCATTCCATCTGCAAAGTGCGAATTCACCTACAGCAGTTCGTTATCATCAAGGAGTGCGATTTTATTATCTGAGTTTGGATCAAGTGTGGTGCTGACATTCGGCCTAGAGTTTGGCCTCATTGTAAAGAGAATTATTGTTCATATTTCAATATATAAGAGATATATTGTTGCTGGGTTTTTCTCCCTCAAGTTGGAGGGTTTTCCCAGGGTATATGCTGTGTCAATCTGTGTGAAATTGTTTTAATTCTGCTTATTTAATTTCTGATCCTAAAACTAACAAATTTGAGGCTAGGAGAGCGAATTCATCATCAAACTAGTGAAAAGGGGTTGTATTAATAGCTGAGGATGATTAGGGATTGAGTGGGACATCTCTGAGAAATCTTTGATGAAAGTTGCAATCCCAAAAATGACCCAGAAAACCTACTTTGGCAAGTTTGCTACTTGCAGCAGGGGGTGTTCGTTGTGGTGAACTTGTTCTGGCTGAACTGGTGTCATGCCCACATTTTACACACTAAACAACCTAACAAATCCACAACGACCTTACTAATTTTGCAAATAATATATATATTTAAAATATCAAGGTTATTATAAGTGACTTGTTTCCTCTATATCTCAAATACTTCACTCAACATACAATCACCAATAGATAATAATTCTACTTAATTATAGAATCACCAATAAATAATTCTACTTAATTATACAATCAAAATTTCTAGGTAGTAAAGAAAGGAGATCATAACGAGTAGATAAGAGGTATGTTCTGATGATCCAAAATAAGTAGATATTATTGTTTTAAAAAAAAAAGAAAAGAAAAACTCGTATCTATATTTACTCTTAGCTAGTGAGATCATTGTCTATTGACTTAAGTAATGTAGTATGTTAGCTCCATAAGAGAATTTTTTTTGTTGCAAAATTAGTAAAGTCGTTGTGGATTGTTAGGTTGTTTAGAGTATAAAATGTGGGCATGACAACTGGCAAGCAGCATAGGTTATAAATTTTTAACACCTGAACGTGGAAGCATAATTTTAAATGATAAATACCTATAAGATTATCTATTGAAGAAATCCGGCATCTGTCCCATGAAAAATCCGTTGTGTTTTTGTTTCCCCTGTGCGGTGAATAAAACCCATGAAATCGCAAATGCTGTCATTTAGGGTTTTTCAGGGATCAGACACAAAAAGGTCAAACAAAATCATTTCAAAATCATTGCTGAATTTGGGATCCTGTTGGAATCACATTTTGTGACCTGGAATCTCTTGGGTTTGATGGGTGACTATTCCAAACGTTTTTAAGGACAAAAATCCAAACTGTGTTCAAATCTGCTGACAATTCAAATCAGAATACGATTCTAGAATGAATCGTACCTGGAATCGGCCTGAAAACCTACCAATTTGGTAACCTACCTTAATTTCCATCTCTCCAAATTGATTCAGACTCTTTGAGCTGCATTTTATAAGCTATCTGAGAGGGAAAGAGGTAAGAGGAGCAGTATGCGTTTCCTGCTGTTAGTATTCTATCATTCACTGTGACCTTTCTGACAAGTGGGAGATCGAGGCTATTCGAGTCTTAGTTTTTTTTTTTTTTTTTTCAAACTTTACAATTATCTAATTCCATTGATCAGAGAGAGACAGGTGAGTGACTAAAGAGATACCTGTTGATGCGTGTTTTATGACACAACAAACATTCTAGAATAAAGTGTCAAAGACGCTCTATCCCCTCTTGAAAAACTACCTCGTATGCTAAGATTGCAAGTAAGATCATATGGTAATTCCAATGTTTAAGATGAGTGCGGATAAGCTCTGTGGTTTTGATGTGATTTTGCTGGTAACACAAAGGGACTTATGCTAGGCTTGTTCAATTCACAATGAAGGTCTATACAATGAAGCTCTACTGTTTGGGTCTTGGATCAAACAAACTAAAAAAAAGGAGATAAGGGTTTAGAATTTCTAGTCTACTTCCTAAGAATTCAAGAGACGGTATTGACTTGGTGGAACCAATAACCACGCTTTGCTTCGCCATGCTCAACGACAACTACACAAAGGGGGTGCAATCTTCAAGGGAATGTGCTTATGATTTTCACGTCATGAATAACTACCACCAAATTGGACAATATTTATCCAGACAGAAGTTAAGCGTCCACAAAATAAGCTCAGGCTAACTTTACGCATTGAACGAAAATCATCCATTCAAAGAAAGTATGAGCAAAAAGTTTCACCATAAATCAATACTTATCAGATCTTGCATTCATCTAACATACATGAAATAAAATCTAAACTATGATGAGGGATAAGAACCATAACAACTCCAAAATAAGAGAAGTAATCACCATCAGAACAATGCATGCATTACTTATTACTTTGGCAGTCTTACAACAATTGCTTATCTCAACATGTTTTGCAACATGCTCCCATGCTTTACAAATGAGGGGGTGAGCTCAATTTATAGGCTCCCCAATTACAATTCAATGGCCAAGATTAATTCAGGATCAACGACCGAGATTACAGAATAAAACCCTAATTAGGGTTTGTTACAACTAACTACTCCTCGACCAATGAGAAAATTACATTTGAGGACACTTGTCCTTTTTACTAAATATGAACCAACAGATAAAATAGAAAGTTGTTGCATGTTGATTTGGAATGATTTGATTGGTTGGAAGATGACGAGGCACCACCTCAACGAGCGGGATGCCTTCCTTGGTCGCTACGTGCTTGCCTTAGAATATTTTCCTTGTTGATGACTCTATCGGTTGTGCTTGTTCTTTCCTAGCTTTGATCTTTGGATCTCCTTTGAGACTTTGGCTTCTCCTTCTCGCTTGTATTGGAATTCTCTCTTTGGAGCAAGTGCCATTCCTTTGGATTTCCTTTCTGAATTATCCAATTTGTGTCAAGAAATTGTTTAAGTACGAAAATTTGTTTGGAACACTCTTCTTGTCATCATCTGATTCTGATTGGAAGCTTGTCTTTAATTCTTCAAGAGATGAAATCCTTCAAGAAGTTGCTCGGATTGCTTGAATAGGTCTGGGATTGTAGATGAAAAACCCCCCCAAGATGTCCGGATATTCTTTCAAGTCCCTTGAATAATGGAGGAAATTGGAACCTTCTCTGCGAAGAATTTCCATACTTAGCCAAATTTTGGCTACTAAGATTTTGGCCATTTCTGTGCTTGAATAAACCTCGCCGGTGGATTTGTCTTCAATTTTGAATTTGGCTTGTGGAAGTTGGATGTACTTGACGATGTGCCTGCCATTGTCTTCATGATGCCAAATTCTTGGCGGACTTCTTGTTGGTCTTGCCATGTGCAAGGGTGGACTTCCAAGTTTTCTTTCATCTCCCTTCAAGTCGGACTTTACACTTTCTTTGCCATTTTCTCCTTCGAAGATTCGCCTTGTGTAGTCATCCGCCTGCAAGAAACAAGATAAATAAATTTAGATTTTCACTCTCCTAATTTCATTTTCAGGCTTTTATTTTCTCCAAAATGGCTAATTTATTTGATTTTATCTTTATTTTATTTTTAAATTTAGCCATGGCGAAAATTATTCATCAATCCCAATGTTGGATGAAGATTTTCATTTTCTCTCTCCTGAATTCTGGCTTTGAAGTTAAATTTTTAACACTCTCTCTCCTGAAGTCACGGTGAATTTTGTGTCGAATTTATCATTTCAAAGCGAATTTCATATTCTCTTTGCAATTTTTATCTTGGCACGGGCATATTTCATATTTAATTCTCCATTTTATCTCCCGAAATCAGAATTCTCACTGATTTGCCATACTCTCTCTCTAGAAGTCGAACTCTTTGAGACTTTTTTTATTTATTTTATCAAGGCAAGCTTTCAAGACTTTTGTCATTTATTTTCTATCCTATCTCCTCTTCATATTACCCTCTTATCATGGCGAACTTTGCAAAGTATTTTCCAATTTTTTATTTTCTCCCATGATAAACTCTCTTTCTTCTTATTTTTTTTTACCCCTCTCTCTCTAGGCGGATCTCTTAGAGAGTCTTCTAAATGCCCCTTTTTAGCTGGGTGCACTTCATAAGGCTCTTTTCCATGTGTCTTTTTAAGTTGGCGGACTTTCTAAAGTCATTGCCATTTCATTTTTAAGGTGGGCCCACTTCAAAAACTTTGTCATGAGGTAACTTGACTTTGTCAAATATTTTCCAAGTGTTTTTTAGGCTGGGCGCACTTTCTTTCATCCTTTCCAAATATCTCTCCACATGGCGGACTTCATTAAGGACTCTCCAATTACTTTTTCAAAGCAAGGCGGACTTCACCAAATATTTTCCAATTGTATTTAAGGCTGGGCGCACTTCATAAGAAGCTTTCCAATCTCATGGCGGACTTTCCAAAGTTTTTGCCAAGTGTCTTTTTCTAAGGTAGGCAGGCTTTGTCTTGTTTCCTTTCTACTCAAGGGCGGACTTCATACATATTCATGCCACTTCTTATATGGTGGGCGGACTTTACATGTTTCCAAGCCACTTGTGGTGGACTTTGCTTTACTTTATGCCATTTCATCCCTTGTCCAAGGCGGACTTTGCTTATTTCCTTGCCACCTTTTCATTTTGCCCAAGGCGGACTTGCCATCTTCTCTTGCCATCTAAGGGCAGACTTGGCATCTTTCCTTGCCAGTCCATTCATTTGTCCAAGGCGGACTTGGCCAATCTTTGTGCCATTCCCCTTAAGTGGCTGGGCGGAGTTTGCCTTAGCTTGTGCCATGGCTGGGCGGAGTTGCTTTATGGTCAAGCCATTGTTTCCTCTGGCTGAAGCTTTCTGACATTAATTTATCCTTTCTCCATGCTGGTTATGAATCTTGGCCATGCTTCCATAGACTCTTGCCATGAATTGCAGTCATACTTAGACAAATTTGTCATGAATTTCCCAGATTTCTCCATGTATTTCTGTGATTTTGGACTGATTTTCCAGATTTTTATCAATTTTCTGTGATTTTTTGATCTGGAAGTCTGATTTTTGATGATTTTTCATTGATTTTTTCAAAATTTTCAAACTTAATCAGATTTCACCGAAATTGATTTTTCGTGATTTTCTGTTCGTTTTTTGGGACTTCTGAGTGGATTTTCAAAATTCAGGCACTTTCTAAATATGGAAACCCTGACAAAAATAGAAACTTTTCCCAAAATAGCAACTTTCCAAAAAATAGCCCCTAAAAAATAGGAAGTCCGATATGGGCCAAAAAACGCGAAAATGAAGTCCCTCAAAAATAGGGGCCCAGAGGGTCAAAAAACGCGAAAAAGTAGGAGTTGTCGGAACTGGATGAAACGACAGTCGTTTTTCGTCCTTCGGGCCCTCTGAGTCTATCTGAGATGTTTAGACATTGATTCTGACTCAAAATCACAACTTGGCTCCGGATGGTGGCTCAAAACTCAAACTCCTCATTGCAAAAAAGACTGGTGATAAGCAATTGCGACGCCAAGGCAAAACCCAAAAAGCAAAAACAAGAGGGTCCCCATTTGCAATGGGGCGATGTGTGAAAAGGTCACAACAATACCCAAGTGATAAACTATTTCAGTTGACTTTAAAACTTTGTATTTTTAATTTTTGATTAATCTACTATTGCAACTCATCTTGTCTAATTAGAAATTCCTTCAATTTTCCTCAGTATTGCTGCAGCAGCTTTTTCAGAAGTGTCTAGGCAAAGAATAGTGCCCTTCACGCTTTCTGAGATAATTTAGACATTGAGTAAATTATTGTCAAAATGAACATCAGGTATTTGGTTACCTCCTGGTTAAGAGATCCCTCTAATTTGCCCTTGCATCATATGAGCTCGCAAAAGATAACCAAGAGCATCTGCTGCACTCACGTGGGGAAAGAGGGCTAGTGGATATCATTTTTGGAAGATCCATGTAAGAGGATTAGGTCTGAATGAATTTCATTCAGTTTAACCCTTGCAGAGGGCTGGAAAGAGAGGGACTCCACTGACATATGGAAAAGGGGCCCAATTCTTTTAACAGACCTTATTGACATCTATTTTAAAATAAGAGTCATTTGTCCATGTTATCCCCGAAACTTTTCACCTCAAATAACTTTTAACTCTGCCCAATGAAAGACATTAAAAGAATGAAAGAACAATTGTAGAGAACCCGAGCATGATTTCCCTGTGTTAGAGAGTGGTGACTACCTCTTTAAATGTGATATTTTTTTGACATTTTCCCAATTTATAACCCAAAAGTGGGAAAAGGGGTTGGTGTAGACAAAACTTGGAAATTGTGAGATAAATAAAGGATAGCCAAAGAATGAGAGGTTGACTGAGAAACACTTAAGGGAAATGATTGACTTCTTTCCTATGAGGAAGCAATAGCAAGTTGACAAGGGAAAAAACTGCAGAACTATAATTTAGTATTTCACAACCAAGATCTTTAGCCACATTTAAAACTCTTGAAATGAGAATCCTAGGCAAAGCTTGAAATTGCTAATTTTTCCTGGATATAAATGGCACATAGAGCACTTGAATCTCACAAAATTACAGTCTTCATAAAAGAGTTATCTAGAGTTGGAGAAAGAGCAATTTACATTCTTGGATTTGACTGAAGCACAATGCACAGTTTTCTAAGGTTTTGAAACACGGCAGAATGTCTGCTCAAAAGTTACTCTTATCTTCAAAAACAAGTTAACGTGAGAGAACTTCTTGCACAAGTTTTATTGCTTGATGATGGAACTAGACACGTCATTTCTCAACACAAAAATAAAAAGATAGGGAATTCCCTTTAAATGGAAAAGCTGACCTCACAGAATTTTGCGTTGTCTCATTTGCCAAAAATATGTCTCACATGTACGACACACCATTTGCAAAGAATAAAACAAAATATAGAAATGAGAGCTAATAAAATACAATCTTCTGAACCAAAAATTTGAGTGAAAGAAAACCTTAATCCCTTCATCATAATAGCTTTTAACAAGTTCATTTACGAGTAGTTATGATAACCACCATCTTACAACCACCTACTTGAAGATGGTATTTGTCTTTTTTCAGTTTTTGAGATATATGATGTTAGGGATACTTGGTATTTGTCTTTTTTGAGATATATCATGTTAGGAATACTAATTTCTCTTATATGTTACAAGAACCACACTTCTGATTCTCTTTGATGAAAGTTATATTATACTCCTTTCAGATATCAAGTCATCCTCTTCTAGACTCCTTAATCAAATGTGCCCATGAGTATATACATTTTAGGTGCATGCCTATTTTTTTATCACAAAGCCATTTTAATCACACAATTGATATATAAGACCAAAGTTTTTGGCATTACATGTCATATATCCAGGGATAAAATATTTAAATATGTCCCATTTCACATTGTGTATGCCTAGGACATTTTTTACTTCATGTGACACTTTTGTACATTATTGCATTCATGCTGTTTTATAAGTGACATTATTATTTGCTCTCATGGGGAACACTTATCATACTTCTTGGCTCACATAGGACATAGAATTTTGATCTCTTACATAGCTTTGCGTCATAGACACAAAGACTACATTTTAATAAGCCTTTGGACTGTCCTTGGCCTTGAAGAATGCCATTTGTGCATGATTTTTGACAAGATGGCAACTCTGAATCTGGACCTTTTCCAAGGGGGCACAAAATGGGGGTCAACAGTCCAGACACCCACTCATGATGTTTCTAGGTTTCCGTCAGGATTATTGAAGATAGTACTTCCTCTGATAAAACTGTTTTTTTCCTTTCTGACTAATATGTCAACAAGCAACTTTACCCTCCTTGACAGAGCTTTTGTGAGAAATTTGTTGGAGACATTAATGAGAGTAATTAGGTGTTAACGTCCTACTAACTCCCATTTGGATCTTTTAGTGCTGAGCTTGATAAGAAAAATGCTGACCAACCCTCCCATATTTCCACTTTTGGTAGACTCCTAGAGCATTTTTAAATAAACTGGGATAATCACACTCTGCAACTTTTTGTAAAGTTACATCTAAAGGTTGTCAGGACTTGGAGATTTCTCACTGTTGAGGTTCTTCATGTCTAACTCAAGTTCCTCAAGTTTTATCTCCCTAGAAAGACCAATTCATAATATTCAACCTTCCAAGGAACAACCTAAAATATGAGCCATGAAGTGAAAATATTTTGAAAATGGTCTTGAAAGAAATGTCTTGACTTCAAATCCTGTTGTGTCAGAGATTTCCATTTGGGTCCTGTAATGCTAAAATTCTATCTTAGCTTAGCTTAATAAGTACTGAAAATAGAATATGGGAAGTGTACCCCTCTCATTCATTCAATGCATGCATCTCCAAATTCTAGCCTCTCTCATCTTATGAACACACACATTCCTCTATCATTTAACAGTTTAACCATCTTAGGGTTATTAAGTTCTTATTGACACATAATAAATTTAAGACCCATCTTGTATTTGTCATTGTTCACAATGCCCATAAAATTCTCCAAATTTTCCCTAGTGCTACTGGTAAGCAGTTTTAAATGTACGTACTGCTTAGCTATAAATTGTATTTCTAGTTTCATTGTGTTTATATAATCATGACTTTGAATTATTTTGGAAAATAATGTCTCACATTAAGTTTGTGGATTGCAGCATTTTAAGCCCATGGTTGAAGTCCATCACATACAATGATTGCCCTCAAGATGCATTAGTACAAGCAGGTGATCCAGAAGCAAGACAAGCATTGATAGAACGCCTTGAGTCTCGATTTTTGTTCCTGGCTGCAGATGCCAAAGCCACACTAATGTAAGGATGGGAGTTGCCTCTCTAGAGTTTTGGAAAAGAATTTTAAAGGAACACTTCATGCTAGACTATAGCAAACGAGGGTTTAAATTTGATTTGCTTGGTTTTTGTCATGATCTGAGTTATCTTGGGCCAATTTCATATCAATTCATACTTGAAACTCTAGGTTTGAAGGTTATGTTGTGAATCATGCTTTACCTTGCTATATATTTAGACTTCAAATAGTGGCAATAGCAAGGAGCAAAATTTGTGATTTTGAAATAAACTATTAACTTGAATTGAGTGTGTAGCTAGCAGTCCAAGATTTTCTTTATAAGATTCTTTTGGTAGCTTTTAGTCCAAGACTTTCTTGTGGGAATTCCTGACAGTGGTCGTAGGCCATCTTATCGAAATGTGTTGCTTCAAGTGAGGAAGAAACTGAATGTTCCATGCTCAACGAAATTATCAACAGAGGATATAGAGGCAGAAATATTTCTTCACCTACTACAAGAATATTCAAGGTATGAATTAATATTTTATCTAACAACTTTGCTTCTTTGTGAAGTTTGTTGCTTGAGGTTTGTTTTCAGAATTCCCAAAATGAATTTCAGCAACTTGTATTCCTTGTCAGTTCTTTTCTCAATTTGTTCTTGATAGACATAATAGCAAATGCATGATAGTGATACTGATATTCATCATGCAGAGATAGGATTGACATAATCTCATGGCTTGTGAATTTTAAGACCACTACCATATAACTGTTCTACAAGAAAGAATAAACATTATGATAAGATGGATTACATTCCATCGCAAGCACTTTCCAATGACATATAATAAGCCTCATGTTCAATTTGATCAATTATCTGGTTCTAGCAAACTGCCTTGGGAAGCTGCAGCACTATCCTTAAACTATTAACACAACAAATGAGATGCAGTGATATTATTGGCACAATAATAGCATGAAGTTCACATCATTCGAGTATATCTTGAGAGACTTATGACAATGTATTACAAGTCTTTGTTCTAGTTAACCATGAATGTGCAAAACACTGCCAACAGGTTGCTTTTGCTATCCCTTAGTTGGAAGAAAAACTATGCTTCTATGTCAGGTTCTATAACCACTTAAGAATCTTGGATCTATCAGATAGAATTAGATGCCATTCCATTGCATATTTCAAGAACCTTCCAACTATACATACTAGCCTATGTTTGAGATGTTTATTATCATGTGGACACAATGACCAACCTATGGAGTCAAAGTGTGACCTTGACACCATCATGAAAACTTAGGAGACATCAAAACATTATACTCTTTATATCTTGATTCTTGACTCTATCCATGCTTGGATTAGATTCCTATGTACCCCGGGGATGCATCCCCTACAAAAATGGACCCATCCCCTATAGGGGACGTTTTGGGGATGGGTAGGAAATGTCCCCCACCCCGTCCCCAAATTTTCAGAATTTCAGGAAACATTTTGGGGACTTAGAAAAGCTAGCAGGGGATGGTAGGAAACACTGGGGGATGTCTATCCATCCTCAATGGCCCAACCCTCAAATGTCTTCATTTAGAAAAAACAAAAAACAAAACTTATAAAAAATAAAGGAAACCTAAACCTAAAATAGAGACAATAACATCTAAAATAAAAAAGCAATCCAGTTTTGCCATTTTACAAATTGTGAAGAGGAAAAGAAAGAAAGGGCATGGCTGTGAGGAATGAATTCAAAGAAGGGAACAGAAGTGAGAAGACTCTTAGGAGACAAAAAAGTATAAAGAGGCACCTGTTTGTCATCTTTAGTGGTGGAAATGCACGAATTGAGTGCCTAGATTTGTAAGATCAGCCAAGTGTCAGTGGCAGACACAAGATATAAGCACCTAGAGCAGCCTTGGAGAGTTTATGTGACAAGATGATGTTTGGGTGTGCATGCAAAGGGAAGGTTGGCTGTTGGATGACAAGAGCAGCACTATTGTGCTTCTCACTAAGTTTTGTCATGGGTTAAGTGGCAAAGAGTACAAGAAAGTGTACCTAAAGGAGAGTTATAAGGATGTCTCATTGGGACTTGTATCCTAAGCGGTTAGGACAGGTGAAATAGGCTCTTGTAGGTGCTTAGAATAGACCAAAGTGACGTCAGCCTAGATGTATGCCTAGAGGTGGTTAGTTATGTTTCAAAATTTCAAATGGCATCAAGAACAGAACTAAGTGCTTGGGTGTGAGAGGTTACTTTCAAGTGGCAAATGTATCCAAAAGGCATGCGTAAGACTTGTTTGACAACCTTTAAATGACAAGTAACAGGAAAGGGTGCACCTGAGTGGAAACATCAGTCTATTAAGTGAGGAAACCTCACAAAATAGGTACCTATGTGTCCTTAAGTGGTAAAAGCATCTACTTTGCACACTTGAGTGCATCAATTGAAGGTTTTAGTGGCAGCAAATGACATAGGGAGCACCTGGGAAGTATCTTTACTGGCAAACATGACAGAATGGTGCACTTATGTGCAAAAGGCAGTCATTCAAGCGACAACATCAGTAAAAAAGGGTGCCTGGATGAGAAAAGGGTGAAGTTAAGTGTCAAGGTCAGCAAAGAAGAGCACCTCAGCTGGTCAGATGATGATTCATTTGGCAGAAACAATGTTCTGTCACAAGTGATGGGCTTTTGAGCAGTTTAAGTGCAATGGATGATTGGATGAAGTGCCTATATGCAAATACGACATAATTTAGTGGCAGATCTGACTGAAATAGGTGCGAGAAGTCTTTCAAAGTAGCACATTGACCAAAGAGGCACCTGCCAGGTGGAATCATGGTTTATGATCAGATTGAGTGTCAAATGAACTAAAAAAGGGCACCTAGAAGTGGGTTCAAATGGCAACAGTGCCTGCTGCGTGCACCTGGGTCTTAAAAGTATGTTTTAAGTGACATAAATGTTGTAAAGGGCCACCTAACATAGCTTTGGGTGACAGATGTACAAAGAATAGGTGCCTGGTACAGATTTTGGTATGTTCTAGCTGATGAGAAAAAGTATCTAGCTCCCTGCAGCAACAAAGGACAATATTTCAGTCACATTTGATAGCAGTCCTTCAACTATGCACAAAGACAGTTTACATTCCCTGGAATTCACACTTTTCATCAGCAGAGGTTCAAACGTCACTGACAACTTTCAGCTATGTACATGTATCACAAATTTCTATCAAGTTCCCAAGCATGTACAACATTGCATTCTTATTCGATATTCATTTATGACCTAAAAAAGTGCAGCCATGTGGTTGTCCTTTGCAGCAGATCATATTCTAGGGTTTCAGGCATATCTTGGTGGCAGTTTTGTCTCAAGAGGTGTTTTCACAAAATCATCAATAACAAAACCTAGGATTTGTGTTGTCTTATTTCCACAGAAGACATTAGTGTCAAGCCACCAAGTTGGATTGGTGAGGTCATCAATGGCTTGGTAGTGAGGGTTTTGGAATTCATTAGAGAAGCTGTGGCATGTTTTGGGAAAAAAAGTTGCTTTAGAAAGGCATTCATACATCAAACTGCAATTTTTAGCAAGGGCTATTTTTGGACAGAGAGTCGAAGACCTATTTTTAGGTTCCTTTAGTTAGTTGTTATTTTATTATTTGTTGAGGATTAGTTTTTACTTTAAAGTTTCGTTCTTTTGCTTTTTTAGGAGCTTTAAGCATTTGTGCATTAAAACATTGATTTTTGGGGTAAGTTAATTAGTATCCTAAGTCCCCCAAATTGGGTATTTTGTAGCCTATAAGTAAGTGCTTTGGGCACAAGAAATTCTTAATGACAGTTGAGTTGATGCTATGCGCATGTTGCTGAAATATTGTTTCATGTGTTATCTTGGTGTTTGTATTACTGTATTTGTGATTCCATTAATTAAGTTGAAACCAGTGTTACCCCAAGTTTTCGGGATGGGGACGGCAGGGGATGGCGAGACAGGTCCCCAAGTTTCCGGATTTTGAGACCAAATTTGGGGACGGCTATATAAAATATAGGTAAAATTTAAAATATATAGGGAAATTTTAAATATTCATATGATAACATGGATAAGGCATGCATAATATACATTATAGAACCTTAACATATAACATTTATGTTCAACATTATTTGTCAATAAACTAAGTGTCTTTCCTGTATGTTGAATTATCATTTGTTAATTGTTAGTGATACTGATAACTGTCAAAAAAGAACACAACAGTTAAATTAAACAATCTTATTGTATTTTCTGTGATACCAGTACATACTGGAAAAATACTTATGCTATACCAGTTAATGGGAGGATTTGTCTAGCTATAGGTATGGATTATGGAAGACCAAATGTAAACTGCAACGAACAAGGATAGGATATCCTACTGCATTGACATCCTTATTGGAATTACTAATGAAAAGAATTCAAAACTTGAAGTGAAGAAAGTTGACTTAGTTTAGCTATTTAACTATAGAACATTTATGCCTAACACATAATTGCACTTGCATACAATAAAGCATCAAAGAATGGTATGTGATCTTGAAATTTAGCACTGACATTTGAACTAGATGCCACAGTCAATATTGAATAATTGTATCAGTTACACTTATCTAAAGTTTCAAGACAACAAGTAGTGGTACCAATTTATTTCATGGGTGGACATAATTAAGTTCACACTCCCTTGCTATGAAAATGTGTTTTTTTTCTTGTTTTGACCATGCTTTGATGTGGGGGACGGCTAACCATCCTGGGGATGGCCAGGGGACTTCTAGGATGGCTGACTGTCCCGGGGATGGCCAGGGACTTCTAGAAGCCCCCTGGTCATCCCCGGGACCAGTCAGCCATCCCCCATCCGGTCAACGGCGTCCCCCCGTTTCGGGGACAGTTCCCTATTTTTTGGCAGAAAAGGGGACGGTTCCCTGCCGTCCCCTAGTCGTCCCCCTGTGCCCGGGGATAGGGAAGGGCATTTTAGGGGGGGGGGGGGGAGGTTATTCATTCATCTAGGTTGTATCTTTGCATGCAGCTTAGCTATTTGGTTCATGGAATCACTTGTTGTGTCATGCTGAAGTAGCTCATATTACTGTCAAATCTTGTTTGCATTAGATTGGTGGTTTCTGTTTTAGCCAGTAGAAAGTTGTGTTTGTGTGTTTAAATTAGTTGCTTTCATTTTTAATGTTTGAAAATCTTGTGAGACAAGAGCTGTTACCAGTCTTATGCTCATGCTCGAGGAAAAAAGATAAGTGGATGGTTAGTTATTTCATTTATGCAAATCCCTTGGGAGAAACATTGCATTGTGTTTATAAGCTTATAATATTATATTTTGTCTGAAGCTTAGTGTCTAGGGCATTTTAGATCTCAAGGAGCTTCCCCACATAATTTGAAGAGAGGTTTTACCTCACATTGTTCTGGTTTGAGTTGTCTTAGAAGAGAAAAATTAAAATGCTTATGGGCTTGCTCATGTCCCTCATATTGGTGGACAGTTCATGGATTGATCCAATGGGCCCAATTGTTAACCTTGTGCACAAAGTGATTAAGGCGGTTTTCTTGCCCATCATGCAGGTACTTTCACCATGATTGATCTTTGTTAATTGTAGTGGTCTAGTTCATGGGCTAAATTACTTATGTGGGTTTGGTTTACTGTGTTGGTCTGGTTGACTCTGTGGGTTTGGTTAACCCTAAGGTGTGGTTGACTATGCGGACTTGTTGAAGGTTTTGTTTTCCTTTTTACTCATTAGCTCAATATCTTTACCTAATCATGAATTGCAACTACTTTTTTGAATTTGAAGATGCAAGTGGTCCTTTCATTTTTTGCCATGTGCCAATGTTGGGCCATAACAAAGTTGCCATGAAGATAAGCTATGTCTTCATTGTCTAGCATATATACAGTTATATGGATTTTGCAATTGAATCAATAGAATTTTCTTTTACTTAATCCAAAAGAAAGGTCTTCGTTGATGTTTTTGCCAGCAATTTCAAGCTCTATTGGTAATTGTTGCTGTTCACCTTCATACGTTCTGATCTTCTGTAATTGAACTTTTCTCTCTCTACACATACATACACAAATTAAGGTCTATGAAATCCCATAGAACAGTGTTTCCTTCAGGGCAGGATTAAGACAATCTGCAAGTTCAATGGAGTTTGTATTGACCAAACCACACAAAGTAGACTAATATGTAGAGCCTGTCAACCTGCAGCAACTAGCCAGAAAATACTTCTTCGTTAATTTATAGGCTTCTCATTTTATTGATTATTGCATATTTAAAATGGAGAATAAGTTTGCATTAGAAACTAACCAGCACATACTCTTTAACATTTCTATCAGCATAACTTATAAGTTAATTATCCAACTCATAAATTTAAAGGCTATAATGTTTTTAAACACTATTTTCCAGCAAACTTTGGCTACTTCTGTCAATCATAGAAATATTAAGCTACTTCTTTTCTCTAGTCATCAAACATCCTTCTCACAAGGTCATTTCCAGAACCTTGTTTTACGTGGTCATTTGTACTAGGATGGTTTTATGCTTTCCTGCGTAGCTTTTCCAACTTTCACAGGTTTATCCATCTTGGGTTCACCTCTAGTTAACCCTTTTCATTGTTTTTAGTGTTTGCTACTTTTGCAGTTTTCTGGAGTTCTTTGAATGCTTCTACTTGCTATTGTAACTTGCTGTACTTTTAGTTCCATTGACCTTTTTTATTCATTCATGGGCATTGATATAATTATTTTTTGTCATTACTTTTTTCTAAACATCAGGCTTCTCACAGAACAGAAAACACTAGATTGCTATGTTCATTTTAAAATGTTTTGTTAACTTTAATTGACAGGGTTAAGATGCATGATACAGGCCAAGATATGCAGCCAATTCCCCCATAGATTACTGCAGTTCTCTTGAACCTGATCAAAGTCAAGGGAATATTCTTGCCGCAGCTAGGCTTGGTGCTGAGGAACTCTTATCAGTAATTTTGAAGGTTAAGTTTGTTCAAATGTTTTTTTTGAGGTGCATGCTAGTTGCTGTTTCTATACTAATGGCTTTATTTCCTAACATTTGCTTTATTAACTCTTGCTAACTTTAAACCTTTAATCTTCCTTACCAGGGGGGCAGTGCAATGACTCTCAAAACTTCAGCATTTGGTGAGGAGCATTGTCTTTTTCCAAAAATGTCAAAATGTCAAATGGAGATAATCTACAATTATCTGTTAATTTATAACATCTGATTTCTACAATAATTAGTTTGTTTTGTGATAGGTAGCAAAAAGACTGTCTGGAAAAATGGTATTGGAAGCTGCAAAACTCCAGCTTGCAAAGCAGATGATGAAAACGGTAAGCAAAATCTTTTGGAATGATTTTTCTCTCAATTTTAAGGGGTTCAAATTTGCCTTGTATGCTAAAGGGAGTTGATTACTGCATGTTGGTATTATTTGACTGGAAGGACTGCAGACAACTATTTTGTGTAGTGTATTTGTACTTTGAATTGTTGCTTTCAGTGAGCCTTTATAATCATTCATTGTAAAAGAGTTCAATGTCATTTTGAATCCAGGCATGCATTTGGTTTTATGAGAATATCAGTTTTATCAATATTGAGATTCATTCTTCTGATGTTTAGGGTGGACAGGCTGTAGCTACAAAATTAGAGACACATGTAGCCTGCCTTGCTGCAAGAAAGGTACTTGGTTCCATGTAACACTTTGATATAGCATCCTTTGCATGGATATGTGTACTTGGTTGGCATTTGAGCAATGTACAATAAAAATACTTGTAAAACCTATGCATGTCTCCTTGAATAGATGTACTGTGAACGCAGGGCATTAGAACATCTCAATTAGCTTCTAATTTTTTTGTACACCTTGCAAATGGTTCTCTAATGCAAATTTTGAGTAGGATTCTCTCTTGAAATCCAGGGTTTTGCTGGTGCTGCATCACGTTATGTTGCTTTTCGAAGTATGACAATGTTTCTTGGTCCATTGTATGTATTTCTTCCTATTATGTTAATCTTTCATATGGTATTTTGAATGTTTTATGAAACATTCCAGTTGAAAGAAATTGCACAAAAATGTTAAAATGAGTTCAGATGTTCTTTCCAATGCTGTTAATTCTAGAAATTCTAATCTCAAATTATAGCTGAAATATAAAGCTTATAATTTTTAATCAGTATGCATCTCTTTTATTAGAAAAATTAATTTCATTAGAATGGAAGAGGTGTATGCAGGGGGAAGTCCTGCTTCTCAAAGATGTCATACCCCTTTAAAAGACATACTCTAACTTCTGGATGATTCAATTTCTAATGAAAGGGCTCTATAATTCAATGGGAAAATATCTGGCCTTGAAGGCAATCTATGCAAGCATTATATCCATTGGTTGGAGTGGGATGGATACCTCAGGTTATACAACGGACATATTTATTCTAAAAGATTAGCAATCCTGGTTGACGTCATCCTTGTCTACATGAAATCTTGAAGACACACTTAAGTGTTAGGTACTACTCAGCTGAATGTATTTGAGGATATGATTAAGAACCTTTGCCATCAACAACCCATGTGTTGATCACAAAATGCTGACATTTTCTTGAGAATATATGATATATCTTACAGACCCAAATGAGAGAAGACAGCTGTGCAAGTAAAGCATCTCTATCAACATATCTTGGACCATCAAAGTTAGCTGCCAATTAGGGTGAGCTTTAGAATCTGATTGGGGATGTTGGCATTCTACAAAACCAATGCTGGGCCATTTCAAAACATGGAAACATTTAGAAAGATCCTATGTAATTGACAATTTGCCTTGCAGACAATTCAAATTGAATGTCATGTCAAGGATCATCTTTCTTGCACATCATAAATGGGGGCACCAGATCTTTGTCCAAATTGTTAGCATGTCAATGCAATCCTACTCTACTAGTACGGGACTACTAGTGGCTGAATCGATATGAGCCCCAAAAAGGTAAGAAGTGATTTGACCAATGTAATGTCCCCTTGTTAACTTATCCTAAAAACATAAAAGCACAAGTTGGGACATATAATTTATTTTACCAACACATCATTTTATTTATGTAAATTGCCTTGAAGACCTGCATACATCATGTATTATCAATAAAGCACATAATTTCTTGTTCATGATTAGTTCATTTCAGTTTGCACATTGTTGGCATTTAAATTAGCACCTCTGGAGTGCTGATTGTAAACGTTCAGCTATTTCAAATGTTTTGCAACACTTCTTCGTTATTTAAAGAGGAGAAGTCCCTCTCTGCTGGGAGCAATGCGTAGGGAAGGGAAATGTTTAACTAAGTTCCTATCTTTTTATGCTTCAGCGGCAGGACACAAGGGTGCACAAACACAATGCGCCGTAGCTAAGCTTTTCTCTGGTTTCTGCAGATCTTAACTACGACTAACTAGCTTCTATCTATCCAATACCTTCAAGATGAACAGAGCATGAGGGTAAAGGAGCGGGAATGGGATGGTTGGATCACTTGAATTCCCGTCTCCAGAGGATATGACCGAGGCTCTGAACTCTCGGGTATACACCGGGATAAGGTTGGTACAAGCAAACGCTCTGCACGGTAAACTAGATCCGAGATCTGCCAAGGAGGAGGGACTCCTATCCGAGGTATGAGCTTAAGAAATAGTTTACTAGAAACAACAAAATCACGATGCCTTGGCCAACGAGCTTGCTAAGGAGGAGGGACTCCTATCCGAAGTATAGCTTGGAAGTCAACACATTAAACAACATCAAACGACAACTGTCAATAACAAATATCCAAGGAGGAGGGACTCCTATCCGAGGAGGGAAATGAGACAACAAGCTATTAAACACAAGACGTAGACATAACTTCAAATAAGATGATCAAAATGCAAGCGCCTTCTGATATTCCTCTTCAATGCTTCATCAACGAATTACAAAAGTTGGGAGAGCAAAGGCACGAAATCATGCACAATTACAATCAACCAACGAACTCTCATCCAAGAGTGAACAAATATTCGCTTTCAAAGTGTTGGCAACAATGGCGCAGCAATTTTGCATAGCAAGTAAAGGTTAAACAAATAATGAGCCCAAGGCTCTTATTTATAGGACTCAAAGGAGTGGGCAACCCCAAAATCTCCTTGAGTTAACAATGAGTTCTTGCCAATCAATTAGCAAGATTTATTCCTAAATAGGGGGAACAAGCAGTTAACTGGAAAGCTACTTCAGTTAACTGAAAGTCAACAAAGAGTCAACTGGAAACTACTTCAGTTGACTGAAAGCAAACTAAAGGTGAACTTAAATGTAAAGTCTCCCTCCAAAATAGACATCCACATTTAGTGGAGATCTAAGATCCACGAATCATGGAAGCCAATTAGACATCCTTAATTAGTGGGATCTGACAATGCATGATTTAAGGAAAGTGGAGTTAAACTTGGAAAGAAGCATCAAGTTAACTCCAACTACATTTAATAGCATCTTGAGTTGACTTGGAAAGAAGCATCAAGTCAACTCAAGTCTCATGAATGCCACTTGGAGTGTGTATGGCGTCCTTCTCTGGTGCATTTATAGCTCGCCATTAATCAACAGTGTCTCAATCCATTGATTGACCTCATCAGCTTCTGGGGAGTTAATGCTCTGTAGGATGATGACGTGGCGTCGGAGCATGACCTCACCCGTTGTGAGCTGATTTCCGAAGTCAATGCATTGAGATGCTGCCTCTTCTAACTTGGTCGATAAAGCTGCTACCTTAGCCAGCTTACAACCCTCTGGATCGTCAAGAAAGGTGCTGCGGATGACATCCCTGAACTGGTTCAGTACAGTCACCAACTCGACGTATTCTCCTCCCTCACGCTGATATTCCATGCAAGGGAAAGATATTACCAACATTCTTGCGAAGTTGATAATAGTGGCAACCACCCTTCTGTAATCAATCAACTCTACTGAATGAGCGTCGTAGGCTTTCACCTTGTACGCCAATTGTTCCTTCCAAGCAAACAGATGTTGCTTGTTTTCCTCAGAGTATACTGATTGATATGCTAATTGCAAATCTGCAATTGTACTTTAGTCTTCAAGCCTCTTTTCTGCAATCCTTTGTTCCGACTGCTGGATCTCCACACGAAGTTCATGTGCTCTATCCCGTAACTGGTATAGGTTTGCCAGTACGCATCTACCCTTGAGAACAAATTCTTCCACCTGATTTCTCAAGTGTTTGCCGAATGTTAACAATTGCCGATGATTTTGTTCGGCGGGGAGATCTAGTAGTCCTGCTGGTAGGGCTGAGACGTTGGGTGTGCCATGTATCAAGCTGGTGATGTAAGACCTTAGTTTCTGATTTTCAGCCTTTAAGGCTACCTTTTTCCTTCATCCCTTTGCCAGTGCAGCCCACGACTCCAGAAGCTATTGGAAAGTCCAGCCTCATGGTGTGCGTGTTAAAGTTAAAGTTGGTGGTAAGTATCAGAACCTGGTGTATGCTTTTTCTCTCTCTTGGTGGGGCGGTGCCATAGATCTCACAATCTGCATTCCTTTCTATGTGAACTTGCTTCTTTAACTTCTTCGCCGACGTGTCTTGTGGGACGTGGTCGAATTCGGTAAAGTCAAGCTCATATGAGGGTTTTTCCCTCTTCCTTCCTAGGAAACCTTCGAGCCAAATAGAATCTCGGCGAACTTCACTAGGAAGGACGTGAGGCCCTTGAACGCTAGATGTGTGAGGCTGTGCTGGAGTAATGTCTCTCGGTGGCGAATCCAAGTCGATGAGGGACACAGTGTTATTTGTGTCTTGGTGATGTTGGCTCTGCTTCCATAAGGGCGTTTCTCTGGCTTCCGCGTTTTAACGCTAGCCGTTGGTTCGATAGCCCCGGTTCTTCAACGACTAATCTTTGCTGGTTCTCTGTGATAGCCCGTGGATGGGGGTGTGATTCTCCTCGCTGTTTTGGGGCAGCTATACCCGTGATTATTTCAGGACTATGTGTGGCTTTCTCCACTGGTGTCCTCTGTGTTCTAGGTTTTGACATCCTCATCCCTTGGGGAGGATTGCACCATTGCTTTTGTCTAGGTTTCCTTCTTGAAGTGGAAGGTGGTGTAGACTGAACCTGTGGCAGCTCTGTTCTGTGAGGTATCACCTTCCTTGATTTCTTGCTGTCGAGATAGAGTTGGCTATTTCTAACCACTCTACTCGTTCTTTCTTCTATAGATGTATCCTCTTTGGCATACCAATCCACTCTCGGGAGCGGTTGGGAGTCAACTGAATCTGCGAAGAATGTGGGGAGAATGACTTCCCCCTCATCATCTGACAGGCCCTCAATGTCTGCTGACATGAAATCAACAATCTGTGGGAGTCTGAATCTGCTGTAGTTCCTTCTTCGCACTTCATACTCGTCTTTACAATTCACCCAATAATCTTCCATAGAAGACTTATGTGACGAGTGTTGCTCCAGGTGTGCTGCATAGAGTCCTCTGGGATCATAGGATCTTCTATCAATGAGATATTTGAGGTTAAACCTCCTTGTTTCTTGACCCATCATCTTTGCATCTGCCGCGGATTCACATCTATATAGGCCCATTTCAACGGGAAAGTTAACAGCTGTCTTCCTCTTCAAGCGCAAGTGGACATGAACCTCGGACAACTGTCTCAGGAACTCCATGAAGACTACCCTATCCGAAGGGTGTCTTGGTAGCATGGCGGGGTAGCCAATGTAGCCATACACGCGTATGTAGGAGAATGTAGGAAATTGGATAAACCAATCTGCCCAATCCGCCATTGCCTCTCTGGCTGTTTGTGAAATACGCACGTGCATCTCATGGTTAAGCTCACGAACTATGTGCATGGTGAAGTGATCACTTGTCTTCTTGAAGTGTCTTTCCACTTGAGTAAACTCAAGGCTTGTGAAAAACTCGTGAACCTTCTGCACACCTAAGGTTCCCACATTGTTCAATAACCTGAAATCGCCTTGGAAGGCTATCAAGTATACCAAGTAGGAGCACATGTGGAACCTATGAGCTTCCAGATACCCAGTGATTTGTCGGTGGAGTGTCACTGATCAAAGTGGCCCAGTCATAGTATTCCCTCCTGCCAATGATTTTAGCGATGACATAGTACATCCATGGCTGGAATTGACGACCATCTTCTTCTCCAGTGACTCTGTTGAGTAGAGTGATTAACACTGCGTACTCGTCTTTACATTCTCCTCGCCCCAACAACTTAGGCAAGCTTGCCTTTGTCACTTTTAGCCATTTTTCAGCCATTATCCTTTGACATTTGTCCTTGGCTGTCTCAAAAGCTTTCTCACATTCCGTCAATGATATGACTTTGCTGTTAGGATGTGAGGGAATATCAAAACATCTTTCGATATCCTGAGGCTTTAAACTGCAATCAATTCTTCCATCTGCTGCTCTGATTTCTCTGGTGGTAGGGTTGTAATGCTTGATACAAGCGATTACAAGCTCTACGCTTTGTAGTGTGATGGGAATTGATGCGGCTTGCAGCAATCCGGATTCTTCGATATTCTGCAATGTTATTTGATTCATGCCTTCTAACTGCTCCAAATCGACCACTGGATTTACTTGGTGTAGATTTGTGTCAACTGTTTTCAGGTAATCATGGAGTAAGACCGTCTTGGTCTCGTATTGCACCTGGGAGTAATGCATCCTGAAAAACTTGAAGATTGACTGTAAGCTTGACCTAGTTCAGATGATTTTCAGAAACCCTTAAAAATAGCGCCCTGCCGAGAAGTATTTTTCTGGAAAAAATCTGGCACATGGGTTTTGTTCGTGCTTCAATGCTGAACGAACCCAGTTCCTCAGAATTTGGATTCTGAAACTTTTTTGGAAAAACCCCCAAAAATAGGGGCAGCAAGTTTGCTGATTTTGGAAAATTTGTCGAGATGGGTTTCTTTGGAAAATGATGCTGAATCTACCCAGTTGATCAGATCTGATGTAGCCTGTTGCCTTTTCTGTCAGATGCAAGAAAACCTAAGACAAGAAGAGAGGAAAAAGACAGAAGGTGGATTGGAAGTTTTATCTGATCTTCAAAAGAAAACTATCTCTGATCCAATCCTCAAAATGGCAATCTTTTCCTGCTTCAGATCTGCAAATAAAAATGAAGAACGGATGAAAACCTCCTTCAGATCTTCAATGGCGTCCTTGAGAGCTTTGTGGCTGTTTTTATCCTTCAACCTGCAATGAAATAATGAAAAGGGGACGCCATCTCCTTGAATATATATGTTTGAGCTTCA
>VDFB02256132.1:194678480-194747015 GCA_007258455.2 Sequoia sempervirens
CAATAAGATAAAGATAAGAACCTATAACTTAGGAATTAAATAAAACCTAAGTAAACTTATGCAAAGTGTAATTAATAATTAATTACACCAACACCCCCCCATAAGTGCAACTTAGGGAGAAGCAAATTATTATGTAAAGATGAGTCCCCACAACAAGGCCTCGACGTACCTTACTTACAAATGCAATGATGTAGTAGAGAAGGAAAACCCAAGGACAAAAGTGCTTTCATGCAATCTTTGGTAAGTTTGATGGCTCTATTTTTGTTGTTTCCTATGCATATTATGAAGCCACCATGGTTCTTTATCTCTATGAGATTAAATACTTTTATCTCTGTATATTTCTTCACTTGGCCACTTCTAGCTTGATTTTCCTTGAGGAGAATGATGAAAAATGGCTTGGCCTCTATTTTTTTTGCTTCTCCTATAGTCATAACTTGGCCTTCAAGCCGCCATGAGAATTTGTTTGAAACAAAATTTTAATAAGGGTTTTGGAAACCCAAATCTCTATATATCTCTATATTTTTCTTTCCTTCCATATTGTGTATAAATGATAAATGGCTCGACGACCACCAATGCATTATATAGCTCCTCTGTGACATATTAAGGCTTCAGCCTCCTATAACTTTTGATTTTCTGTGTAGAACAAAAGGGATGAAACCCTAGCTTTACTGGTCTGAGAAAACCTTAGGAAAATTGGAACTTTGACTGGGTTCTACCATGGCACCTTGACTCTTCAGTTTGCATGAAAAATAAGAGGGTATAAAACCCTAACAAGATATATGACTGCTCCACTATTAAATTGTGAACAATGTAAATTCTTTGCATAAACTGAAATATACTTCCCTTTAGATAATGAATTTTTGAGAAGACATGCATGTTTCCCTTGATGAGTTTCTGAATGATCATTTTCTATTTTAAGTTCTCTCATGGATAAAGAATTTTGAATATGTTGAAACTCTCTTCAACTGTAGCACACTTTCCAAAATGAAATATATTTAAGAAAGCATCCTTTTTTTTGTTCTTCTAATTCTATTTTGAGCAAGCACCAAGGGCTTCTATAGCATAAATGATGACACTTTCAATACACAATGCTTGTACCTGGTAAACACTTGACTGTAATGCAACTCAAAATGTTAGAATTTTTTCTTCATGCACCTGTAGCACACTTTGTTTATCATACATTCTTGGAGGCAACACCTCTTTCACCTGTTAATGTGATGTTGCATAGTTTATGTAGTTTCATTTACTATTCTCTTGATGCCTATATGTAACAATGCTCTCATACAGTCATATAGACTGCCCTCATGATAAATATGTAGACTGTTCACTTGATGATGATGCTCCATTTTCCATGTTTGTTTCTTTAAGTCTCTTACAAACTATGTATGTACTTCAAAAGTTGTTGGAAACAGTTTTGATGACATGATGCCTTGTTCTCCCTTCAATATAAAGGGGCTCAATACCTCATTGAAATGAAAATGTGAATGCAAGGTAGAGCTAAAACAAAGATGAAAAATATAATTGATGCTCTCTTAACATGTTTTTTTTATTGTTCTTCTGAATGATGATCAATAAGATGCTTTGCTCAATCTGTTTTCATCATGTTGAATTAAAGACTGCTTTATTCTTTTCTCTTGTTACAACAGTTCTATTTGATGACTATTATGAATATTAATGACTCTCATGTATTGATGACAGAGTGTCCTTCTGATATGCTGGGCTCAACCCTTGTGGGAGCCCATTTTGATCCACATATCTGATGGAATTGATCATGAACATAATGAAATTGTTCCTGCACATTAAACAAACAAGTTAGATAAGAAAATGGTGGTTATGACCTCATTTTTCCTTGATGATTTGGTTTTGAATATCTAATGTCCAAGATTTGATCTGATTGTGTTTGTTGTATCTAGTAATGGTTGTAGGCTATATTTTTTGTGGATGAAAAGTGTGATTAGGCTTATATTCAGAGCTCTAACACCACTCTCTCTAATCTTTTGCAGGTTCAATGGGATTTAAAGAACGAGGAGAGTTGAGGGCACTAGAGAGGAGGGTCAACCCTACAACGAGCCTAGAAGGCAATGGTGGATATGAATCTCTTCACATTTTCTTCTCTCTATTTTAATCTTCAAGTGTATAGTTTACATTCCATTATTAGATGTAATCAGTTCAATCTGAATAAAATCAATTCAAGTATTTCCCACGACTTGTGTGGGACACTTAAAAACTTTATGGTTTTTAAACACCAAAAAAAATGGTTTATGCTATGATGTATCTTTTCCAGTTCATGATGAATAAAAACAACATTATTATGCAACATTTTATGATTTTTTTAATATTTTTCTGCATAATAAACTGAATTCACTCAAATGAACTATCAACATAAAATATGTGTACCTTTCACCTCAATATAATCATTTGTTTCCAGCTCTACCAAATTGAGATGAGGTGAAAATTTTGGTAACAGGTACAACATAGTACTTCCCCCATCAATAATTACATTACATACTTTACCTTCACATTGTTGGGTGAAAATTATGTAATCCCTTTTTAATAGATTACACAATCTTGATTTCAACCACAACTGTGTGAGATGTAATCTCTCCTCTCAGAAAGGGGAGGTGCTCTTCTTACTGCTTACTGAAACTAAGTAAAAATAATTAAATATTCACAAAAATGTACACTACAATTAAGAGATGGGGGCGTGTCACATTCATACTTCTCTCTTTTTTCAGAGAATATGTTTTACAATGCTTGACAGTTGGTAGTTCTGATTCGATACAACTTTAAACTAAAAACATAGTAGTAATTCCAATATCTCTATCTTGTCAAAGCAAAGCCTAGAGATACAACATGATAATAATAAATGATAAAATAATAAAGAAAAGCTCACCAAGGCACAAAGTCATTCCGTCACTTTTCACCAATGGATCCTCGAGATATGTAACGAGTGTCATATTAGAAGCACAAAGTCTTCTAGATACAACAGTTCCATGAACAACATGAACAAATACAAGCACAAAGTCTTGTAGATAATTCACCAATAATTACCCAAATAGTATCACAAATTCAAATAAAGAGTGCAACACAAAGTTTACATAGATTTATTTAAAGCCCTTAGATCTCACTCACTAATCGCTGCCAATCTCAATCAAATCCAAAAGATAATTGATCCAGCACAAAGTCTGGTATGAAAATTTATTCTTTATTGATCAAAATAGATACACAAAGATGAACACAAAGTTTCATGTATTTGGTTCTCAAAATGGGCAGCACTTCATTGCAAAAGATAAAAGATAAAGATTACAAAATACTTCCCTCATATTTATAAAAGAGAGGAAAGAGAAAATCTAGGAAAAGTAGATGAGTGAAATTAGGAAAGTTAGGTGAGCGAATTTAGGAAAATATCACCTAACAAATCAACTTATTCAAAAATATTGTCCATCTTTTTAGGAAAACATCTTTGTTTTTACATGTAATTACATATTGGAAAATGACATGTAAAATGCCAAGAACTATTTACAAAATGCATAAATTAAAGCAAAAACTATCTAACACTGGAGATGAAAAGAAGTCTTCATGGTTCCTTGCATTGGGCGTGGAAGTCTTCATATCTCTTCTTTGTCTCCAGTACAAATTCCTCATCTGGACCAACAGTGTAATCCATAATGGTGTGAAGTCTGGTGATTGATCTTTTGGTAGATGAGTGAATCTTCTTGCATTTTTCAAGATGTGTCTTGAGATTATCAAGAGAAAGTTGTATGTCACAAATTGCATGCATGGAGGTCTTTGAAAAGTTTGCATCCTCGACTTGCTTTATGACAACTTCCTTGTAGATCTATGAAAGTTCACTGGCCAGGAGGAAAATATGATCTTCATCAAGGAGCTTACCCGGTAACTCCTTAATTCCATTTTCAAGGATAACATGTTGTCCTTCGAAATATTCTTCTACTTGGTGGATATCATCGATAAGAGACTTGATCACTTGAATGTGGTGCTTGAGGGATTCTCTCACCTCCACATATTTCTCTTTGTCGGGAATTACCCCAACTTCCACCAACTTACTGAGCTTTTCCTCTTTCATTCATGACCAAAATGAGAGGCATTTTTCCATTTCTTTTTTCTCTTGGGAAAGTATGCTTTCTTCTTTATCGAGCTCTAATTTTAGCTTGGCTATTTGAGTGGCCTTCTCATCTGTAGCAACTATGACTTGTGAAATGTGTTCTATTATTTCATCAATGCAATCATACAACACCTTACCCTTGGAGGAAAAATTCTCCACCTTTTTCATTGCTGGTTCCTCAAGGCTCACCATAGCCAAAGGTTGTACATAAGCTGAAGAGCTTGCTAGTTTCCTCAAAACAACTGTATAACGCTTGATCTTATCCTTGTACATATTTCAGGCTTGTTCCATCTTGTCAAGCCTTCCTGCTAAGGCATCCAAGACCACCTGTGCATCTACCTTTTCACTTTCATTTGTCACTTTGTTGAGCTGGACTCTCGTGATTGTGTAGTCCTCCATGTTTACATCACCTTCTTCTTGTGGGGGTAGACCAATCTCTACAAACTTATGACCAGTTTTGTCAACATGAAGCCTTGAATGTACCTTCACCTTTTTCTTCCCCTTGGATTTTGGAGGAGCTATCTCTTCAAGATCAAGCTCTTCTAGAGAGATCATTTTTTTCTTTCGCTTTAATACTTGAGAGACCAACCAAGGAGGAAGAGAGGAAGTATATGCTTCTTGACTCACCATCAAATCTTGTGTCGTAGCTACTTCTGTAGAAATAATTGGTATGGTAACAATCAAGGTAGTATCTATCATGATTGCTCTAGTAGACTACATACCAAGTTGACTCTGCAAAGAGTCATTCATAAATCTATCGAATTCAACTTTAGATGAAACATCAAAAGATGGAGATGAGAAAATTGGGATGGATGAGGGAGAGCTTGACAAGACATCAACCTTTTGTAGGTTTGAAATTGTAGGAGTGGCAAGCATGGTTGATACTGCAGGGGGAAGAGAAACATCCACTGCATGTATGGTAGATGCGGGAGGAGGTGGAGGAGTGTTAGGATTTGGAGGTGTATGAGGAACATTTGAAGTTACAGGTGATGATGTTCAGGGAAGATCTTCAACAATGCTCTCATGAGGAGACAATTGTTGTTCATTGTCATGCCCAGGTTCTTCCTCATTACTTTCTTTTTCTCCTTCCTCTTTGTAGACTCTTCCTCTTCTACTTACTCTTCTTCTTCGGATGTTTGCTCCTCAGAAGTGAGCTCTTTTCCTTCTGCATGTGTAGATTTAGATTATGTTGCCTCTTGTTCTTCAACAACCTGTGTAACTTTCTTACCAACAGTGAAATTAATTCTAGGACCTCTTTGGGAAGAAGAGGGAATAGCCGCTTTTTTGTTCTTTGAGCAGAGTTCTTGTTGTTGGCTAGTTTCTACTCCCGATACTTCTCCTTCTGATATGGTCTTGAAAGCTTTCATTTGGAAATCGTGTTTATGCAACCATTCTACTGTATTGTGCAAGATGGGAGCAAGCCTTTCCCTGATAGAGATACTTTTCCTTTTAGGCCATTGAATCAGAGGTAAGGGCCTCTTAGAAATATCATATTCATCATAAGCAAAGTTTAGAATATCACCAAGATCTTGGAAATCCTCTGGTAGATCAGCTACACCCAACTCTCTAATTTTCTCTACTGTTAGCTTGCAAGCGTCCATTTTGCAGATGTCTTATTCATCCCTGTAGTCTACCCATATGTCTTCAAAATGGTAGACATGTCGGTGATCTTTCTTCAATTTCCTCTTCACATCCCAGTAGTCAAAGTCAAATCTATATTTGTATGTTTTGATAGTTACGATTTTCATCTCTACATAGACTGACTTTGCCTTTTGTACATTGTGAACAGTATACCTCCCAATTGTTAGTGGAAACTTGAAACCCAGTTGTGAATTCTTATGTGTTACGTGTGGAATGAGATTAGTTGTCTACACAACTCCATGAGTATCCACTTATTTGAGGGATATCTAGGCAACATGTAAGGGCACCCAGTATAGCAACCTACCCCCATATAAGTGAAAGTTGGAAATTGCAAAAAGATACAACCAACCTTACTCACCACTTTTTATGCCTCATCCAACACTCTCTTCTTTTCAAGAGTTGGATTAAAACTGAACAACATAGGTGCAAAGAAGGCATCTATGACCCTCTTGAAATGATGACAAATTTCTTTCAATTTCAACTAATAAAAATATTCATACACAGGTACAGAATGCCAATTTCCCTTTGTAGATAGCCCTAGAAATTGTCTCATCACAACAACAACATACACCAAATAAGAAGTCACGTAAAAATTCAGAGTGGTTGGAACATTTATCAATTGTTCATGAATTTCATCATTGATTTGGGTTCCCTAATCAGTATGAGCTTTCTTTCTCCTGATGATCCAAATGTATTCATACATCCACTCCTGAAAATGAGATGACTTAGGTAATACTTTAACCCTGCTCAGGAGAGTAATCATATCCTTGGCATCCTCTTTAAAGTCACTTCTAGGAATCCCCTTTGGCCATCTTGAGATAGTGGGCCCAGGTGTTTTCAACCATTGGTTGTTAATAAAAAATTTAGCCTTAGTTGGATCTTGATCATAAACCTCATGTGCATGTTGCATTGAAATCTTTGTGTATTGTTCCATGTGGGGAACCCAAAAAGCAATGTCAAAGAATTCAGGATCCAGTCTCATCATGACTTGTCCCGAGGAGTCTATTACACTTCTACTATCTCTACTGTAGTGAGATGTAACCTGGAGAACAAACTCCGTATTATGAGCAGAAGTCGAGAATGTGGATACCAGGTGAAAATTGATATGGACAATGGATCTCAAGCTGTCTTCCAAGGGATTTTGGTCAGTTCTTTTTACAAAGTCTTCAAGGTCCTGATGACCAACTTCAGTGTCTTTGATTTCATCCACCTTCAAGATCACCACGGTAGGCAGAAAGACACCTTGATATTTGTATTTCATTTTTCCCTCTTTCTTAGAAGATGGCGGGGGCTTCTTTGCTGTCATCTAGAAACAACAGGATTAAGAGATATCACCTTCGGGGTCACCTAACGAGATCTTGAGAGAAACTGTAAGAATAGTGAATCAATTTTTTTTTGGAGAAAATGCAATGTTGGAAAGCATGAAGCAAGTAGGCAATTCCGAGTAAGTGAAAATGAGCTATTTTGCATAGAAAACAGAGTGTGAGTGAAGAAACGAAGTTCGGAGTGCAAGCAGAGTGATTTCAGAGTGTTAGGGGAAAAAACTTCCTTTTGTGTAGAAGCACTAAAAATCGACACTCCTACACTTGAGATAGTGATTTACATGTAGGGGAGTTGAAAATCAGCTCTCCTACATGTATTCTGCATTTGATATGTAAGAAGTGTCAAGGTGCTTTAAAAAATTAGTGCCTTGAAATTTTGGTGATGTTCAATTTTATGCTCGAGCGTTGATTTTCAATGCTCGAGGATATCCTTCTTTGTTTATCTTACTTTTGAAGTTATGTGTCTGAGTGAACAAAACAACGCCTTTACATTTTGGTGATAAGATACTCCATGTAGGAGCGGTGATTTTCACCGCTCCTACATTTGGAGTTGGTGTAGATCACAAAGTGTAGCAGCGCTAAAAATTACCGCTTTAACATGGAGTTTGCGGAAGGTCTTGGTGTAATGGCGGTTAATTTCACTGCTTTGACATTGAAACTTAGATGAAGATTTGAAGGTGATTTAGAAATACAAGATATGACGAAAATAAAGTATGGAGAGAAATGCCTAGGAGAAAAAGTGGATTTGTTCAAACCTACACTAGTAGAATTTGGAAAATAAATGACTACGTGGCTAAAACTTTTAGTCATGTGACTAACACTAGTAGAATTTGGAAAATAAATGACTAATTTGGTCATTTATAAGTGACTAATTTGGTCATCGGGTAA
The DNA here is from genome assembly GCA_007258455.2 of Sequoia sempervirens. Lineage (NCBI taxonomy): Eukaryota > Viridiplantae > Streptophyta > Pinopsida > Cupressales > Cupressaceae > Sequoia > Sequoia sempervirens. The sequence goes on from VDFB02256132.1 coordinate 194,686,455, forward strand.
AATCACAACTAAATGACTAAATAAATGACTAATATTAGACAAATAAAAATGACTAAATAAATGACTAATATTAGACAAATAAAAATGACTAAATAAATGACTATTACTCTATTATTTTTTCTTTCAAATTTGATCATAATCCATAGAGCTTAAGCCCCCCTCATGGGAGCCCTACCTAAGTGGGCCATTTGGCCGCCTAGGTTGCTTGGTGCACCAAAAATACCTATTGCATGGAAGGAATTGCCTCTCGGTGCAGTCTTAAGGCCTTCACATATTTTATTAAAAAAATAACATTTCACAAATAAAAATGACTAAATAATTAGTCACACAAATAATTCGGTCCTACAATCATGTCAAATAACATATAGTTCTACCAATGATTCAATAAGAGTTATGGTACATATAATACACATATATTATCCATTATTTCAATCCATTTGAATAGATCATTTAAGGAGTCAAGAATCAATAGTGTTATTCCAATAGTCCACCATGATGGGGTTAGAGAGGAAGCATGTTAGGGAGCCCTAACTTCACTACATCTAATCCCAAGAGCGCGAAGTATGTTGGGGAGCCCAAATCTAGATTTATCTAAATTTATTTCATTCCATTATTTAGCACTTATTATTAATTGTTTAAGCTAGCCACATGCAACTAGAATTTGCATCACATCCATACACAAACACATACTCTCTAACATATTAACATACATATAATTTTCTATCGGCGCAATTCTTGAACCTCCTTTAGGCACAAGTGTTAGTATATATTCCTCTCTCTATATAGAATTGTCTCCCCCTCTATCTCTCTTTCTTTTTCATAATCTCTCCAAAGATCAATTAAACTATCAGATTTTTATATATTAATTTAATTTGTTCTATATAAGAATATATTAATTATTAATTATTAATTATAATAATTTTATATTTATATTTAATATTTTTTATTATAGAATACAATATATAATATATTAATTATATTTTATATTATATTTATTATATTAGTCATTCATCATTTTTCCTCATTTTTTGTTGCTTTTCCCGCCACTATTGGTTCTCGCTCCTCCAAACTCTTGCTAACTAGTATTGACCTTTCACTTCTCCAATTTGGCAAGTTGCAACCTGAAAATAAGGTTTCATGAAATAAGGTGTGAAAGCAAAAGCTCTTCTATATCATGTACATATGGAATATTGTTTAAACCTACTTTACATTATGATGCAGCTATGATGCATATCAAAGCAATGGGAAAAAGTAGTGAATGAGTGTAAAGCAGACAAAGACACAGTATTGACATGTCCATCTATGATGCAGATATGTGTGCCGAGGGTTCAAGGTTTTCTTTTTTTGAACTCAAGAATCTAAGTAAGCCCTAAAACCCTGATATTTTCAAATTTTGTTTACTATGAATAGATTGAAGCAACAGTTTATGGGTGTAATTAAATTATGGTTTAAGAAAATTTTGTTTACTGTGAATAGATTAAAGGTTGAGGATTTGGGCTTTACACCCACTAGTTGCATTTGCTTAAATTTTTCTAAGGACTTTTTAGAAAAACCCATTTTGAACATATCCTTTAATCATGGCATTCCATGATATCACATTTCTTTGAGGCATTTTTGGAAACAATTCACTTTCCTTGTCTATGCTTCCACATTTTCATGTATGTCTAGTAGGGAACTTATAACTACAACATATGACAAAAAAGTCCTTGTTGTTATGCTTTGATAGATTTCCTTTCATTATTACTGGATATCTTATGTAGTGCACATTATTATAGTGCAAGACAATTTTTCAAATTGTTTCATTTAGCACCACCAATATTCTCCACAAGAACATTGACCTTGTTTAAAATGATGGAAATGGTTCACATCTCTTAAAACAATTTCTCTTGCAATTGTTTGCATTTACTTAATTATCCTAGATTTATGTAAAAGATATTGTATTCCTCACAATTATATATATGGCAATACATAAATACACATACATATATACATATAATATATGTATGTGTACAAGTATATTTAAGAATTGCCACACCTAATAGGTTTTGAGATTTTATGCCGCTTTAGAGAATGGAATAGGAAACTACAAGGAACGTCAAATCTCATAAAAACATTATAAGCTACAAATAATTAAATTGATCACAATTTGAAATCATTCAAAAGAGAATTTGTGCATAAATTCTTCATTATTGAATTTTGTGTAGAACTTTTTTTGAAGGATTTGGTGATCCGAAGTGAAACTTGCAACTACAATATCTAATAAAAATCCACTTCCAAATATGCTTTTGATGGATGTTCATACCCTCATCCAAAGCTCCAATTCACACATAGGCAGGAAGGCTGCTTTCAAAGGTTGAGGAGTTGGGATTTATACCCACTAGTTGAATTTTCTTAAAATTTTCTAAGGACTTTTTAGAAAAACCCATTTTGAACATATCCTTTAATCACAAAATTCCATGATATCACATTTCTTTGAGGCATTTTTTGAAAAAGTTCGCTTGCCTTGTCTATGCTTCCATATTTCATGTATGTCTAGTAGGGCACTTGTAACTACAACATATGACAACAAATTCCATGTTGTTATGCTTTGATGGATGTCCCTTTGTTATTACTAGATATCTAATGTAGTGCACATTATTATAGTGAAAGTCTATTTTTCAGATTGTTTCATTTAGCATCACCAATATTCTCCACAAGAACATTGTACTTGTTTAAAATGATGGAAATGGTTCACATCTCTCAGAATAATTTCTCTTGCAACAATCTTGGAGATGAATTTAGATGCAGTGTGAAAATTAGAACATACTCGAAGGTTCTTAACAACTCTAATAGTTGTACTAGGGGCTATGTTTAACAAACCAAATGCAATTTCTAGATAAATGATTCTTTTTTCTTCTATTCCACATCATTAAGTAAAAGTATTGAATCTAGAAATACCCTGTTGCCTTCATTTGCCAAGCCAGTTTCTCCAATTTTCCATAGCTCTCCCATGTTATGAATAGTTTATCCTGATTTGGTGAAATTTATTGAGCATTTGTTCCATCCATATTATATACTGCATGCATTAGCCCCTTCACAAACCCCAAAAAGGTTAATTTGATTGGAAGGATAGGCCAATGTAATCCACTACTTTTCACTTTCTACATATTTCAATACTCGCTAAATTTTGTATTAGACATCTAACTGAATATAATCTTTTTGAAATCTTTGAAAAGGAATTAGACTGAGAGACTAGTGCATGTAATAGTGGTTAGTAACATTGCTCATCTCACATACCTATAATTTCACTTGGATTTTATACATACATTTTTAATTCCAAGGCTAGAAAAATTTTCTTAGTAGTGTTTTTATTCCTTTCCCATTTCCTGTGACCATACATTGTGAACATGTATTTTTTTTGCTAGCATCCTCTATTGGGAACATCAATGAATCTTCAAAAACTAAAGTGCAAAGAATATGATGGGTTCTATAATGACCTAAATATTGTACATATTTGTGAAATTCCATAAATTTATAACACAATGAATTCATCACAAGAACATGAAAAGGGAATGTATATCTAGAGTCTAGAAAGATAATCATCAAAATTGATTTATAAACTGTAAACATAAATGGATTCTAAGGTCATTTAAATCATAGGTAAAGTTATTAGTTCCTGAGCAAGTTTTCTAGTACTCTATGCATTGGAATGTTCTTGAAATGGGTTCAAAGGTTTAGTTAGCATCCATGAACAACAATGGCTTTAAGTTTTAACAAATTAAATTACGTTTTAACCAGTCTATCTAGCTCCATAGGCCCATGTCTAAGGGTCATCAAGGGTGATTTTGTGACATTAGGTGTCTCTTTAAGTGTCCATGGAAAACCATTTAAGACACTATTAGATGAATTTACAATCCATGATCAGCATAACATAGATAATCTTTACTTATATGATATGTCAGGTTCAAGGTTTTAATATAGGTATTACACTTACAACAAGCTTGACAATAATTTATAATTATCCATAGGCTTTGAGAAAATTACAAAGAAGAGCATGCTTAATCATTAGTTTATCTTTAATCTCTAGATAACATTGTAGGAATTAGCCAGGGCATGTGGCCTTGTGTGTAAAGATATTGTTGTAAATTTCAAGCCTAGTTTATCCCACTTTCAAGCTTTTGTTCCTCTTATGGAATCTCTTTTTACTTTAAAAAAATTAAAACTTAAAAATCATTTAGATATCTAGTAAGTTTATTCTAATATCAATCTTTGTAATTTGTAGTCTTGTACAATATGCACATGAAACCGGTGGTAAGGAATTATTCACTGGCATTTTAATTAATAAATTTCTATGCTATTTTGTTACAGGACATTTCAGAGGATCTAGACCTACATATTGTTGTAAATGATTGGAAGGAAAGTGTGGATGCAGAGAAAAAAATTGTTTTAATTTATGTACCAAGTGTAGTAAGTCCAAACTTGGCACCTAAAGGGAAGCATGTATTACGTGCATACACCCCTAGAACAAAACCATATCTTTGGGCAGAACTGGATCGTAGGAGTGTCAAATACAAGCAGCTCAAGGCTTGACATTCTAAGGTAAATAAATGGATTACTTTGTAACAACTTCATGAATTCTATGGATTTATTTTTTATTATTGGAGATAAACTTTTATCTTGTCTAGACAAGATATCAATATAAAATCTTGAAAGCATGTATAAATTCATTTATTCATATTGGTGATGTAGGTTATCTTTGGAGATTACAGAGTATATTTTTCTTGTGGACATATTAAAAAATACTTGGAAGTTAATGAGATTGAAAAAGTTATATATTGCATATAAATATACTTCACAGACCTATTTTATGTTGGATTCTTATTAGAGAGAGACATATAGCAGTTATCAGGTCAAAAAATGTTCAAGTATTGTTGAGCCAGGACATGGGTTTTTTTGACACATATGGAAATAATGGAGATATTGTGAGCCAAGGGTTAAGTGATGTGCTACTTATTCAATCTAATTTGAGTGAGAAAGTATGTTCCCATAACTTTCATATTCTTGAAATGTATGAGATAAATGCTAGCATTGAGATGGTGGTATATTGTTTAATCCTCGTAGTTTTTTTTCATTATTCTAGTTTAGCTTTAATATGTATCCATCACAAAGCTAACCAAATGTGTCCTATACAACTTGGTCACATATGCCTGGATATTCTAAAGGACAAGTGGATTCATGTTCTTCAAATTTGAATTGTTCTTCTGAGGTTTGTATTTTTTTAAATTGTAAATGGTGGTAGCATCCAAAATCCTTTTGTTAGTGTAATTTAATTACGAAGTTGCTACTATTTTTCATGATTGCTATATATTCCTTATGTCAATTTGGTTAGTATACAAGCACTTTTGAGTGCACCAAATCTCGATGATCCAATTTCTGAGAACATTGCAAAGCAATGAAAATTGAATGAAATTGAGGCCGTGGAAACATGTGAAGATTTGCACTATTGGTCTCCATAAATATTCTCTATATTGTGAATCTCTATTTGAATTATGTGTTTCTCTTTATGGTTGGATTGAATTCAATGAAATGACATGATTTTTGAATCATTTGGGTATCTTTGTATTACAACAAAAGAATGGACAAGGTTGTATGCTAGCAGGACCTGACATTCTATAATAATTCACTTCATATTACAGCTGTAACATGTAAGTTACAAGCTTGCATTTTTGAGAGCCTTAGTGAACATTCTTTTGTGCGGTTCTTACATTTCAGTCTAACACCTACAAGAATGCATTTGGTCTCTGGCTCATAAGAATCTCAACCACATAAAAAAGTTCCTACTATCGTGCTTTGATGGGTGTCCCTTCATTATTATTGGATATCTGATGTAGTGCACATTATTATAGTGCAAGCCTATTTTTTAGATTGTTTCATTTAGCACCACCAATATTCTCCACAAGAACATTAACCCTTTTTAAAATGATAGAAATGGTTCACATTTATTAGAACAATTTCTTTTGCAATTGTTTGCATTTACTTAATTATCCTAGATTTATGTAAAAGAGATTGTTCGTAATTGTTATGACTCTCATGGATTTCTTTTTACAAACTGAGCACCTTTGCCCCATCATGCAAATTTTGTCCTATATTCATGGGAATGTTTTCCAATGATCAATCCCTTCTTCTTTGTTATGTAACTCCATCCTACTGTTCGTTCCATGTGGAGTTTGACTGTCCATCATTGAACTACTCACTATCTAGTCTACTACTAGGATGTCTTTTGTTTAAGTCACTGTCATGCATGATTGAAAATTGTCATGTTGATCTTCTCATTTATCTATCCGCTTTTACTATGCATTTCAATAGCTTTAAGAGCCACCTCTTTTAAAATATTTGGTAATGCTTTGTAATCAAAATATGCACAGTCTCCTAAAGTGTGAAGCCAAATATTTCTCATGTGGGAAATCTCCTATGAATAGTGGATAAACATCATACCCTATGAGTAGTGGATAAACATCATATCTGATTTCAAATAGATAACGACATCATCTTGTTGACAATTTTCATACACCCTAGGGCTTTAGAGCATTCAAGGTTGTAGATTTGAGCTAGGATTTGGTGTAAAGGTCAAAAAAAAAAAAAAAAAAATTTAGATTCAAAGCATCAAGATTGGTGAATTGTTAGAGATTCATGGTTTTCTAGAGGGATTGCCATGATCAAAGAGCCAATTGTTGAAAAATCTATTTTTAGCCCGAGCTATATATGTAGCTAGCACTCTTTTTAGTTGTCATTGTTTTTAAGGAGATTAACATATTTTCAAATGTCTATTTTAGTGGCTATTTATAGATTGACTATTTTTAGATGGTCTTCTAGAAGATTTATTGTTATTTGTAGTTATCATTAGGAATCTATTTGAATATTTTATGAGTTAGGATTGATTATTTGTGGACAAAATTTTGTTATAAGCTTTCTTTGCACACAAGAAATCTATTCTTAGGGTAGAAAGTGTTAGTTTTTTAGTTATTTTCATGCAACACATTGTAAAATCATTTAAATAAGTGCTTTGGACACTTAGTTTGATTATTCAATATCATTCAATAGAATTCAGTAATGCCTATCTTCTAAATTGTTGTTGAGATATTTTTTATTATTATGATTTTGTGAGTTGAATATTGCTCAACATTTATTGAAAGCTTTGTATTTCAGGTGTAAAGTTGGTGATTATAGCTTAGAATGCAATTATTATGTTTAACTTATAATTTCTTGTATGCTTAAGTAAATTAAATGCTTTTTAGTGAGTTTGCAAGTTTTGTGCTGTAGGTTTACTCGAGATTAGAGGCTTTGGTTTTGTACATGATTATTTATTTTAATTTACTAAAGTGTTTGTGCCCTTGTGTTTAAGCATATTCAATCCTTGTGTTTCACTCACATCTTTTCAATCTCTACTTTTAGCTACAAATAGTGAGCTAAAAGTAGAGATTGGGAGCATGTAGGTGATGATGATCTAGATTCCTTATATGGGAACATGTAGGATGTAGAGAGGGATGGGGTGGTGAGTAGAACCATGATTAGAGCTATAATAAAGAGGTAGATGATGAGTATTGCTCATATTTATATTCCTCATGCCAATAGGCACTTCCCACATGATGCATTAAATGATATTTTTGAGTGGATAGTAACACTTGGCTGTGCTTTATTTGAGGTGAGAAAATAAGTGCATGGAATAGATTGGCATGAGTGGAAGTAGAAAGCAAAGATTCTAATGATAAAAATAAGCATAGACTACTAGCTTGCCATAGATAAAAAAGTTTTATCTTTCTCACCTATATTTCAAAGAAAATTGGGCAGTCATAATTGATCCTAAACACTGAAATATTTGGGTCTCTTTACCTCACTGACAACTTGTTCATCCATATATCACCTGCACTATCTTAACATGGATTGCATAGGTTTCTATGTATGAACTTGAAATGTATAAGAGAGACTTAAATGTTTAGTTGTATAGTAGATGTCATCCTACTTTATTTGAGAACTCTTATTGAATTCCCAAAATAGGAGTTCCCAAATGACACCAATAGATATTATAAATACAAAACAAACAACAATATTTTCATATAAAAACAACAAGAGCTGATTCATATGCCCTATGAAAATTTATAACTTTTGGCTCCCCTTTGATACTTTTCTGCATACTTATAGATTACATCTCCATGATTAATATGGTCTGGAAGGGTTGAAAGAAAACATGTTAGTCTTTTCCATTTATTGGGAAATAAAGAGTCTAAAGTGACTGAAAGAATCAAATGTAGCTCTTTACTCTAGATGCTTTAAATTTTCATTTGGTTATTAATATATCTAGATATAAACCATGATGACTTAAATCAGAACTAGAAGAAATCTCATGAAAACTACAAGAAGAGATCAGTGGTTAGATGAATCATGGAAATGAAACCAACTCCATAAGCCACAAAAAACATAATATGAAATGCTTGAATGAGAATACAAACCTTCAAAGGAGTTTTCATGGATAAAGAATCATCCTCCCTTAGATCTCTTATGAGAATGCCTGAAATCCATTTAGTTATCCATAATATCCACATGCTATGAGCTCTAACACAAATTGTGCATAGTTCTTCTTAGTTTATTCAATTTGGTGCTATTATTTTTATCCTATGATTTAGGATTGAAACTGACCCCTCTCATCAGTGTTTGTCTTCTAGAACTATCTAGAAGAGGGTAATCAAAATCAATACTAGAATATCTGAAAGTTGAAGATCCTTTCCCTGAAATTGAAGCTTTCTTCTTGACAAACCAAAGCTAAGACGAGCCAAGAACTAGTGGAAGGGAAGTTGAATGATAACTAAGAGCAACTAAAAGCCCTCCTACGAAAAGTTCCCTTTCCACTATAACTATTGGTTCTAGTGTCTCCTTGTTCATTTTTTTGGCATCTCCTCATTTTTTATTTCTTGATAAAGAGCTTTTGAAAGATGTGCAAGATGTTCTTCAATCTCAACAATCAATGTTGAGATAAAATGGAAGCATTTCTCTTGCAAATAAGGTGCTAAATCATTTATCGTTGAAGGAGATTTATGTGCATGAAGAAAACTTAGGAGGTCTTCCAGAATATTCTTGGAACCCTCATCTATGGTATCTTTTATTTGACTAACCTCAGGTCCAAAATAATCGTTAATGCAACCAAACTAGTCTTCATCATATGTCATCATAAATTTAAAAATCAACCCAGGTAAATTGACACTTTTTAGGTCCCCTCTCTTGACAAGCCAGCCCTCACTAGTAGTTAATTTGTGCAAATGGGTTTCAACATCTTTGTAACTTGCCAAAGATGTACCTATGGCTTCAAGGCATTTACCAACCTTAGCTCTCTCATGTAGATATGCAAATCCATCAGCTATTATTTGTTTCATCCCACTAACAAACAGTCTTTCAAAAAGTTCATCCCATAGACTCTTTGAGTTCTTCAAAACAATAACACACATGCATTGCCATGGAAATTGACCATTTGAACCAAAAACCATTTTGAGCCACTCCGAGCTCCCTTCAAATGCATCCAGATTGTCCAATGTTTCTTTGATCAATGTCTCATTCTCTGTAAGTCACTTGCCACTTTTCACAAGATCAAGCAAATACTTTCCCCCAAGCCTATCTGCAGAGAGAATATCATTTTCACATGTCTTAAGCCACACTAAGCAAGACTCTGATATAAATTCACTCAGAAAAATCACCATGGTAGCTTGTAGCTTCTCTCTATGAGATTTACACAACTACACCTCATTGTATGGGTTTGGAATCCCACTAAACAACTATGATTCAGGTTGCATTGCCAACAAAGTCTTATAAAAAAGAGGCAAATCATTTAGAACCTCCAAGAAGAGTTCCCCAGCCTGACATAGCATTACTTGTATGATTCTTACCACATTATAGAAAATGGCACTGATTGCCCCCACCTTATAGGTCTATCAGTGGAGCTATGAGGGGAGTTCCCCCAATGTAGTAATGTTAGGTCGATAGTGTCCTTGTTTAAAATGATGGAAATGGCTAACATATCTCAGAAAAATTTCTCTTGTAGTAATCTTAGAGATGAATTTAGATGTAGTATGGAAATTAGAACTTACTTGAAGGTTCTTAACAACTCTAATAGTTGTACCAGGGGCCATGTTTAACAAACCAAATGCAATTGCTAACTTTTCACTATGGTGGCAGATAAATGATTCTTTATACCCTGCTACCTTCATTTTCCAAGCCAATTTCTCCTACTTTGCATAGCTCTGCCATGTTTGTGGATGTGATATGTCTCCTACACAAAAAACATGTACAAGTTTACGGCCTTCAATCCAACTACATCCAGGTATCTTTTTAATTCCTTTATCTTTCATCAATCTCTTTACTATTTGATCCTCGTACAAATGTTTTAGAGAAGAACATAAGTTGCAATATTTTTAGGATCCAACTAAAAAAGTAGTGTTACTAGAAATACTCAGACTATATTCACTATCAGCTTAACATTACTACATTGGGGGAACTCCACCTCATAGCTCCACCGAAAGACCGATGGAAGCATATTGACAACACTAGAACATATCATTGGAAGATAACACAACGTCCCATTGATGGGGTGATAACATGCTTAACCATGATAGAAATATAATAATTGAGTTAGTTAATTAGCCAGCTAGGTTCGTTGATTAACGTTTTTTGACAGATTTGTGGATGCTCAACTATTGTGCAAGCTCTTTGATAATATGACAATTATTTGATTCAAATATTCATAAATGGATTAGAGAATTTTTTAGAATGCTCCACAAATTTTTGGAAGGAATGATGGATTTATAGATTTAGAGGTGAAAATATGAATGGTTGATCAACCATGCACACCTAATGATCAACTATATATGTAAATTGTAATGCAATAAGGGTTATTGACATGTGAAGTATGTGCAACCCTCATCCACTAAACCTACATGACTACATGCACCTAGAACCCAAGAAAAGCTTACAATTTTAGGATTTGTTCTAGAGTGCTTCATTAATTCAAAGATTTTGAGAGGTTCCTTGAAAAATCTATTTTGTGTACATTCTGCAATCAATCGTTTCATTCCATGAGATGACATCTCTTTAAGGAATTCTGTCAAATAATTCACGTGTTTTGTCTACGATTCCACAGCTTGCATATATATCTACTAGAGCATATCCAACTATAACATCCAAGTATCTTTTTAATTCCTCTATCTTTCATCAATATCTTTACTATTTGAACCTCGTACAAATGTTTTAGAGAAGAACATAAGTTGCAACATTTTTAGGATCCAACTAAAAAAGTAGTGTTGCTGGAAATACTCAGCCTATATTCACTATTAGCCTAACATTACTACATCAAGGGAACTCCCCTCATAGCTCCACTGATAGACCAATGAAAGCATATTGGCAACACTAGAACATATCAGCAAAAGATAACACAATGTCCCACCGATGGGGTGATAGCATGCTTAACCATGATAGCAATATAATAATCAAGTTAGTTAATTGGTTAGCTAGGTTTGTTGATTAATGTTTTTTGACGGATTTGTGGATGCTCAACTGTTGTGCAAGATCTTTGATAAAATGACAATGATTTGATTAAAATATTCATAAATGGATTAGAGACATTAGCTAAATGTTTTTCACACATCCTTCTACCACCAAAAAATTACCTATAGATAACACCATTGTTTCAGAAATTTATCAAAAACCTACCAGCACCCTGATCTACTACTTCAAATTCAAAAAATTCCACATCAATAGTTTCACTACAAAAAAAACTTATACCTACCTCGACCACCTAGTATTTAATCGCTAACCCATTACATCGCCCATAGGGCTAAACCCCAAATTTAGCAACATGTACAATGGAGAAAACAAATTATTCACAGAAGACAAGAAATTGTTATGCTCATGTTGAGCTATTCGAGTCCACACCACTCCCTGGCATGCTCATCACCTTCCTCTTCCAAGGACACAACTCTTTTCTTTCCATTCTGGCAGCTTCTACTTTTTCCTGGACAATCACTGCTTAGACTTCCATTAGCTCCATAAACAACTTCAAGGCCTCCCACTCATGCCTGGCTTCCTCTCTCTATCGGGCTTTAAGGCTCCCTTTCGACCATCGCACAAAATGAAACCTTCAAATTCATTAAATTTTGCAGTCATCAATCCTTCATGCACATCCAACCCAACACCTAGAATGACCCATTCCAAAATCAATTCCATTCCCTTCAAGTAATCACTGTGCATAATCGCTTCCATCACCTTCCTAACTGTTTTCAGTATCTCTTCTAAATCCAACCCCCACGCCATGATTAGAGAGTACACATCCATGTTTGTGTGAAACCTATGCTTGAGAATTCCAAAACCCATGCCCAAAATTAGCTGCACACACTGCACTAGCCTCTCATCACTGAATAAAAACATCCCTTTTAGTCTCCTCTTCAAGACTACACTGTGAAATGGAAAAAGTTATCACTTTGTCATGAGCGTGAAATTTTCATCCATTGTAATTTTGTAACTCCATAGCCAACACTCAAAACTAGACCATTTCAGTAATTCCTCTCCACCACAAAACTCTGAACAAGCATAAAAAGTTGAGGACTTAGAGGTTTTAAACCACATTAAATCTCCACACTCAGCCATTAATGTTGAATGTACCAACCTTGCCGCCGCCCAAAACTTCAACATTCCTTCAGTTGCATTGAATTGTGATCCGCATGTGTGTTACATCTTGGTATTAATTGTCAACACTAACTTTGATCATGCATCATTCATTCTTTCCAAATATTTTCTCCTTTGTTGTTACTGTGGATAGCCTATACACTTGTTTCTTGTATTATTTATTGTTAAGTACTTCCTTCCTCTCATTAATCTGCCACCTCAAGATCCAATTGCCTTAAATCATAGATCTTGCAAACTATAATTTTATGTAAAACCAAACATGGAGTTTTTCTAAGCACAGTATATTTGGTCTTTTAAGAATTATGCTAATGTAAATAAAGTTTTGCTGATAAAGAATTTTTTTCCTTATAAATTTTTTTAGAAGACTCTCAACTTATTATCTATTGTCTTACAATTTATGTGGTTCTATGCATTTTTGTTGTGCAGGTATTGTGGACATTCCTCATATGTACTCTAATTGGCTATGCAATACTCTAAAACCCTCATTGAAATCTTATTTTTAGGTTACAGCTTGTCAAATTGGAGAGGCGAGCTCGTCAAATGGGAGGGAAGGGTTGCTCTGAATCGGGTGATATATGTACCAGAAATAATATAAGTAAATCCATGAGATTTTGTTAGAGCTTGAAAAATTCTGATAAAGTATTTCAAATTTTAGCTTCATTGCTTTTGCTTATTCCTTTATTTGGCTACTTTTAGTAGTTATCTTTCTCTTCCCTTTAAAATCATCATATTGGATGAGGTAGATTTAATGACAGAAGATGCTCAGGTATACAATTTTCTTATATCTATTCTATGAATGAAATTTATTAGTTTTATATTTCATTTACCTTTATTGTATGAAATATGTTTGCATAAAAAGTACCCACAATGAGTAGCATTTTGCTTACCAATTGATAGAATGCCACCATGAAGACATACTCTAAAGTTACAATATTTTGTTTCATTTGCAACTATGTTAGTAGGTATTATATCTGTACTTTTTCCTTTTAGTTTTTTATATAGTGAAGAGGAAATCTGAAACTTCAGAAGTATAACAGTTAATCTAATTATGATACATTCGCTATATCTAGCACCTAGGTTTAGGGTGCCATTGTTGGAAAAGGAAAATAAAATGTTTGAATTTTATCCTCTTTATTATTTGACTTTTCTGAGTTTTTGATGTCAAAATTTCAAAACCTTATTTTCAAGCTGTAGCTCCAAATTGGAGAAGTGAAAGGTGAATACTAGCTAGCGAGGAAGAGTTTGGAGGAGCTGAAACTAATAGCAGTGGGAAAGTTGTGGATTTGCGAGGGGATTAAATGGGTTACACCCCTATAGGAGGTTGTTGCCCTTCCAAAAGGACTACAATTAAGGAAGGGAAAAAAAATATAAGTATATGAAAATAGGAGTATTCTGTTTATATAGTGTTTATAAGTTGTACAATGTCACTGAGACATTGAATGTAACCAATGAGATTTTGATTTGCCAATGAGGCTTAATGAAGTAAATTTTCAAAGTGATTTTTTCTCCACTCATAAATACTATGTTGTGGCTCCTCTTGATTTGTAATCTGTTTGTGTTTGTGTGATTAATCATATTTGTTCAAGCATTTTAGTCTTCATTTCATGGTGCTTCTTCAACATTTGAATATCTATGATACTTGAAGTTTATATGCATAAATTTGTGAGGATTAATTAAGTTAGATATGATTTGTAATGACTAAAGTAATGACTAATTAATGACTAAATTAATGACTAAATATATGATTAAATATATGACTAAATTAATGACTAAATATATGACTAAATTAATGACTAAATATATGACTAAATTAATGACTAAATATATGAATAAATAAATCACTACCATGACTAAATAAATGACCAGTTAACAACAATCAATGACTAAATTAATGACTAAATATATGAATAAATAATTCACTACCATGACTAAATAAATGACCAGTTAACAACAGTCAATGACTAAATTAACAACTAAATCAATGACTAAATCAATGACCAAATCAATGACCAAATCAATGACTAAATAAATGACTAAAATAGTTTAGTCATAAATTTGGTTGCGTTATAAATGACCAACAATAAACTACTAATAGTCACATGACCAAAATTAGTCACATATATGCAATTTTTAGTAGTTTATTTAGTCATATATTGTTGTTTTTGTACTAATACTAAGGCACAATGAAGGAAAAATGTGCAAAGAAATAAAGAAAAACCAAGACACAATTTGAAAAGAGGGAGGAATCTACACAAAAGAAAAGATTAAACCCTAAACACAAAAAATGTGTATGGCAACATGTGAAAAAGAAACTACAAAGTTTCCTAAAAAAAATAGCAAGAAAGACTTGACAAAAAAAAGGAGAAACGAAGTACCTGGAAAATGCATCGAAACCCTAGTTTGAAAGTTGAAAGATCTTCCAATGCAAGTTGTAGGAGGTTGGAGAGTGATCCACGTAAGAAGGGAGGAGGAAAGGTGATTTGAAATGAAGTTAGATTAGTCTAAAATCACTTTTAAGTGATGAAAAAGACCATAAATGTAACTTAGACTCACATTATATGTGGCAGACTTAATGGAAAAACATATGCACGAGCGTTGAAAATTAGCGCTTGTGCATATCAAAGACTTGGTGAAACATAAAGTGCACAAGCATTTATTTTCAGCGCTTGTGCATATTACAAACTTAAACAAAGTGTAGGACCATTTATTTTGAGTGCTCCAACATTTGGAGTGAAATTTTGCCTAAGGAACATGTAAGAGCACCAATTTTCAACACTCTGACATGTTTCACAATTTGACAAACTCTCAAGGGTTGAGAGTTTACGAAGATACTCGTTTTGAAGCTCTTCGAAAGATGGATGGGGGGAAACACTCAAATGGATTGTTTGAGATTTTGGGCCATGCAACGAGGTGAACTGGAATCTGCCTCGTTTTATGTGCTTGAAGTGCACAAAACTATGAAACAGACAAATTTTGTAGGGGGTTATCCCATGAATCTGGCACAGCTAGATTCGAGGATAACACACACTTACATCTTGTTCAGAACAATATTTTATTTTTATTTGGTTCATTTCTCTCATTCATCAAGGCTCTTCTAGTGACTAGTGTTTCTCCTTTTTCTGCTTCTTCAAAATGTGATGAATCTACATCTTCCTCATTCCCATTTTCTTCCCTTGCATTGTTTCTAGTCCTTCTATTGGTTTTTTATTGATTATGAGGGAAATCATAAGCTTGATGTCCCTCTTCTACACATTGGAAATAGGTTCCTTGAAAGTCTCCTCTTTTGAATCCTCTACCTGATCTCCCTCTTCCTCTAAAATTTTGATCACGAGACATGTTTGAACTCTCACCTCTTTCATCTTTGTTTTCCTCATTATCTTTAATCTAATGTTCATCCTCATTTTGTTGCACATAGGCTCTACCCTTTCCTTTTAGTTTATTCTCCAATTTTCTATTCAACTTTTCCTCAACTTTCAAAGAAAATTGATAGGCTTCTTCCAAATTAAAAATTCTTATCAAACTTAGTTCTTCTTGAATGGTTGGCTTCAGTCCATTGATGTATCTTGCTACATTCTCCTTGTTGGATTTTGAATGTCATGTTCTAATTGATATTTTATGGAATTCTTCAATATACTCTTTCACATATTTTGTTCCTTGTCTCAAACTATGCATTTTCTTAAATAGCTCAAGTTCATAATCCATAGGAATAAATTATATCTTTATCTTTTCTACCATTCCATCCCACTTGGTGATCTTCTCCTTTTCTCTCCTACCTCTTTCAATATTTATTTATTTCCACTAAATACTTGCATGTCCTTTCAACTTTTTCTTTGTAAATCTTACTCTATCTAGGTCTTCAATCTCTTCAAACTCAAAGAATTATTCCATGTCATTTATCTAATCTATAAGATCCTCTAGATTTAAGATTCCATTAAATGTTGAGACCTCCATCTTTGGTCTTTTTCCAATCTTGGAAATGGATCTAAGCAATCTAATTTCTCAAAGATCTATTTCATCATGTGCTTCTTCTTTGAATGGCTCCTCATTCTCATCTTCATCTTCACTTTCATCTCTTCCTCTATGTTTAACTCTTTTGTGTAGCTCTTCTTGCAATGTCTCTACTTACCTTCTAAGGGATGTGAAATCATCCATACCAAGAGGGTTTCTACCTCCACCTCTACCTCCACCTCCACCATGTTGGGCTACTCTAGGAGGCATTTTCTCAACACCCACAACTCACACCTATCTTGTTGCAAGTTGTGTCTCTTCGGCGCTCTACTTGCAAAATCAAGAAATCCTACTTTGATACCACTGATGCAAGAGAATTATACACAAAATCCTCTACAACAAACTCACAACAAAGATTTGGAATACAAAATCAACAACTATGATGCATTTTCTTGAATTTCAAACTTGCACGAGTGCTTACAACTCCAATAAATCTGATTGTATTAGATTATATAGTCTCTAGGACTGATGAACAACAATAAAAATGAGTTACAATCTGATTTTTACATAAAAATGATATGCAACAAAAAAAACAATCCCTTCTCCTTCATATGCAAACTTCAACCTACAACCTACAACTTCCAAACTTCAACTTGCAAAATTTCTAGCCTTCAAAAATGGATTCTTGTCCTCATTTTCTGTCACAACACCTTTAGACCTATAACAATAATGGCTTCCCTCTCCCCTAAAGAAATGTTACGCATCCTCTCTCCAACTCCCAATTCCAACCATTACTAATAACTCTCTATTTTTCTAGTTTTCTCTTCTACATGTCATTTCAACTCCCAAATTTGTAACTCCCAAGAATGCTATGCCCAATTTGAGAAAATCCCATCAAAAACCATAAAATAAAATATAAATTGTTCACCTACATGTTCAAACCACTCCTAGGAAGAAATCCATGAATAGATGTCAACTAAGATTCTCCACTCCTCACAAATTAATTTTGATTTTGAAATTGCACTACTAACACATTATGGGCATCCAACTTTGCTTGCAACTGCTGAGGAGTTTTAAAAGAGGCTGTAACAAATTGTAACTCCCAAAATCTCATGCGTAGGTTTTCCTTTTTGCAATTTTAGACATTAAATTGCACTCAACATTATCTCCAACTACATCAATTGCAACATAAATCAAACTAATTATTTTAAATCTGATTTTTGGTCTAAAATCATCAATTATTTCTCAAAATAGTATTCAAACCATGCCAACATCAAAAAATTTAATCTTTTAGTTGATTCAAGATTGCATGTAACCATGGATGCTCCTTCATCAAAATCCAATCTCAATGTACAATAAAATAAAAAAATATTTGTAGGTTTCAATCAAATTAGTCTACTTGTAAGTTTAAATGATTGAAAATGTGTTTAAACACTACTTTGATTATTTACTTTTTTAATTATATATTTTGTGCTTGTTCATGTAATTTGAATGTATTTGAACTAGTTGGATTGAATTCCTTCTTTTTGGTTGTTTAATTTATTTTTGTGTTTTTGATAAATTATTCTAATTGAAATTAATTGATCTAATTTAAAAGAAACTAATTGAATGCTTTATTTTTTATTTTTGTGATTTAATGAATGAAGTATTCTAATTTTAATAATTTAATGAATTAATTAATTAAATTGAGTTAATTATATTTCTCTACGATGAAATAAATGGTATATGTTTAGTTAAGTTAATTTAAATGTAACTAAGTATTTTTTTTGTGTCTTTTTATATTAAAAAATGAATTAGTTAACTAATTAATTAATTAAATTAAGAATAATTAATTATATAATTATATACTAAACTAATTATATCTTTCTAATTAATTTAATACAACTCAATAGTTCCATTTACAATTTTTTAGAAGCACATATACTTAAAGCATGAAAGTAAAAAATCCATTAGATTTGTTTCTAGTAAAAATAAGAAGTAACAAAAAAGCATAGAGATTTTTTTTTTTTTTATAATTTAATAAAGATAATTATTTTTTCTTTTGGGATAATGATTTAATCCAACAATAAATATAGCAACATGTATTGATTAACAATCAATCACTTCTTTTAAAAAATAAAAGATTTTAGAATGAAATCTTTCAAGTTTGGTATATACTTTTTAATGTGCTTGTTGTTTTCATGAAATAATTTAAATCCATAAAGAAAAATCCTAATGCTTCTTCATAACTTGGTTCTAAAAAAATATATGATTCTTAAGAGAGTTGTATGGGAAAATTCTCTTGGATTAATAAATAAAAACTAAGTCTCTATTTTGCTCTATCTTGTTTATAATTTATTTTAAGAGGATTCCTATCAAATTAATGAAACAAAAGCTTTGAATGAATGCAAGTAGAAAAAATATAAATCCTTTATTCAACTCCTAAATTATTAATTAGATCGTAACATTTTATAAAAATTATTTGAGTAAATAACCTTTGTGAGACA
Source organism: Sequoia sempervirens (assembly GCA_007258455.2). NCBI lineage: Eukaryota > Viridiplantae > Streptophyta > Pinopsida > Cupressales > Cupressaceae > Sequoia > Sequoia sempervirens. The sequence continues at coordinate 194,705,591 of VDFB02256132.1, forward strand.
ATCTCTAAGACAAATCTAATCTATTAAAATATTTACAAATCTAATCTATAATTTAAAAAAAAAAATCACATGTAGACATGGTAGTGCAAAAGATATAGAGTAGGTTGATGAAGGAATTGATGCCCTTAGTACTGTTGCCCGATTTTCACCTACAGGCTCAAATAGGTAGGGGTCTTTTTTCAAGTGTTCATAGTGGCCAAATGGATTAACTTTTGCATCAAGGTCGCCAAGACATTTCGGTCGCTTTGAATTTCCATCTCTCTCTGCTTTGGATGTCTCACCGACAATTGTTCTCAACATTGGCATCAAGGAAGGAATCAACATCGTTGTAATGTCTCGCTAACTGAAGGTGGTCTCCCAACCATGGAATTCCTTTCGTGTAATGTGATGGCTTCAGTGAAGGGTCTTGCCGACAGGCGAAAGTCTCACCGAAAGTTGTTCACAGGGCCGTTGGTGGGAGAATGATTTGCATTCGCCATGAGGTCTGGCTGAACGGTCGAAGTCTTGGCGAAGGGGATTTGCTTCGGGCTGAGGTCTTCCCGACCCGCTAGTGTCCTGCTAAAGTGGCCTTAGCTTGTCAAAGGTTTTGCCTTCGGCATTCGGTCTCATTGATAACGAAGGTCTCGATGAAAAGAGATGTCAACAGGGAGACAAGGTGGGCCTCGTTGTAACGTCCCAGTGACCAAATGAAGTCTCACCGAAAGGATAGTGCCTTTGGTAAGGTTGTGGTCTTGGGGAGATGACCTACTGACACGGGGAAGTCTCGGCAAGTGTTGCGAGCTCAGAGCAAGGTCTTGCCGATCAAACGATGTCTCCCCAAAATGAAGTGAGCTCTCGCTGAAACAAGATGGCTTCGATGGAAAGTCTTGCCGACCCAATATGGTCTTGCCGATAGACAATGGTGGTCTTGGGTGAGGTCTTAGCGGATGGAGGTGCCTTCGGCATAAGTTCTTGCCGACCCGGTGGAAGTCACGCCAAAAGTTATTCACAAGGGTGGCGTTGGGGGGAATGTTTTGCGCTCGGGGAGATGTCTCTCTGACTAAGTGGAGGTCTCGCCGAAAGGATCTGTCATCAGAAAAAGTTGGTGCCTTCACTATGATGTCTCCCCAATTTGCTGAGGTCTCCCCGAAACAAAGGTCTTAGTGTAATGTTTGGCGCTTGGTGTGAGGTCTTGCTGACCCGATGAACTCTTACCAAATGGGGATTGCCTTCGGCATAATGTCCTACTGACCTGATGGTGTCTCGCCAAAGCAATGGGTCCGCTACAAACTTCGGCGAGAACTCTTGCTAACGGTTGTGAGCTATGCCGATAACTACTGAAGGGGCATAATCGCATCAGGGAGACATGACTAGTGTCTCACCGACATGCGATTCTGATGAAGCGATCTTTGACCATCTGGGAATCTAGGGGGCATGAGTTCAACCAATTAGAAGGGAAAAAGGTGAACCATTAGCCATTTCACTGATTGACTACCCCTGTGAATGAGGTCAGCAGAGCATAAACAACACAGACTTGCTCTGAGATCAAAAGTGATGGAGGAGCTTGGTGAACAATGGTGTGGAGATCTAATGGGAAGTCTAATGCTGCTTGCAGAGGAAGTCAACATACAGAAAGATCTTGAGTAGGAGGAAGGCCGAAAGAGAGAATAAGCCGTCAGTCTCGGGGAGAGTTGTGAGGTCTACTAGAAAAAGGCAGATCGATATTAATGGTAGTGCTCCAGGGGATTCGAGACAACTCTTCAGGGAAGTTTGAAAGTGAACACAGAGGCCAAAGGTTGGCACATTAAATGTGATTGTTGCAAAAGATCAAGGAGGCCATTCCTGGAGCGACTCTTCACCAACATGGATAGCAGGGATGCACATTTAATGCAGCATTAACTTCCTTCAAAAGATCTAAGGGCAGATTTTTCTAAAGGCTGATATTTTTGTAAGCCCTAGGGGCTGGGATTTTGGTATATATGGCTTTTTTGCCTCTTTGTAAAGGAGTTCGGAGGATGCATTCTTGGGAGTTAGTGATTTTTCTCAAATCCTTTCTCAGATTAGCACACTTTTGTAACTCATTTGGAGCATAATATACAAAGTTTACCTTGGTTGTTGTTGATGACAAAAAATTACCATCTTGTTCTTGCAAAGTGTTGAGCATTTCAGGTTAATGATCAAGTTATTATGTGAATTTCTTCTATTCTCTTATAGCTTTATCTTTCATTTTCATGCCTTCCTTTGCAAAAGTATCATTATACGAATCACAAAATGTGTTCACATAATCACACATGGATTCTAGTCTATGAAAATCTTTTCCTTTCTTTAAAAAGTGTGTGAATCAAACCTGTTTTTGAAACATTAATGCAAAGCTTACAAAAATTTGATGTGTAATCTTTTGCTCATTGTCAATTTTCAAGTGTAAATCAAACTATTCAATTTCTCTTATCAGTTTGGTGTATCACCATAGGGTTTAGTTTTATTTTTATGCACTCTTTCCCCCTTTTCCTTCAAAAAGAATCAGTAGTTAGGTGATAACACAAAGGAATCTGGCCTTCTCCGAAGGTTGACCTCTGTTTACAAGAAACCATAGCTTTAGAGCTCTTCTCATGTTGCACTAGATTTTTGAATTTTACATTCAACAGGGTGCAAAATCCAAGTGACAATAGTTCTGGCATGCCCGGTGGGACCAGTTCCACCTTATATTGCTGGTTTGGTATGCAACCAACAAGTTTTAGACTTTACATATGTCATTTTTGCATACTTCGTGACTCCATAAAGAGAAAGAACTTCAGAATCAATGCTTTTATAGTTTATGAGAAGAGTTCAGACAAGGAGCAACTCTGTTCCTTTGGAATATTTGCAACTGTCACCACCAAGAAGACAAGGTAGAGCAGCAAAAAGAGCACCTCCTTCTAAGAGAGTACAGTCTACACCACCTGGTGTTAGACCAAAAATTGCACTTTTCCCACTAAGGAGAAAAGGCAAGGCAACAGAAAGGCCAGGGACAACATTTGTTTATTCTAGAGGAACCAAATCTACTCCTCCATCTATGAGATTATATTGTTGTCTTGACTTTTGTTTCACCAAGAGTGCAGGTAAATCCACCTCTAATGGTTTCTCCCAGAAATCAACCTTTTGTGCCATTTAATGGAGGTAGTCCATTAAATTTGGCACAGCACAATGACATTCCAATGGTGGCTTTAAAATTTTTTCCAACTTTCACTGGGGAAGATCAGACTACCTCGATTGAACATATACGAGATTTGGCTTCCTTATGTGGTGTGCACTATATCACACAAGAAGACATAGCTGTGAGGCTACTTGCAGTATCATTCAAAGGAAGAGAATTACAGTGGTTCAGGAGTCTTGGAGTAGGTTCAGTTGCCACCTGGGATGAGTTGGGTGACAAATTACACAGACAGTTTTAGGACAAGTTTGATAGTTTGTCTTTGTTGGAGCAATTAACTACGCTTAAGAGGGATCCTCAGGAGCAAATGAATGATTTCAATTTTAGATTTCAAAGAACTTGGGATAGAATTCCTGCAACAGTAAGAACACCTCCAGAATATGCATTTTTGTACTTTTTGAAGGCTCTTAACAGTGATATAGCCGTTATGATACAATCAATGGGGGGTGTTTCTCTACCAGATGCATTTGAAATAGCAATTAGAGCTGAAAATAGGCTAATACAAGCTAGTAAACTTCTCCTAGGCCACCAATGCCTATATTTTCAAATATTCATTCGAATATTCCTTTGCAGATACCACTTTTACACCTTTGCCATCTGTTCCAGCTGTTATAACACAAGAAGCTATTGTTCCAAAAACTTCAAGTGAGTTACAGGAGATCAAAAGTTTATTACAGACTTTTGGAAATAACCTTGTGAGTTTGAAAATCAACAATCATATAACAAGCCTTATCAATAGCAGAATTCAGGTTAGCAACAATAATATCAAGGTAATAGACAGGCTTATCAAGGAAACTACCAGGGCCCAAGACAGAGTGTAAACACAAGACCTTTTTAGGCCTATGCTCCAGCACCTATTAGTGCAGTTAAGGAGCTTGTCCCTATTCAAAACAACCTAGCAACAAATTATGAGTGGTGCTACCCTTGTAACCAACCTCACAATTAGGTCACTTATTCAAATGGACTTATTAATCAAGCACTTATGGTACATAATGCCTCAAGTTCACAGCAGAATGTACTCAATGATGCATCTCCGCAACAACAAGATCAGCCTACCAATGATACTACCCTACTTAATTGGCAAGGCGAAGAATTCTATGGATTGAATATGGATGATTCTTCAGTTGCAGCTAACACAAGGGTGAAGAAAAGAGCTTTTGAGCTTGATCAAATAGTTGATAAAGGAAAAGCATGAACTGCAGAACCATCTACATCTCAAGTGACTCGTGGATCGCAAAGAAATCAACAACTCCTAGTGAACAAGCAGCCACGCTTGCAAGCTAACCACACTGGCATAAAGGTACATCATAAAGTGAACCCAACTGTTGTTGGAATTGTTGCCTCAATCTCATAGGCTGAAACCTCTGAGAAAGCATGGTCGCTGTGACATTCTTGTTCTTTGACTGACTGGCAATTTAGTAACCTTGTGTTTTTCTCATTTCGCCGAGACAATGCTGCTGTCTTGCCGACTGGTGTTGTCGCTATGACTTGTGGTGTTCATTGTAACCTTCTACCGAGTGGAGATCTCTGGCCGACGGGTTGGTGTCTAGCGGATGTTGGGGAGACCTATGGCGAAAGAAGTCTTCGGGGAGAGTCTTGGGCATTCGGTATGTCTGATACTGACAAGAGAAGTCTCTCTAAAAGAAGTCTTCGGTGTAAAATAAGGGTTTGACAGGAACTCTTGGCGATAGGGAGATGTCTCACTGATAGCTATACACTTGTGGTCATTGGGAAAACTCGTATGCTTTAGTATGAAGTCTTGGCGATATGTGAAGTCTTGCATATAACATTTTCTTGGAGTCATCGGGGTGACTTGAACACTCGGGAAGATATCTTGGTGACAGGTGGTATGTCTCACTGACGACATACACTCGGGGTAGCACAAAGGTCTTGATGTGAAGTCTTAGCAATGAAGGATTGTCTCACCAATAAGTGTTCACTTGGAGTTTTCGGGGTAATGAAAGGATTTGCTATGAACTCTTGGCGACATACGTTTGTCTCACCGATGCTGTGAGATGAGTTCAATAGGACTCCTAGCGAATGATGCTCATTGGGGTAACATGGAAGCCTCGGTAAGAAGTCTTATCGAAGGTTGATTCTCTCACCGACAGTGGAACATTGCGATGTGACTTGAAGACTTCAAAGTAACATCTCAATGATAGCCTAAGTCTTGTCGACTAGTGTTCCTTTTGGTATGACTTGAAGGCTCAGTATGATGTCTTGGCGAAGGATGATAGTCTTTCCAATGGAAAAGCTAACATCTATGTGAATTTAGAGCTTTGGTATGATGTCTCACCGATAGCGATAAGTCTTGGCGATAGCGATACATGTGATGGATATCGGTAAGATGTCTTGGTGACAAGGGGAAGTCTGACGGTAGCTTTCTGGACTCGGTGTAACGTCTTGCCGATAGTGAAGACTCTTGGCAACAATGATGATATGGGCTCTATGGCATTGGGGAGACATGGTTAGTGTCTTACCAACATGCGACACAGGTTGAACGCCTTTTGACCGAGTGAAAGACTTTCCTACGTGGTGTGACTTGCACCAATCAGAGAGAGCAAAATGTGAACTGTTTGCTATGAGACCGTTGTAACCATTTCTGTGTGGAAGGGAAAAATCTACACGAGGAAATGGAAACATCTTTGATGATAATGATGCTGAGCTGGAGTTTGTTGTCTGACAGTTGGAAACTAACCGATTCACTGAGCCTATTGAGAATGAATGCATATATGTATGCATTGGACGTTCTGTAACATATGAGGCAGAGCCGATGAGATAAAGAAGACCAAGAGAGTGAATAGTGAAGGCCGAGAGGCTAGCTAAAAGGCCAAAGCCATGAGGCTGAAACAGAGAAAACAAGAGGTAGGGTTATGCTACTGGAATCTCTCCTGATCATGAATGTCATGGTTGATGTCTCATGTTGATCTGTACTGTATACTATGTCAGGGTATTGCAACAGTATGAAGATTGTTTGGTTTGAGAGGCTAATCAGGAAATGTAAAGAGGGAGAATTTGCTACCAGGTTGCTACCAGGGAGAGTTTGCTACTAGCCTATTGCCTGTATTACAGATCAGCTGTTAGGCACGTGGAAGCCTTTCGTTGCCCGTACGAAACATTCTCCCATTGCTGTCGAGGGTTTGCGAAAATGTAGCACGTGTTCAATGGGCTAAGGACCTCATCACAATGGAGGGAACGCCCCATCAGCCAGGCGTAAAAGATGCATGGCAGTATTTCACTGCCCGCAGTTGGTTATTTCATCCCTGCATTAAGATATTTGCGATCAATTGACACGTAGCAAGATGTGGGGCCCTTTGACATTCTTTTAGAAATGAAGGCCTCATGGAAGCCTTTCACAACCTGAAGAGACCCTAAGGAAATAAGAAACAAAATATCCTGCAACTGAGACACATGGATGCATAGCGTAGTTCTTGAGGACCCGAAAGGAAAGCCGTTACCTGAAGCTGCAAAGAATAGGCACACAAAGTGATAGATCAAAATTTTGATAAAAAGTAGATCAAACTCGGGGATGCATAGGCCGGTGCACACATAATGTAAAAATAAACCCGAAGGGAGCTGTTCAAATATTTATTTTAACAGCTTTTGGCGACTATTAGAGGCGTTTTGACAAAAAAACAGAGAACCCAAAATTTCTCTGGTTCTGCAGACCAGAGCCTTATCCATGGGACTAGTGGAGTCAGAGATTTGAAAGGGCTGATTGCAAAGGCGACCATTCAACTTTAGATGACTTCATTATGTTGTGCAAATTATCCTGTGCTCCACGTAGATCAATAGCTTCTTTGTGAGGCAGCACATTAGGTAAACCGACCCCTGCTAGTATATGAAATAGCAGCTATGAGAGTGGATGAATGACTACCTCAATATTGGCTGTCGTTGGGGAATGACTTAACTCCCTGAAAGTCTCCAAGTCATTTTCCTTCCCCTCAATAATTTCTGCAATTTGTCTAGTCATGGCAATAGAGCCATCCTCAAGGAACGGGGATGGAAGCCCCATTTTGCCTAACTTAGAGAAACTTCTCTGTATGCCATCTAATGTCTTACTTAGAAATGTCGCGGCTGCCTTAGTGCGCTGGAAAGCGGAGTGGCAATGAATGAATTTGTTTGCTGTTTGAGTAGCAACGTCCTGATCTTTAATACCCGCTCCGGAAAGGATTTCATTAGAGACAAAGTATAGCAAGTTGAGCAAGTCTTTCGCCTCAGGAACCTTCTCCAAGATGAATTGTGGGAACTGCTCAATTGTATTATGGGCCTCCTAGTTGAGCCTTGATGCCTTGTCGATAAATCGGAGGGTAGGCTGCAGAGTTAGGCAAAAGGTTTTGATTTTCTCTCAGTGAGAAATATATAATTGCCTAACCAGCAGAATGATATTAGGTTGTGCAGGGGAAGGCAACAAAGAGGCTTTAAGTGAGGTAATCTCTGCGTCTCTTGAAATAAGGGCCTAAGCTAATTCTGCCTTTTTTCTTTTCTCAGACGCCAGCTGCTCTACATAGTTGCTCATTTCTTTATTCCAATTTTGCTCAGCTCGGGAGTGGTTTGCTGATTGCTCCTCTAGAGAAGCCTTTGTCTCTCAGAGCTCTTCCTCCAGTTGAGCCTTTAGGTCTTTAAATTTAGCCTCTTTTTCCTGTATTCTTTCCTCACATTGAGCTTGTCGGCGTTCCAATTCCTCACCCTTTTGTGTCATCCCCTGACTATGCTCAAGGAGGAGGCGTTCAAACTCTTCATCTTTTAGCTGTAGGTTTTGTCACACCTCCTGGTTCTTGCTTTGTAGCTCCTTTATTATGCTTGGGTCAGCAATCTGGGTCTTCGCAATTTCACCTCAAAGCTTGTTCCTCTCATCCTCCACTATCAGGGCCCTTTCAGTCATGCAAGCGATATCTGCCTCTAAGGATTTCTCATTCCCCTCCAGAAAACTCACCCTTTCCCTGGCTGCCTTGAGCTGCTCATCTTTTTTCTTTAGCTGGCGACCAGTTTTGAGGAAGTTGGAAGTGACTACCCGTTGCATTTTCTCCATGATTTCAACCTTATCCTATGGTCTGGCTACCTTCATGTCGAGTTCGACCACATATATCTCAGTCTTCTGGTTGCATTTCCCCTTGAGGCTTGCTTACCCTTAGATACATGGTTATGAACTTCAATTCTTGTCGGACCTCATCATACAGAGCTTGTACTCTTGGCTCGGTAGAAGCAATGTCATCCTTTTCCTTGCATTTCCTCATTCTATTTGTGCATGCCTCCTTTTCACAATCTATCTGTGCTATGAATTCGGTTGGGGATAAAACTAGCCCACCTGCGAAAGGAGCACCGAAAGACAGGGCATAGGGATAGGTAACCTTCATAGACATAGTCATTTGCTTCTTTTGGAGAGTGACTGTTTGTGGAGAGAAGTGCGGTACGTTCCATAGTTTGGCTTGAGAACTAACAGCAGGATTAGGCATTTGTAGCGGCTGAATCGGGAAATCAACCATAAGGTTGATTGGTCAGGAAAAGGGAGTTGCTAACGTGGTGTCAGCTTGTTGCAATGGAAGAGGATCCGTAAGCATAGCAGAAAAAGAATGGGCACTAACAGGGGGAATGCCCTCTGAAAGTGAGGTAAGGAAGGTCTAAGAGATAGCGGTAGGCGTTAGCATGCTCGAAGGAGTAATTACAAGCAGGTGGGCCTGCGAGAATTGGGAAAATCCAACTGAATAAGTTAGACCAAAAGCAGAAGGTAGAGGGTTAGGACCCACAGCAGGGGCCACCAGTAAGGCAGGGGCAGATACCAAGGAATGAGATGCAAGAGAAGGAGTGAAATATACCTATTGACTGGTCGATGGTGGTTCTAGAATCATTGGCGACTCCTCAGCCTCAAGTACCTGGCCAGCATCAGGTCCTCCTCCGGCGGGTCCTTGTGGACCCTCTTCGATAATATTCTGCATGCGCTACCATTTCGTAGGTGGAGACTCCCTAGCTTTGGCAGTTATCTCTTTCTACTGAAGTGATAGCCTTGCTGGTTTAGCAACCCAAGTAAGTGTATGTGAGCCCCTTGATATATTAAAACATACATTCGTGGCCACATAGGCGGGCTGTCTAGAGACTTTCTCCTTTTGTGCAAGGGAAGCTAATGTTGCCTCCTCCTCCTCCTGCTCTTTGGATTCATCCCTCTCTTCGCTCCTATCAATACTAGAGTTTGGGCTGGGATGGCCCTCTTTCCACCACTTCTCAAATTCCTGGTCCTCCTATAGTTGGTTGTAAGGAGCATCTAATTATGCAACTTCCTAGTGATATTTCCAGAAAGATTTTATTTTCTCCTCACTCTATTCTTCATCATTCTTTAACCTATTGTACATGCCGCACTCTATGGGGACATTATCCTGGGCCACAGCCATAGGAAAGTAGAATTTGTGCCATGGGCCCCTAGTGTCCGACATAGGGATTTGTGCCAATTCAAAAAAATCCTCGTCTTTGTCCATTCGTGAGTTACGCCACTTCTCCCAGTATGGTCGGGGAACATGGGTAACTCTCATATGTGGCTCCAGCAAGTCGCCAAAGGGGTTGTATTCCTATTTATTATTTATTAGTACCAACCCTAGATGTGCCAGCTTGCCTTCTAACAATTGGTGTGATTGCTTTTTTAGTAGAGTTACCGACTAGAAATTCTTTGGACAAGAAAAGAATCCTTTCTTCTTGACCTTTTTGCTGCTACAGAAAGTGAAATCAATGATACACACCTATCGGAACATTTCCAGCATAAGCACTCTATCTGTGATGCAGGATGAGAGCAGAAAAGGTCTGCCAATAAAGCCCCACATTTGGAGGATTATAAAATCCTTTCCTAAGAACCAGTCACAAGCAGGGGTGAAGCTCTGCATAAATCTAGTCTGCTCCTTATCGAGCCAGATAATATCACCTTCTCCAATCAAATCATTCAAAACCGGGGCTATGAAATAGTCCGCAAACACATAATAATAGTATGATGCAGAAAGCAATGGTGTCCATACGGACATCGACTTTCTTTTATTTTGCTCATAAAAAATTGATAGCGAAAAAAATCGGGCGAAGAAATATGGGTTCTGATGCAGAAACATGTGGACCAAGAAGGAAACAAACCTAAACTTTTTCTCCGCTTGATAATCCCCAATTTTCCATTTTATTTCTTCAACCATAAAATCAGGAAAATCATACCAGAAGAGTTCATGCTGCTTACGAAATTATATTGTTGGCCCCAGTTGAAAGGCTTCTATCTTCTCATCGGAGTCTCACCTGCATACAAAGGCTAGCATGGACATGGTGTCCTGGAGATCGTCGCAGAATGAACCGCATGACAATGAAACACTTGGTGCCTTATTGGCTGAGATGCCTTTCTTACCAATCTCCTCCACCAAGAACTCTGAGCTAGTTTTCATCTTTCTCCATATTTTCTCTCCTTTGCTCAGGCGAAAAGGCTTGATATTCTCCTTTCTCTTACTTGGGTCCGGGATACATAACATGTGCTAGATGGCCTCTACAGAGATATGCACTCTTAAGTTACGGCCTTCGATGTAGTGGGTATCAGGATTATAACACTGGATAGCAGTATCAACAACCTTTGGGCAATAGTGCACTAGTGGGACCATGTATTGAGGGAGACCATTGTACCAAACTCTCTGTGTCGTAGATTGGTCTACCTTTGGTGCCGATAACCTTGCACAAGCTGCTTCTCTGAGGGACTTAGGGTTTTTCGTGAGGTTTGGGTCATAGATATTGTCCCATTTTTCCTCAACCTTTTTTTGGTCTCTCTAGCTCTTGGGTTTATCTAGCTATTCTGTGTAGGCTCTCCTTGTTCTTTGAGGAATACCAGGCATAGTGTACGCCACATCTTCATAGACATATACCCCTACTGAAGAACAAATAGCCGTGAATAGCTCTTGGCTAATTTTCTCCTGCATTGGCTGAGCCAAAGATTCTGACATTTTCCTTCTCTGAAGATTCCTGCAACTTCCTGATTGACTGCAACTATGCTCGACTCTAGATAGACAGACAGAAAACAACTCTGCACTTATCTTTGGCGTTTGTAAAAAGACTTTGGAATATTAAGCCTTTTCCTGCAATAATAGCAACCTTTACCAAGGTGGTAGGCGAGAGCAAGCCTTTTGCATTTAATTCGGCATGTATTGTTAATCTTGCAAATTTTGCAAAATGAACTAATTACTATTTTGAGGCGGCTAGAGTTCATTATTGCATTTGAGTGATCATGTGATACGTTCTGATCTCCTTGGAACTTGAGCCAGCAATTGGCTTGCCAACCCTGCATTAGCATGCGCTGACAATTAATATCCTAGCCGAAATGATTACACCAAGCAAACGATCATGACCTGAAAAAATATGAATATCGCCTTGGGCTCCAGGATGCGCTTGAGAGATGACACAATAGCCTACGGTCATACGTCTTTCTGTCAACGAGCGCCACCCTTTTAAATATAATTAATCGACCTTATTTAATTAAGCATGCCTCGAGTTGTGCTATCACGATGTAATTGGCCCGAAAATGTGAGCAAACGTAGGCTCGCCCTTCAAGATAGCAACTAGCACAACATCACGTTTCTTCGAAGCAGATTAGCATGAGTTTTGTCAATTTTTCTATAAATAGGCCAGTAAGTAGTGAGGAATTTATAGTTAGCATTTGAGAAGTGATAAGCCACTAACAGAGTTTTAAGCAAGCCCTCTCATAGGTTAGGTGGTAGATAACTCAGAAGCCTAGGAATAGTATCAGGGCAATGGATACCCCAATTCGCCTGATTTCATATAAATCACAAAGAGTGTTCCTAGGCGAGATTTCAACTAGGAGACTAAAAAGGATGACAAAGAATAAGCATTCTCTTGTCTTGGTAGCTATAAAATGGGTTTTAGGCAAATATTGCATAGAATATGAGGATAAGTATCAGGTGAATACTAACGTATGCTCCCACTTTGTGGCATCCATGTTGAACATTTGCATTCCCTAGCCACTTATCCTAAAGCTGGTTAAAGAAATCTTCCTGAAAAAATACCTGAATGGTCTTAATGAGGTCGTTGCGCATGCAGCTTATGGAGTAGGTTTGCCGTAAGCCAGTGACCTGCATCGCTTCATTTAGGAAGAAGTCGTTGTTGTTTGGCTGCCATTCCTCAGCAGATTCCACCTACAAACCCATGATTAGCACCATCAGAGAGTTACCCAGGCCCTGCACTTCCTGTTTCATAGCTACAATGTGATACCTTTCTACGACGTAGACTGGTATACTGACTTCAAGAACTTGGTGTTTCCTCCGCCAATGGCGGTCGTTCCAAATGATGCTACCAGTGTTACTGAGGAACCTATGGACGAGGAAGAAGTGGACGCTGTCGTGAATGTGTCGATTGCCACCAGCCATGCCTTTGGATAACAAAACCCTGCCACTTGCTCAAAACGTGTCCGTCCTGCTGCTCAAAATATGCTTCCCTACCTGTTGTATATAAGCCTGATAAAAGGCTATCATATATAATATACCTTAGTATGCTTTGTAAATTTGAAAAACAGCTTGCCAGCCATTTTGTAACAAAAAGAACATATATAAATATATATCTTATTGTTTAAAGAAAATCCATGCTCTTTCTTTCCTTCTGTGTTTAAGCTTTTCTGGGTTTGCAAGTTTTATATGCTACTTCTCTGCATATGAGTGTATTTTGTGTAAAGCAACTCTGGTATTCTATCCATTCATAATAATGGGTTAATTCCGCAGGAATACAAACTGATTTAGAAAAAGACCGGTCAAAGAAATGGAAATAAAAAAAATATTTATATATGTACAAAGTAGAGCCTAATGCCTAATGGAACAATTTAAGATGAATCCCATTGACCGGGATTCCTAACAGTTCCTGTTCCATATTCTCCAGCTCAAAAGTGTTTTGTTGTTTGTGCCAAATGATTTTAAAGGGTCCCTCCCATAGGCTATCAAATTTACCATGCTGACCTGGCTTTGCAGCCATGCTGTCATACTTTAGCACTAAGTCTCCACATTTTAGACCTTGGTCGGAAGCCTTCTTGTCAAACCATTGTTTGACCACCTGTTGACAGCTTGTCATTGCTATTAGGGAATTCTCCCTTTTTCTTGTACTTCCAACAGCTTAGCGAGCTGAACCTCCATCGCGTCATTTTGTTCTATCTCAAGAGATTTCAACAACTGTATTGTCAGGATCTCCATGGAGATAGGTAATAGTGCTTCTTTCCCATATACCAACTCATAAGGTGAAGTCTTAAGGACTTGCTTAGGAGTTATGTGGTTTGCCCAGAGCATTTTTCAGAGATTTTTATGCCATTCCCTCTGGTGTTCTGAGCCAATCCTTTTAAGGAGTCGAACTAAACTTTTGTTCATCGACTTTGCTAGACCATTTCCCTGTGGATAATAATTTGATTACATTTTAAGAAATATGCCATTCTTTAGTGCAAAGTGACATACCTTTGCACCTAGAAATTCTTTGGCGTTGTCCGAAATGATAGTTTTCGGAGGGCCGAACCTTGTCACTAATTCCTTAAGGAAGTCCACAATCTCTGTTTTTGTTGCACTTTTAAGGGGAACAACCTCTGTCCACCTTGTGAAGTAGTCCGTAGCAGTTAGAATCCACTTATGTCTGACATTAGAAACCAGATTGATCATTCCGATGAAGTTTAGGCCCCATTGCACAAATGGTTCGTCTGCCATTATAGGTCTGAGGGGAATTGCAGAATTCTTCCTTCTGTTGGTGAAAAATTCGTAGTTTTTGCAAGCCTTCACAAGAGAGTGGGAGTCATTGAAAAGTGTGGGCCAATAATAGCCAGCACGCATGATTTTAATTACAGTGGTTTTGGCAGAGAAATGTCCGCCTGCAACACTATTGTAGAATGCGTTGAGGATCCTTTTCGCCTATTCCGAAGTAACGCATCGCAGGAGAACACCATTGAAATTCCTTTTGAAAAGGATTTCTTCTATCAGCATATATCCGCAATTTTGAAGCTGGTAATACCTTCTTTTTTGGGATGAGAGGCCTCACAGATACCTTCCGGTTCACATGAAGCTCACTCTATCGGTCAACCAACCGCCTTCTGATCCTGATTCATTTATCAAAACGAGCTCTAGCTACTCCTCCACGGCAAGTACCTCCTTGTTTTGTGCCATATACTCACACAATCCTCTTCCTTTAATAGTCTTAGTAGGCTTGACTTCAACGTCATATTCAAGGATCTTGGTGATCCAATTAGCCCTTTTTCAGTGATCTCCCCTTCCATGATGTATTCACGCACACTGGAATGTGCGACATATACCAGAACTTTGTTGTAGGAAATTAGGTGGCAAAACCTTTTAAGTCCCTTTACTATTGCAAAGGCCTGTCTTTCGACAAAGTTATAATTCACCTCATATTCCTTTAGGGTCTAAGAATAGAACGCCACTGGATGTTCACCCTTTCCTTCACTATCCTTTTGGGTTAAAACAGTAGTGATACTAGACTTGCTACTGAAAGCATACATTATAAAATGTTTGGATTGATCCAGATTAACCAACACCGGGGCTGTGGAAATCGCTTCCTTGAACCTTTCAAAAGCCTCCCGAGCTTCTGTCGTCCACTTGAATGTCTGATCTTTCTTCAACATTAGGGTGATCAGCCTAATCATCCCCGCAAAATCATAAATGAACTTGCTGATGAAATTTACTTTTCCCAGGAAAGACTAGACACCCTTCTTATTTACCAAAAGGGGAAGCTCTCTGATTGCCTTCACTCATTCAGGGTCAATCAAAACACCTTCTCTGGACACAACATGCCCCAACAACTTACCCTGCGGTACTTCGAACACACATTTCTTTGGATTTAGGGAAACCCCGAACTCCTGGCACTTTTGAAAAACTAATTCCAAATGATCAAAATGATCCTCTTTAGATTTAAAGAATACAGTAAGGTCATCCAAATAGATTAGAATAAACTTATTGATTAGTTCGTTGAATGCGATGTCCATCGCCCGCTGAAAAGTTGCCCCCGCATTGGATAAACCAAAAGGAATTTTAGCATATGCAAATGTTCCCCACTTCGTGGTGAATGTAGTCTTGTGTTGATCCTCTTCTTTAACACGAATCTGGTTATAGCCAGAGAAACCATCCAGCAGAGAGAACATTTCCGATCCTGCCACAGTTTGTAGGATTGACTCCATAGAGGGCAACAGATAGTGGTCCTTCAAAGATGCTCTGTTCAGGTCTCGAAAGTCCACACATAAGTGGATATCCCCGTTCTTCTTTCAGACTAGGACCAGATTCAATACCCAAGTAATATGTTTGATTAGGAAGACAATGCGTGATTCAATAAGCTTGGTTAGCTCCTATTCCATTAGGGCCTCAATTTTAGGGTTGACTAGCCTCTATTTCTGTCGAACTGGTTTCACACCTTCTATTAACTCAATAGTGTGCTAAATGATGCCAGGATTGTAGCCCTCCAGATCATCGTAGGACCAAGCCACTACTCCATACTTTTGCAGAAATCGATGAGCCTTTCTTTATCATGGTGCGAACATTTTTTCTCACTCAGAGATTTCTACCATCAGAGACCCGAAGGTCTTGATAATCACTTTTGTCTACCACGAACTTCCGCTTATCATTTCGGGCATCATTACAATCAATTTTTTTTTTGAGAGTAACCAATCCTTTTGGAAGTTTATTAGATTTGAGCTACATAATTTGTCCTTCGTAAGCCTCGATGATCTTTGGTTGAAGTTGATCGGCAAACTCCCCTGAGTGTTGGATAAACAAAGCGATGTGTTCATCACTTTCAAAGACTTGCCAACTCTGATCATTGTTGGGGATCGTTAGTCGGACTAGCACTCGTACTGAAGATTCATTCCGAAGCAAGTCAGAGACATGATCAAACTGAGCACCAATCACAACCATGCGATCTGCCTCACTGTTTTATCTTCAGGGAATAGTCTGGATATTGAAAGCTTCAAAACCCTCAATTAAGTCCCATACTCGGTGCCAATAGGATCTCATGCGGACGTTATTTGCTGCTAAAATTCCTTGGACCTAGTTAACTACTAGTTAAGAATCTCTGAACACAATCAATTGCTTAATTCCCATTCGTTCCGCAAGGATTAGGCCTTAGACTAACCCTTCATATTCAGCCTCATTATTTGAACAAGCGAAGTGAAAATGGAAAGACCTCAACAATTTTTCATTCTCTGGGGATATTAGATATACCCCTGCTCCAACACCTACTTTGCTTCTTGCTTTGTCAAAGTACAATGTCCATAGCTCATTTGCTTGGTTACCGTTGGATTCTTTGGCAACCTTCATAAGCACCTAGTCTTCGTCATAAATTACATATGTGCCCAAACCTATAGCATGATAATTTCTGAAAGGTTCATTGTTTATGTGTTCACTCAACAGAGCATCTTCTTTATCATTCCGATCTCCACTCACTTTATCCTCCTCTAGCAATTCCACGCCATACATTTCTTGCTTGGTGATAGAGGTATGTGCTGCTTCAAAATTGATCAAGGCCTCATCCGCCACATGTTCAGAATGTAGAGCCTCTGATTCTATATTCATTTTCACGCCATGCTTGGTCCTAAGTATCATATGTGACCAATCCAAGGATAGGTATCCACCCACCCTTGAAGTAAATTCTCAGGATAAGCAGAGACCAAACATAGGAGGAACATCTATGATCACCGTATCTTGCGGGACCATGATACTCGGGTAGGAAGATAGGGTTAACAGAAGCGCTTTGATGATGCCTACGGTCTCAACTTTGTTCCCATCTAGCTGCATAACTCCTCTTTTCATAGGTTCGTAGGTGAGTCCCAAAGCTTCGGCTATTTGTTTAGGCATAACCATCGTACTAGCACCAGAATCAATCATAGCGTTGTGTAATAGCTTCCTTCCTACAATGAGAGTCATGAAGAAAGGTTGAGGTTTCAACCTACTTTTATCTTCCGCAGGGGATTCCTTCGCCTTATCTATATGAACCTTAGCTGGTGGTATTTGATAAACAACCTCTGTATTGGCAGACGACTCTGTTGGTGTGAGGTTGATCTCTTCTTGAAGCGCCTTCTGTAAAATAGTTTTCTATTCTGGGATAGCTAGAATGTCCCAGAAAGACACATTTGCAGATGATTTCTTCAATTGCTCTACCACATTAAAAGGTGGCAAACTCGGAGATTTCTGCTCCTTAGCTCTTTCTACAATAATTTCCTTTCATGGTCGAGAAGATGAAGGGACGGTTAAAGCACTGGGAATTTGATCGAAATGCCTTTGAGTGGTGGGTTGTCTATATGTGAAACCACTGGCTCACCGGTGAATCTCCTCTTTGGGCACTGGTTGTAATCAGACTGTACTTGTGGTGTTTCATATATGAATGTGTCATTGGCAAACACTATTTTTTCTTCCTCCATCTAGGAGAAGAGCACATGATCAGGAGCAATATCGGACTCTTATTCCAAAGACATTCCTTGCATTTGTGCGGTTAGGACCGCACCCTCCATTGGTGAGGCATATATTTAACCTCCATTTTTTGTCGCTGTCCCTTGACTATGTTGCTCCACCACTTTCTATTATAGATTGCCACACATATAGTTTCGGGGCATATATGCATCACTGCAGGGGAATCACCATGGATTGATGTCATCAATAAGGTTGTTTTGCCCTGTTGTTAACTCTCTGTTCGAGCTTGGCAATGCGCTTGTTAGCGGAGTAGGCACCGACACCATTTGGTTTGTCGTCGGGGCTGGTGGATTGTTGTGAGTCGCACCTTGGTATTGGTTCTACTGATAGGAGGGCTGCCCACCTTGATAGTTTTGATATGCAGGCTTCAAAGGAATTGATTGGTTCCGCTTGAGCGTGGTTATATCATTTTCCATGGTTCGCAACATCTCTTTGAGGTCGCTTATTTCATCTTTGGACGATCCTGACGTAGAAGCTACGTTTTCAAGTGTGGCCGCATATGAGTACCTTGACTGGGTAGTTGTGGGCGCACTAGTCGACATGACCTCTTGCGTGGTGATCGAAATTTTAGGAATATTGGCATAATAGGTCGAGGAGACAATTTTCTGCAATCTATCAAATGATTCTCAGCTTTGATAGTAGTACCATAAGCATCTGGTAGGGTAGCTCCCCTCAAAGACTTGATCATTATAGAAATGTTTGAATTGATGGACTTCAGATAGAATATAAAGGCCAACTCGGGAGTCCGGTAGATAGTAACAGGGATCCTCTGCCAATTCGATGAAATCATGCATTGAAGTCCGTTAGAGACTCCTAGGGGGCTCGTTTTATGATGGATAGCTGATAATATAATGAAGAACGATCTCTGTCATTAGAGAACCTTTCGTAGAATGGATCTCCGAGCTCATCCCAAGTGCGAATTGAATTAGGAGTTAGCATACGGTACCAATCCAGAGCCTTGCCTTTGAAAGACGTGGTGAGGAGCCTCAGGGCTACATTCTGCGTTGTAATACCATGTACAAGACATACGTCCACCACATCCTGCAAGTGTTTTGCTGGCATTCTTGAGCAGTCTCTGACAAATTTGGGGATAGCTTTCATGGCTGAAACTGGTATAGCGCCCCAAACAGTGGGCGCTACCGGGGCTACCAGGGGACTTCCAGCATCCCATGGTATGTAGTTTCTGTTGGCGGCCAACAACATGATGAGAGGAAAAGGTGGTGGGAATGGAACAGTTACTAGCTGATTTGCAGCCTGGATTATCCCTAGTAGAGGTACTAGTAAACCTGGGTTACCTGCAGTTTGGGATCTAGTTATAGGCTGATGGCTCATACACCCCTCTCCAATGTAATTTCATTAAGTTCGAGTCCCATCGGGTGTGCTAGAAAAAGAGTAAATTGTTGACGGCAAAAATTGACGAGGTAACAGTGTCTTATGGGAAACTCAGTTTAAGGGGGACCTTTTGCGCTAAACTGAGTAACCTTCATATTTTAGAGAAGTCGACTTCTTCTATAATGGGTTTTGGAAAGGGAAAAGGAAGTGGATATAATAAAGCAAAGTCTAACCTAAAGTGATGTGCCAAGATATGCTGATGGGTATGATGAATCATAGATTTAAGGGCTTGAATGGTGTTGTTGTGTTCCAAAATGTCAGACTTAAGATTATAGCATAAACAATTCATTTATTAACATAAAATAATGTTGCATACATTCTCACCACTACGAGGAGTCATAAGACATGATTTAGATAAGCAATCCTGTATTCAACACATATAGAAGTTATTCAAATGAAATGTAAGACAGTATAAAGCACAGTTTATAGTTTAATCAAAGCATGAAAAATAGAAAAGCCAAACAATTGGCACAGTCTGAAAGTTTTTCAATTTAAATTAAAACAGTAATAGAGACCTGGTGTCTTTTGCTAAAACCAGTGTGTTCTTCCCAAATTATGAACCCTTCTCATCAACAGAGAAAGTATATATAGCAGGAAAAACCTCCCACCGCTTTGGAGAATAGCAATCAAAAATATCTCGCTATTCCTTGCAATGATGCCTGAATCAGAATATTCCAAAGGCCGTTACAACAGCATTGGGCCAGAACACCGCATCCAGTCATCCTAGGCACAAGTGCATCCTTTGTAATGATGGCGGTGATCCCAGTCAGGCTCGAGTAGACAAGTGTTATTCATCGCTGCAAATGATCATGACAAGCGGCATCTAACAACATTATCTTCTTACACTAGCCTATTGCCCATATTACAGATCAGCCATTAGGCACGTGGCATTCTTTTGCTGCCCGTATGAAACCTTCTCCCATCGCTGCCGAGGGTTTGCGAAAATGCAGCACGTGTTCAATGGGCTGAGGACCTCATCACAGTGGAGGGAACGCCCCATCAGCCCGGCATAAAAGATGCGTGGCAACATTTCACTGCCCACGGTTGCTTATTTCATCCCCACATTGAGATATTTGTGATTGGTCGACACATAGCGAGATGTGGGGCCCTTTGACATTCTTTTAGAAATGAAGGCCTCATGGAAGCGTTTCACAACCCAAAGAGACCCTAAGAAAATAAGAAACAAAATATCCTGCAACCAAGACACGTAGACGCACAACACAGTTCCTCAGGACCCGAAAGGAAAGCCGTTACCTGAAGCTACGAAGAATAGGCACACAAAGTGATAGATCAAAATTTTGATAAAAAGTCAATCGAACTCGGGGATGCATAGGACGGCGCACACATAATGCAAAAATAAACCTGAAGGGAGTTGTTCAAATATTTATTTTAGTAGGATTCATTAGCTATCCCAGGTCAAAAGGATATGTTACACTCAGCTTTGTCAAAGTTTAAAGTGTCTGATGAATTTGAGTCTCCAATAGGTCAAGTTAGAATTGTGTTGACAAATAATCCTCAGGGAAATGATAAACAACCCAACAAAGAGATAGGAAAAGAAGTTAAACCACCTCCATTTTACGTGTTAGTAATCATAGGTGATAAGTTAGTTCATAACTGTATGGTAGATAGTGGAGCTAATAGCTCAGTAATGTCAAAGCAAATTGCTGACAAGCTTGGGCTAAAATATCAACCTTTAGAGAAAGGAGTGATTCAATTGGATGGTACTTCTATTAATACATTGGGTGTTATTAAAGATTTGAGTCTTACCCTTCATGCTTGTCTTAATTTTTCAGTTCCTCAGGACATATGTGTCATAGATCTCCCACCTTTCTTTTCTTTGTGCCTCTCAAGAGACTTTACAACTAAGATAGGTGTTTATGTGTCAACTGATTGGTCACATATGTTGTTTAGACCTAGATATGGAACTAAGGTTGCCATTAAGTCTGAAAAGTTGGCTAAAGATCACATTGAGCCATATAACCCAAATCCTATCAATGTTGTTCCTACTGCTGTAGACACAAATTGTGTCATTTTTACCGACAATGAACTGGCTACCGCTCAAGAAATTCAAGAAAAAGTTGTTCCTAATGTGCTGCTGCATGAATGGGCAGCTGAAAATGTGTTGGATAGTCATGAATACCTTATTCAAGATACCGGTATGGGTAATTATGTGAT
Organism: Sequoia sempervirens; assembly: GCA_007258455.2. Taxonomy (NCBI): domain Eukaryota; kingdom Viridiplantae; phylum Streptophyta; class Pinopsida; order Cupressales; family Cupressaceae; genus Sequoia; species Sequoia sempervirens. The sequence goes on from VDFB02256132.1 coordinate 194,726,780, forward strand.
GCTCGAACCTGATGCAGAGGTTCCAAACCTTGAAAAAGGTTCAAATCAGTTGTTGCAACAACAAAGTGGACTTTGGGAAATGTTTTTTGATGGTTCCAGAAGCAAGAATGGAGCAGGTGGAGGTGCAATGCTAGTTTCTCCACAAGGTGATAATTATTTTTCAGCCTTTAGTTTTTCTTTTGCATGTTCTAACAATAGTGCTGAGTATGAAGGACTTATCCAAGGCCTTGAGTGGGAAAGGAAAAGAGGAATTGACTATTTGAAAGTCTATGGAGATAGTGAATTGATAGTTAATCAGGTAGGGGGATGAATGTTGCCAGGAATGATGCTTTGAAGTCTTACAAAAATAGAGTATAGAACATAATTGAAGAATTTAACGCCTTCAATCTGATTTCTATTCCACGAAATTAGAATAAGCATGTTGATAGAATTGAAACAATTGAGTACAGTTTGATATCCCAGGAGATATTAAAAAAGAAAAAATATAGCACTATGTTAAGGTGGTTATTAGGCCATCAATTCGTGATAACAACATTAATTGGTAGGTATTCAAAAATGATGAACAAATTTTAACCTTTCTGCTCCAAGAAGATCAATTTTCCGTAGTAAACCAAGAAAAGATCAAACAACAATATAATGATCAAGTGATATAGTTGAAGACAAATAAACTTCCCAAAGGGCTAGTTACCTTGGAATCCATATTCAATTTGGATGATCAGTTTAAGAAGAACAAAGTTGGCATTCAAGTCAAAGAAGATCATTATGAAGAAGTGGAAATCTTTAAAGGTAAGCTTCTCAAATTAGGCAAAATTTGTTTAGTTGAAGATAAGAGAGCTTTCATTGTTTTATGCTAAGAGTATCATGATGTTTTTGCTTGGAAATATTTTGACTTAAGAGGGTTTGATCCTCATATTGCACAACATACAATTGAGTTAGAACCTGGTGCCAAACCTATTAGACAAAAATAGAGACCATTGAACCCCAAGCTTGAACCTTTAATGATCAAAGAGCTAACCAAGTTAGTTGAGGGGGGAATTGTATTTCCAATAAAACACACATCCTGGTTTTCTAACCTTGTTCTGGTTAGAAAAAAGAATGGTGAGGTAAGATTATGTGTATATTTTAGAGACCTTAATAGAGTGTCTCTGAAAGATCATTACCCCTTACCATCTATGGAACAAATTCTCCAAGATGTTGCTAGTTCAGAAATATTTTCTCTTCTGGATGGATATTTTGGTTATAACCAGATTCTTGTCAAGGAGGAGGATCAGTATAAAAAAATATTTACAAAAAAATGGGGCACTATGGCTTACAAAAGAATTCCTTTTGTTTTATCCAATGCTGGTGCCACCTTTCAGCGTGCTATGGATATGGAATTTTAGAGTTTAATCTAGAAATTTTTGCTAGTTTACTTAGATGACATAACTATATATTCAAAAGATGTAGATGAGTACTTGTCGCATCTCAAGCAAGTTTTTAAAAAATGTAGAGAATATGGAATATCTCTCAATCTAACATAGAGTATTTTTGCAGTTTATGAAGGTAAATTGCTAGGCCACATAGTATCAAAAGACGGGGTTACCATTGATCCTAAAAGAGTTAAAGTTATAATTGAACTGCCATTACCCAATCACAAGAAAGGACTACAGAACTTTTTAGGGAGAATTAACTTTCTTAGAAGATTCATTCCTGATGTTGCAAATTTACTACAGCCCTTGACTGCCATGCTTAAAAAGAATGCAGTTTTTAATTGGACTAGAGAAGCAACACGTAATTTTGAAGGAATCAAGGAAGCTTTAGCATCAGCTCCAATGCTAGCAAATCCAAATTTCTCTAAGGACTTCTTCTTATATGCTTTTGGCAGTGTTAGTTCAATCTCTGCTATGCTAGTTCAGAAAAATAGTGATAATTTAGAGCAGCCAATAGCTTTCTTTAGTCAAGTACTTGCTGATTATGAAGAGAAATATACATTTGTTGAGAAAAATGTTCTCGCTGTGATCAGAAGCCTAAAGAAGTTTAAGCTTCTAGTTTCAAACAATAAAATTCATATTTTGGTTGCACACCCGAGTGTGAAGGAGTTTTTGTTGAACAAGGATCTAAGTGAGAAAAGAGCAGGGTGGATCACAAAAGTGATGGAATTTGATGTCAACATCAACATCACAAAACTTGTCAGAGGTAGAGGACTTTGTGAGCAACTTGCCTCCACTTCTGAAGATGTAGAGAGATCAGAAACTGGTGTTGTTTTAACTAATACAGATGAGTTTCAAAATGTTCAAGCTGCTGCACCTGCATTAGTTGCAGGTTGGGTTCAAGAAATTACCCACTTCTTTGTACTGGTGAATGTCCACCAGGTCTAGATAGAGCAAAACGAAGATACTTTAGATTGCAATCAATTCCTTATGTTCTCATTGATAATATTCTTTTTAGGAAAGATCTGAATGGTGTTTTATTGAGGTGCATTGATGCTGATCAAATAGAGAAGGTACTTCATGAGTTTCATGATGGAGTTTTAGGAGGTCACTTTGCTCCAAGGAAAACTCCTTGGAAAATTATGAGAGCTGGTTACTACTGGCTTGGCTTGTTTAAAGATGCATATGCATGGTCAAGAAAGTGTGTTAAATGTGCTTTATTTTCAGCAAAAGAAAAGCTATCTGCTATGCCTCTACATCCAATTCAAGTAGGGCAGCCCTTCATGAGATGGGGCATCAACTTTATTGGGCCAATTAATCCACCATCCAGTGCTGGTCACAAGTGGGTGCTTACTGCTACAGACTATTTCACACGGTGGATAGAGGTAGCAGCTTTGAAAGCAAGCAAATGATTCATCTTCAGTTTTGAGTTCTTATGAAGATATAATCACCAGATTTGGAGCTCCTGACTCCATCATTTCAGATAATTCTCTTGCATTTGTTGGATTAAGAGTCACAGATTGGGCTGTTAACCATGGAATTCATTTGAGTACTTCCTCCAATTATTACCCGCAGGGTAATGGATTAGCTAAAAGTATAAATAAAAATCTGATCAGAATCATTAAGAGGAATATGGAAGAGAATCAAAGCATTTGGCATACCACATTGAAATCTACACTTTGGGTAGATAGAATAACCCCTAAGAGATCAGTTGGTAATTCTCCATATGTCCTCATTTATGGTAAAGATGCTAGATTACCTCTATCTATAGAGCTTCCAGCTCTAGACATTGTTCACCAGTTGGAGAGGTATGAAGAACATTACCCAATGTCCATGAGATATGCAGAGCTCATGGAGCTCGAAGAATCAAGAGACAAAGCAATGAAAACTTTGGAGTATCATCAGCTCCAAATGAAGAAACATTTGATAAGAAAGCTACAGCCAAAGTTTTCAAGGAAGGTGATGTTGTTTTCAAGTGGGATGTGCTAAAGAGTGGTCCAAGCAAACATACAAAATTTGACCATTTCTGGGCAGGCCCTTTTGTTGTTACTAAATGCAAGGAGCATAATGCATTCCAATTATCGAACATGGATGGAAAAAATTTACCAATCCTAGTTAATGGGATTCACCTCAAACGTTGTTTTGAGGTATGATTTATCATTGTACATATTAGGTTAGGTTTTATGCTTTCAATAAGTGCTTTTGCACTTTAGTTTAATTGTTGTTTCATTCCCTAAGTGTTGTTCTAGCATAGTAAATAATTTCATTTTAGTTTCTCCTATTTCATGGGTTTTGAGCAACCTGTTATGATCTATAAGTTACAGATACGTTTGTGCTATGTACAAAGCTGATGTTTTAAATCAATCTCTAAGTTTTCCTAATGACTCTGAGCCCAATGGACAAGTTGTGGCTACTAGTTTCCAGTTTAGCAGGTAAACATCAAGCAAAGGTCGCCATAAATGTTGCCCGATTTTCACCTACGGGCTCAAACAAGCAGGGGTCTTTTTTCAAGTGTTCATAGTGGCCAAATGGATTAACTTTTGCATTAAGGTCACCAGGACATTTTGGTCGCTCTGAGTTTCCATCTCTCTCCGCTTGGGATGTCTCATCGACAGTTGTTCTTGAGGTTGGCATCAGGGAGGGAATCAATGTCGTTGTAATGTCTCGCCGACCGAAGGTGGTCTCCCAACCACGGAATGCCTTCGATGTAATGTGGTGGCTTCGGTGAAGGGTCCTTCCAACAGGCGAAAGTCTCGCCGACAGTTGTTCACAGGGCCGTCGGCGGGGAGAATGATTTGCATTTACCATGAGGTCTGGCCGAACAGTCAAAGTCTCGCTGAAGGTGATTTGCTTCGGGCTGAGGTCTTTTCGACCCGCTAGTGTCCTGCCGAAGTGGCCTTAGCTCACTAAAGGTTTTTCCTTCGGCATTGGGTCTCACTGATAACAAAGGTCTCGGTGAAAATAGATTTCAATAGGGAGAAAAGGTGGGCCTCGCTGTAATGTCTTGGCGACCGAACAAGTCTCACTGAAAGGATAGTGCCTTCGGTAAGGTTGTGGTCTTAGGGAGATGTCCTACCGACACGGGGAAGTCTCGGTGAGTGTTGTGAGCTCGGAGCAAGGTCTTGTCGATCAAACGATGTCTCCCCAAAATGAAGTGAGCTCTCGCCGAAACAAGATGGCTTCGATGGGAAGTCTTTCTGACCTGATATGGTCTTGCCAACAGAGAATGGTGGTCCCGGGTGAGGTCTCGACAGATTGAGGTACCTTTGGCATAAGTTCTTGCTGACCCGGTGGAAGTCACGCTGAAAGTTGTTCACAAGGGTGGCGTCAGGGGGAATGTCTTGCGCTCGGGGAGATGTCTCTTTGACCAAGTGGAGGTCTCGCCAAAAGGATCTGTCATCAACGAAAGTTGGTGCCTTCGCTATGATATCTCCCTGATTTGCTAAGGTCTCCTTGAAATGAAGGTCTCAGTGTAATGTTTGGCGCTTGGTGTGAGGTCTTGTTGACCCGATGAACTCTTGCCAAATGAGGATTTCCTTCGGCATAATGTCCTACCGACCCGATGGTGTCTCGCTGAAGCGATGGGTCCACTGCAAACTTCGGCGAGAACTCTTGTCGACGGTTGTGAGCTATGTCGATAACTGTTGAAGGGGCATAATCACATCGGGGAGACACGGCTAGTGTCTCACAGACATGCGATTCTAATGAAGTGATCTTTGACCATTTGGGAATCTACGGGGCATGAGTTCAACCAATCAGAAGGGGCTAAAGGTGAACCATTAGCCATTTGACTGATTGACTACCCCTGTGAATGAGGTTAGCAGAGCATAAATGGCATGAACTTGCTCTGAGATCAAAAGCGATGGAGTAGCTTGGTGAACAATGGTGTGGAGATCTAATGGGAAGTCTAATATTGCTTGTAGAGGAAGTCAACATGCAGAAAGATCTTGAGCAAGAGGAAGGCCGAAAGAGAGAATAAGCCGTCAGTCTCGGGGAGAGTTGTGAGGTCTACTAGAAAAAGGCAGATCGATATTAATGGTAGTGCTCCAGGGGATTCGAGACAACTCTTCAGGGAAGTTTGAAAGTGAACACAGAGGCCAAAGGTTGGCACATTAAATGTGATTGTTGCAAAAGATCAAGGAGGCCATTCCTGGAGCGACTCTTCACCAACATGGATAGCAGGGATGCACATTTAATGCAGCATTAACTTCCTTCAAAAGATCTAAGGGCAGATTTTTCTAAAGGCTGATATTTTTGTAAGCCCTAGGGGCTGGGATTTTGGTATATATGGCTTTTTTGCCTCTTTGTAAAGGAGTTCGGAGGATGCATTCTTGGGAGTTAGTGATTTTTCTCAAATCCTTTCTCAGATTAGCACACTTTTGTAACTCATTTGGAGCATAATATACAAAGTTTACCTTGGTTGTTGTTGATGACAAAAAATTACCATCTTGTTCTTGCAAAGTGTTGAGCATTTCAGGTTAATGATCAAGTTATTTTGTGAATTTCTTCTATTCCCTTATAGCTTTATCTTTTGTTTTCATGCCTTACTTTGCAAAAGTATCATTATACGAATCACAAACTGTGTTCACATAATCACACATGGATTCTATTCTGTGAAAATATTTTCCTTTCTTTAAAAAGTGTGTGAATTAGACCTATTTGTGAAACATTAATGCAAAGCTTACATAAATTTGATGTGTAATCTTTTGTTCATTGTCAATTTTCAAGTGTAAATCAAAGTATTCAATTTCTCTTATCAGTTTGGTGTATCACCATAGGGTTTAGTTTTATTTTTATGCACTCTTTCCCCCTTTTCCTTAAAAAAGAATCAGTAGTTAGGTGATAACACAAAGGAAGCCGGCCTTCTCTAGAGGTTGACCTCTATTTACAAGAAACCATAGGTTTAGAGGTCTTCCCATGTTGCACTGGATTGTTGAATTTTACATTCAATAGGGTGCAAAATCCAAGTGACAACAAGTACAAGGTTTAGCTTCTATCCTACCCTTCAATTTTCAACCTAGTGGTAACCTCTAAGATAAAATGAATAGAGATTTGTGCATTGTAAAAAACATTTGTAAGATATGACTAAATTGTAGAGGCAATATAGTAGCTTACAAAATCTAGAAGTCTTCAATAGCCATAAAAGTGGTATTAAAATTTTAAATTCAACGTTGAATGAAAGATTGCAAGAAGTCAATGGGCCCAAGGTCTATTGGTGAAGTTGAAAGGTTCTAAATGAGCCCAACATGGATCAAGTCTTGTTGAGTGCAAAGGCTCTAACACGAAAAAAGGGAGGAGGTTGAGATCGTGCCCTGGGCGAATTTGGAAGAATGGACACCCCTCAGTCCTTGGCTCTTAGTCGAAGAGCTTCTACCCAAGAAGGCTCATGCTCCCACGTATCGAGTAGCTAAAAATAATTTGTGGATGACCAAGTTCATGAAAAAAAATGCAAGAAATTTAAACCTTCGAGCAATGAAAAGAAGGACTATAAGAAGAGATTCGTGCTTTTGGGATTTAGAGATGGAATTTCTGATTCCAAAATTGGCTAAAATGATGCAAGAAATAAAGACAAACATGTGGAACCCAAAAATACTATGTGCAAGATTAGACAAATTAATTTACCACTACTAGATGAAATCATTAGTTTATAGATTAAATTGTTTGTAGCAAGTCTTAACTGTGGAGGGAAATTTATTTTTTTAAGAAAAATAGACAAATGACATCTCAACAAGTGACAAGTGGTTAACATACAACACATGGGAAATCCTAAGTTGAAATTGGCATATATGACATCCTACCTTGGAGATGTTAGCTTAAGCCTTGAAGTTTTTGTTTCGTTCCATGGAGGCTTATATGCTATATTGTTGGTCATCACTAGATTTTCCATGTAGACTCATTCAATTAGATATTTACAAAACACTTTATGGTGAAGACTTCATTGGTTGATCACTTCACATCTCTTTGATTATATATATATATATATGCTTTATTTATTTGTATTCTTGTCACTTGATCTTGGTAGTTGGTGGAAAGTTGTTTATTTTTGTAGGATATAGGCCTTCATAATTTCTCATTCAAGGGGTAAAGTTGGGGTATCACCCAACTTCATCCATAATGATAACAAATATGCAATTATCTCAAGTATGAATTTCATATCACATATTTATACTCATTTTTTTAATATTATCATATGCATATTTAGTTTATCATGTTTACTCTCAATTCACTTAGCTTATCATGCTAATTTTTAGTTTATCATGCTTAGGTTTAGTTGTTATACATAGATTTTCATGCTCTCATGCTTAATTAATTATCCAATATTTCTCTCTCCTTGATTTGTGTGTCTTATTTTTGGAAAATATTAAATCAAGGGGCATATCATCACTAATTGCACTTTCATGTGTATGTGTATTTCACATGTTTACTCTAGATTATTGCTTTACTATTTTTTCTTATAATTGTGGCTATTTTTTTTCTTTTTACTTTGGTATGTTTAGATTCATAGCACACTAAAGTGGGGGGAAATATAAGGGTGAAAGCTACATCCCTTGTACCTTTCCCTTTATTTCACACCATTTTATGTAAATTTCATTAGTACATTTCCCTAGATAGATGATTTTAATTGAATTGGCACTTCCACTAACTCTAGACTCAAATTTACATTTAGATTGCTTAGAACTTCATGACTCTCAATAGTATTGTCTTTACTCTCAATAGTATTTTCTTTACCTAGTTCAAGATTATAGATGCAACATTGACCTAATTTAGGGTCAAATGTGTAACCTTAACCACTTTATCTAATTAAAAAACTATTTATAGCCTAAGGTCAACCCATTTTCAATTAAGTTATTTTTTTCCAACTCATGCCAAAAAGTTCAAATCGTGCACCTATGACATGCGTAAAATGACGTAATCCCTAGGTCATTTCATCATTGATTAGTAGGGCAAGCACTCCATATCTATATATAAAAACCATCACTTCCAGTAGTCAAACCTATATCAACACATAATCTTTTACATCATGCATCTTAATTACATTAACTCTTTACATCAACAAAAATCAAAACCGTAGTTTTTACACTAGATCTATCACTTCAACACTCATTTCACTCTACTCCACCATTGCTTCAACCACTTAGCATCTTTATACTATATTTTCAAATGCAATCAAACACACATTTTTAACCTCCACTACTTTATTTAAAACCAATAATTAACCTAGATATCTTGAGAAAGATTCTTTCATTCCCTTTCCCATTATTATATTGAAGAACCCCCCATGTTTTTTCCGTGTACGAAGGGAAAAATTATTATTTTTTTATTTGGCACTAAAGTAGTGGTTTCAAAAGTAAGGTATGCATTATCTTAGTGCAATCCCTTTTTGGTGCTTTGCCGATTTGACGGGAGAATGACATTTTATTTTTTTTACATTTGAGTGTTTTATTTATTTCTATTATTTTTTATATTTTAATTGGTTAAAAACTTCTCCGAAAAATTATGAAGTTGTTAAGTTGTGAATAGTTCGGTTACTTTTTATTTGTCAAATAAAATTTGACAAATTATAAATTTAAAACAAGAATCATAAAATTTTAGAGTTACAAATATAATTACGAAATATATAATTTTTAATATTAAAATATAATTAAAAGTTATATTTTAATGAAAAGAATAAAAATTTAAGAGTTAATTAAATCAAATAATTAATATTATAATTAATTTGAGTTGAGTTTAGATAAGTATTTAAATAAATAATCACATTGATAAAGATGAATATATAATATGAATTTCGTATGTGGTAATGATTTTTTTTTTTTTTTGTGTAAATTTAGTTATTATAACAATGAGGTTTTGATAGTCTAGAAAATGAGTTGTATTTTATGAAGGGTCAAGATCAAATGAGCATCTTGGTCTTCTTATTTGTAATCTAGAAATTTTAAATGATATCAATCCTAGAATCATGGCCTTGAACTTTGTGTCTTATTTCATTAGAACTTTGTTCATTTATGTAGTTCTAGATTAGTTGTTGCATAAAAGCATCATAATGACTTATTATCAAGTGAGATTTCTTGATTGCAATCAAACCTTATATTCTAAGTTAACTGTGTTGGAATAAGACCAAAGATACGCCAAGCAAAATGTAGAATGTTTGTGTATTTATCTTTTTGTACGCAAATCTTGATGTAATGTTATTCATGATCTATGATATACTTATGTATAAATCAGATGAATTTGAAAGATTTACACCTTTGTTCTTTTATACAAAACTTAACATTTGAATATTTTACATATGAAAAGTCGATTGATAAAAAGTACTAATAATATCAAATCAGTTTGAGTTAATTAGAATTTGGAAAATGGAAGTTATGACGGCTTTCAATCTTATTCCAAGACTCAAGTCGCCCAAATAGTGTCGACCTAGAAATAGAAACAATTAGAATTTGGAAAATGAGAGTTATGATGGCTTTCAATCCTGTTCCAAGACTGGAGTTGCCCAAGTAGTCTTGACCTAAACATAGAAAGAAGCTGAATTCAAGTGGATCAAAAAATATCACAAACAAATCAGTGCACATCATTGAAACAGAAATATAGTGCCTAACGTTTGGGCCCAGGGGGAAATAAGGTTTTTGGTCTTAACGCGCAAATAATTTTATGTCGGCCAATAATTTCGTCCTTTTCCTCGCGACTTGATAATAATAGTTAGTCAAGCTAAAGTCTTCCATAAGCGGAAAATTAGGCCCTTCTGATCTAATCAGATCTCGGATTAAGGCAGAGCTGGGCGACTCCGGCCTAATGCAACGTCATCAATTATGACGTTGAGTTGCTCTAGTCAAGCAAATCTCATCTCCTTTCACACGATAAAGCTTAATAAAAAACTCTCACCATGCCTACAAATACCCCACATAATCCCCTGGACTGCCATCCATTGCAATTGCATAGCATAACATTAGTGCAATGGAGATGGAGATAAGCATGAGATTCCTGGGCTACGTTGCATTGGCCGTGGTCTCAATTTGCTTAATTTACAAAAAATTTCAGCCGTCGATGAAGTTACCGCCGGGTCCTGGCAAATGGCCTGTAATCGGGCATCTGCATCTTCTGGGCAGTCTGCCGCACATGTCGCTGGATCGACTCTCCAAGACGTATGGGCCGCTCATGTACATCGAGCTGGGTTCCGTCCCCTGCATCGTGGCATCCTCTGTTGAAATGGCCCGAGAGATTTTGAAGACGAACGACCTTACTTTTGCCTCGCGTCCCAAGATCGCGGCGGGGAAATACACTGTCTACAACTACTCCGACATAACATGGTCACCGTACGGAGAGCATTGGCGGCTGGCGAGAAAGATCTGCCTGATGGAGCTGTTCAGCACCAAGCGCCTCGAGTCGTATGAGTACATCCGAGTGGAGGAGGTGGCGCGCATGGTGGCCTCTGTTTTCAGAAGCTCCACCGCCGCTCTGCCTGTCCATCTCCGGGAAGAGACGTCGTCCGTGAGCAACAACATTATTTCGAGGATGGTTTTGGGGCGGCGCTACTTGGATGAGAATGGCGGTAACAAGATCAAACCCCACGAGTTTAAGGAGATGCTGGAGGAACTTTTCGTGCTCAATGGTGTCTTCAACATTGGAGACTATATTCCTGCCCTAAGCTTCCTTGATCTGCAGGGCTATGTCAGACGGATGAAGAAGCTCAGCCGACGATTTGATATCTTTCTCGAGGAGGTTCTCGAGGAGCATGACCAGCGGCGGAAAAGCGTGCCTGACTATGCGCCCGCCGATATGGTGGACGTCTTGCTGCAACAAAGTGATGATCCTGCCAACAATCTTACCAGGAACAAAGTCAAGGCCTTCACTCAGGTAAATAAATAATACAGCTTTCCTCTTTTATTCCTGAAAAATTCAAAAAGAAAACTGCAGGACATGAAAGATGTGTTACTGGGCTTGCAGGACATGATAGCTGGCGGAACAGAGAGCTCTGCTACGCTTGTGGAATGGGCACTGGCAGAGCTTCTTAAAAAACCCGAGAACCTGGCAAAGGCGAACGAAGAAATGGACAGAATAGTGGGGAAAGACAGATGGGTGCAAGAGAAAGACATTGGTGAGCTGGAACACGTGCAAGGAATAGTGAAAGAAACGATGAGGCTGCATCCGGTGGCCCCTATGCTGGTTCCTCATCTTTCCACTCACCACTGCAAAATTGGAGGGTACGATATCCCCGCCAACACCAGAACATTCGTGAACGTGTGGACAATCGGTAGAGATGAAAGACTGTGGGAAAATCCCGAGGAATTCAGACCAGAGAGGTTTCACGGCAGCAGCTTGGACGTGAAGGGCAGAGATTACGAGCTGCTGCCTTTCGGGTCGGGCAGAAGGATGTGTCCGGGGGCCAGTCTCGGCCTCAAAGTGGTTCAGCTGGGCCTCGCCAATCTCCTCCACGGCTTCCACTGGCGCCTTCCTGCTAATCAGAGCCCCCAAGACTTGGATATGACCGAGACCTATGGTCTCTCCACGCCCAAAGCAGAGCCTCTTGTTGCCATGGCAGACCCTCGCCTGCCTCCTTATCTCTATCGTTTCCCTTGACCCACTTTTCAAAAGTACTTGGTCATACTTCCATGCATACATTTTAGGAAGAATATGTAGTTTGAATTGAAATAAGTTAAATGTCTCTAATATAGGAAAAATATAATGTAGACTCCTATTGTGTCCTACACTCTTTTTCATTAAGTGAAAATTAAATAAGTTTATTATTTTTAAATGAGTGGATCAATGTTTTTAAATATCATCATAAGCACATAAATCAATATAAATGTTTGTTAAATATCATATTAAAACTTCTATTAGTAAGGATTAAGTGAGAATTTTTTGGAATATAAATTTAAAAATTTAGAGTTTAAATTTGTCATTATAGAAACGATCTAGATCTAGATCAAGTTTTCATTTGTTTTTTTTTGTTTTGAATTTGACATGGTGTGGATTTATCTTGTATTTTTTAGGTCATTGTTTTCAACTTTCATGCCTAAGAAGCTCCTAAGATGCATAGGTCCCATTTAACAATGTGTTAGGTTAAGTCCTCATCTTGCCACCATAACTAACTCTCTTTATTTTACCTCTATGAAGATATCATGTTACATTTTAATGTGAAAGACATATTAAAATGATGACACCTTGATTTATAACAATAATGATAAAAAAAAAAGAAAAGATGGTTGATAAATTGAAATCTCTATGCAATCGACTAGCTACTATATATATGATATTTCCACTTTATTTGATGTTTCTGCTCTTATTAAGATACTTTTTACCGAAAGCACCTAGAATTGATACAATAAACACCATAGGTAAGATATTTGAATACACATTCTGCTTAAATGATAGATTAGATGTCCCTCAACCCTTCCATACTTTCCATCATTAACCTACCTATAGTTTAACAATGAGATCACAAAGGCTACATATTATATTGCACCTTGATTTAAAACACTAATAATAAAAATAAATATATAATAGATGGTTAATAAATATAATCTTGGCACAATCAACTAGCTATCATATATGACATTTCACTTCATTTGATGTTGGTGCTCTTATTAAGATATTTCTCAATAAAAATGTCTAGAATGGGTATAATAAACAATATTGTGAAAATAATTGAAAGTACACATTCTCCTTATACTGTGGATTGGATGTCTCTCAACTCCTGCATACTATCCATCATTCACCTTTCCTTAGATTATATTTGAACTTCCAACCAACTCCTCCGCAACCATCCTCTACATGTAATTCAATCCTTCCCATTTCTGTTGACAATATTCATTCCTCTAACATCCCTCATATTTTTCAGTCCTTTTTTACCACATCCATACAAACACTTTCTCTTCAATTACCTCTAACAAAACATACCAGTCCTATGCCTCAACCAAATGTAGACCCCTTTTAACAAATTGCATTCCCTTTTATTCTTCCACTCTATTTTGAGTACATAATCATATTCTATTTGTTTCTTCCAATCCTTCCATAACCCCTCTCGGATCTCTTAAAGTATGAAGCATTAATAATTATTTTTCCTTACATAATTTATTGAACCCATATCTTCACATCTACATTTTAGTGTATTAAAGTTTATGCATTTTTTCATTGAGTTTGGTATGGTGTTCATTTATCTTATGTTTATAAAGCTATTACATTTATCTTTTCATTCCTAAGAAGCTCTTAAGATGCACATAGATCCCCTTTAAGTAGTGTTAGGTTAAACACCCACCTTTCCACCATGACTAGCACTCTTACTTCTACCTCTTATGAGGATAACATGTCACATTATAATAAGGAAGATAATATTATAATCATGATGCCCTAAATAAAATACCGATAAGAAAAAGAAACAATAGATGGTTAATAAATTGAAATCTTTGTGCAATAAACCAACTACCATATATGATGATATATTCCCATTTCATTTAGTGTTGACACCCTTACTAAGATACTTCTCAGTAAACAATAACTATAGTAGATAAAATTAATGGTACAAGAAAAATAATTTGAAGTACACCTTATCCTCATATGCTAGAATAGATGTCTCTCATCCCCTAAGTTCTATCCATCATTAAATGAACCACATTTCACTACAAATCTCTCCACTCACCTCCCAAACATTAGGTTATATCCATCATTCACCTTCCATTAGATTACCTATGAGCTTCCAACCAACTCCTCCCTAACTACATCTATACAAACACGTTCTATTCATTTACCTCTACTTAACCATACCAAACCCATGCCTCAAGCCACGTGCACTCACCCTTTGAAACACACTTTCCCTTTCTTAATTCCACTCTATGTTGAACACTCATGCCCTTGTTTCTTCCACTCCTTTATTTACCTTTCCTATTAAAATTATTTATTAGACTACCTTCCCCAACATTTATCATCAGTTGACTACCATCATGAATGAGTTAAATAATATGAAAGCACATAGCAATGATTAGTAAAAGTCTCAAAAAAGGATCTATCAAGCAAGTTGCTACATAATCATTTGCCCTATGAAAATCTGTCCAATCCATTACCATTGGGAGTTTTAGTGCCTAATTTTGAGATGTATGATGGAAAACATAAACCCTTAACTCACATACACAATTTTAACACAACATAAATCAGCTATATTTTTTATATAGATTGCTTACTAAATTATTTCCATGAATTGTGATAGATTATACATTTAATTTTACTCTTTACCTCACTCTTCTAGGGATTTAGCCAATGTTTTCACTAACCATTTCCAATGTGATATTGGAAACCAATGTTAATTTTGTAAATTAGCACAACATAAGAAATGATAAAATGAGAATATTGATGCTTATTTTCTTGGGGTACAAACCATTTAGCAATAAGGTACTATTGGAAGGTTAGAAGGCTATAACCCTATGTTCCCATGCAGTTGCTTAAATGTGTTTCCTGCTTAAATTTGAGTAGTTGGAGAATTTCCATGCAAATTTTTAATTATTGGAAAAAGATAATTTGAAATATTTCCCTATTTTAATGGAGCAACTATTGTTTATGAATTGAAAATAAGTCGTAGAAAGGAAGCCTGGTTGAAAATAAGTAGCAATTGTATTGTATAAAGTCAAAAATACCATATGGCTTCACAAATTTGTTTCCCTCTTTATAATATTTGTCTCCAATTTTTTTTCTAATTTTTAACTACAAAAAATTGTTATTAATACTATTAATGCAAATTTAAGATAACTGCTTATAAATAAGCAAAAAAATAAATTTATGAGAACACAAACTAATAATTCATAAATAAGTTGAGCAATGACTACTAACTAAAATAAGCTAAACAATGACATGAAAACCTACCCTAAGATCATGTGTGACGTAGGTACTAGCCATCCGCTAAGACTGACTGTAACTTCATTGATGGCCAAGATATTTTTTAAATTAAGTAAAATGACACTACGACCAATGCAACGTAGCCCAGTAATCTCATGTTTATCTCCATCATGACATGGCAAGACTGGTAGAGATAGTAGCCCAATAATCTAAAGGGGTGGTAGAGAAAAAATGACATTTTATCATGGAGTGCACGGTGTATGAGGATATTCATAGTCAATATGAAGGAAATTTGAAGATTGACAACCTGCACGAGCTATTTGACGAAGGAAAAATTAGCAAGACTGCTAGTTTTCTAATCAAAATTCATAGTAGAAGATCCAACATCAAAAATAATTTGAAGATTTCAGAATTTTTTGGTTCTCGATCCCTTAGACTTTTGATCTTGTGAATGACATTAAAATCCCTCATTCATTCATTCATCTCCATCTCCATTTTGTCAAGTGTGCTTCATTGTAATTGGACTAGTGCAACTCGATTTCCTATTTGGTGACATTGCAATGTAGTAGAGCCCACTAACACAAGGGCAACTCTGACTTCATCCGAAAGCTGATTGTACAGGAAGGCATGACTTCCGCTTGTGGAAGATTTTGGGTAGACTTGACTTGGAAAAAATAATAATTTTCAGTTGTCTGTTTTATACCACATCTTATTTGTTGTATAAAAAAATTCTTCTCATTTTGGTAACTAAAATGTTTAGAAATTAATTTGACTATATAGTTGGAGAAATTATCAAGAATAGGAGAAATGGTCAGTAGGCTATTTTATATTCTCTTGTTTTGATAAATATAAAGTTTAGAAATTAATTTGATTTGAAATATGTTTGTGAAGGACAACATCTTTATATGATGGAAGTGTTTTAAGAATTTTTTATATTGAGAAAGTATAAAAGAAATAAAAAAATAAAAATAAATAGTGGAGAATGAAAAAATATTAAGTAAATCAGATATGAAAAATAATATAAGATTACTCAACACAAATAAGAAAAGGATGTCAAGGAAAGAGTTAACATATATTTCTACATATAAAGTGAACAACAAAGGGAAAATTGAAAGTTTGCAACCATAACACACAAAGAAAAACATATAGAATGAATTGCAATTATACATAGGAATAATGTACAACTTGTAAGCATCATATTAATATTTTCTTCACAAACTCTAAATGCAAAGTCTCTAACATAATCTTTTGTACATGGTTGCAACCAAAAATGTTAAAATCCCTTTTCTCTCCAAAAATATGTAGGAAAGAAGAACCCCTTACAAATAAAAAAATATTCAATTTTATAATTGCACTCTCACCCAAGTAATTGACGATTACTTTTGAACTTCTCTTTTACCCAAATCCATACTTTTAAATTATTTTTCTACCTTTTTCCTTTCACATATATACTCACACCTTTCATAAAGTGTGCTAAAAATTTAAGCCCTTTATATTAATTCTTAAGACTTAATTTCACATCAATTAATGTGATTTTAATTAAGTTAATTAATTTAAAATAATTAACTATAATTTAATCTTAAAAAATCATAAGAAAATATCTCATGATTATTCACTTTTGATAGCCATTTTTTAATAATTTTTTTGCAAGTGGGGATTTTTTAAATGGACCCAATTTTAAAAGTAGCATCAATTAAGAACAATAATTGGCTCTTACTATGAGATTGCATTTCTTGAAAAAATGCATAAACCTCTAAAATTTCTAGCATAATATATTAGTGCCTTATTCATTGGGTTATTTCTACACTGATGACTTTTTTTCCATTTTAAGCACATCACTAATTAGTTCTAGGATTGATTGGATTTCATTTCAAGCCTAAGTCATGGTTGTAAGTTGTAGATGTGCATTTGCATAATCAGGGAGCTTGAACATTATTAACCTACTTCTTCTAGTTAAGAGAAGAAATCCACACCTTAAAGTGCACAAAAAAATATAGAGAATCGATGCTAGATCTTCTATTGATGAATCTGTACTAATGAAACCACTAAACATCATGAAAATATATCCACTTGTGAATCTTCTACTATCAATATCACTACCTGAATTAGAATCCATAAATCTATGAATACAAATTGAATGTTGGGCCCCAATGGGATAATCAATGTAATATAGAGAATACTTGAAAGCACCTCACAAATATTTGAAGACCTCTTCACTACATCCCAATGTACTCGTTCATGATTAGCCATAAATTGACTAAGTACTCCTACTACCTAGGAAATGTTTGGTCTTATACAAACCATCCTCCCATCACACTCCCCTCCCATCATTCCATCCATATACTTTCCAACATCCCATACACTATCTCGCATATCTCTGCCATCAAACCCATTTAGTCCTTGTCGTTGCCTAATCTCCTCATCCTCGTAAGGGTGTACCAATATCCATTGAACTCTCCAAATGGTCTCCTTATTACCTCAATATGTATTTAGATTCTTGAGTCCTTCTCCATCTCCTTATCACCTATCTTCCAAATCCACTTATCCACATCCCTATCTCGTCCATCTCCATCCACACACTCATCCAGCAATCCAAAAACTCAAAAGAATAGAAAAGAAAAAAAGTATAAAAAATAATAAAGAGAAAAATTTGTTGAATGGTGAAAACCTATTTTAAATAGGCACCTTGGGAAAGTACCATGATGAAAACCTAGAAAAAATGCATCATTTGTAAATCCCCCATCTATTTTCTCTATAAACTTGGAGTCAAGTTTCCTCTACTTGCTTTTCCATCACCTCTTTCATCCCACCTATCTACTCCACCCATCCATCATATCCAAATGTGATGTTGCAATCCCTCCATTGTCCCTATGATCTTGATAACCATAGGGGAAACTGTACATATATGCTTTGGAAACCTCTTGGAATACATTATCCCATTACACATTCTATTGCTATCATCACATCCTTCCATCCTCTCTTCCCTCCAATCCATATAATCCTTCATATTCCTTACCCATCCATCATACTATTGTGCATCCATATCCCTTATCCTTCCATCATCCTTCCTCCCATCCCATCATGAGCATATTATTGCATCATCATACATGACATATCTAGAGTACGTAATCTTATTCCTTTGTGACACAGTACTTGGAGATTATATTCCAACCATCCATCCATCCAATGATCCCTTCCATTTCCAAATCCTTATCTCCCTATCCCTCCATCCAATTATCCTTTCCATCTGCAAATCATTATCTCCCTATACATGCATCATATTATCCTTTCATCTTCCAAATCCTTTTCTCCAGGCTATCCTCCATCTATGCAATCCATCCTACCATCTCATTATCCCATCTAATAGTCCTTTGTCATTGGTATCTCGCTATAGGCTACCCCATGCAATCTAATACTTTTTATCCCATCATTTCATCAACCCCACCTTATAAGCAACCATTTTCCTAGCCTACTTCCCATCCATCCATCACATTGTATTCCCAATTGATCTTTTGATGACTTAGATAACTATCCCATTCCTAAGCTTCAAGCAAGACTTTATTGACATATCTTGACAATCCTTACATACATCTAGTCATGATATTTATACAATAAAATAATATCCAATAAATCATTCATCCCTTTTCATCTTGTAAACAGTATCATATCATCTATTCTCATCTCTATGTTCATCCCTGTACATACTTGTTGCTAGGTCCCATCCTTGTGTCTATTTCCTAGCCAAGAATCCCCTATCAAGTTGGTACTTCAACAAAATCCATTAGCCCCCTTGGGTTTTAGGTATCTTGATCACATCTTGTCACGTGAATCCTAGGTCCTACCTATCCATCCTTGGTCTTTGCAGGATATATTGTTCAGGTCACATTAGATTGCATCTACCTCATCAACCATCCTTATGAAAAAATATACTTGAGATATTTTTTTATTTCATGGGTGCTTTTAGAATATTTTTTTATCTCTCTAGGAATTTTTGTTTCCAAAGAATGAGCATTCTTATGTACCCAAAAATAATGACCAACAAAAGTGGATGCAACACACCTCTCTACCACTGGTTTAAATGTTGAAGGTGAAGAATCTATGTATCTCTTCACTATAGTAGAATAACTATTGCACTAAACCATGCATGCATAAGGTGAAACAAACTACCAATCTAAACACCCTAGCTAGAAACATATCTCCTTGAACTAGATCTTGTATCCTCCAATCAAGAAAATAACTTGCACACCTACAACATTTAGTTTTATTATAGGTATAAGGTTTCATATCAAGCCAAGGATATAAAACACACATTGATCCCCTTCACTTTTCCATCAAGTAATCTAATTAAAACTCTTCCATGTACAATGATCTTTAGGTGAAAATCATCACCCATGTACACATTCCCATCATCATATTATGCATACTTTGTGAACCAACCCATATGTTGGGTCATGTGGAAAGATGCACTATAATCAATAAGCCACGTACCTTTTGATCCATGTGTAGACAAGGATGCAATAAAGGATCACTATAATCCTATTCATATGGATCACTATTCTTTGTCTAAAATCACTTATTTTTAGAAACTAATGATTTAAGCCTTGAGAGGTTCCATCTAAAGGGTTTTAATTGAAGAGGGTGTTGCAAGAATAGAGAAAGGAATGAAGGTGTTGTCATTGATGTCAACTGACCAATTGGTTATCTACTAGTTGTTGTTGGTTGTATATGTTGGGTATGTGCAGGATCATGGTATGCCAAACAAGCCCTTAAGTGGCAATGAAAATTCAGAACAATTAGAGTTAGGCAACTTGATGTAAAAATTTGAATAAGTTATCTATATTATTTCAAAAACATGTAAGAATAGATTATGTGGGAAATTGAATGTAGTTTCTAAACTACTAGGTTTATTTTTTAAAAAACAAAATCTATTTGGTGAAAATTTAAAATTTCAATGCATATTACTTAAATTTGAGGAAAAATTCAAGAAATTAAGGTGTTTGTCACGA
>VDFB02256132.1:194747115-194820927 GCA_007258455.2 Sequoia sempervirens
AAAGCCTCTTTGTTGCCTTCCCCTGCACAACCTAATATCATTCTGCTGGTTAGGCAATTATATATTTCTCACTGAGAGAAAATCAAAACCTTTTGCCTAACTCTGCAGCCTACCCTCCGATTTATCGACAAGGCATCAAGGCTCAACTAGGAGGCCCATAATACAATTGAGCAGTTCCCACAATTCATCTTGGAGAAGGTTCCTGAGGCGAAAGACTTGCTCAACTTGCTATACTTTGTCTCTAATGAAATCCTTTCCGGAGCGGGTATTAAAGATCAGGACGTTGCTACTCAAACAGCAAACAAATTCATTCATTGCCACTCCGCTTTCCAGCGCACTAAGGCAGCCGCGACATTTCTAAGTAAGACATTAGATGGCATACAGAGAAGTTTCTCTAAGTTAGGCAAAATGGGGCTTCCATCCCCGTTCCTTGAGGATGGCTCTATTGCCATGACTAGACAAATTGCAGAAATTATTGAGGGGAAGGAAAATGACTTGGAGACTTTCAGGGAGTTAAGTCATTCCCCAACGACAGCCAATATTGAGGTAGTCATTCATCCACTCTCATAGCTGCTATTTCATATACTAGCAGGGGTCGGTTTACCTAATGTGCTGCCTCACAAAGAAGCTATTGATCTACGTGGAGCACAGGATAATTTGCACAACATAATGAAGTCATCTAAAGTTGAATGGTCGCCTTTGCAATCAGCCCTTTCAAATCTCTGACTCCACTAGTCCCATGGATAAGGCTCTGGTCTGCAGAACCAGAGAAATTTTGGGTTCTCTGTTTTTTTGTCAAAACGCCTCTAATAGTCGCCAAAAGCTGTTAAAATAAATATTTGAACAGCTCCCTTCGGGTTTATTTTTACATTATGTGTGCACCGGCCTATGCATCCCCGAGTTTGATCTACTTTTTATCAAAATTTTGATCTATCACTTTGTGTGCCTATTCTTTGCAGCTTCAGGTAACGGCTTTCCTTTCGGGTCCTCAAGAACTACGCTATGCATCCATGTGTCTCAGTTGCAGGATATTTTGTTTCTTATTTCCTTAGGGTCTCTTCAGGTTGTGAAAGGCTTCCATGAGGCCTTCATTTCTAAAAGAATGTCAAAGGGCCCCACATCTTGCTACGTGTCAATTGATCGCAAATATCTTAATGCAGGGATGAAATAACCAACTGCGGGCAGTGAAATACTGCCATGCATCTTTTACGCCTGGCTGATGGGGCGTTCCCTCCATTGTGATGAGGTCCTTAGCCCATTGAACACGTGCTACATTTTCGCAAACCCTCGACAGCAATGGGAGAATGTTTCGTACGGGCAACGAAAGGCTTCCACGTGCCTAACAGCTGATCTGTAATACAGGCAATAGGCTAGTAGCAAACTCTCCCTGGTAGCAACCTGGTAGCAAATTCTCCCTCTTTACATTTCCTGATTAGCCTCTCAAACCAAACAATCTTCATACTGTTGCAATACCCTGACATAGTATACAGTACAGATCAACATGAGACATCAACCATGACATTCATGATCAGGAGAGATTCCAGTAGCATAACCCTACCTCTTGTTTTCTCTGTTTCAGCCTCATGGCTTTGGCCTTTTAGCTAGCCTCTCGGCCTTCACTATTCACTCTCTTGGTCTTCTTTATCTCATCGGCTCTGCCTCATATGTTACAGAACGTCCAATGCATACATATATGCATTCATTCTCAATAGGCTCAGTGAATCGGTTAGTTTCCAACTGTCAGACAACAAACTCCAGCTCAGCATCATTATCATCAAAGATGTTTCCATTTCCTCGTGTAGATTTTTCCCTTCCACACAGAAATGGTTACAACGGTCTCATAGCAAACAGTTCACATTTTGCTCTCTCTGATTGGTGCAAGTCACACCACGTAGGAAAGTCTTTCACTCGGTCAAAAGGCGTTCAACCTGTGTCGCATGTTGGTAAGACACTAACCATGTCTCCCCAATGCCATAGAGCCCATATCATCATTGTTGCCAAGAGTCTTCACTATCGGCAAGACGTTACACCGAGTCCAGAAAGCTACCGTCAGACTTCCCCTTGTCACCAAGACATCTTACCGATATCCATCACATGTATCGCTATCGCCAAGACTTATCGCTATCGGTGAGACATCATACCAAAGCTCTAAATTCACATAGATGTTAGCTTTTCCATTGGAAAGACTATCATCCTTCGCCAAGACATCATACTGAGCCTTCAAGTCATACCAAAAGGAACACTAGTCGACAAGACTTAGGCTATCATTGAGATGTTACTTTGAAGTCTTCAAGTCACATCGCAATGTTCCACTGTCGGCAAGAGAATCAACCTTCGATAAGACTTCTTACCGAGGCTTCCATGTTACCCCAATGAGCATCATTCGCTAGGAGTCCTATTGAACTCATCTCACAGCATCAGTGAGACAAACGTATGTCGCCAAGAGTTCATAGCAAATCCTTTCATTACCCCGAAAACTCCAAGTGAACACTTATTGGTGAGACAATCCTTCATTGCTAAGACTTCACATCAAGACCTTTGTGCTACCCCGAGTGTATGTCGTCAGTGAGACATACCACCTGTCACCAAGATATCTTCCCGAGTGTTCAAGTCACCCCGATGACTCCAAGAAAATGTTATATGCAAGACTTCACATATCGCCAAGACTTCATACTAAAGCATACGAGTTTTCCCAATGACCACAAGTGTATAGCTATCAGTGAGACATCTCCCTATCGCCAAGAGTTCCTGTCAAACCCTTATTTTACACCGAAGACTTCTTTTAGAGAGACTTCTCTTGTCAGTATCAGACATACCGAATGCCCAAGACTCTCCCCGAAGACTTCTTTCGCCATAGGTCTCCCCAACATCCGCTAGACACCAACCCGTCGGCCAGAGATCTCCACTCGGTAGAAGGTTACAATGAACACCACAAGTCATAGCGACAACACCAGTCGGCAAGACAGCAGCATTGTCTCGGCGAAATGAGAAAAACACAAGGTTACTAAATTGCCAGTCAGTCAAAGAACAAGAATGTCACAGCGACCATGCTTTCTCAGAGGTTTCAGCCTATGAGATTGAGGCAACAATTCCAACAACAGTTGGGTTCACTTTATGATGTACCTTTATGCCAGTGTGGTTAGCTTGCAAGCGTGGCTGCTTGTTCACTAGGAGTTGTTGATTTCTTTGCGATCCACGAGTCACTTGAGATGTAGATGGTTCTGCAGTTCATGCTTTTCCTTTATCAACTATTTGATCAAGCTCAAAAGCTCTTTTCTTCACCCTTGTGTTAGCTGCAACTGAAGAATCATCCATATTCAATCCATAGAATTCTTCGCCTTGCCAATTAAGTAGGGTAGTATCATTGGTAGGCTGATCTTGTTGTTGCGGAGATGCATCATTGAGTACATTCTGCTGTGAACTTGAGGCATTATGTACCATAAGTGCTTGATTAATAAGTCCATTTGAATAAGTGACCTAATTGTGAGGTTGGTTACAAGGGTAGCACCACTCATAATTTGTTGCTAGGTTGTTTTGAATAGGGACAAGCTCCTTAACTGCACTAATAGGTGCTGGAGCATAGGCCTAAAAAGGTCTTGTGTTTACACTCTGTCTTGGGCCCTGGTAGTTTCCTTGATAAGCCTGTCTATTACCTTGATATTATTGTTGCTAACCTGAATTCTGCTATTGATAAGGCTTGTTATATGATTGTTGATTTTCAAACTCACAAGGTTATTTCCAAAAGTCTGTAATAAACTTTTGATCTCCTGTAACTCACTTGAAGTTTTTGGAACAATAGCTTCTTGTGTTATAACAGCTGGAACAGATGGCAAAGGTGTAAAAGTGGTATCTGCAAAGGAATATTCGAATGAATATTTGAAAATATAGGCATTGGTGGCCTAGGAGAAGTTTACTAGCTTGTATTAGCCTATTTTCAGCTCTAATTGCTATTTCAAATGCATCTGGTAGAGAAACACCCCCCATTGATTGTATCATAACGGCTATATCACTGTTAAGAGCCTTCAAAAAGTACAAAAATGCATATTCTGGAGGTGTTCTTACTGTTGCAGGAATTCTATCCCAAGTTCTTTGAAATCTAAAATTGAAATCATTCATTTGCTCCTGAGGATCCCTCTTAAGCGTAGTTAATTGCTCCAACAAAGACAAACTATCAAACTTGTCC
Organism: Sequoia sempervirens; assembly: GCA_007258455.2. Taxonomy (NCBI): domain Eukaryota; kingdom Viridiplantae; phylum Streptophyta; class Pinopsida; order Cupressales; family Cupressaceae; genus Sequoia; species Sequoia sempervirens. Next base: position 194,751,299 of record VDFB02256132.1, read on the forward strand.
TAAAACTGTCTGTGTAATTTGTCACCCAACTCATCCCAGGTGGCAACTGAACCTACTCCAAGACTCCTGAACCACTGTAATTCTCTTCCTTTGAATGATACTGCAAGTAGCCTCACAGCTATGTCTTCTTGTGTGATATAGTGCACACCACATAAGGAAGCCAAATCTCGTATATGTTCAATCGAGGTAGTCTGATCTTCCCCAGTGAAAGTTGGAAAAAATTTTAAAGCCACCATTGGAATGTCATTGTGCTGTGCCAAATTTAATGGACTACCTCCATTAAATGGCACAAAAGGTTGATTTCTGGGAGAAACCATTAGAGGTGGATTTACCTGCACTCTTGGTGAAACAAAAGTCAAGACAACAATATAATCTCATAGATGGAGGAGTAGATTTGGTTCCTCTAGAATAAACAAATGTTGTCCCTGGCCTTTCTGTTGCCTTGCCTTTTCTCCTTAGTGGGAAAAGTGCAATTTTTGGTCTAACACCAGGTGGTGTAGACTGTACTCTCTTAGAAGGAGGTGCTCTTTTTGCTGCTCTACCTTGTCTTCTTGGTGGTGACAGTTGCAAATATTCCAAAGGAACAGAGTTGCTCCTTGTCTGAACTCTTCTCATAAACTATAAAAGCATTGATTCTGAAGTTCTTTCTCTTTATGGAGTCACGAAGTATGCAAAAATGACATATGTAAAGTCTAAAACTTGTTGGTTGCATACCAAACCAGCAATATAAGGTGGAACTGGTCCCACCGGGCATGCCAGAACTATTGTCACTTGGATTTTGCACCCTGTTGAATGTAAAATTCAAAAATCTAGTGCAACATGAGAAGAGCTCTAAAGCTATGGTTTCTTGTAAACAGAGGTCAACCTTCGGAGAAGGCCAGATTCCTTTGTGTTATCACCTAACTACTGATTCTTTTTGAAGGAAAAGGGGGAAAGAGTGCATAAAAATAAAACTAAACCCTATGGTGATACACCAAACTGATAAGAGAAATTGAATAGTTTGATTTACACTTGAAAATTGACAATGAGCAAAAGATTACACATCAAATTTTTGTAAGCTTTGCATTAATGTTTCAAAAACAGGTTTGATTCACACACTTTTTAAAGAAAGGAAAAGATTTTCATAGACTAGAATCCATGTGTGATTATGTGAACACATTTTGTGATTCGTATAATGATACTTTTGCAAAGGAAGGCATGAAAATGAAAGATAAAGCTATAAGAGAATAGAAGAAATTCACATAATAACTTGATCATTAACCTGAAATGCTCAACACTTTGCAAGAACAAGATGGTAATTTTTTGTCATCAACAACAACCAAGGTAAACTTTGTATATTATGCTCCAAATGAGTTACAAAAGTGTGCTAATCTGAGAAAGGATTTGAGAAAAATCACTAACTCCCAAGAATGCATCCTCCGAACTCCTTTACAAAGAGGCAAAAAAGCCATATATACCAAAATCCCAGCCCCTAGGGCTTACAAAAATATCAGCCTTTAGAAAAATCTGCCCTTAGATCTTTTGAAGGAAGTTAATGCTGCATTAAATGTGCATCCCTGCTATCCATGTTGGTGAAGAGTCGCTCCAGGAATGGCCTCCTTGATCTTTTGCAACAATCACATTTAATGTGCCAACCTTTGGCCTCTGTGTTCACTTTCAAACTTCCCTGAAGAGTTGTCTCGAATCCCCTGGAGCACTACCATTAATATCGATCTGCCTTTTTCTAGTAGACCTCACAACTCTCCCCGAGACTGACGGCTTATTCTCTCTTTCGGCCTTCCTCCTACTCAAGATCTTTCTGTATGTTGACTTCCTCTGCAAGCAGCATTAGACTTCCCATTAGATCTCCACACCATTGTTCACCAAGCTCCTCCATCACTTTTGATCTCAGAGCAAGTCTGTGTTGTTTATGCTCTGCTGACCTCATTCACAGGGGTAGTCAATCAGTGAAATGGCTAATGGTTCACCTTTTTCCCTTCTAATTGGTTGAACTCATGCCCCCTAGATTCCCAGATGGTCAAAGATCGCTTCATCAGAATCGCATGTCGGTGAGACACTAGTCATGTCTCCCTGATGCGATTATGCCCCTTCAGTAGTTATCGGCATAGCTCACAACCGTTAGCAAGAGTTCTCGCCGAAGTTTGTAGCGGACCCATTGCTTTGGCGAGACACCATCAGGTCAGTAGGACATTATGCCGAAGGCAATCCCCATTTGGTAAGAGTTCATCGGGTCAGCAAGACCTCACACCAAGCGCCAAACATTACACTAAGACCTTTGTTTCGGGGAGACCTCAGCAAATTGGGGAGACATCATAGTGAAGGCACCAACTTTTTCTGATGACAGATCCTTTCGGCGAGACCTCCACTTAGTCAGAGAGACATCTCCCCGAGCGCAAAACATTCCCCCCAACGCCACCCTTGTGAATAACTTTTGGCGTGACTTCCACCGGGTCGGCAAGAACTTATGCCGAAGGCACCTCCATCCGCTAAGACCTCACCCAAGACCACCATTGTCTATCGGCAAGACCATATTGGGTCGGCAAGACTTTCCATCGAAGCCATCTTGTTTCAGCGAGAGCTCACTTCATTTTGGGGAGACATCGTTTGATCGGCAAGACCTTGCTCTGAGCTCGCAACACTTGCCGAGACTTCCCCGTGTCAGTAGGTCATCTCCCCAAGACCACAACCTTACCAAAGGCACTATCCTTTCGGTGAGACTTCATTTGGTCACTGGGACGTTACAACGAGGCCCACCTTGTCTCCCTGTTGACATCTCTTTTCATCGAGACCTTCGTTATCAATGAGACCGAATGCCGAAGGCAAAACCTTTGACAAGCTAAGGCCACTTTAGCAGGACACTAGCGGGTCGGGAAGACCTCAGCCCGAAGCAAATCCCCTTCGCCAAGACTTCGACCGTTCAGCCAGACCTCATGGCGAATGCAAATCATTCTCCCACCAACGGCCCTGTGAACAACTTTCGGTGAGACTTTCGCCTGTCGGCAAGACCCTTCACTGAAGCCATCACATTACACGAAAGGAATTCCATGGTTGGGAGACCACCTTCAGTTAGCGAGACATTACAACGATGTTGATTCCTTCCTTGATGCCAATGTTGAGAACAATTGTCGGTGAGACATCCAAAGCAGAGAGAGATGGAAATTCAAAGCGACCGAAATGTCTTGGCGACCTTGATGCAAAAGTTAATCCATTTGGCCACTATGAACACTTGAAAAAAGACCCCTACCTATTTGAGCCTGTAGGTGAAAATCGGGCAACAGTACTAAGGGCATCAATTCCTTCATCAACCTACTCTATATCTTTTGCACTACCATGTCTACATGTGATTTTTTTTTTTAAATTATAGATTAGATTTGTAAATATTTTAATAGATTAGATTTGTCTTAGAGATTGTCTCACAAAGGTTATTTACTCAAATAATTTTTATAAAATGTTACGATCTAATTAATAATTTAGGAGTTGAATAAAGGATTTATATTTTTTCTACTTGCATTCATTCAAAGCTTTTGTTTCATTAATTTGATAGGAATCCTCTTAAAATAAATTATAAACAAGATAGAGCAAAATAGAGACTTAGTTTTTATTTATTAATCCAAGAGAATTTTCCCATACAACTCTCTTAAGAATCATATATTTTTTTAGAACCAAGTTATGAAGAAGCATTAGGATTTTTCTTTATGGATTTAAATTATTTCATGAAAACAACAAGCACATTAAAAAGTATATACCAAACTTGAAAGATTTCATTCTAAAATCTTTTATTTTTTAAAAGAAGTGATTGATTGTTAATCAATACATGTTGCTATATTTATTGTTGGATTAAATCATTATCCCAAAAGAAAAAATAATTATCTTTATTAAATTATAAAAAAAAAAATCTCTATGCTTTTTTGTTACTTCTTATTTTTACTAGAAACAAATCTAATGGATTTTTTACTTTCATGCTTTAAGTATATGTGCTTCTAAAAAATTGTAAATGGAACTATTGAGTTGTATTAAATTAATTAGAAAGATATAATTAGTTTAGTATATAATTATATAATTAATTATTCTTAATTTAATTAATTAATTAGTTAACTAATTCATTTTTTAATATAAAAAGACACAAAAAAAATACTTAGTTACATTTAAATTAACTTAACTAAACATATACCATTTATTTCATCGTAGAGAAATATAATTAACTCAATTTAATTAATTAATTCATTAAATTATTAAAATTAGAATACTTCATTCATTAAATCACAAAAATAAAAAATAAAGCATTCAATTAGTTTCTTTTAAATTAGATCAATTAATTTCAATTAGAATAATTTATCAAAAACACAAAAATAAATTAAACAACCAAAAAGAAGGAATTCAATCCAACTAGTTCAAATACATTCAAATTACATGAACAAGCACAAAATATATAATTAAAAAAGTAAATAATCAAAGTAGTGTTTAAACACATTTTCAATCATTTAAACTTACAAGTAGACTAATTTGATTGAAACCTACAAATATTTTTTTATTTTATTGTACATTGAGATTGGATTTTGATGAAGGAGCATCCATGGTTACATGCAATCTTGAATCAACTAAAAGATTAAATTTTTTGATGTTGGCATGGTTTGAATACTATTTTGAGAAATAATTGATGATTTTAGACCAAAAATCAGATTTAAAATAATTAGTTTGATTTATGTTGCAATTGATGTAGTTGGAGATAATGTTGAGTGCAATTTAATGTCTAAAATTGCAAAAAGGAAAACCTACGCATGAGATTTTGGGAGTTACAATTTGTTACAGCCTCTTTTAAAACTCCTCAGCAGTTGCAAGCAAAGTTGGATGCCCATAATGTGTTAGTAGTGCAATTTCAAAATCAAAATTAATTTGTGAGGAGTGGAGAATCTTAGTTGACATCTATTCATGGATTTCTTCCTAGGAGTGGTTTGAACATGTAGGTGAACAATTTATATTTTATTTTATGGTTTTTGATGGGATTTTCTCAAATTGGGCATAGCATTCTTGGGAGTTACAAATTTGGGAGTTGAAATGACATGTAGAAGAGAAAACTAGAAAAATAGAGAGTTATTAGTAATGGTTGGAATTGGGAGTTGGAGAGAGGATGCGTAACATTTCTTTAGGGGAGAGGGAAGCCATTATTGTTATAGGTCTAAAGGTGTTGTGACAGAAAATGAGGACAAGAATCCATTTTTGAAGGCTAGAAATTTTGCAAGTTGAAGTTTGGAAGTTGTAGGTTGTAGGTTGAAGTTTGCATATGAAGGAGAAGGGATTGTTTTTTTTGTTGCATATCATTTTTATGTAAAAATCAGATTGTAACTCATTTTTATTGTTGTTCATCAGTCCTAGAGACTATATAATCTAATACAATCAGATTTATTGGAGTTGTAAGCACTCGTGCAAGTTTGAAATTCAAGAAAATGCATCATAGTTGTTGATTTTGTATTCCAAATCTTTGTTGTGAGTTTGTTGTAGAGGATTTTGTGTATAATTCTCTTGCATCAGTGGTATCAAAGTAGGATTTCTTGATTTTGCAAGTAGAGCGCCGAAGAGACACAACTTGCAACAAGATAGGTGTGAGTTGTGGGTGTTGAGAAAATGCCTCCTAGAGTAGCCCAACATGGTGGAGGTGGAGGTAGAGGTGGAGGTAGAAACCCTCTTGGTATGGATGATTTCACATCCCTTAGAAGGTAAGTAGAGACATTGCAAGAAGAGCTACACAAAAGAGTTAAACATAGAGGAAGAGATGAAAGTGAAGATGAAGATGAGAATGAGGAGCCATTCAAAGAAGAAGCACATGATGAAATAGATCTTTGAGAAATTAGATTGCTTAGATCCATTTCCAAGATTGGAAAAAGACCAAAGATGGAGGTCTCAACATTTAATGGAATCTTAAATCTAGAGGATCTTATAGATTAGATAAATGACATGGAATAATTCTTTGAGTTTGAAGAGATTGAAGACCTAGATAGAGTAAGATTTACAAAGAAAAAGTTGAAAGGACATGCAAGTATTTAGTGGAAATAAATAAATATTGAAAGAGGTAGGAGAGAAAAGGAGAAGATCACCAAGTGGGATGGAATGGTAGAAAAGATAAAGATATAATTTATTCCTATGGATTATGAACTTGAGCTATTTAAGAAAATGCATAGTTTGAGACAAGGAACAAAATATGTGAAAGAGTATATTGAAGAATTCCATAAAATATCAATTAGAACATGACATTCAAAATCCAACAAGGAGAATGTAGCAAGATACATCAATGGACTGAAGCCAACCATTCAAGAAGAACTAAGTTTGATAAGAATTTTTAATTTGGAAGAAGCCTATCAATTTTCTTTGAAAGTTGAGGAAAAGTTGAATAGAAAATTGGAGAATAAACTAAAAGGAAAGGGTAGAGCCTATGTGCAACAAAATGAGGATGAACATTAGATTAAAGATAATGAGGAAAACAAAGATGAAAGAGGTGAGAGTTCAAACATGTCTCGTGATCAAAATTTTAGAGGAAGAGGGAGATCAGGTAGAGGATTCAAAAGAGGAGACTTTCAAGGAACCTATTTCCAATGTGTAGAAGAGGGACATCAAGCTTATGATTTCCCTCATAATCAATAAAAAACCAATAGAAGGACTAGAAACAATGCAAGGGAAGAAAATGGGAATGAGGAAGATGTAGATTCATCACATTTTGAAGAAGCAGAAAAAGGAGAAACACTAGTCACTAGAAGAGCCTTGATGAATGAGAGAAATGAACCAAATAAAAATAAAATATTGTTCTGAACAAGATGTAAGTGTGTGTTATCCTCGAATCTAGCTGTGCCAGATTCATGGGATAACCCCCTACAAAATTTGTCTGTTTCATAGTTTTGTGCACTTCAAGCACATAAAACGAGGCAGATTCCAGTTCACCTCGTTGCATGGCCCAAAATCTCAAACAATCCATTTGAGTGTTTCCCCCCATCCATCTTTCGAAGAGCTTCAAAACGAGTATCTTCGTAAACTCTCAACCCTTGAGAGTTTGTCAAATTGTGAAACATGTCAGAGTGTTGAAAATTGGTGCTCTTACATGTTCCTTAGGCAAAATTTCACTCCAAATGTTGGAGCACTCAAAATAAATGGTCCTACACTTTGTTTAAGTTTGTAATATGCACAAGCGCTGAAAATAAATGCTTGTGCACTTTATGTTTCACCAAGTCTTTGATATGCACAAGCGCTAATTTTCAACGCTCGTGCATATGTTTTTCCATTAAGTCTGCCACATATAATGTGAGTCTAAGTTACATTTATGGTCTTTTTCATCACTTAAAAGTGATTTTAGACTAATCTAACTTCATTTCAAATCACCTTTCCTCCTCCCTTCTTACGTGGATCACTCTCCAACCTCCTACAACTTGCATTGGAAGATCTTTCAACTTTCAAACTAGGGTTTCGATGCATTTTCCAGGTACTTCGTTTCTCCTTTTTTTTGTCAAGTCTTTCTTGCTATTTTTTTTAGGAAACTTTGTAGTTTCTTTTTCACATGTTGCCATACACATTTTTTGTGTTTAGGGTTTAATCTTTTCTTTTGTGTAGATTCCTCCCTCTTTTCAAATTGTGTCTTGGTTTTTCTTTATTTCTTTGCACATTTTTCCTTCATTGTGCCTTAGTATTAGTACAAAAACAACAATATATGACTAAATAAACTACTAAAAATTGCATATATGTGACTAATTTTGGTCATGTGACTATTAGTAGTTTATTGTTGGTCATTTATAACGCAACCAAATTTATGACTAAACTATTTTAGTCATTTATTTAGTCATTGATTTGGTCATTGATTTGGTCATTGATTTAGTCATTGATTTAGTTGTTAATTTAGTCATTGACTGTTGTTAACTGGTCATTTATTTAGTCATGGTAGTGAATTATTTATTCATATATTTAGTCATTAATTTAGTCATTGATTGTTGTTAACTGGTCATTTATTTAGTCATGGTAGTGATTTATTTATTCATATATTTAGTCATTAATTTAGTCATATATTTAGTCATTAATTTAGTCATATATTTAGTCATTAATTTAGTCATATATTTAATCATATATTTAGTCATTAATTTAGTCATTAATTAGTCATTACTTTAGTCATTACAAATCATATCTAACTTAATTAATCCTCACAAATTTATGCATATAAACTTCAAGTATCATAGATATTCAAATGTTGAAGAAGCACCATGAAATGAAGACTAAAATGCTTGAACAAATATGATTAATCACACAAACACAAACAGATTACAAATCAAGAGGAGCCACAACATAGTATTTATGAGTGGAGAAAAAATCACTTTGAAAATTTACTTCATTAAGCCTCATTGGCAAATCAAAATCTCATTGGTTACATTCAATGTCTCAGTGACATTGTACAACTTATAAACACTATATAAACAGAATACTCCTATTTTCATATACTTATATTTTTTTTCCCTTCCTTAATTGTAGTCCTTTTGGAAGGGCAACAACCTCCTATAGGGGTGTAACCCATTTAATCCCCTCGCAAATCCACAACTTTCCCACTGCTATTAGTTTCAGCTCCTCCAAACTCTTCCTCGCTAGCTAGTATTCACCTTTCACTTCTCCAATTTGGAGCTACAGCTTGAAAATAAGGTTTTGAAATTTTGACATCAAAAACTCAGAAAAGTCAAATAATAAAGAGGATAAAATTCAAACATTTTATTTTCCTTTTCCAACAATGGCACCCTAAACCTAGGTGCTAGATATAGCGAATGTATCATAATTAGATTAACTGTTATACTTCTGAAGTTTCAGATTTCCTCTTCACTATATAAAAAACTAAAAGGAAAAAGTACAGATATAATACCTACTAACATAGTTGCAAATGAAACAAAATATTGTAACTTTAGAGTATGTCTTCATGGTGGCATTCTATCAATTGGTAAGCAAAATGCTACTCATTGTGGGTACTTTTTATGCAAACATATTTCATACAATAAAGGTAAATGAAATATAAAACTAATAAATTTCATTCATAGAATAGATATAAGAAAATTGTATACCTGAGCATCTTCTGTCATTAAATCTACCTCATCCAATATGATGATTTTAAAGGGAAGAGAAAGATAACTACTAAAAGTAGCCAAATAAAGGAATAAGCAAAAGCAATGAAGCTAAAATTTGAAATACTTTATCAGAATTTTTCAAGCTCTAACAAAATCTCATGGATTTACTTATATTATTTCTGGTACATATATCACCCGATTCAGAGCAACCCTTCCCTCCCATTTGACGAGCTCGCCTCTCCAATTTGACAAGCTGTAACCTAAAAATAAGATTTCAATGAGGGTTTTAGAGTATTGCATAGCCAATTAGAGTACATATGAGGAATGTCCACAATACCTGCACAACAAAAATGCATAGAACCACATAAATTGTAAGACAATAGATAATAAGTTGAGAGTCTTCTAAAAAAATTTATAAGGAAAAAAATTCTTTATCAGCAAAACTTTATTTACATTAGCATAATTCTTAAAAGACCAAATATACTGTGCTTAGAAAAACTCCATGTTTGGTTTTACATAAAATTATAGTTTGCAAGATCTATGATTTAAGGCAATTGGATCTTGAGGTGGCAGATTAATGAGAGGAAGGAAGTACTTAACAATAAATAATACAAGAAACAAGTGTATAGGCTATCCACAGTAACAACAAAGGAGAAAATATTTGGAAAGAATGAATGATGCATGATCAAAGTTAGTGTTGACAATTAATACCAAGATGTAACACACATGCGGATCACAATTCAATGCAACTGAAGGAATGTTGAAGTTTTGGGCGGCGGCAAGGTTGGTACATTCAACATTAATGGCTGAGTGTGGAGATTTAATGTGGTTTAAAACCTCTAAGTCCTCAACTTTTTATGCTTGTTCAGAGTTTTGTGGTGGAGAGGAATTACTGAAATGGTCTAGTTTTGAGTGTTGGCTATGGAGTTACAAAATTACAATGGATGAAAATTTCACGCTCATGACAAAGTGATAACTTTTTCCATTTCACAGTGTAGTCTTGAAGAGGAGACTAAAAGGGATGTTTTTATTCAGTGATGAGAGGCTAGTGCAGTGTGTGCAGCTAATTTTGGGCATGGGTTTTGGAATTCTCAAGCATAGGTTTCACACAAACATGGATGTGTACTCTCTAATCATGGCGTGGGGGTTGGATTTAGAAGAGATACTGAAAACAGTTAGGAAGGTGATGGAAGCGATTATGCACAGTGATTACTTGAAGGGAATGGAATTGATTTTGGAATGGGTCATTCTAGGTGTTGGGTTGGATGTGCATGAAGGATTGATGACTGCAAAATTTAATGAATTTGAAGGTTTCATTTTGTGCGATGGTCGAAAGGGAGCCTTAAAGCCCGATAGAGAGAGGAAGCCAGGCATGAGTGGGAGGCCTTGAAGTTGTTTATGGAGCTAATGGAAGTCTAAGCAGTGATTGTCCAGGAAAAAGTAGAAGCTGCCAGAATGGAAAGAAAAGAGTTGTGTCCTTGGAAGAGGAAGGTGATGAGCATGCCAGGGAGTGGTGTGGACTCGAATAGCTCAACATGAGCATAACAATTTCTTGTCTTCTGTGAATAATTTGTTTTCTCCATTGTACATGTTGCTAAATTTGGGGTTTAGCCCTATGGGCGATGTAATGGGTTAGCGATTAAATACTAGGTGGTCGAGGTAGGTATAAGTTTTTTTTGTAGTGAAACTATTGATGTGGAATTTTTTGAATTTGAAGTAGTAGATCAGGGTGCTGGTAGGTTTTTGATAAATTTCTGAAACAATGGTGTTATCTATAGGTAATTTTTTGGTGGTAGAAGGATGTGTGAAAAACATTTAGCTAATGTCTCTAATCCATTTATGAATATTTTAATCAAATCATTGTCATTTTATCAAAGATCTTGCACAACAGTTGAGCATCCACAAATCCGTCAAAAAACATTAATCAACAAACCTAGCTAACCAATTAACTAACTTGATTATTATATTGCTATCATGGTTAAGCATGCTATCACCCCATCGGTGGGACATTGTGTTATCTTTTGCTGATATGTTCTAGTGTTGCCAATATGCTTTCATTGGTCTATCAGTGGAGCTATGAGGGGAGTTCCCTTGATGTAGTAATGTTAGGCTAATAGTGAATATAGGCTGAGTATTTCCAGCAACACTACTTTTTTAGTTGGATCCTAAAAATGTTGCAACTTATGTTCTTCTCTAAAACATTTGTACGAGGTTCAAATAGTAAAGATATTGATGAAAGATAGAGGAATTAAAAAGATACTTGGATGTTATAGTTGGATATGCTCTAGTAGATATATATGCAAGCTGTGGAATCGTAGACAAAACACGTGAATTATTTGACAGAATTCCTTAAAGAGATGTCATCTCATGGAATGAAACGATTGATTGCAGAATGTACACAAAATAGATTTTTCAAGGAACCTCTCAAAATCTTTGAATTAATGAAGCACTCTAGAACAAATCCTAAAATTGTAAGCTTTTCTTGGGTTCTAGGTGCATGTAGTCATGTAGGTTTAGTGGATGAGGGTTGCACATACTTCACATGTCAATAACCCTTATTGCATTACAATTTACATATATAGTTGATCATTAGGTGTGCATGGTTGATCAACCATTCATATTTTCACCTCTAAATCTATAAATCCATCATTCCTTCCAAAAATTTGTGGAGCATTCTAAAAAATTCTCTAATCCATTTATGAATATTTGAATCAAATAATTGTCATATTATCAAACAACTTGCACAATAGTTGAGCATCCACAAATCTGTCAAAAAACGTTAATCAACGAACCTAGCTGGCTAATTAACTAACTCAATTATTATATTTCTATCATGGTTAAGCATGTTATCACCCCATCAATGGGACGTTGTGTTATCTTCCAATGATATGTTCTAGTGTTGTCAATATGCTTCCATCGGTCTTTCGGTGGAGCTATGAGGTGGAGTTCCCCCAATGTAGTAATGTTAAGCTGATAGTGAATATAGTCTGAGTATTTCTAGTAACACTACTTTTTTAGTTGGATCCTAAAAATATTGCAACTTATGTTCTTCTCTAAAACATTTGTACGAGGATCAAATAGTAAAGAGATTGATGAAAGATAAAGGAATTAAAAAGATACCTCGATGTAGTTGGATTGAAGGCCGTAAACTTGTACATGTTTTTTGTGTAGGAGACATATCACATCCACAAACATGGCAGAGCTATGCAAAGTAGGAGAAATTGGCTTGGAAAATGAAGGTAGCAGGGTATAAAGAATCATTTATCTGCCACCATAGTGAAAAGTTAGCAATTGCATTTGGTTTGTTAAACATGGCCCCTGGTACAACTATTAGAGTTGTTAAGAACCTTCAAGTAAGTTCTAATTTCCATACTACATCTAAATTCATCTCTAAGATTACTACAAGAGAAATTTTTCTGAGATATGTTAGCCATTTCCATCATTTTAAACAAGGACACTATCGACCTAACATTACTACATTGGGGGAACTCCCCTCATAGCTCCACTGATAGACCTATAAGGTGGGGGCAATCAGTGCCATTTTCTATAATGTGGTAAGAATCATACAAGTAATGCTATGTCAGGCTGGGGAACTCTTCTTGGAGGTTCTAAATGATTTGCCTCTTTTTTATAAGACTTTGTTGGCAATGCAACCTGAATCATAGTTGTTTAGTGGGATTCCAAACCCATACAATGAGGTGTAGTTGTGTAAATCTCATAGAGAGAAGCTACAAGCTACCATGGTGATTTTTCTGAGTGAATTTATATCAGAGTCTTGCTTAGTGTGGCTTAAGACATGTGAAAATGATATTCTCTCTGCAGATAGGCTTGGGGGAAAGTATTTGCTTGATCTTGTGAAAAGTGGCAAGTGACTTACAGAGAATGAGACATTGATCAAAGAAACATTGGACAATCTGGATGCATTTGAAGGGAGCTCGGAGTGGCTCAAAATGGTTTTTGGTTCAAATGGTCAATTTCCATGGCAATGCATGTGTGTTATTGTTTTGAAGAACTCAAAGAGTCTATGGGATGAACTTTTTGAAAGACTGTTTGTTAGTGGGATGAAACAAATAATAGCTGATGGATTTGCATATCTACATGAGAGAGCTAAGGTTGGTAAATGCCTTGAAGCCATAGGTACATCTTTGGCAAGTTACAAAGATGTTGAAACCCATTTGCACAAATTAACTACTAGTGAGGGCTGGCTTGTCAAGAGAGGGGACCTAAAAAGTGTCAATTTACCTGGGTTGATTTTTAGATTTATGATGACATATGATGAAGACTAGTTTGGTTGCATTAACGATTATTTTGGAACTAAGGTTAGTCAAATAAAAGATACCATAGATGAGGGTTCCAAGAATATTCTGGAAGACCTCCTAAGTTTTCTTCATGCACATAAATCTACTTCAACGATAAATGATTTAGCACCTTATTTGCAAGAGAAATGCTTCCATTTTATCTCAACATTGATTGTTGAGATTGAAGAACATCTTGCACATCTTTCAAAAGCTCTTTATCAAGAAATAAAAAATGAGGAGATGCCAAAAAAATGAACAAGGAGACACTAGAACCAATAGTTATAGTGGAAAGGGAACTTTTCGTAGGAGGGCTTTTAGTTGCTCTTAGTTATCATTCAACTTCCCTTCCACTAGTTCTTGGCTCGTCTTAGCTTTGGTTTGTCAAGAAGAAAGCTTCAATTTCAGGGAAAGGATCTTCAACTTTCAGATATTCTAGTATTGATTTTGATTACCCTCTTCTAGATAGTTCTAGAAGACAAACACTGATGAGAGGGGTCAGTTTCAATCCTAAATCATAGGATAAAAATAATAGCACCAAATTGAATAAACTAAGAAGAACTATGCACAATTTGTGTTAGAGCTCATAGCATGTGGATATTATGGATAACTAAATGGATTTCAGGCATTCTCATAAGAGATCTAAGGGAGGATGATTCTTTATCCATGAAAACTCCTTTGAAGGTTTGTATTCTCATTCAAGCATTTCATATTATGTTTTTTGTGGCTTATGGAGTTGGTTTCATTTCCATGATTCATCTAACCACTGATCTCTTCTTGTAGTTTTCATGAGATTTCTTCTAGTTCTGATTTAAGTCATCATGGTTTATATCTAGATATATTAATAACCAAATGAAAATTTAAAGCATCTAGAGTAAAGAGCTACATTTGATTCTTTCAGTCACTTTAGACTCTTTATTTCCCAATAAATGGAAAAGACTAACATGTTTTCTTTCAACCCTTCCAGACCATATTAATCATGGAGATGTAATCTATAAGTATGCAGAAAAGTATCAAAGGGGAGCCAAAAGTTATAAATTTTCATAGGGCATATGAATCAGCTCTTGTTGTTTTTATATGAAAATATTGTTGTTTGTTTTGTATTTATAATATCTATTGGTGTCATTTGGGAACTCCTATTTTGGGAATTCAATAAGAGTTCTCAAATAAAGTAGGATGACATCTACTATACAACTAAACATTTAAGTCTCTCTTATACATTTCAAGTTCATACATAGAAACCTATGCAATCCATGTTAAGATAGTGCAGGTGATATATGGATGAACAAGTTGTCAGTGAGGTAAAGAGACCCAAATATTTCAGTGTTTAGGATCAATTATGACTGCCCAATTTTCTTTGAAATATAGGTGAGAAAGATAAAACTTTTTTATCTATGGCAAGCTAGTAGTCTATGCTTATTTTTATCATTAGAATCTTTGCTTTCTACTTCCACTCATGCCAATCTATTCCATGCACTTATTTTCTCACCTCAAATAAAGCACAGCCAAGTGTTACTATCCACTCAAAAATATCATTTAATGCATCATGTGGGAAGTGCCTATTGGCATGAGGAATATAAATATGAGCAATACTCATCATCTACCTCTTTATTATAGCTCTAATCATGGTTCTACTCACCACCCCATCCCTCTCTACATCCTACATGTTCCCATATAAGGAATCTAGATCATCATCACCTACATGCTCCCAATCTCTACTTTTAGCTCACTATTTGTAGCTAAAAGTAGAGATTGAAAAGATGTGAGTGAAACACAAGGATTGAATATGCTTAAACACAAGGGCACAAACACTTTAGTAAATTAAAATAAATAATCATGTACAAAACCAAAGCCTCTAATCTCGAGTAAACCTACAGCACAAAACTTGCAAACTCACTAAAAAGCATTTAATTTACTTAAGCATACAAGAAATTATAAGTTAAACATAATAATTGCATTCTAAGCTATAATCACCAACTTTACACCTGAAATACAAAGCTTTCAATAAATGTTGAGCAATATTCAACTCACAAAATCATAATAATAAAAAATATCTCAACAACAATTTAGAAGATAGGCATTACTGAATTCTATTGAATGATATTGAATAATCAAACTAAGTGTCCAAAGCACTTATTTAAATGATTTTACAATGTGTTGCATGAAAATAACTAAAAAACTAACACTTTCTACCCTAAGAATAGATTTCTTGTGTGCAAAGAAAGCTTATAACAAAATTTTGTCCACAAATAATCAATCCTAACTCATAAAATATTCAAATAGATTCCTAATGATAACTACAAATAACAATAAATCTTCTAGAAGACCATCTAAAAATAGTCAATCTATAAATAGCCACTAAAATAGACATTTGAAAATATGTTAATCTCCTTAAAAACAATGACAACTAAAAAGAGTGCTAGCTACATATATAGCTCGGGCTAAAAATAGATTTTTCAACAATTGGCTCTTTGATCATGGCAATCCCTCTAGAAAACCATGAATCTCTAACAATTCACCAATCTTGATGCTTTGAATCTAAATTTTTTTTTTTTTTTTTTTGACCTTTACACCAAATCCTAGCTCAAATCTACAACCTTGAATGCTCTAAAGCCCTAGGGTGTATGAAAATTGTCAACAAGATGATGTCGTTATCTATTTGAAATCAGATATGATGTTTATCCACTACTCATAGGGTATGATGTTTATCCACTATTCATAGGAGATTTCCCACATGAGAAATATTTGGCTTCACACTTTAGGAGACTGTGCATATTTTGATTACAAAGCATTACCAAATATTTTAAAAGAGGTGGCTCTTAAAGCTATTGAAATGCATAGTAAAAGCGGATAGATAAATGAGAAGATCAACATGACAATTTTCAATCATGCATGACAGTGACTTAAACAAAAGACATCCTAGTAGTAGACTAGATAGTGAGTAGTTCAATGATGGACAGTCAAACTCCACATGGAACGAACAGTAGGATGGAGTTACATAACAAAGAAGAAGGGATTGATCATTGGAAAACATTCCCATGAATATAGGACAAAATTTGCATGATGGGGCAAAGGTGCTCAGTTTGTAAAAAGAAATCCATGAGAGTCATAACAATTACGAACAATCTCTTTTACATAAATCTAGGATAATTAAGTAAATGCAAACAATTGCAAAAGAAATTGTTCTAATAAATGTGAACCATTTCTATCATTTTAAAAAGGGTTAATGTTCTTGTGGAGAATATTGGTGGTGCTAAATGAAACAATCTAAAAAATAGGCTTGCACTATAATAATGTGCACTACATCAGATATCCAATAATAATGAAGGGACACCCATCAAAGCACGATAGTA
This sequence comes from Sequoia sempervirens, assembly GCA_007258455.2. Taxonomy (NCBI): domain Eukaryota; kingdom Viridiplantae; phylum Streptophyta; class Pinopsida; order Cupressales; family Cupressaceae; genus Sequoia; species Sequoia sempervirens. Next base: position 194,768,024 of record VDFB02256132.1, read on the forward strand.
GGAACTTTTTTATGTGGTTGAGATTCTTATGAGCCAGAGACCAAATGCATTCTTGTAGGTGTTAGACTGAAATGTAAGAACCGCACAAAAGAATGTTCACTAAGGCTCTCAAAAATGCAAGCTTGTAACTTACATGTTACAACTGTGATATGAAGTGAATTATTATAGAATGTCAGGCCCTGCTAGCATACAACCTTGTCCATTCTTTTGTTGTAATACAAAGATACCCAAATGATTCAAAAATCATGTCATTTCATTGAATTCAATCCAACCATAAAGAGAAACACATAATTCAAATAGAGATTCACAATATAGAGAATATTTATGGAGACCAATAGTGCAAATCTTCACATGTTTCCACGGCCTCAATTTCATTCAATTTTCATTGCTTTGCAATGTTCTCAGAAATTGGATCATCGAGATTTGGTGCACTCAAAAGTGCTTGTATACTAACCAAATTGACATAAGGAATATATAGCAATCATGAAAAATAGTAGCAACTTCGTAATTAAATTACACTAACAAAAGGATTTTGGATGCTACCACCATTTACAATTTAAAAAAATACAAACCTCAGAAGAACAATTCAAATTTGAAGAACATGAATCCACTTGTCCTTTAGAATATCCAGGCATATGTGACCAAGTTGTATAGGACACATTTGGTTAGCTTTGTGATGGATACATATTAAAGCTAAACTAGAATAATGAAAAAAAACTACGAGGATTAAACAATATACCACCATCTCAATGCTAGCATTTATCTCATACATTTCAAGAATATGAAAGTTATGGGAACATACTTTCTCACTCAAATTAGATTGAATAAGTAGCACATCACTTAACCCTTGGCTCACAATATCTCCATTATTTCCATATGTGTCAAAAAAACCCATGTCCTGGCTCAACAATACTTGAACATTTTTTGACCTGATAACTGCTATATGTCTCTCTCTAATAAGAATCCAACATAAAATAGGTCTGTGAAGTATATTTATATGCAATATATAACTTTTTCAATCTCATTAACTTCCAAGTATTTTTTAATATGTCCACAAGAAAAATATACTCTGTAATCTCCAAAGATAACCTACATCACCAATATGAATAAATGAATTTATACATGCTTTCAAGATTTTATATTGATATCTTGTCTAGACAAGATAAAAGTTTATCTCCAATAATAAAAAATAAATCCATAGAATTCATGAAGTTGTTACAAAGTAATCCATTTATTTACCTTAGAATGTCAAGCCTTGAGCTGCTTGTATTTGACACTCCTACGATCCAGTTCTGCCCAAAGATATGGTTTTGTTCTAGGGGTGTATGCACGTAATACATGCTTCCCTTTAGGTGCCAAGTTTGGACTTACTACACTTGGTACATAAATTAAAACAATTTTTTTCTCTGCATCCACACTTTCCTTCCAATCATTTACAACAATATGTAGGTCTAGATCCTCTGAAATGTCCTGTAACAAAATAGCATAGAAATTTATTAATTAAAATGCCAGTGAATAATTCCTTACCACCGGTTTCATGTGCATATTGTACAAGACTACAAATTACAAAGATTGATATTAGAATAAACTTACTAGATATCTAAATGATTTTTAAGTTTTAATTTTTTTAAAGTAAAAAGAGATTCCATAAGAGGAACAAAAGCTTGAAAGTGGGATAAACTAGGCTTGAAATTTACAACAATATCTTTACACACAAGGCCACATGCCCTGGCTAATTCCTACAATGTTATCTAGAGATTAAAGATAAACTAATGATTAAGCATGCTCTTCTTTGTAATTTTCTCAAAGCCTATGGATAATTATAAATTATTGTCAAGCTTGTTGTAAGTGTAATACCTATATTAAAACCTTGAACCTGACATATCATATAAGTAAAGATTATCTATGTTATGCTGATCATGGATTGTAAATTCATCTAATAGTGTCTTAAATGGTTTTCCATGGACACTTAAAGAGACACCTAATGTCACAAAATCACCCTTGATGACCCTTAGACATGGGCCTATGGAGCTAGATAGACTGGTTAAAACGTAATTTAATTTGTTAAAACTTAAAGCCATTGTTGTTCATGGATGCTAACTAAACCTTTGAACCCATTTCAAGAACATTCCAATGCATAGAGTACTAGAAAACTTGCTCAGGAACTAATAACTTTACCTATGATTTAAATGACCTTAGAATCCATTTATGTTTACAGTTTATAAATCAATTTTGATGATTATCTTTCTAGACTCTAGATATACATTCCCTTTTCATGTTCTTGTGATGAATTCATTGTGTTATAAATTTATGGAATTTCACAAATATGTACAATATTTAGGTCATTATAGAACCCATCATATTCTTTGCACTTTAGTTTTTGAAGATTCATTGATGTTCCCAATAGAGGATGCTAGCAAAAAAAATACATGTTCACAATGTATGGTCACAGGAAATGGGAAAGGAATAAAAACACTACTAAGAAAATTTTTCTAGCCTTGGAATTAAAAATGTATGTATAAAATCCAAGTGAAATTATAGGTATGTGAGATGAGCAATGTTACTAACCACTATTACATGCACTAGTCTCTCAGTCTAATTCCTTTTCAAAGATTTCAAAAAGATTATATTCAGTTAGATGTCTAATACAAAATTTAGCGAGTATTGAAATATGTAGAAAGTGAAAAGTAGTGGATTACATTGGCCTATCCTTCCAATCAAATTAACCTTTTTGGGGTTTGTGAAGGGGCTAATGCATGCAGTATATAATATGGATGGAACAAATGCTCAATAAATTTCACCAAATCAGGATAAACTATTCATAACATGGGAGAGCTATGGAAAATTGGAGAAACTGGCTTGGCAAATGAAGGCAACAGGGTATTTCTAGATTCAATACTTTTACTTAATGATGTGGAATAGAAGAAAAAAGAATCATTTATCTAGAAATTGCATTTGGTTTGTTAAACATAGCCCCTAGTACAACTATTAGAGTTGTTAAGAACCTTCGAGTATGTTCTAATTTTCACACTGCATCTAAATTCATCTCCAAGATTGTTGCAAGAGAAATTATTCTGAGAGATGTGAACCATTTCCATCATTTTAAACAAGTACAATGTTCTTGTGGAGAATATTGGTGATGCTAAATGAAACAATCTGAAAAATAGACTTTCACTATAATAATGTGCACTACATTAGATATCTAGTAATAACAAAGGGACATCCATCAAAGCATAACAACATGGAATTTGTTGTCATATGTTGTAGTTACAAGTGCCCTACTAGACATACATGAAATATGGAAGCATAGACAAGGCAAGCGAACTTTTTCAAAAAATGCCTCAAAGAAATGTGATATCATGGAATTTTGTGATTAAAGGATATGTTCAAAATGGGTTTTTCTAAAAAGTCCTTAGAAAATTTTAAGAAAATTCAACTAGTGGGTATAAATCCCAACTCCTCAACCTTTGAAAGCAGCCTTCCTGCCTATGTGTGAATTGGAGCTTTGGATGAGGGTATGAACATCCATCAAAAGCATATTTGGAAGTGGATTTTTATTAGATATTGTAGTTGCAAGTTTCACTTCGGATCACCAAATCCTTCAAAAAAAGTTCTACACAAAATTCAATAATGAAGAATTTATGCACAAATTCTCTTTTGAATGATTTCAAATTGTGATCAATTTAATTATTTGTAGCTTATAATGTTTTTATGAGATTTGACGTTCCTTGTAGTTTCCTATTCCATTCTCTAAAGCGGCATAAAATCTCAAAACCTATTAGGTGTGGCAATTCTTAAATATACTTGTACACATACATATATTATATGTATATATGTATGTGTATTTATGTATTGCCATATATATAATTGTGAGGAATACAATATCTTTTACATAAATCTAGGATAATTAAGTAAATGCAAACAATTGCAAGAGAAATTGTTTTAAGAGATGTGAACCATTTCCATCATTTTAAACAAGGTCAATGTTCTTGTGGAGAATATTGGTGGTGCTAAATGAAACAATTTGAAAAATTGTCTTGCACTATAATAATGTGCACTACATAAGATATCCAGTAATAATGAAAGGAAATCTATCAAAGCATAACAACAAGGACTTTTTTGTCATATGTTGTAGTTATAAGTTCCCTACTAGACATACATGAAAATGTGGAAGCATAGACAAGGAAAGTGAATTGTTTCCAAAAATGCCTCAAAGAAATGTGATATCATGGAATGCCATGATTAAAGGATATGTTCAAAATGGGTTTTTCTAAAAAGTCCTTAGAAAAATTTAAGCAAATGCAACTAGTGGGTGTAAAGCCCAAATCCTCAACCTTTAATCTATTCACAGTAAACAAAATTTTCTTAAACCATAATTTAATTACACCCATAAACTGTTGCTTCAATCTATTCATAGTAAACAAAATTTGAAAATATCAGGGTTTTAGGGCTTACTTAGATTCTTGAGTTCAAAAAAAGAAAACCTTGAACCCTCGGCACACATATCTGCATCATAGATGGACATGTCAATACTGTGTCTTTGTCTGCTTTACACTCATTCACTACTTTTTCCCATTGCTTTGATATGCATCATAGCTGCATCATAATGTAAAGTAGGTTTAAACAATATTCCATATGTACATGATATAGAAGAGCTTTTGCTTTCACACCTTATTTCATGAAACCTTATTTTCAGGTTGCAACTTGCCAAATTGGAGAAGTGAAAGGTCAATACTAGTTAGCAAGAGTTTGGAGGAGCGAGAACCAATAGTGGCGGGAAAAGCAACAAAAAATGAGGAAAAATGATGAATGACTAATATAATAAATATAATATAAAATATAATTAATATATTATATATTGTATTCTATAATAAAAAATATTAAATATAAATATAAAATTATTATAATTAATAATTAATAATTAATATATTCTTATATAGAACAAATTAAATTAATATATAAAAATCTGATAGTTTAATTGATCTTTGGAGAGATTATGAAAAAGAAAGAGAGATAGAGGGGGAGACAATTCTATATAGAGAGAGGAATATATACTAACACTTGTGCCTAAAGGAGGTTCAAGAATTGCGCCGATAGAAAATTATATGTATGTTAATATGTTAGAGAGTATGTGTTTGTGTATGGATGTGATGCAAATTCTAGTTGCATGTGGCTAGCTTAAACAATTAATAATAAGTGCTAAATAATGGAATGAAATAAATTTAGATAAATCTAGATTTGGGCTCCCCAACATACTTCGCGCTCTTGGGATTAGATGTAGTGAAGTTAGGGCTCCCTAACATGCTTCCTCTCTAACCCCATCATGGTGGACTATTGGAATAACACTATTGATTCTTGACTCCTTAAATGATCTATTCAAATGGATTGAAATAATGGATAATATATGTGTATTATATGTACCATAACTCTTATTGAATCATTGGTAGAACTATATGTTATTTGACATGATTGTAGGACCGAATTATTTGTGTGACTAATTATTTAGTCATTTTTATTTGTGAAATGTTATTTTTTTAATAAAATATGTGAAGGCCTTAAGACTGCACCGAGAGGCAATTCCTTCCATGCAATAGGTATTTTTGGTGCACCAAGCAACCTAGGCGGCCAAATGGCCCACTTAGGTAGGGCTCCCATGAGGGGGGCTTAAGCTCTATGGATTATGATCAAATTTGAAAGAAAAAATAATAGAGTAATAGTCATTTATTTAGTCATTTTTATTTGTCTAATATTAGTCATTTATTTAGTCATTTTTATTTGTCTAATATTAGTCATTTATTTAGTCATTTAGTTGTGATTTTACCCGATGACCAAATTAGTCACTTATAAATTAAAAAATTAGTCATTTATTAGCCAAATTCTACTAGTGTTAGTCATGTGACTAAAAGTTTGTCACGTGACTAAATTTTTTAGTCACGTAGTCATTTATTTTCCAAATTCTACTATTGTAGGTTTGCACAAATCCACTTTTTCTCCTAGGCGTTTCTCTCCATACTTTATTTTCATCATATCTTGTATTTCTAAATCACCTTCAAATATTCATCTAAGTTTCAATGTCAAAGCAATGAAATTAATCGCCATTACACCAAGACCTTCTGCAAACTCCATGTTAAAGTGGTAATTTTTAGTGCTACTACACTTTATGATCTGCACCAACTCCAAATGTAGGAGCAGTGAAAATCACCGCTCCTACATGGAGTATCTTATCACCAAAATGTAAAGGCGGTGTTTTGTTCGCTTAGACACATAACTTCAAAAGTAAGAGAAACAAAGAAGGATATGCTCGAGCGCTGAAAATCAATGCTCGAGCATAAAATTGAACATCACCAAAATGTCAAGGCACTGATTTTCAGCACCTTAACACTTCTTACATATCAAATGCAAAATACATGTAGGAGAGCTGATTTTAAAATCCCCTACATGTAAATCACTATCTCAAGTGTAGGAGTGCTAATTTTTAGTGCTCCTACACAAAAGGAAGTTTTTTCCCATAATGCTCTGAAATCACTCTGCTTGCACTCCAAACTTCGTTTCTTCTCTCACACTCTATTTTTTGTGCAAAATAGCTCATTTGCACTTACTCTGAATTGTCTACTTGCTTCATGCTTCCCAACGTTGCATTTTCTCTAAACATTTGTTGATTCACTATTCTTGCAGTTTCTCTCAAGATCTCGTTAGGTGACCCCGAAGGCGATATCTCTTGATCCTGTTGTTTCTAGATGACAATAAAGAAGCCCCTGCCATCTTCTAAGAAAGAGGGAAAAATGAAATACAAATATCAAGGTGTCTTTCTGCCTACTATGGTGATCTCGAAGGTGGATGAAATCAAAGACACTGAAGTTGGTCATTAGGACCTTGAAGACTTTGTAAAAAGAACTAAGCAAAAGCCCTTGGAAGACAACTTAAGAGCCATTGTCCATAGTAAGTTTCACCTGGCATCCACATTCTCAAATTTTTCTCATACTACAAAGTTTGTTCTCCAGGTTGCATCTCACTACATTAGAGATGGCAGAAGTGTAATAGACTCCTCGAGACAAGTCATGATGAGACTAGATCCTGAATTCTTTAACATTTCTTTTTGGGTTCCCCACATGGAACAATACACAAATATTTCAATGCAACAGGCATAGGAGGTTTATGATCAAGATCCAACTAAGGATAAAAAATTTATTAACAACCAATGGTTGAAAACATCTAGGCCCACTATCTTAAGATGGCCAAAGGGGCTTCCTCAAAGTGACTTTAAAGAGGATTCCAGGGATATGATTACTCTCTTGAGCAGGGTTAAAGGATTACCTAAGTCATCTCATTTTCAGGAGGGGATGTATGAATACATTTAGATCATCAGGAGAAAGAAATCTCATATTGATTGGGGAACCCAAATCAATGATGAAATTCATGAGAAATTGATAAATGTGCCAACCACTCTGAATTTTTACATGACTTCTTATTTGGTGTATGTTGTTGTTGTGATGAGCCAATTTCCAGGGCTATCTACAAAGGGAAACCGACATTTTGTACCTATGTATGAATATTTTTATCAATTGAAACTGAAAGAAAGTTGTCATCATTTCAAGAGGGCCATAGATGCCTTCTTTGCACCTATGTTTTTCAGTTTTGATCCAACTCTCGAAAAGAAGAGAGTGTCGGATGATGCATACAAAGTGGTGAGTAAGGTTGGTTGTATCTTTTTGCAATTTCCAACTTTCACTTATATGGGGGTAGGTTGCTATACTGGGTGCCCTTACATGTTGCCTAGATATCCCTTAGATAAGTGGATACTCATGGAGTTGTGTAGACAATTGATCTCAGTCCACAAGGAACACATGAGAATTCACAAACTGGGTTTCAAGTTTCCACTAACAATTGGGAGGTATACTATTCACAATGTACAAAAGGCAAAGTCAGTCTATGCAGAGATGCAAATCGTAACTTTCTGAACATACAAATATAGATTTGACTTTGATTACTAGGATGTGAAGAGGAAATTTAAGAAAGATCACTAACATGTCTACCTTTTTGTAGACATATAGGTGGACTGCAAGGATGAATAAGACATCCGCAAAATGGACGTTTGCAAGCTAACAGTAGAGAAAATTAGAGAGCTGGGTGTAGCTGATCTACTAGATGATTTTCAAGATCCTGGTGATATCCTAAAATTTGCTTATGATGAATATGAGATTGCTAAGAGGCCCTTACATTTGATTCAATGCTCTAAAAAGAAGAGTATCTCTATCAGGAAAGGCTTTCTCCCATTTAGCACAATACAACAGAATGGTTGCATAAACATGGTTTCCAAATGAAAGCTTTCAAGACCAAATCAGAAGGAGAAGTACCAAGAGTAGAAACTATTCAACAACAGGAACTTTTCTCAAAGAAAAAACAAGCAACTATTCCCTCTTCTTCCCAAAGAGGTCCTAGAATCAAGTTCATCGTTGGTAAGAAAGTTACACAAGCTGTTGAAGAACAAGAGGCAACAAAATCTGAATCTACACATACAAAAAGAAAATATCTCACTTCTAAGGAGAAAACATCCAAAGAAGAAGAAGGAAACAAAAGAGAAGAAACTATAGAAGAAGAAGAGTCAGTGGAAGAGGAAGAGTTTGCAAAAGAGGAAGGAGAAAAAGAAAGTAATGAGGAAGAACCTGGGCATGACGATGAACAACAACTGTCTCCTCATGAGAAAATTGTTGAATATCTTCCCTGAACGTCATTTCCTATAACTTCAAATGTTCCTCATACACCTCCCAATCCTAACACTCTTCCACCTACTCTTCCTACTTCACCTCCTCCCGCATCTACCATACATACAGTGGATGTTTCTCTTCCCCATGTAGTATCAACCATGCTTGCCAATCCTACAATTTCAAACCTACAAAAGGTTGATGTCTTGTCAAGTTCTCTCTCATCCATCCCAAGTTTCTCATCTCCATCTTTTAATGTTTCATCTAAAGTTGAATTCGACAAATTTATGAATGAGTCTTTGCAAAGTCAACTTGGTATGCAATCTACTGGAGCAATCATGATAGATACTACCCCGATTGTTACCATACCAATTATTTATATAGAAGTAGCTACAACACACGATTTGATGGTGAGTCAAGAATCATATACTTCCTCTCTTCCTCCTCGGTTAGTCTCTCAAGTATCAAAGAGAAAGAAACAAATGATCTCTCTAGAAGAGATTGATCTTGAGGAGATAGCTCCTCCAAAAGCCAAGGGGAAGAAAAAGGAGAAGGTACATTCAAGGTTTCATATTGACAAAATTGGTCATAAGTTTGTAGAGATTGGTCTACCCCCGCAAGAAGAAGGTGATGTAAGCATGGAGGACTACACAATCACGAGATTCTAGCTCAACAAAGTGACAAATAAAAGTTCAAAGGAAGATGCACAGATGGTCTTGGATGCCTTAGCAGGAAGGATTGACAAGATGGAACAAGCCTGGAATATGTGCAAGGAGAAGGTCGAGCGTTATGTAGTTGTTTTGAGGAAACTAGCAAGCTCTTCAGCTTATGTACAACCTTTGGCTATGGTGAGCCTTGAGGAACCAACAGTGAAAAAGGTGGAGAATTTTGCCTCCAAGGGTAAGGTGTTGTATGATTTCATTGATGAAATAATAGAACATTGTTCACAAGTCATAGTTACTGCAAATGAGAAGGCCACTCAAATAGCCAAGCTAAAATTAGAGCTTGATAAAGAAGAAAGCATACTTTCCCAAGAGCAAAAAGAAATGGAAAAATGCCTCTCATTTTTGTCACAAATGAAAGAGGCAAAGCTCAGTAAGTTGGTGGAAGTTGGGGTAATTCCCGACAAAGAGAAATATGTGGAGGTAAGAGAATCCCTCAAGCATTGCATTCAAGTGATCAAGTCTCTTATCGATGATATCCACCAAGTAGAAGAAGATGCCAAAGGACAGTATGTTATCCTTGAAAATGGAATTAAGGAGTTACTGGGTAAGCTCCTTGATGAAGATCATATTTTCCTCCTAGCCAGTGAACTTTCACAAATCTACAAGGAAGTCATCATAAAACAAGTGGAGGATGCAAACTTTTCAAAGACCTCCATGCATGCAATTTGTGACATACAACTTTCTCTTGATAATCTCAAGATGCCAAAGGACAGTTTGTTATCCTTGAAAATGGAATTAAGGAGTTACTGGGTAAGCTCCTTGATGAAGATCATATTTTCCTCCTAGCCAGTGAACTTTCACAAATCTACAAGGAAGTCATCATAAAACAAGTGGAGGATGCAAACTTTTCAAAGACCTCCATGCATGCAATTTGTGACATACGACTTTCTCTTGATAATCTCAAGAAACGTCTTGAAAAATGCAAGAAGATTCACTCATCTACCAAAAGATCAATCCCCAGATTTCACACTATTGTGGATTACACTGTTGGTCCAAATGAGTAATTCGTACTGGAGAAAAAGAAGAGATATGAAGACTTCCACGCCCAATGCAAGGAACCATGAATACTTCTTTTCATCTCCAGTGTTAGATAGTTTTTGTTTTCATTTACGCATTTTGTAAATAGTTCTTGACATTTTACATGTCATTTTCCAATATGTAATTACATGTAAAAAAAAAGATGTTTTCCTAAAAAGATGGACAATATTTTTGAATAAGTCAATTTGTTAGGTTATATTTTCCTAAATTCGCTCACCTAACTTTCCTAATTTCACTCATCTACTTTTCCTAGATTTGCTCTTCCCTCTCTTTTATAAATATGAGGGAAGTATTTTGTAATCTTTATCTTTTATCTTTTGCAACGAAGTGCTACCCATTTTGAGAAGCAAATACATGAAACTTTGTGTTCATCTTTGTGTATCTATTTTGATCAATAAAGAATAAAGTTGCATACCATACTTTGTACTGGATCAATTATCTTTTGGATTTGATTGAGATTGGCAGCAATTAGTGAGTGAGATCTAAGGGCTTTAAATAAATCTATGTAAACTTTGTTTTGCACTCTTTATTTGAATTTGTGATACTATTTGGATAATTATTGGTGAATTATCTACAAAACTTTGTGCCTATTTTTTTTCATGTTGTTCATGTAATTGTTGTATCTATAAGACTGTGTGTTTCTAATACAACACTCGTTACATATCTCAAGGATCCATTAGTGAAAAGCGACGGAATGACTCTGTGCCTTCGTGAGCTTTTATTTCTTATTTTATCGTTTATTGTTATCATTTTGGTATCTCTAGGCTTTGCTTTGACAAGATAGAGATATTGGAATTACTGCTTTGTTTTTAGTTTAAAGTTGTATCGAATCAGAACTACCAACCATGAAGCATTGTAAAACATATTCTCTAAAAAAAGAGAGAAGTATGAATGTGACACACCCCCATCTCTTAATTATAGTGTACATTTTTGTGAATATTTAATTAGTTTTACTTAGTTTCAATAAGAAATAAGAAGGGCACCTCCCCTTTCTGAGAGGAGAGATTACATCTCAAGCAGTTGTGGTTGAAATCAAGGTTGTGTAATATGTTAAAAAGGGATTACATAATTTTCACCCAGCAATGTGAAGGTAAAGTATGTAATGTAATTATTGATGGGGGAAGTACTATGTTGTACCTGTTACCAAAATTTTCACATCATCTCAATTTGGTAGAGCTGGAAATAGATGATTATATTGAGGTGAAAGGTACACATATTTTATGTTGATAGTTCATTTGAGTGAATTTGGTTTATTATGCAAAAAAAATATTAAAAAAAACATAAAATGTTGCATAGTAATGTTGTTTTTATTCATCATGAACTAGAAAATATACATCATAGCATAAACCATTTATGTTTGGTGTTTAAAAACCAAAAAGTGTTTAAGTGTCCCACACAAGCCGTGGGAAATAATTGAATTGATTTTATTCAGATTAAACTAATTCTATCTAATAATGGAATGTAAACTATACATTTGAAGATTAAAATAGAGAGAATAAAATGTGAAGAGATTCATATCCATCATTGCCTTCTAGGCTCATTGTAGGGTTGACCCTCCTCTTGAGTTCCCTCATCTCTCCTTGTTCTTTAAATCCCATTGAACCTACAAAATATTAGAGAGAGTGGTATTAGAGCTCCAGATATAAGCCTAATCACACTTTCCATCCACAAAAATATAGCTTACAACCATTACTAGATATGAAAAACACAATCAAATCAAAGCTTGGACATCAGATATTCAAAACTAGATCATCAAGGAAAAATGAGGTCATAACCACCAGAAATACTATTTTTTTTATCTAACTTGTTTGTTTAATGTGCAGGAACAGGTTCATTTTGTTCATGATCAATTTCATCAGATATGTGGATCAAAATGGGCTCCACAAGGGTTGAGCCCAGCATATTAGGACACTCTCTCATCAATACATGAGAGTCATTAATATTCATAACAATCATTAGATAGAACTGTTGTAACAAGATAAAATAATAAAGCAATCTTTAATTCAACATGATGAAAATAGATTGAGCAAAGAATCTTATTACTCATCATTCAGAAGAACAATCAAAAAAACACATTAAGAGAGAATCAATTGTATTTGTAATCTTTGTTTCAGCTCTACCTTGCATTCACGTTTGCATTTCAATGAGGTATTGAGCCCCTTTATACTGAAGGGAGAACAAGGCATCAGGTCATCAAAATTGTTTCTAACAACTTTTGAAGTACATACATAGTCTGTAAGAGACTTAAAGAAACAAACATGGAAAATGGGGCATCATCATCAAGTGAACATTCTACATATTTATCAAGAGGGTAGTCTATATGACTGTATGAGAGCATTGTTACATATAGGCATCAAGCGAATAGTAAGTGAAACCACATAAACTGTGCAACATCACATTAATAGGTGAAAGAGGCATTGCCTCCAAGAATGTATGATAAAAAAAAGTGTGCTACAGGTGGATGAAGAAAAACTTCTAACATTTTGAGTTGCATTACAGTCAAGTGTTTACCAGGTACAAGCATTGTGTATTCAAAGTGCCATTATTTATGCTACAGAAGCCCTTGGTGCTTGCTCAAAAAAGAATTAGAAGAACAAAAAAAAAGGATTCTTTCTTAAATATATTTCATTCTAGAAAGTGTGCTATAGTTGAAGAGAGTTTCAACATATTCAAAATTCTTTATCCATGAGAGAACTTAAAATAGAAAATGATCATTTAGAAACTCATCAAGGGAAACGTGCATGTCTTCTCAAAAATTCATTATCTAAAGGGGAGTATACTTTAGTTTATGCAAAGAATTTACATTGTTCATAGTTTAACAGTTGAGCAGTCATATATCTTGTTAGGGTTTTATGCCCTCTTATTTTTCATGCAAACTGAAGAGTCAAGGTTCATGGTACAAACCAATCAAAGTTCTAATTTTCCTAAGCTTTTCTTAGAACAGTCAAACTAGGGTTTCATCCCTTTTATTCTACATAGAAAATCAAAAGTTACAGGAGGCTGAAGCCTTAATATGTCACAGAGGAGCTATATAATGCATTGGTGGCTGAGCCATTTATCATTTATACACAATATGGAAGGAAAGAAAAATACAAAGATATATAGAGATTTGGGTTTCCAAAACCCTTATTAAAATTTTGTTTCAAACAAATTCTCATGGCGGCTTGAAGGTCGAGTTATGGCTACAGGAGAAGCAAAAAAAATCAAAGGCCGAGTCGTTTTTCATCATTCTCCTCAAGGAAAATCAAGCTAGAAGTAGCCAAATGAAGAAATATATAGAGATAAAATTATTTAATATCACAAAGACAAAGAACCATGGCGGCTTCATAATATGCACAAGAAACAACAAAAATAGAGCCATCAAACTTACCAGAGATTGCATCAAAACTCTTTTGTCCCACTGGGTTTTCCTTCTCTACCTCATCATTGCATTTGTAAATGAGTACCTGATCAGGCCTTGTTGTCGGGACTCATCTTTGCATAATAATTTGCTTCTCCCTAAGTTGCACTTATGGGGGGGTGTTGGTGTAATTAATTATTAATTACACTTTGCATAAGTTTACTTGGGTTTTATTTAATTCCTAAGTTATAGGTTCTTATCTTTATCTTATTGAGATATCTTGTTGCTCAAGATAAGATTAGGGTTATGCATCTTTGCTTTTATAAAGCAAATCATATCTTGTAATTAAGAATTCTTGAATAATATTCCATGAGGCGCAGGTACCATATTATTCAAGAATTCTTAATTACAAGATATGATTTGCTTTATAAAAGCAAAGATGCATAACCCTAATCTTATCTTGAGCAACAAGATAGCTCAATAAGATAAAGATAAGAACCTATAACTTAGGAATTAAATAAAACCTAAGTAAACTTATGCAAAGTGTAATTAATAATTAATTACACCAACACCCCCCAATAAGTGCAACTTAGGGAGAAGCAAATTATTATGCAAAGATGAGTCCCAACAATAAGGCCTGATTAGGTACTCATTTACAAATGCAATGATGAGGTAGAGAAGGAAAACCCAATGGGACAAAACCCCCCTACAATGAGATGACTGTTGCAAAGAAGCACTAGAAGAACATTTTGGAGTAACACTGGAACCGCAATCTAACAAGCAAGGAAAGATACTTTTGTCTACAATTGAAACCAAATCCGGATTCATGATAATGCAAAAGTAGACCCAATGCCACGGAACACCGGAAAACTCACAAACTGGAACAACCCTAGAATCTATGAAGCAACAGGAGATGAAATGATGACAGAATCTGGAAACCGTGTATCTCAATGCCAATGCCAAACTGTGACTAAAAATCTTCCATGGGAAGGAGTACCAAAAAATACTCTGGAACATTAACCATAAAAACATGGCCTTCAAATGAGAAAGATCTGAACCAATGTGGATCAAAAACCATAAAATTCCAATGTGAAGTGTGAACCAATGAATCCGATATGTGTCAAGCAATAGCAAAAAAGTGAGCAAAAGAAACTAGGAAACCAAATAACCCATACGATCTGCCAAAAAATCAAAATGGATATGGAGATCAAAGTGCATGCACACTCTAATCAGATTATTATGCAAGAAACCCCCCTGAATGGAACTTTATCTTAGTTCATTTATTACAATAACCAAATGATTTTAAAAGGAGAGCATACTAAACATGAATAAATAGAAAAATAAAATAGACCTCAGATCTGTGTAGAGGACTGAATCAGCTTTTCAATGCCGCAAGAATGACGAAAAACATATCACTGAGTCAAAAGATATGCCCTCCAGAGTGAAAACAACATCTGAGTTCAAAGGCCTACAAAATAAATCTAGAGAAAAATATGGTAAAAACACATGCATCACTGGATCGGCGTCGGAATCAGCTTTCCTACGGTATCTCGTTTGCCCGATTTCGATACTGTATGCCCAAGTTACGGCCTTTGGAAGAAAACAACTCCAAAATGGGGAAAACACAGTGCGCCATTAAATTTGATGGTCATACAGCCATCGCAACAAAATTGTGAGCTTAAAATTGACGGTCAAAGGGTCGTCAACGCTTTTTCACAATTGGGCTTATTACAAAAAAAATTGATTTTTTTATAAAAAAAACAATAAAAAAAAGATTACATATAAATTTTTTGATAATTTTTTTTTTTTTTTAAAAATCTATGGAGGGTGGGCACGTGGGCCCACCCCCACAGCTCCCAGCGCAGGGTACCTGCGTAGGCTGCACAGGTACATCCTGCGCAGTACTGCGTAGGGTACCATGTGTCAGCCTTGTAAAAGGCTTTTTCAAAACTTTAAAAAAGTTTTGTTTTTAAAAAAATTATGAATTTTTTTCTCAAAACAAAAACCTTTTACATAATTTTTTTTTTAATTTTCTGGAAAAAAGATTAAAGTCAGAAAATAAAAAATTTACCAGGGCTGAAATTTTTTTTTCTCGATCCACATGCTGGCGGCGAACAGGGCCATACGAATAAAAAAAAATTGCCTCGCGAACAGACAATGCCAAAATAGGTCAAGTTATATGTCATTTTTCATCTCTCGGATGCTCTAGATCTGATGGCGAGGTCCGATCTACCTCAAAATGTACCAGAAGTGTTGCAACTCCTAGATCTGAAAAATCTTCAAACCCTCATAACTCTAACATAAAATGTCGGATTTAGGCGAAACAAAAGTCGATCTTGACATTTTCAACAGCCCTGGACTCGAAAATGAGCTCAAATTTCCTCCAACGTGCACCGAAAGTAACCATGCAAGAGCACCCAAATAGAAAGACAAACTCAAGGTATGAAACCCTTGAGGAATCCCAAACGAACTCTACAATGAATCTCTCCAGAAATCTGAGAAGGGGCTACAAATCAAGGCTCTGATACCATGTTAGAAACCATAACAGCTAAGCAACAATATTTGTGAATAAAAATGACTTTTACATGGTGATTTTGAGCTTTTCCAGCTAGTACGAGTTCTTCAAAGGAGGCATAAATGGTGGCTAGAGATACAAAAATACTCCATTATTGGCCTCAAAGCTAAAAATCATCAAACATTGGAGGAAGTAACACATAAAGATATCAAAAATATGATACAAGTCATGGCTTAGAGGCCCTAAACTTCTTCAAAAATGGAGTCAAAACACTTTTAAATGGTGGAAAATTATCTTACCATTGATTTCTTGGGAAGTTCAATAGAAAAAATGAAGAAAGTAGCCTGAGTATGGTGGATTTCGAGCTCCAGTTCTCTCCAAACCCTAGCATGGCAGCGGTTCTCTATTTTTTCCTCTCCAAGCTGAAAGACAAATGATGCAAAATGATTAGGGTTTTATGATTTTTCCCTTTTTCCATTCACGAGCTTGGGTATTTTGGTCAAATCTTTAAAAAAAAAAATTATTATGTCTTTTTTTGCTGTGGGTTCAAAATAGACGTTATGATATGGTCTTTGTTTCATGCTAGCAAATGATGGGTCAATGATCAATACAACCACATGTTAGCAAGTGTCGGTGCCTTCAAGCATTTAAGCAAAGCTTATGCCTGGTGATAACCAAGGTGTGATATATTTTACATCATATACTATGCTCAGTGCTTTATGCACTATATGGTGACCAATGTAAAATAATGCATGCTTTTTGCATTATATCTTATGTCATTAAAAGGTGGTGGAGCATGTATAATGTTGAGTATGAAATGCATGGAGGGGAGTCATAAGGGGATTTTTTTTTTGCAAATAATTCATATATTTTATTTTCCCCCTTATATTTTATTTTGTAAAGTTGATTCGAAATTATTGAAAAAAATATTATTAATTGTTTTTACATAATTTGTGAAAGCAACTATTGTAAAAGGGGAAAAATACAAAAGAAAATTTCACTCCCATACATGTGAAGTTAAGAGTTTCCATGATTTTCAAATTTCCATGCATGGGGGGTTAATTTGAGTTTCATCTTCAGTTGAAGGAGTAAACTTTGGAGCCCTTTTTGGTCAACATGCATGGTTGACCATTTTGAGATGGTGAGAGTTCAGTTAGCTCCAGTTTTGATCCCTTTTTTCAGGGGTTTTCATCTTTGCTCATGGATAGAGGTTTGCACTTTCAATTCACTTTCAATGCCATCTCCATGCAATTTGGTTGATTTTTGGAGCCTTTTTGAGTTACACTTTAGTTACATACATTGTGACACAAAATTCTGAGTTGTTTAAGCTTAGTTTACAACATTAGTGGGTCTGATTTTCAGCCAATTTTGTTTTTGCTCGTGGATGGCTTCACAGTTCCAATATTTTGACTCCAATTATCTCCTCTTGGATTTTTGAAGCCCTTTATTGTATATAGGGAAAAGACTTAGTCTTTTTTCCTTGGCTCTTGATTTTTTCCTTTGCAGTTTGCAAAGAGATCTTGTAACTCGGTTATTTTTACACAGTTAATATATATAGCAGAGCTTTACAGGTTACTTAAGGTTTTTTTAGCAGAGTTTTTCCTTCGTTATTTTCTAGAAATCAATTATCTACCTTCTCACATTCAAGTGTTTTGTTTCTATTAGTGATTTGATGTGAATTTGATGTGTTTTGAGTCAAAAAACCTTTAAGTTTAGATCTCATTAATGGATGCTTGTATACATAATCTAGTTTAATCACATGTCATAAATCATGCCATAGTTTAATCTTTATCTTTAATTTGTGAAAGTGTTATTTCCTTCATAAAGTATTGATTTACAAGCCTTTTTATGAAACACTATTGTGGTTTAGCTGTTCAGTTTGAGTTGTGAAGATAGATTGTAGGAGATATCATTGTGAATTCAATTGCATGTTCATTCATCATTTAGGTGCATCACCATAGTTTAAAATTCAATTCACGCATTCAATTAAAGCCTTCTTCCCTTTTCCATCCAAGTCAAAGTTAGTTATTAGAAAATCATAAAGGGAGTCGGCCTATAATTTGGAGGTTGATTTCCATTTCAGGCAACCCATAGGCTTGGAAATCATCCCATGTTACACAAGATTGCAAAGCATCTTTGCTTTCGCATTCGGGTGCACTCTTGTTGATAACAATACCCAAAATAAATTTTTGCTTCAATAAGGCATTTTGATCAAAATGGTCTAAATCATGTAAAATTGTTGTCAAAAATTTTTTTTAGGTCAAACAAAACGTAGGCTTTTTGTGGGTTTATGTCAAGGAAGATACTTGCAAATTTCTGAAAATTTGAAAATTAGGGTTTCATACCCCTATTTTAGGAAACCCCCTAAAAATAGGACCTTTCCAAAATTAGTTGAAAATGATTTTGATAGGATAATTTGACTTCACGATCACACTAACCAAGTCAAAATCACCAAAAAATTTATTTTACTCTGGTGGGTCTACTTCATTTTTTCAAGAGAAAAGTTAGGACCTTTGTAGCCATTAATGGCAGATGGCCAGTACCAGGTATCAAAATCTAAGCCTCAAAAGCTTCAACAAAGAATCCATGGTGAAAGATGCTCGAGAAGATGCTCTGTGATGAAGGGGATTTTCAAAAGTGAAAATTGTTAAAAATTGACTAAGTCTAGAAGATGCACGCCTTGCTACAAGGAAGAGGCTATGCAATCTGTGCCTTAGCCATTTTTTCAATCACCTGTACATGCAGCATGGTGAAAGAAATTACGACGGTGAACTCGTTTGCATTGGTGATCAATTTAGTTGAGCTACAACAACGAACACGAAGCGCGAAGAGGTGAGAACTTTCAAGGAAATGATGAAATTGTAGCCAAAAGTGCCTTTGCTAGCCAAGGGCGGCCATGAATTCAAAAGATCAAAGGCAGTTATCAAGTTTTGTCTAGACAATCATCTCCTTTGTAACTTTTTTGGCTTTCCAATGCATCATCAAGCAAGTTCACCTTATTCATCAGTCACCGATGAAGGAAGGCGAAGTCAGGAGATGTTGAAAGCAAGTATCATCAAAAATAGTAGTCAAACATAAAAAAAAGTGCCCCTGTAGCTCAGGGGCCCCCAAGAATGAGACTATCCAGATGTTAGTTTTTTAGTAAGCTTATCTCCAAGTGATCTCCCCAGCATCAGCTCATCTTTACAATGAACCTATTCGCTAGTCTATGAGACACATCAAATGACGATATTTTTTGATCATTTGAGCATGTAAAACGAAGGGTAAATTGATGGACATCAAGGAAAAAGAGCCCCTGCTAACCAAAGGAACCCATCATTCTAGGCAACCAAATGAAGTTTTCAACAACTATTTTTCTACAAGGCATCTTCTCAACATCCTTTCAGCTTTTCAATCAATCTAGTTGCATGCTCACATGACCTATCAAGCATTCACAAACGAAGATCAAGCTGAAAAGGAACAACTCTACTTCTGTTTTCAATTAATTCATGTTGCAATAACTTACAATCTATGAATCGTGGGTCCTTGAAATGTGATGTTGATCATACTGACCTTTGTGTTGCATGCATATTTAGACCACATTTTCTGTGAAATATTTCCTCTACTACATTAAATTCATTTATTGCAATTATGAACCTTAATTTTCTCTATCTAAACAATCATCAATCATTCTAGTCTATGTGTTATTTGGTTTATGATTTTCTTAAGTTTCATTTGCATTGGCTTCATTTTATGAGCTAGGTTTTGCTGCCTTTTCTGCTTTCTAGTTAACAGCACACTAATTATCGATTAAATGATACGAGGGATCTACACCTCTAAAATTTAGAGAAAAGTCACAAATGCAATTGTGACATTTTTCAAATTTGTTAGCAAATTGATCCCAATGCACTACGGGCAGTAGAGTTAATAATTTAGTTGTATTTGAAAAGACCAATCAAAATCAAAATCTCGATGTGTGATATGATCAAGACATTTTTAAGTGTCTACATTTGGCCCCTCTTTGAAGCAAGGTACCTTTGTGTTGCTTCAAAGAACTGATACTGCTTAGACCGATACTGCTCAAATCAAAATTTAATTTTTTTTACTTTTTCAGATGCCCCATTGTACCCCAATAGATGAAGGAATGTTGGTATGTTGGCACATCAAGAGATTGAGCAAAAATAATAATGTTTAGGTCGATCTCACAACAAGATCATGAGATTGGTTTGGTTGCATAGAGGAAAAAGATAAATCTTAGAAATCTCAAATGTTCAATGAAAATTGTTATGATGTATAGGAATTCATTGGCCATGGGTAGCCTCATGTATATTTTGATGTATATCACACAAATATTTGATACTTGGATAGAAATGTTGGTATGGATAGAAGAATAATAATGAGAATAAAGATAATAGAAGTAGAAGAATGATTAGAATGGAGATTATATAATAGATTATCATTGTATTAAGATTGATTTAGTATTCAAACAAACCTAGATGATTATTTGAGATTTTATTAGATATGTGATGAGATAGGATAGATCTTATTGCTTTTTCTTCTTTGGATTAAGCTTCATCATAATACTCCTTATTTTTGATATAGCAAATAGACACAATGCACCAAGGTATTGAAAACCAAGATGACGTATCTAATGCATGGACTTTGACTTTGTAAACATATAGGAGTATCCTTATTCATACCTGACATATGTAAACCTTCTTTGATCATGTGAAAGGATGAAGTCATCAAAGTAAGGAGACTAACACACAAAAGGTATGAAGAACTTGATACGTCTAGCCATTGTTTTACTTGAGATTACCCTTGTACACGCAAGGAAAGTATTCACCAAGGTTGTGTTACAAGAACATCCAACAAGCACAACATATGAAAGCATTAATCAATGCCCCATTCCCTTCTCTCTAAATAAATTTTAGATATCCTTGAGAGATCATTGGAATGGAACAACAAGATAAATCAAAAGAAAAGATCAAAATGATAAAAATGCCAATGGTATCATATTTCTTACCAGAGAGTGTTGTTTTAGATGATAACCACTTATTTCTATTGTAGGAAAGATATATTCGTAAGACATGTTTGGATGTTGATTGGTTGATAGTTATTTGATATACTATTGATATGATGTTGATTGACATGTTTGATAATGATGTTGTTGCCTATGTACACGTGCAAAGACAACATAGTTTGATTATTGGACTGGGATATTAGCTAAAATCAAGAATCTATATCACTAAAATACTACAATGACTTAGTGAACATCTTCCAATCCATCCAAGACTTCAAATATGATGGCCATGCTCATATACCAAACACTACCCATGAGATGTTTCCTTTTGATGGACATGTCAATGATCTTCATCCAAAACAAGAGTCTTGTATTCTTGACATCACAAATGATCAAGCAATGGAAAAATTCATAGAGATTCAATGTGACCTTCAAAGAACAGATCATGAGGAAGAATCCTACAATGAAGAATAATCAGAATCCATTTTTACTACAACTTTTGAGGATTCACAACAAAGCATAGAAAACAATCAGGGCAAAGGATTAGACTTACATGAGCATGATATCTTGGAATAAGTACAAAGGGGAAAAATATAGACACTTAAAAATGTCCTAGTCATATCGCACATCGAGATTTTGATTATTAACACCATTTATCTCCTAATTCAACTATTTTCATCTACTTAATTAAATAATACCAATTATTTAACTAATTCACTATTTTCCCTTATTAATTGAATAATTAATTTTATTTGATAAATTCATCCTTCACACTAATTTTCTTCTCTTTTGATTAAATAATGCAAATTACTTAACTAAATTCCATAAATCCTCTTTGATTAAATAATTCCTAATTGTTTAATTAAAGTTTATAATTCCTAATTAATAAGGGAATTTTTTTCCCTAATCAAAAACTAATTCACTATTTTCCCTTATTAATTGAATAATTAATTTTATTTGATAAATTCATCCTTCACACTAATTTTCTTCTCTTTTGATTAAATAATGCAAATTACTTAACTAAATGCATAAATCCTCTTTGATTAAATAATTCCTAATTGTTTAATTAAAGTTTATAATTCCTTCTACTTGCACAATTAAATAATTTCCTAAATTGTTTAATTGGTTATTTTCCTCCAATCATTCAGAGAATATTCTCATGGAATATTCCCTTTTCCAATTCAAATTTCTCCCTCCACATGGAAATATCTCTCACATGCTTCCTAAAATCAAAGGATTTGTTATTATCTCAAGCAATTTGGACCTTTGATTAAAATCCTTGATCCATGTCATTATGCATTATCAACTATTGATTTGATCTTTGATCCATGTCCTCATCTCTCATCCATTTTCCTCCATTGATTAGCTAATTCAATCTCAACCATTAATTAATTCTAAAAATATATAAATATTCGTCATTTCACAAGAGAATTTGATTCACAAGCATTTGAGTAACCTTACTTTACCCAATTTCATACTTAAGCTATTGAGCATTTGTGAATCAACATCCACCATTACCAATTCATCAAGATTTTGCATCAAATCAACTACAGATAAGGCAATTTGAGCAATCCATACCTTCACTCAATTGCACTCAATCCACAATGGGATTGCATTGGTTTGCATCTCAAATAGCTTTATTTAGCTTCATTTCATGTTTAATTGTTTTAGAATGAATCTTTTCTCATGTTGTAGATTAAATATCATTGAATATGGCTTTTAATTAATCATTTCATCTTGTTATTGTTTCATTTTTTTAGTATTTGATCAATTAGACTAACCATGTACACATTTTGGCATGCTTGATAGGACCCACGTCCCTAAACTAATCAATTTGGTTTGAGTTTTTCAGCCATTGTAGGTTCCAAAAGCAAAGTGACGCCTTTACAAAGCAACACTTTTGTACATATTGACACTTTTTCAAATAGTGATGCCTTTGCAAAGCAATGCTTTTACACATCGATGCTTTTACAAATAGTAACATCTTTACAATATAACCCTTCTTTTCCAAGAAACAACCCCACTTTTATAGTTTTATAGTGTGATGCTTTTGTTTGATAGTCTGATGCCTTTGCACAACAGTACGATGCTTTTGCAAGGTAAAATAGACACTTAACTACTTAAGGACCAATTTGTTTTGGTTTTTGATCTTTGGCTAACCCTGACTATCTATTGTCTACTATTTTTTTATTTTCTGAGGCTAACATTTGTAGAGAACTTGGAAAATCATGAAGCATGGATCAATTTGAAAAGTATTTATTAACACATATTTAAAGGAATAATCTTAGGGTCATTTTAATTTTATGCATTAGATAGACTCACATTTATCTTTGGTGCATTAAAATAAAAGGTACAACTTACATCTTTATTTTGGTGCACTAAAATAAACCTTAGAAATCAAACATTTATCTTTGGTGCTCTAAAATTGGACAATCAATCTACATCTTTATTTTTGGCTTAACACAAACAACACAATCTACATCTTTATTTTGGGCTTAAAACAAACAACACAATCTACATCTTTATTTTGGGCTTAAAATGAACAAGACAATCTTAACCTTTACTTTGGGCTTAAAATGAACCAAACACTTACATTTTGGTGCACCTAAAATGAACAAGTGTTTTCTTTGTATTTTGTGTTTGATAGGTTTTAGATGTGTATCCTCTCCCCTCACGCCTTGTACAAACTTGGGTGAAGAGAAACATCTTTAACTTACACTTTTATTTTCATTTTAGCCGAAGGAGTTGTCTATCTATCCTCTCCCCTTGTGCTTTGTGTGATCATGGGTGATGAGAAAATAACAACATGAACCCTTGTTTTGGTAGGAGGCCTTCCTTGGGATACATCTTTATAGAGAACCCAAGGGGTCAACCTCAAGAGACATTTTATGATGCACCATACAAATTGGATGAGAGTGAAAGTTGCAGTTTGATATGCGCATGTAGCATACTAGACGTTTGTTAGGGGAATACGGTGTTTCGGACCCCAAGGAGATGTCTATGTAGCTGATAGTGTTCATGAATGTTCCACCTACTAAGAACCCTTTTTTTAGAGGCCTTAAAGTCCATTCAAATGTAATCTTATAAAGTGGTGCAAGGGATGTGGATCATACCTTGAAGCTACTCGCTATGTACTCTCTTAGGTCAAGATAGAGTCTTTTTGGGTTGCTAACAATAGCCTCTTAGGAAGAGAAAGAATGTGTGCTTGTGGCATCTATCAATGACCCTATGTCACTAGACATCTAATATCTAACTTCATATAGAAAAGGTTTTTTGAAACAATTATTTCACTACCCAATCTTTCTAAGTATTTACCCCTTAAATTGGAGATGGATCTACTTAAATATTACACATTCGCTCTACCACTGAATAAGTTGTAATTCATAGCATGTTTTGATGTGAAGAACTTGTGACACTCATCTAATCACCTAATCGAGTCAATCTACATGTTGTATACTGAATTAATCGAGAAAAAAAATAATGATCACATTAAACCATATTTCAATGAGATTCTTTACAATTACTAAACAAAGATCATTAAAAGCATGAAATATCAATGTAATTCAAATCAAAGACCTAATTAGTATTGCAAACCTCAATCCTATTGAGGGATTAGTTTTGAGTCTAATATGGAGTGCTTAGCTTCAAGCCTAATCTATGGTGAATTGTGAAAAAGGTTTAATAAAGGTTGATAATGGTGAGATTGATTCACAAATTGATCTCAAAGGTGAGTGTAAATTTTGGTATAGCCTGGTTACTTGAATGCTTATGAATTGAATTCTCATGTAAATAAGGAGTATTTGTAGATTTTTAGAATGAATCAATGGTTGATATTGAATTAGCTAATCCATGGATTAAAATGAATGAGAGATGAGGACATGGATTAAAGATCAAATCAAGGGTTGATAATGTATAATGACATGGATCAAGGATTTTAATCAAAGGTCCAAATTGCTTGAGAAAATAATAAATCCCATGATTTTAGGAATCATGTGGGAGATATTTCCATGTGGAGGGAGAAATTTGAATTTAAAAAGGGAAAATACATACAGATCAGGCTTATCAAGCCTTTACAATAAAAAACCTAACTAAAGAGCCAAAAAACCTGTTAACAACAAATATCAGACAACAAAGCCTAACAAGAATCAAGGATTAAGTATCATAAATAAGGCTCCAAGCCTTCTTAAAGTCCTCCACCGTATCCTCGAGGTTGTCCTTGATCTCCATCTTCCTAGACAGATCAAATTCTTCCATGTTCCCCTTTTTCTTCTGCTATTTTTTATTTTACCCTGTCTCGAGATAGTAGCCATCACCACGTCCATAACCCTGGAAATATTCAACATAGCATTCTCAATAACCCATAACCTATTAGAGTCATCTTCTTTTTGCATCATTTTCTCAAGAATCTCCATCCTTTCTTCTATCATTTCCATTCTTGTTTTCTCCATTTCCATTTGCTTATCTTTCAAGTAGTCTTCATTACTAGGGGTACCCAACTATAACACTATAACACTCCCAGATGATCATGATCATCCAAGATTTATATTATCATGATCATTTTGGATTGTCATGATGTTCCAATGATATCTTACCTCGAGGAGTTTCTTTTCCAAGATACGAGCACTTGAATTATAACCCTTGGATGTTCTTGTCTTCTTTTTCAATAGTAGATTTAAACTTGCCTAGGTTCACACTTCACGATAGAGTTCCCTTAGAGTCCTTATGATAAAGGGTTGCTGCCAAGACACAGTCAATACAACATTTGGATATCATGGATGTCAAAGTGGATGGTGGAATGTGATGAGTAATATGAGATGTAGATGGACTGGTCGATAGTTTGGAATCTTTGATTCTCCAAACTTGGGATGAGGAGCAATGAAGGGTGGATATAGATATTTTATTAGGACCAAATTCTCGATATACTTTGTATGTCACTCTTGAATATTTATTTTGAATTTATAGACATCTTTGATGGATGAAATCCCCTTTTTTATTTTTTCCCATAGTTTCTTTGACTAATGGAGTTTGATAGGGATGGTTTTTTTTAATTTTTCTTTGGAATCCATTTGAATTTTTCTTGCCCATTCTAATTTTCCAATTCTTTTTCTTCGATGACTTTCTCTTCTCTTTGATATAGATTTTTCTCTTTTTGTTGCTCCCAATTAGTGGGAAGAAAGATACGAGGACGAAAATTCATGATCTGGATGGTTGTAGTGTTGGTAGAGGTTTTATCGTGAGGACTCTTCATGATCTCCATGTTCATTTTTTCAGTAGGTAAAGTTGCCCCAGGATTATTGAGCTATCACTAATTTCCTTGATTACTGAATAACCAAGACCTTATTGCTCATGATTGTTAACTGTCTGTACTGATTCCAAGATATCATGCTCTTATAAGCCTAATCCTTTTCCCTAATTGTCTTCTATGCTTTGTTGTGAATCCTCAAAAGTTGTAGTAGAGACAAATTCTAATTGTTCTTCATTGTAGGAGTCTTCCTCATGATCTATGCTTTGAAGGTCACATTCAATCTATGTGAATTCTACCATTTCTTGAGAATTTGTGATGTTGTCAAGAATATGAGACTCTTGTTTTGGATGAAGATCATCAACATTTCCATCAGAAGGAAACATCTCATGGGTAGTGTTTTGTATATGAGCATGGTCATCATCTTTGAAGGCTTAGATGGATTGGAAGATGTTCACTAATTCATTGTTGTAACATGCCAACACTTCAATGCAGTAAAAATTCCTAAATTTACACCTAAATTTTACTTTGTGGGTAAATAAATTATGTAACAAGCCATTGCAATATTTTTTTTCTTTATTTATTGAGAATATATGAAAAATATGTCATATCAAATTACAATAAAGATTCCATTTCATTACAATAACTTCACAAGTTACAACAATACAATATTGCTTACATTTACATACATAGCTCCAATGAGCTTTAGAACAAATAGGTGTAAGATGGTCTAGGATCCTTCCTTTCAAATCTTGGTTCTTCTATTATCTTCTGTGGAGGAGAAGCATCACTCAAGTGCTTTTCCACCAACCACAAACTCATAATGCGGTCCCTCGCACATCTATCATTCGATATATGGCCCTTTCCTTCAACGAAGAGATTGGTAGAGTAACCAAATAATGACAACCAACTAAGCATAGTGTTGTGTCCTACATAACTAGAACTTCTAATCCCAAAATCTCAAACTAGCATGTAATACTGGATCATGGTGAGCTGACAGTGGAGCCAAAGGTTGTCACACTACTTTGGCCAAAGTATTTCATTTAGTATTTCTATTGAGGGTCATCTATCACATACACTAGTTAGGGCCGATTTGACTTAAGGTCATCTTAAACTATGCATAGGTATTCCCTTCAATGGATAATTTATCATCCCAAAGATAACTTGTCACCATTTTAATCTACTTGGAATAAACCTAATTAACAAGTACACAAGCTAGGTATTTCCTTCAATCGATAATCTATCATCCCAAAGATAACCTATCACCATTTTGTTGGTGTAATTAATTATTAATTACACTTTACATAAGTTTACTTAGGATTTATTTAATTCCTAAGTTATAGGTTTTATCCTTATCTTGTTGAGCTATCTTGTTGCTCAAGATAAGATTAGGTTTATGCATCTTTGCTTTTATAAAGAAAATTATCTCTTGTATTATTTTGTACTTCAAATAATAATGTTGCACATCTTTTGTAATAGCTTCTAATTTTTCTGATTTTCTTTTCTGTGGAAGGCCTTTCGGTTTGCATATCTGATCTTGGTTTCTAACATGGTATTAGAGCCTCGATTTGCAACCCCTTCTCAGCTTTTTTGGAGGAACATAGTGCAGAGCTCGTTCGAGGTCCCTCGAGGGTTTCATTCCTTGAGCATCATTATGCAGTGTCTTGGATCAGATCGGGGTTTTTCATTGCATTCAGAGCACTGGAAAAAGTCAAAAATAGCTTTTATTTTATTCATTTTCGTTACCGTTTGCCAGATCTGCGAGGGTTTCCAACTCGGTGATTTTTCTGATAGATCTGGGGGTCGCCTAATTTTTGAAGCACTTTGGGCCAAAACGGACCTCGCTGTTGGATTCACAGTGCCCAAAAACCCCTATTTTGATATAAAATTTGTCCAATTTGGACACAATCATCAGGAGAGGCAAAAAAAAATTGCCCAAGGGCCGTACAGCCCCCAGGCACGCTTC
The DNA here is from genome assembly GCA_007258455.2 of Sequoia sempervirens. Classification (NCBI taxonomy): domain Eukaryota; kingdom Viridiplantae; phylum Streptophyta; class Pinopsida; order Cupressales; family Cupressaceae; genus Sequoia; species Sequoia sempervirens. Next base: position 194,796,554 of record VDFB02256132.1, read on the forward strand.
ACGATGCACAAATTTTGAAAAAAAATAAAAATATATATTTAAAAAATCAAAAATTTTGAATGAAATTTTGTGCGGCCAGAGCGAATGGAATCCGCCACCCAGCGGCCACCGCTGGACCGCCACCGCCAAAAACCTCCACCCATGCGTCGCCCGAGTTCTTCAGCCCTCGTGGGCTCTGCCCAAGTCGTATGGGCAACCAGAGGCCAAGGTCAAGCCCCCGTCGGGCTTTTAGCTCTAGCCCTAGTCACGTGGGTGACCAGGGGCCGCGCAGAAGCCCCCTGGCCGCCAACCCCCTGGTCCGCCCAGGCGACTAGGGGCCGAACTTTTTCAGCCCCTGAGGGCTTATTGGAGACTACTTGGGCAGTTTTGGAGCAGTTTTGCGGAAACAAGCATAACTTTCACATACGACATCATTTTCTTGTAAACGTGATATCGCCAGAAAGTTGTTTCTGAGCTCTATGCAATGGTGCAGGTCTGAGTTTTTGGTTTTGCCTTTTTTATTCTTTTTTCTGCCTCGAAAGTCAAATGTTGCCTTTTTCACTCCGAGAGACGTATCTTGTGACTCGCTTATCTATTTTTCATGATTTTCACGGCGTTGGAAAGCTGGTTTCAGCCTCTATGCAGATTTGAGGTCATTTATAGAAAATGTGTAACTTATTTTATGCATGCATTCATTTTTGTTTCATGTGCTAGGTTTGCATTTTTTCCTATGTTTCTGTAGTTTTGCATTATCTCCTTCTACAATCATTGGGTATTGTAATAATGAACTGATATAAAGTTCCATTAAGGGGGGTTCTTGCATCCATATTTTGTATTGGTGGCAACTCACATGAGTTTTTCTGGTTTCCTATTGTTTCCCTTAGCTACTTTCTTGCTTAGCTAGACACATCGTTGGTTTGTTTTGATTCACACTTCAGTTGGGATTTTGTGGTTCTTGATCCGCATTGGTTAAGATCTTTCTCATTTGAAGGCCATGTTTTTATGGTTAATGTTCTAGAATCTTGATGGTACTTATCCTATGGGAAGTTTTAGTTTCATTTTGGCATTGGCTTCGAGAGACACAACTTTTAGATTTGTTATCATTATGGGCTTCAATCATCCTTTCATCTACTGTTGCTTACAGATTCCAGGGTTGATCCAGTATGTGAGTTTCCAGTGTTCCTTGGCATCTGGTCTGCTATTGCATTTGTGATTCCAATTGGTATTTTTCAAATAGAAGTATCTTTCCTTGCTTGCCGGATTTGGGGTTCTAGTGTTGCTTCCCCAGAGTTCTTCCAGTGCTTCTTTGCAGCAGTTCATCTCACTGAAGGGGGGGTTTTTCCCACTGGGTTTTCTCTCTCTTTTCATTTGTACGAGTACCTAATTAGGCCTTGTTTTCGGGACTCATCTTTGCATAATAATCTACTTCTCCCTAAGTTGCACTTATGGGGGGGTGTTGGTGTAATTAATTATTAATTACACTTTGCATAAGTTTACTTAGGATTTATTTAATTCTTAAGTTATAGGTTTTATCCTTATCTTGTTGAGCTATCTTGTTGCTCAAGATAATATTAGGTTTATGCATCTTTTCTTTTATAAAGCAAATTATCTCTTGTATTATTTTGTACTTCGAATATATCAATTTGTACATCTTTTGCAAATCTCTGCTTTTTTGTTTTTCTCTTCTGTGGAAGGTGATTTTTCTGGTTTGCAATCAAATCTTGGTTTCTAACATGTTTTACATACTTGGAATTAATCTACGTAATCAAAGTAAATACACAAGTTACCTCTCATACTGGATGAACAATCCTAAGAGTATTCACAAGTCATTCTAGTTAAATCAATAACCTAGCTAAGAGTAACTCATATGTCACTCCTATTTAAATCATATCTTGTATGTAATACCTATGATAAAAACCAACTTCCTATTATGGAGTACTTACAAGCACACCATAAAAATAGTATAAAATCTTCTATTCCCTTCTCTATGATATTCTAAATTCTCTAAATGCAAGATTTCATAATAGACAATTCAAACACTTATAGAGAACAATCTTTCATAAATGAAATAACAAAAGAGAATATCCCCCTACCTATTATTGCTAATGCAATCACTTGAAAGCAATGCAGCTTCTCCAAACAATAATAAGCTTGATAATACCTCTTCAAGAAACATCACTAAGAACTTCTAATTTTCAAGTTGATAGATCACTTCACTCAAACAACAAATCCCTCTCTCAATATGATGGAAATCTCTCTCTCTCTCACACACAAATAAAATTGGAAATAAGTTGGTAATAAAGCAACATGAAGACTTCCAAGAAGAATAAGGAATGCAAAAGATGCATTCTCTCAAATGAACAAACACCTCTATTTATAAAGTAGCTTGGAAACTTCATAGCCTACAGTTTAGGCATGATAATTGACAACAAACACCATGCAAGGCAACACATGAAGCACAACAAAAAGGTGGCAATAAAACAAGCTCATACTCAACAAAAACTCCAATAGATCAACTTGTAATATTGACAAAAATTAAAGACTTATTCAAATCTCCATATGCTCAATTTGAATTATCTCATGCAATATCTACATCTATAGCAATTGGGTTTCTAGAGGTGGTGTCAAATCCATCCACACTCCTCATTGTTGATGTTGTTTCCTTTCCATCAAAAATAGTCAACTACCAATTCATAACACCAAGCTTCCATCGACTCGGTTTGGAGATGAGTCAACCAAGATATTATATACATTTGACAAAGTCATCGATAGATGTATAAAACATGGCATATATGTTTATCAAGTCAAAGTTAATCTTTGTCATAGGCATTGACTAAGTTCATGCTTTGCATTGACATAAGACAACAAATCTAAATGCAATACAAATGCTTCATATCGCATGACAGTATGAGTGAGACTCAGCTTCAATGAACACAATTATAAGAAACTTCTATCGGCCTCTAAGTCATTCATAATAATCGACTTCCAAATCCATTTATATAGCCTTATAATCGTCTGCTATTCATTGCCTAAGATAGTCAATCTCCAAACATATAAGACATCCTCCCTATGCAAGGTTTGCACGTAGCATATATTGACAATATTCTTTTAAATAAGAAACCTCACATGTATTTATAAAGCCCTCAAATATGGTTTAAAGGAAATGTTATTACTTCAAGTGCTTTATGCATATACATACTCAAATATATATTTATAAGATAAATATATGTCTAAGCCATTGAATTTTATACGTTGGTAACTATATATATGTTGATCTATATAGGTATAAAGTATATATGCATTTTATATATTAATGAATAATAATAAGATAGCAATTATATTGTAATAATATATAATAAATATCTATATATATATGCATACACACTCCTCTATTAAGCATTACTGCTTATGTGTATTTGTTTATATATACAAAGATATATATATATCAACATAAATGATTCATTCAATATCTCAAATGCATACATCCTTGTTTATCATTACCCATCAAAAAATATGCATATACTCATATGTACACATATACATTTATGCATACACATTCATATTTAATATGTTTTACACACACACACACATATATTAGGTTACCCCTTATTATCATATTCTCGTTGATACACACATTCGTTAAGTATATATAGATATATTTGCATATATATAATTGATCCCTTGTGTGAGTATGTTTGTAAGTATTTCTACTTTCACATACATGCATATGATTATTCTCTCACACACGAATCAATGTATGTATATATTCATATACATGCATACTTTTGATGTAGATATGCATCAACGGAAAGCTCAAAGACACCTAACATCATAGTAACATTTATATTCATATATGCATGCCTATATATATGTCATCACACTCGTATGGAGATCTCGTTATATCCATCGGACGAGTAAGCCGACATATACATATATATACATGTATGCATGTATCCCAACACTAAGAAAACCACACAAACAAACATAGTAGGATAAGGAAGGATTCACAAAAGATCAAATAGATAAACATCACCCAATAATGAACTTGGTAGTAAACAAGACCTTTACTAATGCAGACACATCAAACTAGGGATGATTTACCAACTTTCCACTTCTATGTCTAGACTCGACCATTCTAATGTGAGTGTGTGTAAGCTCAGATAGTTTACGTTACCAGTTACCTGACCAAGATCTTCTCCTGAGTGATACTTCCCCTCCACCTAGAGGAATGAAACATATACTTGCATCCACTAACACATGTGCACAACAGTTAATTGTTCACAACATATGTGGTATATGTTAAACATCTCCAAAGTTAGAATAATAATTCAATAACAATTCATTCGCATATATGCAATACTTTTCCATGAGATAACATTCATATTGATAATAAGGTTCAAGCACAATATATTCATCCACAAAATTCACAATGCATTCACATTTTACCCTACATAGTAATAGTAAATGGTAATTACACAATTGGGGTGTAACATACTTCCCCCCTTGTGAATCATCATCCTTTATGATCTATAGCACTTTAACATGCAGATAAAGTCTAATAACATTTTACTTACCATTTTCAAAAGACATAAGATTTATAAAACATTCATCCTATGTAGCATATCTCATTGCAACCTTGCCCTTCGTGGTCCTTGCATCGAGTGTCCTCGCTATCACATAGGGAAAGTTTGTATGCCTCACACATACTTACTCTCCCAAAGAATTTGATTATATTACCTCGTGTGTACATCCTAGGTACAATAGTAACTATACATGACACCTAAGACATAGTGATCGGAAATCATTGGCCCATAAATTTATCCTTAGTATAATCCAATTAGAAAGGAATAATGATGTATTGTGCATTACACCATGGGTACCATCCTTCCCCTTTGGTAATTACACTTTTAGACAACTCAGAAACTAAGTCCATCTGTCACTTACACATCCATTTTCCTTAGCCATAAAGTATTGTTCTTGATTACTTGTCCATCTTGAGCATAACATTTATCTTTGACACTTGTCAAATTCTGATACTGCTTCATACTTAAGCTTTGTATCGACAAAGTTTCATTGATCTCTTCGATCTATTACTCCTTTTTGACAATCTATCAAGTCTATGGTTAACCCTATTTATAGGTGTATTTCAGCCTAATAGCGTTTCCAACCTTCCTTTCCATATAATGGTCCAAACCTCAATGTTAGAAGTTTATAAACCATTCAAGATTTGGTTTACCATTTTTTCCTATTTGGCTATAATAATATATTGCACATTCACTCAATTGAATATTTCATAGTATGATCATGGTTTACACAACCCTATCATTATTTGCTAATTCACAACTAAGACAACCTTCTCAGGAATACTAAGCAACTACTTCTTACAATATATTATTTAGGTCCAAAATCCTATAAATCAAGTTTCCAAATAGTGTTAGTTACTTTGGTGAGCCTTTCCACTAGAACATTATGTAATTTTTCACCGATATAAACATATTGATTTGTCTTTTGTTCTACCACTTTCCTTCTGGATTCTTAAGAGAGCTCACATGTCCTACCAATGATGACATCCAATCTTCATTTCCTGGCATACTATAAAATGTCTTTCCACATTTTGATGTAGTAGGGAAACTCTCCTCTTTCAAATCTAAAACCAAACACACATTCACCACTATGCAAGAAGGCTGCAAATAAACATTAACAACAAATATGGAAGAGAAATATGCAACATATATTGATTTCAAATCTAAATTTGAATTACACAATCATGGAGCTCATATGCTCACATACAACATGGGGATTCACACATACAAAAATCTGCAACTTAAGCTTCCAACATCACCCCAGCAACATCTAAATATGCAACCACCAACTCTCCAAAAGCCCCTTCTCCAAATGAGCAGCATCAATACATAGAAGTTGTGTGAGAAGAAACCACCATTGGTTTCTCAAAACAACCTCCACAAAACCACCAAGAAAACCCATCACTTTCTGCCTATTAATTATCTGTCCTTTTTCTAAAAATCCTCAAACAATTTTTGGGTTTTGTTTCCCTTCTTTCCATCTTTCTGAATCATTTTGAAATTCTTAATTTCATTACCGTATGAAAAATTTATGCCCATTTTACTAAAATTGGGTCTCATAGATACAACTTCAAACATGCAAAGCTTGTGGCCAACATGCAAATACATGCAAACAACATGCAAGATTCCTTTGCAGCCCAAATTATGACATTTTATGACACATATACACGCATACAAGACTCTTTGACCTTCTCCAAAAGTGGACACTAGAAAGGCATATTCCCACTAAGATGCTTTCACTATTTTACCAAGACTTATTTCCCATGCAATTTACATTTACAATTTCACACCAAGGGTATCTAAATTGTTGCAAATTAAAATATTATTCTCCTAACCCCTAAGCCCTTATTGAAAATAAACAAAAACTAAAAGAGCAATATTTTTGGTGATACAAGATTGCACAAGGCCATAGATGCTCCTGCATCAGACACCCATGGTAAATTGAAATGTTTCCCAAAAAACAAACTTTGAAACATTTGTAGACTCTATGTTTGTCCTGGATCCACCTCTCTACTTTGTCCACTGAGAATTTCTTATTCATAATTCTCTGTACTTTCACAATTCTATCCTCTTTCATTCTCCATCCTTCTCCTTTTACCTCTATCAATGTTATAACTTTTTTTCCTCCTCCCACCTTGTCTCCATTATGAAAATTCACTGTTTCAATGCCCTCTGAAAGATGTATCATCGCTACAATCTAATTTCTTTCACTCAAAACAGCATTAGTACAACAATCAAAAGACTCAATTCCTTCATTTCCTAACAAGTAATCAACTCTATTAATCAAGGGACTTGTATCTTTCCTATCCTGCATAAAACTATCATCTTTAATATCTCCATCCATAACAATCTCCGTATCAAGCAAGAGATCATCAAATTCTCATTCACCTCTTCATCTTCTTCATCAATCATACCTTCATTTTCCAATGGGGTATTTGCTGTCTTCTTTATGCTAATATTGTCATTTGTAAACAATTTAGCTTCAACAAAACTTTTACGAAGATCAAGGTTTACCTCTTCTTTCTCCATCAAAGCTTTCAATTTACCTCTCTTGGATGCTATCTTTATTGCTGCAACAAACTTATCTAATCCTTCACTCTCTTCCTCATCAAAAGAAACAATAAAATCAGATTTTACCTTATCATCCGCTGCTCTCTTCATTCCACTTGAGATCTCTTCTTCAATATGAGCCAACAATTCACCTTTCTCATCTTCTTGAAGATTAGTGTCAACAAAGCTAACATATTCTTGCTTCAAACCATCTAAAAGTCTAATTTCATCAACCAAACAAGACCTTGAATTGCTACAAACCTTACCCATTTCTTCTTTTAATGGCTTCAATTTGTGTTTCATTCCATCCTTTTGTCAATGTGTATGTGTTTCTGTATCCATCGTGCATTGCCTTCCTATCAAATTTCCAAGGTCTTCCTAGAAGAATATGACAAGCATCCATTGGGAGAATATCACATAAAACTTCATCATAATAGCCTCCTATCTTAAATTTTACCTCACATTGTTCGTTGATCAAAAGCTTCTTGTCATCTTGTACCCATGCTATCTGATATGGATTTGGGTGCTTCTTCCTTTCTAAATGCAATTTTCTTACCATTTCATTAGACACAAGGTTCTCTATGCTTCCACTATCAATAATGACATTACATACCTTTTCTTCACACTTGCATCTTGTCCTAAACAAACTTCTCCTTTGAATGAATTTATCATCTTTATGTAATAGTGTTCTCCTAGCCATTAAAGTTTCACCATCTTCTGCTTCTTCAGAATGTGATGATCCTACATCTTCTCTATTCATATTTGTTGCCCTATTTTGATTTTCAGTCCTTCTTGGCCTTTCCTCTTCATGAGGACATTCATATGCTCTATGAACCTCTTCCCCACACTTAAAACAAGTTCCTCGAAAGGTTTCTCTTCCAAAACCTCTACCCGATCTTCCTCTACCTCTCTGATTTTGACCTCTTGACTCATAAAATTCTTCATTCCTATGTTGTTTGCTGCTACCTTGGCCTCCATTTTTTATTTTTCTAATCATCATCTTCTTCATATGCTCTTCTCTCAACCTTACCTTCATGACTTTTTCCTCTTTGTTTGTTTTCAAATCTCTTGTTCAACCTTTCCTCTATCTTCAATGCCATTTGATAAGCATCTTCCATTGTCACAACTCTAATCAATGCCATTTCTTCTTGAATGTTTGACCACAACCCATTCATGTACCTTGCAATCTTTTCCTTGGTTACCTTTGAATTTCCAGTTCTTATGAGGATTTTATGAAATTATTTTGTATACTCTTTAACACTTTTGCTACCCTGTTTCAAACCTTGCATTCTTTTAAGCAAATCTAACTCATAATCAACTGGAATAAACTGTCTTTTTAATTTGTCTACCATTTTATCCCATTTGGTTATCTTCTCTTTTCCTCTCCTTCCCCTTTCTAATTGAATCTCTCTCCACCATATGGAGGCATGTCCTTTCAACCTTGTCTTAGCAAATCTCACTTTATCAGGGTCTTCTACCTCCTCAAATTCAAAATAATCTTTCATTTCATTTAGCCAATCTATCAGTTTTTCTGGTTTCAAACTACCATTGAATGTAGGAACCTCCATTTTTGGTCTCTTTCCCATTTTTGTTAAAGCTTTCAGCAATGGGTCATTTGCAACTGTTGCAATTTATTCTCTTTGTTCAGTATCTAAACATGCATTCTCTGTACTTTCATCTTCATCTTCATCTTCACTTCTTCGGTCTCTATTTCTTGCAAATCCTCTCCTTATCTCATTTTGCAAAGTTTCAACCTACCTTCTCAAGGCTCTAAAATCATCATTTCTAACAAAGTTATTTCATCTTCCTCTTCCTCTACCACGATGGGCTCCTTTTTGCATACATTTCCTCCAATGCCCACAAGCTCAATCCTGGTGCAACTGCCTCTCTTCGGCGATCTGTTACACACTCAAGACCTTCTGGCTGTGATACCACTGATGTAGTAGGGAAACTCTCCTCTTTCAAATCTAAAACCAAACACACATTCACCACTATGTAAGAAGGCTGCAAATAAACATTAACAACAAATATGGAAGAGAAATATGCAACATATATTGATTTCAAATCTAAATTTGAATTACACAATCATGGAGCTCATATGCTCACATACAACATGGGCTTCACACATACAAAAATCTGCAACTTAAGCTTCCAACATCACCCCAGCAACATCTGAATATGCAACCACCAACTCTCCAAAATCCCTTCTCCAAATGAGCAGCATCAATACATAGAAGTTGTGTGAGAAGAAACCACCATTGGTTTCTCAAAACAACCTCCACAAAACCACCAAGAAAATCCGTCACTTTTTTCCTATCAATGATCTGTCTTTTTTCTGAAACTCCTCAAACAATTTTTGGGTTTTGTTCCCCTTCTTTCCAGCTTTCTGAATTATTTTGAAATTCTTAATTTCATTACCGTATGAAAAAGTTATGCCCATTTTACTAAAACTGGGTCTCATAGATACGACTTCAAACATGCAAAAACATGCAAAGCTTGTGGCCAATATGCAAATACATGCAAACAACATGCAAGATTCCTTTACAGCCCAAATTATGACATTTTATGACACATATACACACATACAAGACTCTTTTCCCTTCTCCAAAAGTGGACCCCAAAAAGGCATATTCCCCCACTAAGATGCTTTCACTATTTTACCAAGACTTATTTCCCATGCAATTTCCATTTACAATTTCACACCAAGGGAATCTAAATTGTTGCAAATTAAAATATTATTCTCCTAACCCCTAAGCCCTTATTGAAAATAAACAAAAACTAAAAGAGCAATATTTTTGGTGATGCAAGATTGCACAAGGCCATAGATGCTCCTGCATCACATTTCGTACAACCTCTTACTCTATTTTTTCCAAGTTATAGTGGTTCCTCATCTCACAAATAACTTTGTCATTCCCACGACCTAACTCTAACATCAATTTTCTTGTTTCATTCCTAAATCTTCCAAAATTTTGGGTACATAGGTTCTTTGATATCCAATAATAGTCTACTCCTTGACTAAGTGAAAACCTATTTTATGATCTCACACCACCTTTAACCCCCAAGTAATAATGGTTAGGAGTTTAGCGGGGATAAATCTCCTTTATCTTAGGGCATCCACAACTTGGATTTCTTCTGTCCTTGGATTATTTCCCAAGATGCAATTCATCTTTTAACTCAATCTAATTTTCCTGATAAGAATTGGAACTAATTTCGAGTATTAATCCTCATTCAATCATGTTGGTCCCTAGAAGATATCAAATTTAATTGTATACCTAATTACAAAGCACGAGTGTTTCTTGTTAGCTCATTGATTCACCTAATCACATAGGTGAGTCTCAACTTTGGTATATACCAGTAATACCCCTTTGTTTTACTTTCTGACTGGACAATGTGTCCTTGTTTGCTTGGATGTGCTTTTTGGTTATTGAGATACTTTATCATGTGTGAGTTATTTGATCGCTATTTATAGAGTGATAGCCTATTTGTGTGATGTGGTGTATCTTATATGATGCTTTATTGTCATGTTTTAATTGGTATAATGATGATTAGTTATTGTAACATGTTATTGCATGAGATATTTATTTATAATGGAACTGTCAGTCTATAATGAGTGTATTGGTGAAGGGGATGAGATCGCATCACTCACTTGCGAGTACCCTACGATTCCACGATTTCCTCTTCACGGTGTGTTTTATTATATCATATATATGCATGTTCGATATACTCTTTGCTCACAAGTTGACAGGTACAGGATATCGACTCCACCTGGTTTCGCAGGTTAGAGTGTGTCCATTGACCAATGGTAATCAATTGGGAGATAGTAGCTAGGTTTTATGTGCCAAGTCATCACCTTAGTCATAGTGTGTCATCGGATTTTAGTCGGGTTAAGTTGCTTATTTATTGTTCATCTCTCCTTGATTTATTTAATTTCAAGTTGAAAAAGGTAAATAAATGGCTTGTGTAGTTAAATTGATGATTAAATATATTTGGTTGTAATGTTAAAAATATTAATGAATTTATTAATTAATTTAATTTAATTAATAAAATAGTATAATCTTGGATTAGATTTATTTTATTGATTAATTAAATTAATTGTGTGGAATTGAATTAAGTTATTTATTTTAGAATTTTAAAAGTGTTAAATTCTTTGAAAAGAAAATTTTAAAAGTTTAAATGCTTTTTAAAAAGAAATTATTAAAAGCTTTAAATTCATTTTGAAATAGAAGATTTATAATAAAGTAAATGATTTAAATCTACTTAAAATATAAATTGTGCTTTAAAGTATTAAAATGCAAATATTTTGTAAATGCATGAAAATATCTATATTGTTGAAAGATATTTATAATTGGGAAAAAAGAGAAAATACCTGAGATATTTTAGAGGGCATTGACTTAATTTGGAAAAATAAAAAATGGAAGGATGGGGGATTATTCATGCTTGGGGAAGAAATTTGCTCTAAAGAGAAAAGAGGGTTTTCTTATTTTTGGAGGATGCATCTTGGGATTGGAGTGAAGATTTGAAAAGGGTTTTGAAAGAATTGGATTTACTCAACACTAGATTCTCCTTCAAGCTTCAAACAGGTTTTCTTTGTTTCTTTTATTGTTTTGAAAATCTGGTTTTTGTTTTGAAAACTTGTTGCAATCATTCTTGAAAACCCAGTTAAAATCTTGAAGAAATTTATATGTTTGTAGAAAAACAAAAATAAAAACTTACAGCTGAAACCTTCAAGTGTAACAATAGAAAATGAAAAAAATGAAAAAAATAAAATAAAAAAACCTTGTTTGAATTTAGTGTATCGAAAATTCTCTGTTTAAAATTGATTCAATTTGGTTGTATAATGGAGTTTTTGTATTTATATTTGTATATATATTCTATACACATATTTTTCTTGAATATTGAGTTTATTTTATTTGTTTTGGGGAAGCATGGTTCCTGTTAAAATTTGGCACAAAAATCATGTTCTGGAAATTACCAGAACAGAGGATTTTGTGTGCTCTGGTCTTTTTATGAATGAATGAGTTTATTTTTTAAAGGAAAATAAAATAATATAAAATTGTTCTTGGTTTGCAATGGGGGAGGCAGGGGAAGCTAACCCCACCGCCACCCAGCCTCAAAGGAGGCAGACTGTGTGTGCCTCACACAGGCCGCTGCCCTAAAGGAGACGGGTTGTGTGCCTCACACAGCCACACCTAAGGGAAGGTGACGTGCACCCTCGCCACCACATGGGAGGCGGGTCAGTGTAGCACAAGTGTACCCGGGGGGGGAAACCTGCGTGCCCTAAGGGGCGGGGTCCATGGTTTTTTTTTTATTAAGTTATTATTATTATTATTATAAAGTTTAATTAATATTTAATATATATAATTTATATATTTTATATATTATATATTATATATAATGTGTATATTATATATTTTAAATTTTATTTTATTTTATTTAGATGCTTTTTAATTTATAAATATATGTATATATATTATATATATAATTTTATTTGTATTTTTTTTTAAGTGGAAAATATTTGAGTTATTTTAATGAGTTGGGATTTCAATCAAAAATATAAATTAATATTTAACTAATGTTTACAAGTTTAAATATTTTTATTTTTAAACACAATTATTTTAATTATATAAGATATATATTGATTTTATAATGAAATGTTTTCAATGGGAAATGGGATTCTTATATTTAGATGTCGTCGGGAAACTGAAGTAAATCTTTAGATTTAGATTTATTATTGCTTGTCAAATGCTTAAATGGTTACTTAATAAGGTAATGATTTTAAGAGAAATGGTTATTTGCTTTAAATCAAATAAAATTTTTAAGGAAGCGATTAATAATTATTCATTGTTCTTATTGGTTGCAACGAATGTATGATAAGATTAGTTATTTTTATGAAATGTGTAATCGAGGAATTAAAAATATTGTGTTCATAATCAAGTTATTGATTTTATTTTAAAATAATATATTTGAAAGGACAAATATTGGATTTAAATATAAGGTGTTTAATAACATGATTAATTGATTTCAAAATGAGTTATTTTGCAAAGGAGAAAAAGTTATTTTAAAATGATATGTTTTAAATCGAAGAAGTAAATGTTTATTTTATTATTCTAAAAAAAAAACAATTAGGGAATTAAATATTTGGTTTAAATTTCATCTTTTGTTTGAAAGAGACATTATTAAATCAGTTTTATTAAGGCAATAAATTACTGAATGTTAATGAAGGAAGTGGATTTAGGAAATCCAAATATAGATTTAATTCATGTTTGATCGCCTTCTTGAATGTACACTTCTTATGTTTTCACTTTGGGGAAGTTTATTAGAAGGGTTGTTAAGTCTTCCAGAAGGGGTTTAACTTTTGGAGTTGTATTTTGTTATTCAACTATTGTATTGCCTTGGGTAGGGCGTATAGTTGTATCCTGTTATTTTACCCAGTTTTCACGAACGGGGATGGTTTGTGCCTCCTTGTATTAGGAGTGGGTTATGTGGTTTGTTCCTCCTTTGGAAGGAATGGATTTTGACTTTTGTTGCCTCTAGTGTTTGGAGAGGGTTTTGACTTTTATTGCCTCTAGTGTTTGGAGTGGGTTTTCATTATATGTTCCTCCTAGAGTTGGAGTGGTTTTATCTTGTTGGTATGCACTTGGGATTCCTTTGGTGTTTGGTTTTGTTTGGTATGTTGTCAAGTAGAAGAGTGGCTTTTGTTAGGGGCCAAAGCCCAAAGAGGTAAACTGGATAACCTTCGGAGGTGGTTTAATCAAGTGATAACTAAATCAATGTACTTAGAAGTTAGGTCATATTTCACACTAATTAAGATAATTGAGCCTCACTCATGGACGCAAGTGCTTGTATAGGCTTGGGATGAGTGGGAAGGCCTGGAATGGCAAGGTCATCTATCTTGTCTTTACGAGAGGTATTTGATTATGTATGAGTGAGTATGGGTGTCGGGATTTGATAGAGGCCACCAAGACAACTCATAGTGGGGGTTCAGAGCCTATGAATATTCCTGATGATATCCCATGACGAATGTGTGATGACACTCTTTCTACGACAATAGTTGGTAATTGGTTTTATGTGTATGGTCTTCTTATCATACTCGATCTATTTTATTTCTGGAAGCAATGTGACTTATGTCAATGATGTTAGAGTTTTACTAGTGTTATCCTTATGGTTGTATGGTTCATGTGATTGGTTGTGTCAGTGTGAGTTAGCCTATATCTAGGGGTTGATGGTCTTGTATAGGATTCCTTGTTACTATCTCCTAGCACGGGGGGTGAGCCTTCGAGTATCACATGGTTGGGTGGAACGTACTCCTTAATCCGTTGAGCTGTCCTCTTGTTCATGTGGACAAGATTTCCAATTGGAGAGCTCGTGGGATCCAATTCCTTTTCATGCTTTATTCATTTCAGTTGTTATTGTAATTTTATTACCCCTCATTTGTATCAAGGTGGAAGATGTAATTTGTAATCTTGCTTATTGGATTTACCTCATTCAAGGAATGAGAGTTGTAATCGTATTGTAAATTATTGTTATTGGAAATCATGTGGTATCTCTTATTCTTTTATGTAATTTATCATGTATGGAATGTATGTGTATTTAATTTATTAAGTAATTAAATGTGATGTTTTCAATTCATGTTTCTTGTTTGGGTTTTAAGTAAACTCAGTCTCATAACCTTAGTGGTTGTTGGAAATGGGTAGTGAACTTGAATGTTAATTGTACTTTAACAAAAAAAAAATTAGTTCATTTGATTAGTTAATTGCAACTTCCCCTAGGGTTGCATGGTGGGGGTGTTACAATACCCTAATTCTAGGATAAATTCATCAATCAATGACTAGTCTAATGTTATAGGTTACTCCTAACCATGTATGTTCTAATCAAGTCCCAATGTACAACCCAACCAAGTAAGTTATTTCCAATCTATAGGTGTCAATGAGTAGTCCATTACATATTCCAACCCAATAGGTAAAACTTAACCTAAGGTTCCTCTCTTAAATCAAATGAATTTCTCATCCCAAATAGGTTATTCTAAACCTACAGTTTCATTTGAGTATAAAGTATGATCAATTGATCAATCAAGTAAATATAATTGATGTGGTTGCATAGCGTCACATCCCACCTTATCTTTGAGACCATCTCTATGGCTTAATAGCTAAACCTTATCATCCCCCATTCTCTTAGCATGGTAAGCTTACAATGTCAAGTTACTTCACGACATGGATATATTTCATAATATGTAGTGTTACTACTTATGTATAGAAATAAGATTGTTATCTAAATCCCCCATATTAGGTATATAGGAGTTTTGGAGACACTTTCATTTAGTTCATGAGTAATCTAGAATCTTCCCTTGTCTATCCCATAGACAATGATCTTCCCATTCATGATCAAATTATCTGCATATCCTTTCCTTAATGCATCAATGATAATATCATTTGATCTTACCAATCAAATATCTATAAGGTATGGTGTAATTATAGATCACAATCCTTGACCTTTCACTATTTTTCTCCAAAAATTCCAATACCTTTTTCCTTGTGGTCATAAAATGTATGACTTAGTTGACATCATGACTTGCAAAGAATTCATTAGTTCTTCCAAATTGAAAATATATTCACAATTTTCATTGGGTGGGGTACTTAATCAAAGTCAATCCACTCTCTTCCTCCCCCCCTAGTGTTTCCACAACATTCGATCTACTCAAAGTTGTACTCTAGCAAACACTTGCTTCTTTGAAATTATTTTTCATTCCTTCTTGTTGAATTTACATTGCCTTTTTCTTGCCTCAATGGCATACTTTGAACATAATTCTCACAAAGTTAGATTCATCATTGATTTCTATTCCTATAGAATCAACATTTTGGATCGTCAAATAGGAGCTCTAATGAATAATCAACAACTTACAAGTTAAGAGTCTCACTAATATTCCCATTCTCTTTTTCAATAACC
The DNA here is from genome assembly GCA_007258455.2 of Sequoia sempervirens. Taxonomy (NCBI): domain Eukaryota; kingdom Viridiplantae; phylum Streptophyta; class Pinopsida; order Cupressales; family Cupressaceae; genus Sequoia; species Sequoia sempervirens. The sequence goes on from VDFB02256132.1 coordinate 194,812,609, forward strand.
TTTTTGTGGAGGAATATCCATACCACATAGCCTCTTTAGTTGATGTACCTTTCAACTTAAAGCGTTGTTTTCCTTACAACTTCTACTGATTTGACACTTAGTATCATATTGTACTCCATTTCCTTTTGGAACTTCTAAACATATGTTGGTTTTTGCAGACATGTTGGCGATTTCATCTTATACTCCACCCAATCTATGTACTATCCAAACCTTTGATCAGGTCAACCTAATTTATCTTTTCAAGTTTCTTTCCTACAATCAATTTTTCAAGTGGCTTTATCACAATGCTTGGAATCTTATTCTCTCATAACCTTTAGAGATGCCAAAGTTGTATGGTCTCTTTTTTTCCATTTTAATAAAAAATCCAAATTGATCTCATTGATTTTGGTTGGTGGAACCATATCCATATCATTGATTACTTTATTCTAACCATTCTAGTCTTTTCCCTTTTTCATAGGTACTAACTCTTTTCTTGCAAGACCCTATCCTTATAAAAGAATTAGATTGATGTCAAGAGTTCTCCAACCTTGTGGATACCTCCATTGAATCTCTACTTCAAATCTAATTTATGTCATAAATTCATACACATAGGTTCGTAGTGTTCTCACTAAATCCAAGAATTCTTGACTCTTTACAATTATAGATTGCTAAAAGGGGTTATCTCATTTCTTCCCATCCCCTTAGAGTCATATAACTATTTTGTAGGATAAATGTATATATTGGTTATTCTTCCTAACCTTCCTACATAACCTGTTTGCATAATATTATGTAATCCAAGGGAAATTAAATAATAAGTTGTTGGTTTTGGAGTTCCTAACTCCAGGGACGAATCTTAACTAGTCCCAAATTTACACAAATTCCCATAAATTCTCATCTTCCTTTTCACTTCCCTATGTTCTTTTCTCTTGATGTTATGGCATAAGAAATTTTCAACCATTATCTTTTGATAAGGTTTACGCATTGTTTTCATAATGAGCTCATAGGTTTTAGTGCTAAAAATCAAAAAAGACCAAGTAGAGCATGTTACTCTCCTAGGGTATTATGAAACTCATATCTTGGAATGTCAAAGGCATTAATTCCTCTGACAAGAGGGACCAAATTAAGCAGCAGTTGGATATATGTGGGGAAGATAGATTCTAAACTATCGGAGAGTGTAAAGGTAAAAGTGCAAGCAATCATGACACTACTTACTCATGTGCACAATCCTCCTAGACCTTTGCCATGGCCTTAGGAGATTGCAAACGAGAATAGTGGTTTGCATCAGCTAGTTGAAGCACGAGTTGACTTGGGGATTAACCTTAATGCCATGCCTTCTATTTAGCCTGGTGCAACCATAGTAGCATAACAACAAGATGAAAATGAGGTTCAACCAAATCAGATGGAGGCATAGCTTGTCCAAGGGTGGTGAATTTTGTTGGTAAATTTTTTTTTTTAATTTAAAGGGTTGACAATAGCCTTCATTTTATGCTTGTATAAGTCATGTAACTTTTGTATAAGGGGTTGAATGAAGTGAATACATACAGTAAGCTCTATTGTAACTAGTTGTTTTACAATAGGTAGCTAGTATATGGGATTTCTTTGTTCTGGGGATGTTAATCATTTATGGCAAGAAAAGGCCAAGAAACAGTCAATTTGTAAAGGGTTAAGGTATTTTTTTTGTCAAAAGAAGTGATCAAGTTGTTAATTATGGCTGAAAAGAGCCAACGAATAGTCAGATATTGTAATTACAATATTAATATTACTATAAATATATAGGTATAATGCCTTTTGCTGAAAAAAAATAAAAATATTTTTTTCTTTCTTTATTGAGAATATACGAACAAGATGCCATATAAAATTACAATAAATATTATATTTCATTACAATAACTTCACAAGTTACAACAATACAATATTGCTTACATTTACATACATAGCTCTAATGAGCTTTAGAAAAAATAGTTGTAAGATGGTCCAGGATCCTTCCTTTCAAATCTTGGTTCTTCTATCGCCTTCTATGGAGGAGAAGCATCACTCAAGCACTTTTCTGCCTACCACAGACTCATAATGCAGTCCCCTTCACATCTATCATTTAATAGATGGCCCTTCCCTTCGATGAAGAGATTGGTAGAATAACCGAATAACGACAACCAATTGAGCATAATGTTGTTTCCTACATAACAAGAACTTGTAATCCCACAATCTCAAACTAGCATGTAATACTGGATCATGGTGAACTGATAATGAAGCCAAAGGTCATCACACTACTTTGGCCAAAGTATTTCATTCAGTATTTCTACTGAGGGTCATCTATCACATACACTACTCATGGTCGATTTGACTTAAGGCCATCTTAAAATACACATAGGTATTTCCTTCAATGGATAATCTATCATCCCAAAGATAACCTATCACCATTTCAATCTACTTGGAATAAACCTACTTAACAAGTAAGTACACAAGCTAGGTATTTCCTTCAATGGATAATCTATCATCCTAGAGATAACCTATCACCATTTTACATACTTGGAATAAATCTACTTAATCAAAGTAAATACACAAGTTCCCTCCCATATTGCATGAACAATCTTAGGATTATTCACAAGCCATTCTAGTTAAATCAATAACCTAGCTAAGAGTAACGCATATGTCACTCATATTTAAATCATATCTAGTATGTAATACCTATGATAAAAAGCAACCTCCTATTATGGAGTACTTACAAGCACATCATAAAAACAACATAAAAGCTTATATTCCCTTCTCTATGACATTCTAAATTCTCTAAATGCAAGATTTCATAACAAACAATTTAAACACTCATAGAGAACAATCTTTCATAAATGAAATAACAAAAGAGTATATCCCACTGCCTGTTATTGCTAATCCAATCACTTGATAGCAATGCAGCTTCTCCAAACAACAATAAGCTTGATAATAGCTCTTCAAGAAACGTCACTAAGAACTTCTAATTCTCAAGTTGATAGATCGCTTCACTCAAACAACAACTCCCTCTCTCAATATGATGGAAATCTCTCTCTCACACACACACAAATAAAATTGGAAATAAGTTGGTAATAAGGCAGCATAAAGACTTGCAAGAAGAATAAGGAATGAAAAATATGTGTCCTCTCAAATGAAAAAACACCTCTATTTATAAAGTAGCTTGGAAACTTCACAACCTATAGTTTAGGCATGATAATGGGCAGAAAACACCATGCAAGGAAACACATGAAGCACAACAAAAAGGTGGCGATGAAACAAGCTCATACTTAGCACAAACTCCAACAGATCGACTTGCAATATTGATAGCAATCAAAGACTTATTCAAATCTGCATATGCTCAATTTGAATTATCTCATGCAATAGACATCTATAGTAATTGGGTTTCTAAAGGTGGCGCCAAATCCATCCACACTCCTCATTGTTGGTGTGGTTTCCTTGCCATCAAAAACAGACAACTACCCATTTGCAACACCAAGCTTCCATTGACTCGGTTTGGAGATGAGTCGACCAAGATATTATATACTTTTGAAAAAGTCATCGACAGATGTATAAAACATGGAAGATATGCTTACCAAGGAAAAGTTAATCTTTTTCATAGGCATCAACTAAGTCCATGATTTGCATCAACATAAGACAACAACTCTAAATGCAATACAAATGTTTCATATCTTTTGATAGTATGAGTGAGACTCGGCTTCAATGAACACAATTATAAGCAACTTCTATCGGCCTCTATGTCATTCATGATAATCAACTTCAAAAGCCATTTATATAGCCTTATAATTGGCTACTATTCATTGCCTAAGATAGTCAATCTCCAAACATATAAGATGTCCTCCCTATGTAAGGTTTGCACATAGCATACATTTCCAACTTTTAAATAAGAAACTTCACATGTATTTCTAAATCCCTCGACTATGGTTTAAAGGCAGCGCTATTACTTCAAGCCCGTTATGAATATACATACTCATATATATTTATAAGATAAATATATATCTAAGCCATTGAATTTTATACGTTGGTAACTATATATATGTTGATCTATATAGGTTTAAAGTATATATGCATTTGATATACAAATGAATATAAATAAAATAGCAATTATATTGTAAAAATATATATATGTATACGCATACACACTCCTTTATTACGCATTACTTCTTATGTGTATTTTTTATATATACAAACATATATATATATATATCAACATAAATGATCCATTCAATATCTCAAATGAATACATCCTTGTTTATCATTACCCATCAAACAATGCGCATGTACTCATACGTACACATATACATTTATTCCTACACATTCATATTTAATATGTTACACACACACACATGTATTTCAGGTTACCCCTTCTTATCCTATTCTCATCGATACACACATTCGTTAAGTATATATATATTCAAATATATATGATTGATCCCTTGTGTGATTATGTTTATAAGTATTTCTACTTACACATACATGCATATAATTATCCTCTCACACACGAATCAATGTATGTATATATTCATATACATGCATAATTTTGATGTATATATGCATCGACGAAGACATCAAAGACACATAACATCATAGTAACATTTATATTCATTTATGCATGCCTATACATATGCCGTCACACTCGTATGGACATCCCATTATATCCATTGTATGAGTAAGCTAATGTATACATATATATACATGTATGCATATATCCCAACACTCAAACAACCACACAAACAAACATAGTAGGATAAGGAAAGATTTACAAAATTTCAAATAGATAAACATCACCCAATAATGCACTCGGTAGTAAAAAAGACCTTTACTAATGCAGACACATCAAACTAGGGATGACTTACAAACTTCCCACTTCTATGTCTAGACTCGACCATTCTACTATGAGTGTGTGTACACTCAGATAGTTTATGTTACTGGTTACCCGACCAAGATCTTCTCCTGAGTGATACTTCCCCTCCACCTTGAGGAATGGAACATATACCTGCATCCACTAACACATGTGCACGATAGTCAATTGTTCACAACATATGCAGTATACGTTAAACATCTCTAAAATTAGAATAATAATTCAATAACCATTCATTCACATATATGCAGTACTTTTCCATGAGATAACATCAAATGAGATAACATTCATATTGATAACAGTGTTCAAGAACAATATATTCATCCACATAATTCACATTTTCCCCTACATAGTGATAGTAAATAGTAATTACACAATTGGGGTGTAACAATTGTAGTATTTTCAGTGATATGGATTCTTGATCTTGACTAATTTATGAGTTATCTTCGGTATGATTTGGATTAAGTTTTTTACATGGATCAATTTCAAAGAAAATATTGTTTTCAAAAGACTCTTGGATGTCTTCAACATGTGAACACGTGGGTGATAGCTCTTGGCTTAGATATTATATTAAGAATATATTCTATATTTGCAACCATGAGGTCAAATGGTGTTAATATATCTTGGAATGGACCATTGCTAGACATTGGTGGAAGATTTTTTATCATGTTTTGGAAAATATTCTTGATGTATGTCAACATTCTCACTAGGTGAAGTAGAGACATTGTCAATGTGATAATTTCAATCAATACATGCCACCATGAGGTCAAATGATGTTAAAATGCCTTGAAATGGATCAGTACTAGACATTGGTGGATTATCTTGATCATCCTTTGAAAAAGATTCTTGATGTATGTCAACATTATGTGTGGTAGAGGCATCATCAATGTGATTTTTTATGGATAAATCTTGAGTGTTATTCTCAAAAATTATTGCTCCTTAATCAATGAGGTTTTATATGAGGTTCTTATGTTTTATGAAATTTGACATGTTGTGACCTTTTGTTCTATGGTACAATAAACCTTGTCATCATACCATGAGAATTTGATTTGAGGTTCATAATCACCTAATGTCTCTAGGAGATTGATAAACTTAACATGAACTTGTTTAACACCAACTCAATTGGCTCCCCCAAAGGAGTGTATTTACGTTTGGTAATGGTGTTGGCTTGTAAAGCTTGTGGTGATTGTTGATGTTGATGTTGTTGTTGATGTGAGGAAATGTATTGAGGATTTTGAAGGTGTTGTGGATGTGGATATTGAAATGTTTGTTGAATGATGTTTTGAGGTGTGAATGGATCCATCCCATAGTTCACCATGTGTGAATTTGACATGTTCACATTTGATATGTTTGTGTTTGGTATGTTCATGTTTGACATGTATTGACTTGGTGAAATAATGTTGTGTTGATGAAAACTCATTTTTTGATTATTTGGTTGATAAATTGGTAAGTTTTGACATTGATTGACACCTATCATGTGACAAGGTGTTCCAAAGTTTTGATTAGGGATACCCATTGTTGTTGTGTCATTGAAGCTAGTATGATAGGATGACCCTATGTATGAATTATATGAAAATTATTTTGGATAATTGATTGGCCTTATCATGTTTTATTGATTTCAAGATTGGATTTTGTCAAGACCTCTAAATGACCTAGGATCAATGTTCAAATGATGAGGGAATGTGTCAATCCTAGGAGATGTTTGATGCAAATGACTTTTTGAAATGTATTGGTTGTCTCATTTTTTTCTAATAACACTTTGATAGGTTTTAGGATCAATGTTGAATGATTTTGTAGATGGGTGGAGGATATGAAACTTTCAATTTTGAAAATATTTAGACTATATCTTTGTTTTTAGATATGTTTAAGGATGATGATGAACTCAAAATACTTGGGAGTAGACTTATGACTCCAAAGTAATTTTGTCCAAAACGGTGTTGCTAACTTAACTAAATACTTGAAAAGAGATTGTTTCCAAGCATAAATCCAAACTAGGTGATAGGATGAAGATTTAAAGTCTAAATGGTTTGTGTCAAATAACAAGTTGATGTTTGAAATGAAATGTTTTGATGGTTTGATGTTTTTTTTTGTTTGATCCAAATGACAACCTAGAAATTTTTTTGACGAGCCCAAAGTTATAGTGAACCAGGGTTTATTTGTTGTTGTTTTGAATGATCCAAATAGTTACAAGCCCAAAATGATAGTAAACAAATATTTTTTTTGTTTTTTTTGAAAAGGATCATTTGATTGCTTACTATTAAATTTTTGTAGTATCTGCAAAGGCACAAATGTTCAATAAAAGCTTTAGACTATTTGAATAACAGTGTTTCTCTATAGATGTTTCTTTTCTCTAACAAAGCATTGAGATGTGTAAAGGCATCGATATATAAATAAAAGCATATTTTTAATAAAAATAGAAGTGTTTGGTTTGTACATATGCATCACACTGTTTGGAAAAAGGTGCACGTCTATTAGAGGATCTTTAAAATGTGAATTGACCTAGTTGTTTGATGTTTTGATTTTGAAAAAACATGGTATACAACATGTAGAGTAACTCAATTAGGTGATTAGATGAGTGTCACAAGGTCATCACATGAAAACACGCCATGAAGTACGACCTATTTAGTGGTAGAGTGGGTGTGTAATCTTTAAGTAGGCCCACCTCCCATTTAAGGGGTAAATTTTTAGAAAGATTGGGTAGTGAAACAATTGTTTCAAAAGAAATTTTTCTATACAAAGGTGGATAGTAGATGTCTAGTGACACAGGGTCATCAATAGATGTCATGAGCACACCTTCTTTCTCTTCCTGAGGGGCTATTGCGAGCAACCCAAAAAGACTTTATCTCAACCTAAGAGAGTACATGGTGAGTAGCTTCAAGGTATGACCTGCATCCCTTGTACCACTTTATAATATTACATTTGAATGGACTTTAAAGCCTCTATAACAAGGTTTCTTAGTGAGTGGAACATCCATGAACACATCGGCTACATAGACATCTCCTTAGGGTCTGCAAAGTTGTAGTCCCCTAGTGAAAGTCTAGTATGCTACATGCACATATCAAACTACAGCTTTTTCTCTCATCCAATTTGTATAGAGTGCCAAAAAATGTCGCTTGATTTTGATCCCTTTAGGTTCTCTATAAATATGTGTCCCAAGGAAAGCCTCCTACCAACACAAGGAAGGATTTGTGTTGCTATGTTCTTGTCACCCAAGATCGTAGAAGCATAAGGGGAGAGGATAGATAGACAACTCCTTTAACTAAAATGAAAATAAAAGTACAAGTTAAAGATGTTTCTCTTTACCCAAGTTCACACAAGGCATGGGGGGAGATGATACGCATCTAAAACCTACCAAACACTAAATATAAATCAAACACTTGTTTGTTTTAGGTGCACCAAAATGTAAGTGTTTGGTTCATTTTAAGCCCAAAGTAAAGGTGAAGATTTTCTTATTCATTTTAAGCCCAAAATAAAGAT
>VDFB02256132.1:194821027-194887689 GCA_007258455.2 Sequoia sempervirens
ACATTTTACCCTACATAGTAATAGTAAATGGTAATTACACAATTGGGGTGTAACATACTTCCCCCCTTGTGAATCATCATCCTTTATGATCTATAGCACTTTAACATGCAGATAAAGTCTAATAACATTTTACTTACCATTTTCAAAAGACATAAGATTTATAAAACATTCATCCTATGTAGCATATCTCATTGCAACCTTGCCCTTCGTGGTCCTTGCATCGAGTGTCCTCGCTATCACATAGGGAAAGTTTGTATGCCTCACACATACTTACTCTCCCAAAGAATTTGATTATATTACCTCGTGTGTACATCCTAGGTACAATAGTAACTATACATGACACCTAAGACATAGTGATCGGAAATCATTGGCCCATAAATTTATCCTTAGTATAATCCAATTAGAAAGGAATAATGATGTATTGTGCATTACACCATGGGTACCATCCTTCCCCTTTGGTAATTACACTTTTAGACAACTCAGAAACTAAGTCCATCTGTCACTTACACATCCATTTTCCTTAGCCATAAAGTATTGTTCTTGATTACTTGTCCATCTTGAGCATAACATTTATCTTTGACACTTGTCAAATTCTGATACTGCTTCATACTTAAGCTTTGTATCGACAAAGTTTCATTGATCTCTTCGATCTATTACTCCTTTTTGACAATCTATCAAGTCTATGGTTAACCCTATTTATAGGTGTATTTCAGCCTAATAGCGTTTCCAACCTTCCTTTCCATATAATGGTCCAAACCTCAATGTTAGAAGTTTATAAACCATTCAAGATTTGGTTTACCATTTTTTCCTATTTGGCTATAATAATATATTGCACATTCACTCAATTGAATATTTCATAGTATGATCATGGTTTACACAACCCTATCATTATTTGCTAATTCACAACTAAGACAACCTTCTCAGGAATACTAAGCAACTACTTCTTACAATATATTATTTAGGTCCAAAATCCTATAAATCAAGTTTCCAAATAGTGTTAGTTACTTTGGTGAGCCTTTCCACTAGAACATTATGTAATTTTTCACCGATATAAACATATTGATTTGTCTTTTGTTCTACCACTTTCCTTCTGGATTCTTAAGAGAGCTCACATGTCCTACCAATGATGACATCCAATCTTCATTTCCTGGCATACTATAAAATGTCTTTCCACATTTTGATGTAGTAGGGAAACTCTCCTCTTTCAAATCTAAAACCAAACACACATTCACCACTATGCAAGAAGGCTGCAAATAAACATTAACAACAAATATGGAAGAGAAATATGCAACATATATTGATTTCAAATCTAAATTTGAATTACACAATCATGGAGCTCATATGCTCACATACAACATGGGGATTCACACATACAAAAATCTGCAACTTAAGCTTCCAACATCACCCCAGCAACATCTAAATATGCAACCACCAACTCTCCAAAAGCCCCTTCTCCAAATGAGCAGCATCAATACATAGAAGTTGTGTGAGAAGAAACCACCATTGGTTTCTCAAAACAACCTCCACAAAACCACCAAGAAAACCCATCACTTTCTGCCTATTAATTATCTGTCCTTTTTCTAAAAATCCTCAAACAATTTTTGGGTTTTGTTTCCCTTCTTTCCATCTTTCTGAATCATTTTGAAATTCTTAATTTCATTACCGTATGAAAAATTTATGCCCATTTTACTAAAATTGGGTCTCATAGATACAACTTCAAACATGCAAAGCTTGTGGCCAACATGCAAATACATGCAAACAACATGCAAGATTCCTTTGCAGCCCAAATTATGACATTTTATGACACATATACACGCATACAAGACTCTTTGACCTTCTCCAAAAGTGGACACTAGAAAGGCATATTCCCACTAAGATGCTTTCACTATTTTACCAAGACTTATTTCCCATGCAATTTACATTTACAATTTCACACCAAGGGTATCTAAATTGTTGCAAATTAAAATATTATTCTCCTAACCCCTAAGCCCTTATTGAAAATAAACAAAAACTAAAAGAGCAATATTTTTGGTGATACAAGATTGCACAAGGCCATAGATGCTCCTGCATCAGACACCCATGGTAAATTGAAATGTTTCCCAAAAAACAAACTTTGAAACATTTGTAGACTCTATGTTTGTCCTGGATCCACCTCTCTACTTTGTCCACTGAGAATTTCTTATTCATAATTCTCTGTACTTTCACAATTCTATCCTCTTTCATTCTCCATCCTTCTCCTTTTACCTCTATCAATGTTATAACTTTTTTTCCTCCTCCCACCTTGTCTCCATTATGAAAATTCACTGTTTCAATGCCCTCTGAAAGATGTATCATCGCTACAATCTAATTTCTTTCACTCAAAACAGCATTAGTACAACAATCAAAAGACTCAATTCCTTCATTTCCTAACAAGTAATCAACTCTATTAATCAAGGGACTTGTATCTTTCCTATCCTGCATAAAACTATCATCTTTAATATCTCCATCCATAACAATCTCCGTATCAAGCAAGAGATCATCAAATTCTCATTCACCTCTTCATCTTCTTCATCAATCATACCTTCATTTTCCAATGGGGTATTTGCTGTCTTCTTTATGCTAATATTGTCATTTGTAAACAATTTAGCTTCAACAAAACTTTTACGAAGATCAAGGTTTACCTCTTCTTTCTCCATCAAAGCTTTCAATTTACCTCTCTTGGATGCTATCTTTATTGCTGCAACAAACTTATCTAATCCTTCACTCTCTTCCTCATCAAAAGAAACAATAAAATCAGATTTTACCTTATCATCCGCTGCTCTCTTCATTCCACTTGAGATCTCTTCTTCAATATGAGCCAACAATTCACCTTTCTCATCTTCTTGAAGATTAGTGTCAACAAAGCTAACATATTCTTGCTTCAAACCATCTAAAAGTCTAATTTCATCAACCAAACAAGACCTTGAATTGCTACAAACCTTACCCATTTCTTCTTTTAATGGCTTCAATTTGTGTTTCATTCCATCCTTTTGTCAATGTGTATGTGTTTCTGTATCCATCGTGCATTGCCTTCCTATCAAATTTCCAAGGTCTTCCTAGAAGAATATGACAAGCATCCATTGGGAGAATATCACATAAAACTTCATCATAATAGCCTCCTATCTTAAATTTTACCTCACATTGTTCGTTGATCAAAAGCTTCTTGTCATCTTGTACCCATGCTATCTGATATGGATTTGGGTGCTTCTTCCTTTCTAAATGCAATTTTCTTACCATTTCATTAGACACAAGGTTCTCTATGCTTCCACTATCAATAATGACATTACATACCTTTTCTTCACACTTGCATCTTGTCCTAAACAAACTTCTCCTTTGAATGAATTTATCATCTTTATGTAATAGTGTTCTCCTAGCCATTAAAGTTTCACCATCTTCTGCTTCTTCAGAATGTGATGATCCTACATCTTCTCTATTCATATTTGTTGCCCTATTTTGATTTTCAGTCCTTCTTGGCCTTTCCTCTTCATGAGGACATTCATATGCTCTATGAACCTCTTCCCCACACTTAAAACAAGTTCCTCGAAAGGTTTCTCTTCCAAAACCTCTACCCGATCTTCCTCTACCTCTCTGATTTTGACCTCTTGACTCATAAAATTCTTCATTCCTATGTTGTTTGCTGCTACCTTGGCCTCCATTTTTTATTTTTCTAATCATCATCTTCTTCATATGCTCTTCTCTCAACCTTACCTTCATGACTTTTTCCTCTTTGTTTGTTTTCAAATCTCTTGTTCAACCTTTCCTCTATCTTCAATGCCATTTGATAAGCATCTTCCATTGTCACAACTCTAATCAATGCCATTTCTTCTTGAATGTTTGACCACAACCCATTCATGTACCTTGCAATCTTTTCCTTGGTTACCTTTGAATTTCCAGTTCTTATGAGGATTTTATGAAATTATTTTGTATACTCTTTAACACTTTTGCTACCCTGTTTCAAACCTTGCATTCTTTTAAGCAAATCTAACTCATAATCAACTGGAATAAACTGTCTTTTTAATTTGTCTACCATTTTATCCCATTTGGTTATCTTCTCTTTTCCTCTCCTTCCCCTTTCTAATTGAATCTCTCTCCACCATATGGAGGCATGTCCTTTCAACCTTGTCTTAGCAAATCTCACTTTATCAGGGTCTTCTACCTCCTCAAATTCAAAATAATCTTTCATTTCATTTAGCCAATCTATCAGTTTTTCTGGTTTCAAACTACCATTGAATGTAGGAACCTCCATTTTTGGTCTCTTTCCCATTTTTGTTAAAGCTTTCAGCAATGGGTCATTTGCAACTGTTGCAATTTATTCTCTTTGTTCAGTATCTAAACATGCATTCTCTGTACTTTCATCTTCATCTTCATCTTCACTTCTTCGGTCTCTATTTCTTGCAAATCCTCTCCTTATCTCATTTTGCAAAGTTTCAACCTACCTTCTCAAGGCTCTAAAATCATCATTTCTAACAAAGTTATTTCATCTTCCTCTTCCTCTACCACGATGGGCTCCTTTTTGCATACATTTCCTCCAATGCCCACAAGCTCAATCCTGGTGCAACTGCCTCTCTTCGGCGATCTGTTACACACTCAAGACCTTCTGGCTGTGATACCACTGATGTAGTAGGGAAACTCTCCTCTTTCAAATCTAAAACCAAACACACATTCACCACTATGTAAGAAGGCTGCAAATAAACATTAACAACAAATATGGAAGAGAAATATGCAACATATATTGATTTCAAATCTAAATTTGAATTACACAATCATGGAGCTCATATGCTCACATACAACATGGGCTTCACACATACAAAAATCTGCAACTTAAGCTTCCAACATCACCCCAGCAACATCTGAATATGCAACCACCAACTCTCCAAAATCCCTTCTCCAAATGAGCAGCATCAATACATAGAAGTTGTGTGAGAAGAAACCACCATTGGTTTCTCAAAACAACCTCCACAAAACCACCAAGAAAATCCGTCACTTTTTTCCTATCAATGATCTGTCTTTTTTCTGAAACTCCTCAAACAATTTTTGGGTTTTGTTCCCCTTCTTTCCAGCTTTCTGAATTATTTTGAAATTCTTAATTTCATTACCGTATGAAAAAGTTATGCCCATTTTACTAAAACTGGGTCTCATAGATACGACTTCAAACATGCAAAAACATGCAAAGCTTGTGGCCAATATGCAAATACATGCAAACAACATGCAAGATTCCTTTACAGCCCAAATTATGACATTTTATGACACATATACACACATACAAGACTCTTTTCCCTTCTCCAAAAGTGGACCCCAAAAAGGCATATTCCCCCACTAAGATGCTTTCACTATTTTACCAAGACTTATTTCCCATGCAATTTCCATTTACAATTTCACACCAAGGGAATCTAAATTGTTGCAAATTAAAATATTATTCTCCTAACCCCTAAGCCCTTATTGAAAATAAACAAAAACTAAAAGAGCAATATTTTTGGTGATGCAAGATTGCACAAGGCCATAGATGCTCCTGCATCACATTTCGTACAACCTCTTACTCTATTTTTTCCAAGTTATAGTGGTTCCTCATCTCACAAATAACTTTGTCATTCCCACGACCTAACTCTAACATCAATTTTCTTGTTTCATTCCTAAATCTTCCAAAATTTTGGGTACATAGGTTCTTTGATATCCAATAATAGTCTACTCCTTGACTAAGTGAAAACCTATTTTATGATCTCACACCACCTTTAACCCCCAAGTAATAATGGTTAGGAGTTTAGCGGGGATAAATCTCCTTTATCTTAGGGCATCCACAACTTGGATTTCTTCTGTCCTTGGATTATTTCCCAAGATGCAATTCATCTTTTAACTCAATCTAATTTTCCTGATAAGAATTGGAACTAATTTCGAGTATTAATCCTCATTCAATCATGTTGGTCCCTAGAAGATATCAAATTTAATTGTATACCTAATTACAAAGCACGAGTGTTTCTTGTTAGCTCATTGATTCACCTAATCACATAGGTGAGTCTCAACTTTGGTATATACCAGTAATACCCCTTTGTTTTACTTTCTGACTGGACAATGTGTCCTTGTTTGCTTGGATGTGCTTTTTGGTTATTGAGATACTTTATCATGTGTGAGTTATTTGATCGCTATTTATAGAGTGATAGCCTATTTGTGTGATGTGGTGTATCTTATATGATGCTTTATTGTCATGTTTTAATTGGTATAATGATGATTAGTTATTGTAACATGTTATTGCATGAGATATTTATTTATAATGGAACTGTCAGTCTATAATGAGTGTATTGGTGAAGGGGATGAGATCGCATCACTCACTTGCGAGTACCCTACGATTCCACGATTTCCTCTTCACGGTGTGTTTTATTATATCATATATATGCATGTTCGATATACTCTTTGCTCACAAGTTGACAGGTACAGGATATCGACTCCACCTGGTTTCGCAGGTTAGAGTGTGTCCATTGACCAATGGTAATCAATTGGGAGATAGTAGCTAGGTTTTATGTGCCAAGTCATCACCTTAGTCATAGTGTGTCATCGGATTTTAGTCGGGTTAAGTTGCTTATTTATTGTTCATCTCTCCTTGATTTATTTAATTTCAAGTTGAAAAAGGTAAATAAATGGCTTGTGTAGTTAAATTGATGATTAAATATATTTGGTTGTAATGTTAAAAATATTAATGAATTTATTAATTAATTTAATTTAATTAATAAAATAGTATAATCTTGGATTAGATTTATTTTATTGATTAATTAAATTAATTGTGTGGAATTGAATTAAGTTATTTATTTTAGAATTTTAAAAGTGTTAAATTCTTTGAAAAGAAAATTTTAAAAGTTTAAATGCTTTTTAAAAAGAAATTATTAAAAGCTTTAAATTCATTTTGAAATAGAAGATTTATAATAAAGTAAATGATTTAAATCTACTTAAAATATAAATTGTGCTTTAAAGTATTAAAATGCAAATATTTTGTAAATGCATGAAAATATCTATATTGTTGAAAGATATTTATAATTGGGAAAAAAGAGAAAATACCTGAGATATTTTAGAGGGCATTGACTTAATTTGGAAAAATAAAAAATGGAAGGATGGGGGATTATTCATGCTTGGGGAAGAAATTTGCTCTAAAGAGAAAAGAGGGTTTTCTTATTTTTGGAGGATGCATCTTGGGATTGGAGTGAAGATTTGAAAAGGGTTTTGAAAGAATTGGATTTACTCAACACTAGATTCTCCTTCAAGCTTCAAACAGGTTTTCTTTGTTTCTTTTATTGTTTTGAAAATCTGGTTTTTGTTTTGAAAACTTGTTGCAATCATTCTTGAAAACCCAGTTAAAATCTTGAAGAAATTTATATGTTTGTAGAAAAACAAAAATAAAAACTTACAGCTGAAACCTTCAAGTGTAACAATAGAAAATGAAAAAAATGAAAAAAATAAAATAAAAAAACCTTGTTTGAATTTAGTGTATCGAAAATTCTCTGTTTAAAATTGATTCAATTTGGTTGTATAATGGAGTTTTTGTATTTATATTTGTATATATATTCTATACACATATTTTTCTTGAATATTGAGTTTATTTTATTTGTTTTGGGGAAGCATGGTTCCTGTTAAAATTTGGCACAAAAATCATGTTCTGGAAATTACCAGAACAGAGGATTTTGTGTGCTCTGATCTTTTTATGAATGAATGAGTTTATTTTTTTAAAGGAAAAATCAAATAATATTAAATTGTTCTTGGTTTGCAGTGGGGGAGGCAGGGGAAGCTAACCCCACCGCCGCCCAGCCTCAGAGGAGGCGGATTGTGTGTGAAGCACGCAGACTGCCACCCCTAAGGGAGGCAGACTGTGTGTGAAGCACACAGACCGCCACCCCTAAGGGAGGCGGACTATGTGTGAAGCACATAGACCACTACCCCTAAAGGAGGCGGACTGTGTGTGAAGCACACAGACCGCCGCCCCTAAGGGAGGCAAACTGTGTGTGAAGCACACAGACCACCAGCCTAAGGGAGGCAGACTGTGTGCCTCACACAGGCCGCCACCCATATGGGAGGTAGGTTGTGTGTAGCACACAGGCCGCCGCCCAGTGGGGAGGGACCTGCGTGCCCTAAGGGGCGGGGTCCATGGTTTTTTTTTTATTAAGTTATTATTATTATTATTATAAAGTTTAATTAATATTTAATATATATAATTTATATATTTTATATATTATATATTATATATAATGTGTATATTATATATTTTAAATTTTATTTTATTTTATTTAGATGCTTTTTAATTTATAAATATATGTATATATATATATATGTATATAGATTTTATTTGTATTTTTTTAAGTGGAAAATATTTGAGTTATTTTAATGAGTTGGGATTTAAATCGAAAATATAAATTAATATTTAAATAATGTATACAAGTTTAAATATTTTTATATTTAAACACAATTATTTTAATTATATAAGATATATATTGATTTTATAATGAAATGTTTTCAATGGGAAATGGGATTCTTATATTTAGATTTCGTCGGGAAACTGAAGTAAATCTTTAGATTTAGATTTATTATTCTTGTCAAATGCTTAAATAGTTACTTAATAAGGTAATGATTTTAAGAGAAATGGTTTATTTGCTTTAAATCAAATGAATTTTTTAAGGAAGCAATTAATAATTATTCATAGTTCTTATTGGTTGCAACGAATGTATGATAAGATTAGTTATTTTCATGAAATGTGTAATCGAGGAATTAAAAATATTGTGTTCATAATCAAGTTATTGATTTTATTTTAAAATAATATATTTGAAAGGACAAATATTGGGATTTAAATATAAGGTGTTTAATAGCGTGATTAATTGATTTCAAAATGAGTTATTTTGCAAAGGAGAAAAAGTTATTTTAAAATGATATGTTTTAAATCGAAGAAGTAAATGTTTATTTTATTATTATAAAAAAAAAAATTAGAGAATTAAATATTTGGTTTAAATTTCATCTTTTGTCTAAAAGAGACGTTATTAAATCAGTTTTATTAAGGCAATAAATTATTGGATGTTAGTGAAGGAAGTGGATTTAGGAAATCCAAATATAGATTTAGTTCATGTTTGATCGCCTTCTTGAATGCACACTTCTTTTGTTTTCACTTTGGGGAAGTTGATTAGAAGGGTTGTTAAGTCTTCCAGAAGGGGTTTAACTTTTGGGGTTGTATTTTGTTAGTCAACCGTTGTATTGCCTTGAGTAGGGTGTATAGTTGCATCCTGTTGTTTTACCCAGTTTTCACGAACGGGGATGGTTTGTGCCTCCTTGTATTAGAAGTGGGTTATGTGGTTTGTGCCTCCTTTGGAAGGAATGGATTTTGACTTTTGTTGCCTCCAGTGTTTGGAAAGGGTTTTGACTTTTTTTGCCTCTAGTGTTTGGAGTGGGTTTTCATTATATGTTCCTCCTAGAGTTGGAGTGGTTTTATCTTGTTGGTATGCACTTGGGATTCCCTTGGTGTTTGGTTTTTTTTGGTATGTTGTCAAGTAGAAGAGTGGCTTTTGTTAGGGGCTAGAGCCCAAAGAGGTAAACTGGATAACCTTCGAAGGTGGTTTAATCAAGTGATAACTAAATCAATGTACTTAGAAGTTAGGTCATATTTCACACTAATTAAGATAATTGAGCCTCACTCATGGACGCAAGTGCTCGTATAGGCTTGGAATGAGTGGGAAGGCCTAGAATGGCAAGGTCATCTATCTTGTCTTTACAAGAGGTATTTGATTCCACATGAGTGAGTATGGGTGTCAGGATTTGGTAGAGGCCACCAGGACAACTCATAGTGGGGGTCGGAGCCTATGAAGATTCCTAGAGGATATCCCATGATGAGCTGTGTGATGACACTCTTTCTACAACAAAATTTGGTAATTGGTTTTATGTGTATGGTCTTCTTATCATACTCGATCTGTTTTATTTCTGGAAGCAATGTGACTTATGTAAGTGATGTTAGAGTTGTACTGGTGTTATCCTTATGGTTGTATGGTTCATGTGATTGGTTGTGTCAATGTGAGTTAGCCTATGTCTAGGGGTTGATGGTCTTGTATAGGATTCCTTGTTACTATCTCCTAGCACGAGGGGTGAGCCTTCATATATCACATGGTTGAGTGGAACGTGTACCTTAATCCGTTGGGTCGTCTTCTTGTTCATGTGGATGAGATTTCTAGGTGGAGAGCTCGTGGAATCCAATTCCTTTTCATGCTTTATTCATTTCAGTTGTTATTGTAATTTTATTACCCCTCATTTGTATCAAGGTGGAAGATGTAATTTGTAATCTTGCTTATTGGATTTACCTCATTCAAGGAATGAGAGTTGTAATCGTATTGTAAATTATTGTTATTGGAAATCATGTGGTATCTCTTATTCTTTTATGTAATTTATCATGTATGGAATGTATGTGTATTTAATTTATTAAGTAATTAAATGTGATGTTTTCAATTCATGTTTCTTGTTTGGGTTTTAAGTAAACTCAGTCTGGTAACCTTGGGGGTTGTTGGCAATGGGTAGTGAACTTGCATGTTAATTGTACTTTAACAACAAAAAAAATTAGTTTGTTTGAGTAGTTAATTGCTACTTCCCCTAGGGTTGCGTGGCGGGGGCATTACACATGGTATCAGAGTCTAAGTTTAAACACTAGGTACTTTGGCATAATGTGGAACCCATTAAGTTGTTAGTTGCATAGGTTTATGCTCTGGGTACTATGAGCCATGGCGTTAACCTAGATGTTTTATTCGTTAGTTATGTTTTCCTTTTGGGTTGATCTCACTTGTCTACCTAGAAGTTGTTGTTACATGGTGTAGGTCCAATGGTGCAAGAAACTAGTGGAAAGAATAGGATCCTCGATGTAGTGTACAATGTACCGATATCCTTCTTACCAGGTGAATGCACTATGGACATTTGTGTAGCATGTGAATTTTTGGGTGTGTGTGTGTTACCTATTTGTGCTTGCAAGCTTCCAGGAGTAAGCCTGACCCTAGGGGGGAGGATGTAATACCCCTCTATTTTGCTTTCTGGCTAGACAGTGTGTCCTTGTTTGCTTGGATGTGCTTTTTGGTTATTGAGATACTTTATCATGTGTGAGTTATTTGATCGCTATTTATAGAGCGATAGCCTATTTGTGCGATGTGATGTATCTTATCTTATGCTTTATTGTCATGTTTTAATTGGTGTAATGATGATTAGTTATTGTAACATGTTATTGCATGAGATATTTGTTTATGATGGAAATATCAGTCTATGATGAGTATATTGGTGAAGGGGAAGAGATCGCATCACTTGCTTGCGAGTGCCCTACGATTATGTGATTTCCTCTTCACGGTGTGTTTTATTATATCATATATATGCATGTTCGATATACTCTTTGCTCACAGATTGACAGGTATAGTATTTTGACTCCATCTGGTTTCACAAGTTAGAGCGTGTCCATTGACCAATGGTAATCAATTGGGAGATAGTAGTTAGGTTTTTTGTGCCAAGTCATCACCCTAGTCATAGTGTGTCATCGAGTTTTATTCGGGTTAAGTTGCTTATTTATTGTTCATCTCTCCTTGATTTATTTAATTTCAAGTTGAAAAAGGTAAATAAATGGCTTGTGTAGTTAAATTGATGATTAAATATATCTGGTTGTAATGTTAGAAATATTATTGAATTTATTAATTAATTTAATTTAATTAATAAAATAATCTAATCTTGATTAGATTTATTTTATTGATTAATTAAATTAATTGTGTGGAATTGAATTAAGTTATTCATTTTGGAATTTTAAAAGTGTTAAATTCTTTAAAAAGAAAATTTTAAAAGTTTAAATGCTTTTTGAAAAGAAATTATTAAAAGCTTTAAATTCATTTTGAAATAGAAGATTTATAATAAAGTAAATGATTTAAATCTACTTAAAATATAAATTGTGCTTTAAAGTATTAAAATACAAATATTTTGTAAATGCATGAAAATATCTATATTGTTGAAAGATATTTATAATTGGGAAAAAAGAGAAAATACCTGGGATATTTTAGAGGGCATTGACTTAATTTGGAAAAAAAATAAAAAATGGAAGGATGGGGGATTATTCATGCTTGGGGAAAGAAATTTGTTGTGAAGAGAAAAGAGGGTTTTCTTATTTTTGGAGAATGCATCTTGGGATTGGAGTGAAGATTTGAAAAGGGTTTTGAAAGAATTGGATTTACTCAACACCGGATTCTCCTTCAAGCTTCAAACAGGTTTTCTTTGTTTCTTTTATTGTTTTGAAAATCCAGTTTTTGTTTTGAAAACTTGTTGCAATCATTCTTGAAAACCCAGTTGAAATCTTGAAGAAATTTAGATGTTTGCAGAAAAACCAAAACAAAAACTTACAGCTGAAACCTTCAAGTGTAACAATAGAAAATTTGAAAATGAAACAAATAAAATCAGAAAACCTTGTTTGAATTTAGTGTATTGAAAATTCTCTGTTTAAAATTGGTTCAATTTGGCTGTATAATGAAGTTTTTGTGTTTATACTTGTATATATATTTTATACACATATTTTTTTTGAATATTGAGTTTATTTTATTTGTTTTGGGAAGCATGGTTCCTGTTAAAATTTGGCACAAAAATCATGTTCTGGAAATTACCAGAATAGAGAATTTTGTGTGCTTTGGTCTTTTTATGAATGAATGAGTTTATTTTTTAAACAAAAAATAAAGTAATATAAAATTGTTCTTGGTTTGCAATGTGGGAGGCAGGGGAAGCTAACCCCACCACCACCCAGCCTCAAAGGAGGCAGACTGTGTGTGCCTCACACAGGCCGCTGCCCTAAAGGAGACGGGTTGTGTGCCTCACACAGGCCGCCGCCCTAAGGGAGGCGGACTATGTGCCTCACACAGGTCGCTGCCCAGTGGGGAGGGACCTGCATGCCCTAAGGGGTGGGGTCCGTGGTTTTTTTTTATTATTAAGTTTTTATTATTATTATTATAAAGTTTAATTAATATTTAATATATATAATTTATATATAATATATTTTATATATTATATATAATGTGTATATTATATATTTTAAATTTTATTTTATTTAGATGCTTTTTAATTTATAAATATATGTATATATATTTATATATAAATTTTATTTGTATTTTTTTTTAAGTGGAAAATATTTGAGTTATTTTAATGAGTTGGGATTTCAATCAAAAATATAAATTAATATTTAACTAATGTTTACAAGTTTAAATATTTTTATTTTTAAACACAATTATTTTAATTATATAAGATATATATTGATTTTATAATGAAATGTTTTCAATGGGAAATGGGATTCTTATATTTAGATGTCGTCGGGAAACTGAAGTAAATCTTTAGATTTAGATTTATTATTGCTTGTCAAATGCTTAAATGGTTACTTAATAAGGTAATGATTTTAAGAGAAATGGTTATTTGCTTTAAATCAAATAAAATTTTTAAGGAAGCGATTAATAATTATTCATTGTTCTTATTGGTTGCAACGAATGTATGATAAGATTAGTTATTTTTATGAAATGTGTAATCGAGGAATTAAAAATATTGTGTTCATAATCAAGTTATTGATTTTATTTTAAAATAATATATTTGAAAGGACAAATATTGGATTTAAATATAAGGTGTTTAATAACATGATTAATTGATTTCAAAATGAGTTATTTTGCAAAGGAGAAAAAGTTATTTTAAAATGATATGTTTTAAATCGAAGAAGTAAATGTTTATTTTATTATTCTAAAAAAAAAACAATTAGGGAATTAAATATTTGGTTTAAATTTCATCTTTTGTTTGAAAGAGACATTATTAAATCAGTTTTATTAAGGCAATAAATTACTGAATGTTAATGAAGGAAGTGGATTTAGGAAATCCAAATATAGATTTAATTCATGTTTGATCGCCTTCTTGAATGTACACTTCTTATGTTTTCACTTTGGGGAAGTTTATTAGAAGGGTTGTTAAGTCTTCCAGAAGGGGTTTAACTTTTGGAGTTGTATTTTGTTATTCAACTATTGTATTGCCTTGGGTAGGGCGTATAGTTGTATCCTGTTATTTTACCCAGTTTTCACGAACGGGGATGGTTTGTGCCTCCTTGTATTAGGAGTGGGTTATGTGGTTTGTTCCTCCTTTGGAAGGAATGGATTTTGACTTTTGTTGCCTCTAGTGTTTGGAGAGGGTTTTGACTTTTATTGCCTCTAGTGTTTGGAGTGGGTTTTCATTATATGTTCCTCCTAGAGTTGGAGTGGTTTTATCTTGTTGGTATGCACTTGGGATTCCTTTGGTGTTTGGTTTTGTTTGGTATGTTGTCAAGTAGAAGAGTGGCTTTTGTTAGGGGCCAAAGCCCAAAGAGGTAAACTGGATAACCTTCGGAGGTGGTTTAATCAAGTGATAACTAAATCAATGTACTTAGAAGTTAGGTCATATTTCACACTAATTAAGATAATCGAGCCTCACTCATGGACGCAAGTGCTTGTATAGGCTTGGGATGAGTGGGAAGGCCTGGAATGGCAAGGTCATCTATCTTGTCTTTACGAGAGGTATTTGATTATGTATGAGTGAGTATGGGTGTCGGGATTTGGTAGAGGCCACCAAGACAACTCATAGTGGGGGTCAGAGCCTATGAATATTCCCAGATGATATCCCATGACGAGCTGTGTGATGACACTCTTTCTATGACAATAGTTGGTAATTGGTTTTATGTGTATGGTCTTCTTATCATACTCAATCTGTTTTATTTCTGGAAGCAATGTGACTTATGTCAATGATGTTAGAGTTTTACTAGTGTTATCCTTATGGTTGTATGGTTCATGTGATTGGTTGTGTCAGTGTGAGTTAGCCTATATCTAGGGGTTGATGGTCTTGTATAGGATTCCTTGTTACTATCTCCTAGCACGGGGGGTGAGCCTTCGAGTATCACATGGTTGGGTGGAACGTACTCCTTAATCCGTTGAGCTGTCCTCTTGTTCATGTGGACAAGATTTCCAATTGGAGAGCTCGTGGGATCCAATTCCTTTTCATGCTTTATTCATTTCAGTTGTTATTGTAATTTTATTACCCCTCATTTGTATCAAGGTGGAAGATGTAATTTGTAATCTTGCTTATTGGATTTACCTCATTCAAGGAATGAGAGTTGTAATCGTATTGTAAATTATTGTTATTGGAAATCATGTGGTATCTCTTATTCTTTTATGTAATTTATCATGTATGGAATGTATGTGTATTTAATTTATTAAGTAATTAAATGTGATGTTTTCAATTCATGTTTCTTGTTTGGGTTTTAAGTAAACTCAGTCTCATAACCTTAGTGGTTGTTGGAAATGGGTAGTGAACTTGAATGTTAATTGTACTTTAACAAAAAAAAAATTAGTTCATTTGATTAGTTAATTGCAACTTCCCCTAGGGTTGCATGGTGGGGGTGTTACAATACCCTAATTCTAGGATAAATTCATCAATCAATGACTAGTCTAATGTTATAGGTTACTCCTAACCATGTATGTTCTAATCAAGTCCCAATGTACAACCCAACCAAGTAAGTTATTTCCAATCTATAGGTGTCAATGAGTAGTCCATTACATATTCCAACCCAATAGGTAAAACTTAACCTAAGGTTCCTCTCTTAAATCAAATGAATTTCTCATCCCAAATAGGTTATTCTAAACCTACAGTTTCATTTGAGTATAAAGTATGATCAATTGATCAATCAAGTAAATATAATTGATGTGGTTGCATAGCGTCACATCCCACCTTATCTTTGAGACCATCTCTATGGCTTAATAGCTAAACCTTATCATCCCCCATTCTCTTAGCATGGTAAGCTTACAATGTCAAGTTACTTCACGACATGGATATATTTCATAATATGTAGTGTTACTACTTATGTATAGAAATAAGATTGTTATCTAAATCCCCCATATTAGGTATATAGGAGTTTTGGAGACACTTTCATTTAGTTCATGAGTAATCTAGAATCTTCCCTTGTCTATCCCATAGACAATGATCTTCCCATTCATGATCAAATTATCTGCATATCCTTTCCTTAATGCATCAATGATAATATCATTTGATCTTACCAATCAAATATCTATAAGGTATGGTGTAATTATAGATCACAATCCTTGACCTTTCACTATTTTTCTCCAAAAATTCCAATACCTTTTTCCTTGTGGTCATAAAATGTATGACTTAGTTGACATCATGACTTGCAAAGAATTCATTAGTTCTTCCAAATTGAAAATATATTCACAATTTTCATTGGGTGGGGTACTTAATCAAAGTCAATCCACTCTCTTCCTCCCCCCCTAGTGTTTCCACAACATTCGATCTACTCAAAGTTGTACTCTAGCAAACACTTGCTTCTTTGAAATTATTTTTCATTCCTTCTTGTTGAATTTACATTGCCTTTTTCTTGCCTCAATGGCATACTTTGAACATAATTCTCACAAAGTTAGATTCATCATTGATTTCTATTCCTATAGAATCAACATTTTGGATCGTCAAATAGGAGCTCTAATGAATAATCAACAACTTACAAGTTAAGAGTCTCACTAATATTCCCATTCTCTTTTTCAATAACCTTTTTGTGGAGGAATATCCATACCACATAGCCTCTTTAGTTGATGTACCTTTCAACTTAAAGCGTTGTTTTCCTTACAACTTCTACTGATTTGACACTTAGTATCATATTGTACTCCATTTCCTTTTGGAACTTCTAAACATATGTTGGTTTTTGCAGACATGTTGGCGATTTCATCTTATACTCCACCCAATCTATGTACTATCCAAACCTTTGATCAGGTCAACCTAATTTATCTTTTCAAGTTTCTTTCCTACAATCAATTTTTCAAGTGGCTTTATCACAATGCTTGGAATCTTATTCTCTCATAACCTTTAGAGATGCCAAAGTTGTATGGTCTCTTTTTTTCCATTTTAATAAAAAATCCAAATTGATCTCATTGATTTTGGTTGGTGGAACCATATCCATATCATTGATTACTTTATTCTAACCATTCTAGTCTTTTCCCTTTTTCATAGGTACTAACTCTTTTCTTGCAAGACCCTATCCTTATAAAAGAATTAGATTGATGTCAAGAGTTCTCCAACCTTGTGGATACCTCCATTGAATCTCTACTTCAAATCTAATTTATGTCATAAATTCATACACATAGGTTCGTAGTGTTCTCACTAAATCCAAGAATTCTTGACTCTTTACAATTATAGATTGCTAAAAGGGGTTATCTCATTTCTTCCCATCCCCTTAGAGTCATATAACTATTTTGTAGGATAAATGTATATATTGGTTATTCTTCCTAACCTTCCTACATAACCTGTTTGCATAATATTATGTAATCCAAGGGAAATTAAATAATAAGTTGTTGGTTTTGGAGTTCCTAACTCCAGGGACGAATCTTAACTAGTCCCAAATTTACACAAATTCCCATAAATTCTCATCTTCCTTTTCACTTCCCTATGTTCTTTTCTCTTGATGTTATGGCATAAGAAATTTTCAACCATTATCTTTTGATAAGGTTTACGCATTGTTTTCATAATGAGCTCATAGGTTTTAGTGCTAAAAATCAAAAAAGACCAAGTAGAGCATGTTACTCTCCTAGGGTATTATGAAACTCATATCTTGGAATGTCAAAGGCATTAATTCCTCTGACAAGAGGGACCAAATTAAGCAGCAGTTGGATATATGTGGGGAAGATAGATTCTAAACTATCGGAGAGTGTAAAGGTAAAAGTGCAAGCAATCATGACACTACTTACTCATGTGCACAATCCTCCTAGACCTTTGCCATGGCCTTAGGAGATTGCAAACGAGAATAGTGGTTTGCATCAGCTAGTTGAAGCACGAGTTGACTTGGGGATTAACCTTAATGCCATGCCTTCTATTTAGCCTGGTGCAACCATAGTAGCATAACAACAAGATGAAAATGAGGTTCAACCAAATCAGATGGAGGCATAGCTTGTCCAAGGGTGGTGAATTTTGTTGGTAAATTTTTTTTTTTAATTTAAAGGGTTGACAATAGCCTTCATTTTATGCTTGTATAAGTCATGTAACTTTTGTATAAGGGGTTGAATGAAGTGAATACATACAGTAAGCTCTATTGTAACTAGTTGTTTTACAATAGGTAGCTAGTATATGGGATTTCTTTGTTCTGGGGATGTTAATCATTTATGGGAAGAAAAGGCCAAGAAACAGTCAATTTGTAAAGGGTTAAGGTATTTTTTTTGTCAAAAGAAGTGATCAAGTTGTTAATTATGGCTGAAAAGAGCCAACAAATAGTCAGATATTGTAATTACAATATTAATATTAATATAAATATATAGGTATAATGCATTTTGCAAAAAAAAATAAAAATATTTTTTTCTTTCTTTATTGAGAATATACGAACAAGATGCCATATCAAATTACAATAAAGATTATATTTCATTACAATAACTTCACAAGTTACAAGAATAAAATATTGCTTACATTTACATACATAGCTCCAATGAGCTTTAGAAAAAATAATTGTAAGATGGTCCAAGATCCTTCCTTTCAAATCTTGGTTCTTATGTCACCTTTTGTGGAGGAGAAGCATCACTCAAGCACTTTTCTTCCTACCACAAACTCATAATGCAGTCCCCTTCACATCTATCATTCTATAGATGGCCCTTCCCTTCGATGAAGAGATTGGTAGAATAACCGAATAACGACAACCAACTGAGCATAGTGTTGTTTCCTACATAACAAGAACTTGTAATCCCATAATCTCAAACTAGCATGTAATACTAGATCATGGTGAACTGATAATGGAGCCAAAGGTCGTCACACTACTATGGCCAAAGTATTTCATTCAGTATTTCTACTGAGGGTCATCTATCACATACACTACTCATGGCCGATTTGACTTAAGGCCATCTTAAACTACACATAAGTATTTCCTTCAATGGATAATCTATCATCCCAAAGATAACCTATCACCATTTTAATTTACTTGGAATAAACCTACTTAACAAGTAAGTACACAAGCTAGGTATTTCCTTCAATGGATAATCTATCATCCCAGAGATAACCTATCACCAGTTTAGATACTTGGAATAAATCTACTTAATCAAAATGAATACACAAGTTCCCTCCCATATTGCATGAACAATCCTAGGAGTATTCACAAGCCATTCTATTTAAATCAATAACCTAGCTAAGACTAACTCATATGTCACTCATATTTAAATCATATCTAGTATGTAATACCTATGATAAAAACCAACCTCCTATTATGGAGTACTTATAAGCACATCATAAAAACAACATAAAAGCTTCTATTCCCTCTCAATGACATTCTAAATTCTCTAAATGCAAGATTTCATAACAGACAATTCAAACACTCATAGAGAACAATCTAATAACAAAAGAGAATATCCCACGGCCTGTTATCACTAATCCAATCACTTGATAGCAATGCAACTTCTCCAAACAGCAATAAGCTTGATAAAATCTCTTCAAGAAACATCACTAAGAACTTATAATTCTCAAGTTAATAGATCACTTCACTCAAACAACAACTCCCTCTCTCAATATGATGGAAATCTCTCTCTCACACACACATGAATAAAATTGGAAATAAGTTGGTAATAAGGCAACATAGAGACTTGCAAGAAGAATAAGGAATGCAAAAGATGTTTCCTCTCAAATAAAAAAACACCTCTATTTATAAAGCAACTTGGAAAATTCACAACCTATAGTTTAGGCATGATGATGGACAACAAACAACATGCAAGGAAACACATGAAGCACAACAAAAAGGTGGCGATGAAACAAGCTCATAGCAAAAAATTCAACACATCGACTTGCAATATTGATAGCAATCAAAGACTTATTCAAATATGCATATGCTCAATTTGAATTATCTCATGCAATAGACATCTACAGTAATTGGGTTTCTAGAGGTGGCACCAAATCCATCCACACTCCTCACTGTTGGTGTGGTTTCCTTGCCATCAAAAATAGTCAACTACCAATTTGTAACACCAAGCTTCCATTGACTCAATTTGGAGATGAGTTGGCCAATATATTATATACGTTTGACAAAGTCATCGACAGATGTATAAAACATGGAAGATATGCTTACCAAGGAAAAGTTAATCTTTGGCATAGGCGTCGACTAAGTCCATGCTTTGCATTAACATATGACAACAACTCTAAATGCAATACAAATTTTTCATATCTTGAAATAGTATGAGTGAGACTCGGCTTCAATGAACACAATTATAAGCAGCTTCTATCAACCTATAAGTCATTCATGATAATCGACTTCAAAAACCATTTATATAGCCTTATAATTAGCTGCTATTCGTTGCCTAAGATAGTCGATCTCCAAACATATAAGATGTCCTCCCTATGTAAGGTTTGCACGTAGCATATATTTCCAACTTTTAAATAAGAAACTTCACATGTATTTCTAAATTCCCCGACTATGGTTTAAAGGCAGCACTATTACTTCAAGTGCTTTATGCATATACATACTCATATATATATATATATATATATATATATATATATATATATATATATATATATTTATAAGATAAATATATATCTAAGCCATTGAATTTTATATGTTGGTAACTATATATATGTTGATCTAAATAGGTATAAAGTATATATGAATTTGATATACAAATGAATATAAATAAAATAGCAATTATATTGTAATAATATATATATGCATACACACTCATCTATTACGCATTACTACTTATGTGTATTTGTTTATATATACAAACATATATATATATATATATATATATCAGCATAAGTGATCCATTCAATATCTCAAATGAATACATCCTTGTTTATCATTACCCATCAAACAATGCGCATGTACTCATACGTACACATATACATTTATGCCTACACATTCATATTTAATATGTTACACACACACACACATATATTTCAGGTTACCCCTTCTTATCCTATTCTCGTCGATACACACATTCGTTAAGTATATATATATATATATATATATTCGCATATATATAATTGATCCCTCATGTGAGTATGTTTATAAGTATTTCTACTTACACATACATGCATATGATTATGCTCTCACACACGAATCAATGTATGTATATATTCATAAACATGCATACTTTTGACGTATATATGCATCGACAGAGACATCAAAGACACATAACATCATAGTAACATTTATATTCATATATGCATGCCTATACATATGTCGTCACACTCATATGGACATCCCATTATATCCATCGTATGAGTAAGATGACGTATACATATATATACATGTATGCATATATCCCAACACTCAAACAACCACACAAACAAACATAGTAGAATAAGGAAAGATTCACAAAAGTTCAAATAGATAAACATCACCCAATAATGCACTCAGTAGTAAACAAGACCTTTACTAATGCAAACACATCAAACTAGGGATGACTTACCAACTTCCCACTTCTATGTCTAGACTCAACCATTCTACTATGAGTGTGTACACTTAGATAGTTTATGTTACCGGTTACCCAACCAAGATCTTCTCCTAAGTGATACTTTCCCTCCGCCTTGAGGAATGGAACATATACCTACATCCACTAACACTTGCACATGATAGTCAATTGTTCACAACATATGTAGTATACGTTAAAAATCTCCAAAGTTAGAATAATAATTCAATAACCATCCATTCACATATATGTAGTAATTTTCCATGAGATAACATTCATATTGATAATAGTGTTCAAGAACAATATATTCATCCACAGAATTCACATTACATTCACATTTTCCCCTACATAGTAATAGTAAATAGTGATTACACAATTGGGGTGTAACAATTGTAGTATTTCAGTGATATGGATTCTTGATCTTGACTAATTTCTAAGTTATCTTCGGTATGATTTGGATTAAGTTCTTGACATGGATCAATTTCAAAGAAAATATTGTTTTCAAAAGACTCTTGGATGTCTTCAAACATGTGAACACGTGGGTGATAGCTCTTGGCTTACATGTTATATTAAGAATATATTCTATATTTGCAACCATGAGGTCAAATGGTGTTAATATATCTTGGAATGGACCATTGCTAGACATTGGTGGAAGATTTTTTATCATGTTTTGGAAAAGACTATTGATGTATGTCAACATTCTCACTAGGTGAAGTAGAGACATTATCAATGTGATCATTTCAATCAATACATGCCACCATGAGGTCAAATGATGTTAAAATTCCTTGAAATGGATCATTACTAGACATTGGTGAATTATCTTGATCATGATTTGAAGAAGATTCTTGATGTATGTCAACATTATGTGTGGTAGAGGCATCATCAATGTGATTTTTTGTGGATAAATCTTGAGTGTTATTCTCAACAATTATTGCTCCTTGATCAATGAGGTTTTATATAAGGTTCTTATGTTTTATGAAATTTGACATGTCGTGACCTTTTGTTCTATGGTACTCACAATAAACCTTGTCATCATACCATGAGAATTTGATTTGAGGTTCATAATCACCTAATGTCTTTGGAAGAGTGATAAGCTTAGCATGAACTTGTTTAACACCAACTCAATTGGCTCCCCTAAAGGAGTGTATTTACATTTGGTAATGGTGTTGGCTTGTAAAGCTTGTGGTGATTGTTGATGTTGATGTTGTTGTTGATGTGAGGAAATGTATTGAGGATTTTGAAGGTGTTGTGGATGTGGATATTGAGATGTTTGTTGAACGATGTTTTGAGGTGTGAATGGATCCATCCCATAGTTCACCATATTGTGTGAATTTGACATGTTCACATTTGATATGTTTATGTTTGGTATGTTCATGTTTGACATGTATTGACTTAGTGCAATAATGTTGTGTGGATGAAGACTAATGCTTTGATTATTTGGTTGATAAATTGGTAAGTTTTGACAGTGATTGACACCTATCATGTGACAAGGTGTTCCAAAGTTTTGATTAGGGATACCCATTGTTGTTGTGTCATTGAAGCTAGTATGATAGGATGAGCCTATGTATGAATTATATGAAAATGAGTTTGGATAATTGATTTTTTCAAGACCTCTAAATGACCTAGGATCAATGTTCAAATGATGAGTGAATGTGTCAATCCTAGGAGATGTTTGATGCAAATGACCTTGTTGAAATGTATTGGTTGTTTCAATTTTTTCTAATAACAACACTTTGATAGGTTTTAGGATCAATGTTGAATGATTTTGTGGATGGGTGGAGGATATGAAACTTTCAATTTTGAAAAGATTTAGACTAGATCTTTGTGTTTAGATATGTTTAAGGATGATGATGAACTCAAAATCCTTGGGAGTAGACTTATGACTCCAAAGTATTTTTTTCCAAAATGATGTTGCTAACTTAACTAAATACTTGAAAAGAGATTGTTTCCAAGCATAAATCCAAAATAGGTGATAGGATGAAGATTTAAAGTCTAAATGATTTGTGTCAAATAACAAGTTGATGTTTGAAATGAAATGTTTTAATGGTTTGATGTTTTTTTTGTTTGATCCAAATGACAACCTAGAAATTTTTTTGATGAGCCCAGAGTTATAGTGAACCAAGGTTTATTTGTTGTTGTTTTGAATGATCCAAATAGTTACAAGCCCAAAATGATAGTAAACAAGGATTTTGTTTGTTTTGTTTGAAAAGGGTCATTTGATTGCTTACTATAAATTTTTTGTAGTATTTGCAAAGGCACAAATGTTCAATAAAAGCTTTAGACTATTTGAATAACAATGTTTCTCTATAGATGTTTCTTTTCTCTAACAAAGTGTTGAGATGTGTAAAGGAATCGATATACAAATAAAAGCATATTTTTAATAAAAATATAAATGTTTGGTTTGTACATATGCATCACATTGTTTGGAAAAAGGTCCACGTCTATTAGAGGATCTTTAAAATGTGAATTGAACTAGTTGTTTGATGTTTTGATTTTGAAAAAACATGGTATACAACATGTAGAGTGACTCAATTAGGTGATTAGATGAGTATCACAAGGTCATCACATGAAAACATGCCATGAATTACAACCTATTTAGTGGTAGAGTGGGTATGTAATCTTTAAGTAGGCCTACCTCCCATTTAAGGGGTAAATTTTCAAAACGATTGGGTAGTGAAACAATTGTTTCAAAAAAAAACTTCTATACAAAGGGATAGTAGATGTCTAGTGACACAGGGTCATCAATAGATTCCACGAGCACACCTTCTTTCTCTTCCTGAGAGGCTATTGCGAGCAACCCAAAAAGACTCTATCTCAACTTAAGAGAGTACATGGTGAGTAGCTTCAAGGTATGACATACATCCCTTGTACCACTTTATAATATTGCATGTGAATGGACTTTAAAGCCTCTATAACAAGGGTTCTTAGTGGGTGGAACATCCGTGAACACATCGGCTACATAGACATCTCCTTAGGGTCCGAAAAGTTGTAGTCCCCTAGTGAAATTCTAGTATGCTACATGCACAGATTGAACTACAATTTTTTCTCTCATCCAATTTGTATAGAGTGCCAAAAAAATTTCACTTGAGTTTGATCCCTTTAGGTTCTCTATAAATATGTGTCCCAAGGCAAGCCTCCTACCAACACAATGAAGGATTTGTGTTGCTATGTTCTTGCCACCCAAGATCATAGAAGCACAAGGGGAGAGGATAGATAGACAACTCCTTTAACTAAAATGAAAATAAAAGTACAAGTTAAAGATGTTTCTCTCCACCCAAGTTCACACAAGGCATGGGGGGAGATGATACACATCTAAAACCTACCAAACACTAAATACAAAGCAAACACTTGTTTGTTTTAGGTGCACCAAAATGTAAGTGTTTGGTTCATTTTAAACCCAAAGTAAAGGTGAAGATTGTCTTATTCATTTTAAGCCCAAAATAAAGATACATATTGTGTTGTTCATTTTAAGCCCAAAATAAAGATGTAGTTTGTGTTGTTTTTTTTAAGCCCAAAATAAAGATGTAGATTGATTGTCCAATTTTAGAGCACCAAAGATAAATGTTTGATTTGTAAGGCTTATTTTAGTGCACCGAAATAAAGATGTAAGTTGTAGGGTTTATTTTAATGAACCAAAGAACATGAGTCTATCTAATGCATAAAATTAAAATGGCCCTAAGATTATTACTTAAAATATGTGTTAATAAACACCTTTCAAATTGATCCATGCTTCATGATTTTCCAAGTTCACTACAAATGTTAACCTCACAAAATAGAAAAATAGTAGAAAATAGATAGTTAGGGTTAGCCAAAGATCAAAAACCAAATCAAATTGATCCCTAGGCAGTTAAGTCTCCATTTTACCTTGAAAAAGTGTTGTATTGTTGTGTAAAGGCGTCAGATTGTCAAGCACAAGTGTCGCACTGCAAATTTGTAAAAGCAGGGTAATTTCTTGCAAAAGTAGGGCTATATTGCAAAGGGATCGCTATTTGTAAAAGCATCTATATGTGCAAAAGAATTGCTTTACAAAGGCTTCACTATTTGTGAAAGTGTCAATATGTGCAAAAGTGTTTCTTTGCAAAGGTGTCGCTATTTGCAAAAGCGCCACTTTGCTTCTAGAACCTACAATGGCCAATAAACTCAAACCAAATTGATTAGCTTAGGGACGTGGGTTCCACCAGGCATGCCAAAATTTGTACATGATTATTCTAATTGATCAAATACTAAATAATTAAAACAATAACAAGATGAAATGATTAATTAAAAGCCATATTCAATTAGATTTAATCTACAACATAAGAAAGATTCATTCTAAAATAATTAAACATGAATTGAAGCTAAATGAAACTATCTAAGATGAAAACCAATGTAATCCCATATTGGATTGCGTGAAATTTAGTGAAGATATGGTGTGGATTGCTCAAATTGCCTTATCCATAGTTGATTTGATGCAAAGCTTGATGAATTGGTAATAGTGGATTTTGATTCACAAATGCTCAATAGCTCAAATATCAAATTGGGTAGAGTAAGGTTACTCAAATGCTTGTGAATCGAGTTATCATGTAAAATGAGGATGATTTATATATTTTTGGAATGAATTAATGGTTGAGATTGAATTAGCTAATAAATGGAGGAAATTGATGAGAGATGAGGACATGGATCAAATATCAAATCAAGGGTTGATAATGCATAATGACATGGATCAAGGATTTTAATCAAAGGTCCAAATTGCTTGAGACAATAACAAATCCCTTGATTTTAAGAAGCACGTGGGATATATTTCAATGTGGAGGGAGAAATTTGAATTTGAAAAGGGAATATTCCATGAAAATATTATTTGAATTATTAGAGGAAATCAACAAGATCAAATGCAATTGAATTAATCAAGAAAACAAAAAAATGATCACATTAAACCATATTCCAATGAGATTCTTTACAATTACTAAATAAAGATCATTAAAAGCATGAAATATCAATGTAATTCAAATCAAAGACCTAATTAGTATTACAAACCTTAATCCTATTGGGGAATTAGTGTTGAATTTGATGTGGAGTGCTTAGCTTCTAGCCTAATCCATGGTGAATTGTACAAAAGCTTTGATAAAGGTTGAGGTTGATTCACAAATTGATCTCAAAGGTGAATGCAAATTTTGGTTTAGCTTGGTTACTTGAATGCTTGTGAATTGAATTCTCATGTAAAATGAGGAGTATTTATATATTTTTGCAATGAATCAATGGTTGAAAATGAATTTTCTAATCAATGGATGAAAATGGATGAGAGATGAGGAAACTGTTCAAAGATCAAATCAAGGGTTGATAATACATAATGACATAGATCAAGGATTTTAATCAAAGGTCCAAATTTCTTGAGACAATAACAAATCACCTGATTTTAGGAAGCATGTGGGAGATATTTCCATATGGAGGGAGAAATTTGAATTTGAAAAGGGAATATTCCATGAGAATATTATTTGAATGATTGGAGGAAATTAACCAATTAAACAATTTAGAAATTATTTAATTGTGCAAGTGGAGGAAATTTGAGACTTTAATTAAACAATTAGGATTTTTTAATAGATAACAATTAGGAATTATTTAATCAACGAGGATTTATGACATTTAATTAAATAATTTACATTATTTAATCAAAAGAGAATAAAATTGGTGTGAAGGTGGTAAATTAATCAAATAAAATTAATTATTTGATTACTAGGAGAAAATGGTGAATTTAATTAAACAATTGACATTATTTAATTAAATAGATGAAATAGGTGAGTTAGGAGAGAAATGGTGCTAATGTGTGAAATCTCAGTGTGTTATATGCTTAGGACATTTTTAGGTGTCTATAATTCCATAACCAGATCTAGAATCAATGAATCTTGAAGG
This sequence comes from Sequoia sempervirens, assembly GCA_007258455.2. Classification (NCBI taxonomy): domain Eukaryota; kingdom Viridiplantae; phylum Streptophyta; class Pinopsida; order Cupressales; family Cupressaceae; genus Sequoia; species Sequoia sempervirens. The sequence goes on from VDFB02256132.1 coordinate 194,848,387, forward strand.
TTACAAAATCAATCCAAAAGATTGTGAAGTAGATTTTGAAGGAGAACTCTGGTATACTCTTGAAGATCTGGATGAAGCAAGGTTGAAAAATTTTAAACATGAGTGCATGTATAAAAATCAAAAGAGATAATAGATAAGTTGAAGGAAAAATTTAAAGTATCAAAAGAAGAAATTAGCAAATTGAAAGCTCAAATAGAAGGAGGCAATGGATGTGAAATGAAAGCCAAAGAAGTTGAAGATATGATCTCAAATTTAAAAATTCAAAGTTGAAGAAGGCAGAAGGATTGAGGATTACCTAAATATCAAGCTCAATGACAAAAGTGCTGAATGCTTAAAGCTTGTGGAAGAGATTGTATTCTTGAGAAAAGAACTTGAAAAGGCTAAAGAATAAATTAAAAAAGGTTTAAAACTGAGAGGAGGCTCTACAATCCTTGATGAGTTAATTAACTCTCAAAAACCCTCAAAAAGAGAAATTTGGACTTGGTTTTGAAAAAGGGAAAAGTTCCATGATCAATGCATCAACAAATCTATATGATAACTTCAAAGCAGGACATTCGAAACAAGGGAGGAGAATGCCTGGACTAAAAAGCCTAAGGAGACATCCTCTAGAGATACAAAGACAATTCATATCAGCAGAAAAGGAAGATTCATCCCTGTCCGAAGAAAAAAGAAGAACTTCAGGAAGCTCGCTCTTAAACAATTTGCTCCTATGAGGTTCAATGGTAATTGTTATGCATATAATAAGTTTGGTCATAAGGTAGTTGAATACAAAATCAAGATGGTTCAGAACTCTTTTATACCTCCAAGGTATAATGTTGTGAACACTCAATCATTTCATGGTCAGTGCTATGCTTGTTGTATACACCTAGAAATGGTCATCACCTTTAATTAATTAAATACTAGCTATTTGATTAATATTCCAACTACGTATAAATAAATTCTCAATTTATTTATATTGTTCACCCTTCTTTGATTCTCCAAATCTAAAACATATTCCTCTAGATTAATTAAATAAAAAAGGTTCCCTAAACTTGTTTTATTTAATTAATCTTCACTAAATCCAATTAGGAATTAAAGCACATTTCTACAACTTTTTGTGCCACCTCACCAAGGTCACATGAAAATAAATAACTCTGATTTTTAATTAGAATTATCTTCAACTCATTTTAAAAATCACATGGCTTATTCCTCCCACACTTCCACCAATTTTGGAAGCACATGGTCTTCTCTTCTCACAATTGAATCTTCCATCCAAATGGCATGTTGCCCATTGGTCAAGAGATTCTTCCATCCAAATGGCATGTTGTCTTTGGTCAAGGGGACAACATCTTGATTCTCTTCATCTTCACCATCCATTTTTCTTATTCCAATCTAGACCATTGATTATTTCCACCTCACTATATGCTTGGAAAAGGCTATAAATACAACCCTTGGGCCTTGTATTGTGCATCCACATTTGAAGTAAAGTTATGATGTAGGTTTATTATTGGAGCTTGGGAGAATTTTGGAGTCTTATAGCTAGTATTTACATCATGTTTTGCTTTGCATTTACCTCTTAGCTTTAAATCTTGCATCATAGTTGCATTTTATGTCCCATCTTGCATCATAGTTGCATTTTAGATTAGTTCATTTTAAGTTTGCATTTGAGCACATGTAGAATCATGCATAGATCATTCTAGTTCAATACCATAGCATCCACCTCCACTTTTTAATTAATCATAATCACCACCATCCCTCCATCATAGCATTCATCATCACTGTTTGCATATAGTTTCATGTAGGCATTTAGTTGGCTTGCATGTTGAATACTAATTTGGTTTCTTAAGTGTCATTCTAATAGCCTTTGTGCACATAGAAATCTAAGGGAAAAAAGGTTAAAAGAATCATTAAGAATAGAGGACAATGAGACGTTCTTGAAAGATTTAGTTTGTTGCAAATTAGAATAACTTTTTTTCTTTGAATCTTTAATATAAATTGTTTCATTAAGGTTTGTGTTGATAATAACTTTACACATTTCACACACACACAAAATGGCGCCCACTATGGGGCCTTGCCTCGTTTATTATTAACATGCTTGAAAATTTGTGTTCATAGGTTCGAGCGTGAGACTTTTGGTGCTTCTTGCACCCTTTTTGGCGCCCCTTGCACCTATTTTGGAGCCTTTTGCACTTGTTTTAGCAACTTTTGACCCTATTTGGTACCTTTTTTCTCATTTTGTGGCACCATTTTCTAATTTTGTGGCACCTTTTTCTCATTTTGTGGCACCTTTTGTACCTTATGGCACCTCTTGTCTTTGTTTTGGTGCCTTTTCCCATTCTATGGTGCCTTTTGTCTCTGTTCTAGCGCATTTTGTCTAGTCTTAAAATGGTTGTATCTTGGTCATACGGAGGTCTTTTTCAGAGCTTTTTTTTTGAAATGGGGTAGAAATTCATAAGATATGCAATGGTGTAGGTGTTCCTCAATTTTTATGGAGTTAAAATTTTTAATTTTACACCTAAATTCAAATCACATTGTAACTTGGTCTAAGTTTTAGGGTTTTTATGCTTAATCATTCATCTAACCATCATGTCTTCTTATTTCTTGATCTCATCTAACATTTTGAGCATTTATTGCAGGTTTTAAGAGGAACATGGAGCATTGAAGTGAAAGAAAAATCATTTTATATCCATTGTACTAAAAATGCTTGTCAAAGACATTCTTATCAAACTATTAATGATTTATGCAGGGGTTGGAAGTGATTTAATTATTTCCTTTTGGTTAAGTTAGGAGCATAGCTTAATTAAAAGTTTAATCAACACCATGTTTTTCATGCTTGATGGATGGTAGGCATATGCTATCCCCTTAACTAGATGACCAAAATGTTAGACCCATTCACTTTTTGTGTGTGAGTGTGAGTTGAGTATATCACATGTGTTCTCTCTTTATTCATGTGGAATAAAGATTGATCGAACTATGGGTATACTTGCTTGCTTTTGTTTATCTTAGAGGGCCTACCTTGTGGGAAAAAGTAATCACCCAAGGGAACGACCCAACCAGTAACACGCTAAAGCCAAGCGAATTCCAACCAGTATATAAATGTGGATACTGGAACAAAGGCCAGTATTAGAGGATAGTTCTGATGAGAAGGGAAATAATGGTCTCTTGCCATATGGATTATCCCCCATGAACAGAATGCCCGCATTAAAACCCTTGTTATATTTTGGCCAAAAACCTTTATCTATTCTTTGGTGCAGCAACGGTCGTTGGGAAGGCATCCACATTCTCGCAATTTTTAGTAGAGATGAGAAATATGCCATGGGAGATTCATGGGTATTGGTGCTTGGATGCCTCAAGAAGTGAGTGTCGTGGGGTCAAGCATCTAGTCATCCGCTAAGAATAAGTGTGGTTGGGGTAAAACCCATGTGGAATCCAAAAGAATACAATCTTTCACAACCTTAGGAGTGTACATTTCTTGATGTGTCTTTATCAAAGTGTTTTCAAAACAAAATTCAAACAAAACATCACATGTTCAAAGTGAAAACCATGATTTAGAATTACATTCATTGAAACAACAAAGTGTCCAACTGAAAATTTGAAAAACCAAACAAACTTTCAAGAAATGGTGTTATTCTCTCTATGTGTAGACCTTATGGCACATATTGGCTGCCTTCTGACACTTTTTGCACCTGTTCTGGTGCCTTCTGCACTTGTTATGGTGCCTTTTGTCTCTATTTTGGTACCTTTTTCTCATTTTTTGGTTCCTTTTGTCTCTATTTTGGTGCCTTTTGTAGAACAAAAAATAGTGACCTAGGTTCATCTCCTACCTGACAGTCAATCTCATCTTGAGAATCCTCAATAGTATACAACCAATCCTTAAGAAAAATAGAGTCTAAACATGTGTGTTACCAAATAATTTCATGAAAGATTAAAATTTGGAAACCAAAGTCCAAACCTCTTAGTCCAAAAGAACATCAAAAAATTCTCACAACACTCTACGAATTTAGAAAGAGGTTGACCTTCAATTTCTACAAAAGAGCTTGCAAGAACAATCTTGAATTATACATCTTTTACTATTGTCAAAATCCACGACTTTTCCAAAGATTTGAGTACCTTGTTTAGGAAGAAAATTTAACTCCGGTTTCACAATTTAAACCAAAAATTTGAAACTTTCTCAAAGTCCAAAATCATTTCTTAGATATCTTAGAATTCAAACTTGTTAAAATTGACCTCTACAAGTGGAATTTTCCAACCTAAACCAAGATCTAACATCACAAAGTACCAACATCATCAAATTTATCACACCTTTGATTATTGAGCCTAGTTTCATCATCAGAATTTATTATCCTTTCATCACAAAATGAAGCTATATAATCAAATCAAACTTAGTCTCATTAGAATTTTTCATTCTATTTGACTTAGTTGTAATCCTTGATACTTTTCCAAAACCTAGATCAAAATTTAGTCTAAACTATAACACTTGTATGCCCATTCAAACAAGGTTATAAAAACAAAAACTCAAGGAAAAAGGACTCAAAAATTAAAACATTAAAGAGCCAAACATTGAAACTCCAACCATTGAAAATCCAAACATTGAAATTCCAACCATTGAAACTCCAATCAATGAAACTCAAACCACCATGGCTGAAATAGATGAGGATCAATTGAATGCTTTAGCTCATCAAATGAAGAACCTTCAACAACAAATATGGGATATGCAAAGGGAAACAACCACAAAAAGATATTTGTTTCCAGACATCTATTCCTATCCATCTAACAGAAACATAGACATGACACCTTCTTCACCAAAAACTACATCATCCAAGTTCAATTACTTTAAACTCTTGAAAAAGTTAAGTGAGAAGCCCAAATCTCAGTCCTCAAAAACAAAGGATATTGAACAATCTTACCATGTCATGCATCTATCTTCATCTCCCATAAGCCAAAATAAATCTCATGATTCTTTCACCCAAGTTAACAATTCCATCCAACCAGCTTCTTCTATCATATCTTATATATCCAATGATTGATGTCAATCTCTCAATCTAAACCATGACAACATAGACTCTTCTGCACCTCAAGATCAAAACTTTCTTTCCACTTCATCCAATGATACCAAAATTCCACAAGTTCTTCCAATCTTTGACCAAGACCCCATCTCTCAAGAATTCTATGATGATCCCCTCCTTTCACTTTTCATCCACAATGATTCTTTTCCATCTCAAGAGAAAATTATTCTTCCAAGTCCTCCTTCCACTTCATCTAATGAATCCATACCATCTCAATATTCCATTTCATCCCAAGAGCATGATAATTATTTCATCCTATCTAATATGTCCTACCACCTGATGATCAAGATATGCTTTTTACAAAATCCCATGATTCTCTTCCTCATCAAGATCAAGATGTTCCTTTCATACCACTCCATGATGATTTCATACCTAGTAAAGCGCAAGCTACTCCATCTCCTACACTTTGTGATCCTTTTCCAAGTCAAGACCAAAAAGCCCCATCATCCCCATGTCAAGATCCTATCACACCTATACAAGCTATCCATGAACCCCACACCTAAAAATTAGGATCCTCCACCTTTATCCATTTTGGTTTACTTCCAACACCTATCCTTTCATCCATATCATATCCTCCCCAAAATGGACTCATATCTTGTTTCACAAACAACACATATCCCATTGGTAAATGAATGTTTCAAATTATGAACTAAAAAGGCAAAGGATTAGGCCTTCATGAACAAGGCATCTTGGAACCCCTTTCTGTCCAACAAAATCCATATTATCACGGCCTTGGTTATACACCTAAGTGTCCTAGTCCTTCAAACCTTCCATCTATCCTAGGTCCTCATCCTAATCCACCAAATCTTCCATCTATCCTAGGTCCTCATCCTAGTTTATCAAACCTTCCATCTATCCTAGGTCCATATCCTATTCCTCAAGAACAACAAAGGCACACATCCTTGATGCCCTTTCAAAGTTCTACCTACACTCACTCATCCATAAGACCTACATACCATTCATCTCCATCCACCCCTCCCATTGCACTTGGAAGCAATTTGGGTGACAAATGTCAAAAGCTTCCATATCAAAATCCACAGGTTTCAAAGGATCAACATGTCCCCTCGAAGAGGCATGCAAAAAAAAAAAAAAAAATTGATCCAAAATCAAAGGAAAAATCAAAAAAGCCACAAAGGCCCATCAAAGCAAAAAGGAAATTTTCAAAGACCACAAAGGTCCATAAATCAAAAGAAATTTTCAAAAGGCCACAAAGGCCCATCAAAGAAAAAGGAAAAATTCCTAGGACCACAAAGGTCCATAAATCAAAAAGAAAAATCTCAAAGGCCACAAAGGCCCACAAAGCAAATATCAAAGTCAAAAATCATGTGGATTCCTAAAAGTCTCATAAAAGCAACAAAATCTAAATTGACATCAAAATCTGCTAACCCAAAAGCTTCCTCTAATCCTCCATCTAAAAACCTCTCACCTTCCAAACCCATTTTTCCTCCATCACTCCACCATCCTTCAAGGTGTGTGCCAATGTTGACCTTGCAATCCTTTCCATCTATCCATCAACAAGCCTTCCCACCTCCTATCCATTACCCAACATTCATCCCCCATTATTCTCCTTTAATACAAACCTTTGGATAAGTCCTTGGTTTTTCCATCATACCTTTAATGGGCCAACATTTATGAGTTTAATCCCCATTTCCATGGTTTATTAAAGGGGATATTTGGTCATGAAACTTGATGCTTAAGTCCTTCCATCTTCCTATCATGCATATATTATCCTCTACATTTCCCACCTTTGATCTTGACAAGGTTAAGGATCTTCTTGAACATCATATATCTTATCCTATACACTCTATCCATATCTTCTAAACCATATCCTTCATCCTATCCATATTCCATCATTCTTTCTAAATACATCCTTTCTTCTCGTCCTTGGCCTTGATGAGGAATAGGGGTAAAGTACTTGGGTTTTGTGTCTGTATCTTATCTAGTTGATCTTGATCATCCCATTCATCATTTTTATCCTTTCTTTCTTCCATTCCATATCTCCTAGCTTATCAAAATCCATGTCATCATGTCCCTTTGCAACCTTGAATTTTATCATGCAAATCATATTTCAGCCTAGCTGTAAAACATTATCCAATCCTCATATCTTTTGTCAATCAATCATCAACAATCATCAATCTTATCATCATCATGCCTTATGGAATCAATCATTCTTGGCATCTTAATCAATCAACCATTATCATCTTTTGACAAGAGATATGTTGCTTGTGTGATATGTTTTGCAGTGAATCTTTTATTTTGATCTATCATTTATCCATGGTTGCATTACCTCTTTTGTGGGGCATCTTTTTTCTTCAATCAGTCATATCATATCATATCATCCATCACACTTCCATATATGTGTCTTTCATGCATCCATGTCTGCATCATAGCTTGATCCAGTGTTTGTATCATGATCTCCCCTAGTACTACTCAACCCATTCTAAAAATCAGTTTGTCCTATCACATCACATTGGGGGCATGTCTTGCATTGGATCAGATTCATGTACATTCTTGAGGTCATAAAATTGAAAATCCAAAAACATTCAAAACATATCATATCAAAATCCAAAAATAGGTCAAAAAGCCAAAAAGACAAAAACATAGTCATCTTGTCGAACTACGTCATCTCTGAGCTTTGAACGTAGGCAAGGTTGATCTTTTATCATCCCCTAGGACATTTAGGTCAGTCTTCTAGGAGTCTGCCATAATAAACTGGCATTTTCATGTTCGTGTCTTCATCTTGTAAAAACTTGGTCTAGTCGTCAGTCAAACTACGTGGTCTCTATGTGTACAATGTAGGCAAGGCTAATCTATTGATCAACCCTCGAGGCCCCTAGGATAGGTCTTTAGGTTAGGTTTTGTTCATCATAGTCGTGGCTCACCCTAGACTAGGGGAAAAATCCTGAACTCACTAGGGGAAAATAAACTTTGAGCTTGAACCAACAAACAAATAGCAGTGGGGCAAACACAACCCAAAACAATGATCATAGTGCAACTCAACATTGAATATCAATCACATGAAAAATAAATGCATCGAACACCCAAATCAAAATAGCCAAATCAAATCAAAAGCGAACTTCAAATGGATGGTGTTTTTTCTGAATCATGGGTTTATCACGTTAAACACAAATGTTCAATTGTTGTACTTGGATTTTGTTATCATATCTCTGCAACCCCTCGATGATGTATCGAACTAGAGGAGCCAAGAAGGAGTATCATTTTTCTTTGTCTGTTATCTGTGAGTTGATCATTATTATTGTGCAAATTATCATGGGACATGCTCTACACAGTATCACTAATGACATTCTGAATTTGCATAGGAAAATGGTTAACTCTTGTTTGTTTACACGAGCAATGCTTAGGTCATCTTGGTTTAATTATACTTAGATGCTTTTTTTAACTTGCACTATCAAACATCATGGAAGTAGTACTCAGGTCATCATGGTCTAAATATACCATTGATGCTTGTACTCACTTTCAACATTTTAAAGGCCCAATGATAATAAAAAGCACGACAAATCGGTTGTTACGAATGATAACTTTTGCATAGGAGATTTTCATGGTTAGAGTATATTGCATCCATGGTAGTTTGCATCTGTATTTATGGGATTTACAAAGCTACAACAATGATGTCATCTCTTGCATTAATGGATTGAGTACACTTGACATTTCCAAAAACACATCATTTTCATATAGATACACATCACTTGCATTATCATCAATTAGAAAAAATTCTCATTTAGTTGCATATCACTTGCATTAGAAAGCATTACAAACATCATTCATCCATCCATGCTTCACATCATAATATTTGCATCAGAAAAAACAAAAATATGTGCATCACATCTAATTTACATAATCAAAATCATTTCATATAGTGGCATTACGGAAGTGGTTCACTAAGCTTAAATGAGTGAGTCTCTTCAGATTTCCAAAAGAATTGGGAAATATGTTAGGTTTTGTGAAGCTTAATTTAATAATGAATCAATTGATGACAACCTTCCCACAACTCTTGGAAGGTGAATAGATTCACTCATTTAAGCTTAAGATCCCATAACATAATCATCTGCATAATCATTTGCATCACATAATAATCATTCATCATTACAAAAAATCACACATCATTTGCATAATCATTATATCTCATTATCATTACATCCATACATAATCGATATGAACATCACATTTCATTACATATCATTATTACATAATCAAATCCATTTCACATAGTATAAAACATCATTTGAATGAATCCATAAAACATATAGAATCATCCATCATGCATTATCATATCGTATCATCCTTGCATATATCACATAATCATCACATCGAGCATCATACATCATTTGCATAAATCCATAAACCATATAGAATCATCCAACATTGCATTATCATATCATCATTGCATACATTCTCATAGAAATAAGTACCATCACACAATCATTTCATATACACATTCAATCATTCATTACATAATTTATTTGCATCAGAAAAGTTCAAAAACATTAAAATTCATCATATGTCATTGGCATAATAAAATCCATCACATGCATCATATTGGCATCATTCATAAATTATCATAGACTCATAACACATCAGTTGCATCATCATTTGCATCCATAGCATATCATAACATCAGGATCATCATCATGAACATGGAAATTAAATGCATCATAGACATCTATCATTATATCAACACATAGATCAATCATCATCATCACCGCATATCATATAACCTCAAAAATCATAATGTCAAGTGTACAATGATATCCAAAGGTTTAAAAAGATACATCAACATCAAAAGTGGCACTGTATCATAATGTCTCAAATCAAGAGGTACATCATCAATGTCTCAACTGAATCAGTGTATACATCAAGTCTCAGTACATCAAGTCTCAATACATTAATCAATCCTATATTGGGGCATATCAATCAATCAGAGAATTCGAACCACATCGCCCAATCAAATCTAAATCCACCCACACCAAATGCAAAAAATCCTCCTATGATCATAACATATCGCAAATCAGCAATCTTATCAATCAATCAAATCAACCTCGCCTATCATGAGGTTCATCAATCAAATCAACCTCACCTATCATGAGGTTCATCAATCAATCAAATCAACCTCGCCTATCATGAGGTTCATCAATCAATCGATTCAACCTCGCCTATCATGAGGCTCATCAATCATTGATCCTTGCCTATCATGAGGTCAATCATCCATCTATCATTGATCCTCACCTATCATGAGATCAATCATCAATCAATCAATGCACCTTGCCTATCATGAGGTTCATCAATAAAATCAACCTCGCCTATCATGAGGTCAATCATCAATCTATCAAATCAACCTCGCCTATCATGAGGTTAATCAATCAATCAATACAACATCGCCTATCATGAGGTTCATCAATCAATCAATGCAACATCGCCTATCATGAGGTTCATCAATCAGATCAACCTCGCCTATCATAAGGCCAATCATCAATCTATCATTGATCCTCACCTATCATGAGGTCAATCATCAATCTATCATTGACCCTCGCCTATCATGAGGTCAATCATCAATTTATCATTGATCCTCACCTATCATGAGGTCAATCATCAATCTATCATTGATCATCACCTATCATGAGGTCAATCATCATCATCCTATCATTGATCCTCACCTATCATGAGGTCAATCATCAACTATCACATCAACATCATCAAATCAATCGGCTAAATGTGATCATCAAACATCAAACACAAGGAGGCAACATAAGGCATCAATTAATCAATCTGGCAAGCTCAATCTTCTTTTTCGGGAGATAAATCATTTATGAAACATCATCACACAATCATAAAATCATTGAAAAAACATCAAAATTTCAAACTTCACCAATTTATCTCTTGAGGGGGCATACATCTGGCAGTACCTGAAAATCAATGTCTTGGGTATCGAAAAAAAATTTGAGCATCGGTATCAAATTTTTCTTTGAAGCAATGTGTAAACACATTACTTGAAATAGGGGAAAAATGTATACACCTAAAAACGATCATCACCTTTAATTAATTAAATACTAGCTTTTTTATTAATATTCCAACTACGTATAAATAAATTCTCAATTTATTTATATTGTTCGCCCTTCTCTAATTCTCCAAATCTCAAACATATTCTTCTAAATTAATTAAATAAACAAGGTTCCCTAAACTTAATTTTTTAATTAATCTTCACTAAATCCAATTAGGAATTAAAGCACATTTCTACAACTTTTTGTGCCACCTCACCAAGATCACATGAAAATAAATAACTCTAATTTTTAATTAGAATTATCTTCAACTCATTTTAAAAAGCATATGGCTTATTCCTCCCACACTTCCACCAATTTTGGAAGCACGCGGTCTTCTCTTCCCACACTTGAATCTTCCATCCAAATGGCATGTTGCCCATTGGTCAAGAGATTCTTTCATCCAAATGGCATGTTGTCTTTGGTCAAGGGGACAACATCTTGATTCTCTTCATCTTCACCATCCATTTTTCTTATTCGAATTTGGACCGTTGATTATTGCCACCTCACTATATGCTTGGAAAAGGTTATAAATACAACCCTTGGACCTTGTATTTTGCATCCACATTTGAAGTAAAGTTATGATGCAGGTTTATCATTGGAGCTTGGGAGCATTTTGGAGTCTTATAACTAGTCTTTACATCATGTTTTGCTTTGCATTTACCTCTTAGCTTTAAATCTTGCATCATAATTACATTTTATGTCCTATCTTGCATCATAGTTGCATTTTAGATTAGTTCATTTTAAGTTTGAATTTGAGCATATGTAGAATCATGCATAGATCATTCTAGTTCAATACCATAGCATCCACCTCCACTTGTTTATTAATCATAATCACCATCATCCCTCCATCATAGCATTCATCATCATTGTTTGCATATAGTTTCATGTAGGCATTTAGTTGGCTTGAATGTTGAATACTAATCTTGTTTCTTAAGTGTCATTCTAATAGCCTTTGTGCACATAGAAATCTAAGGGCCAAAAGGTTAAAAGAATCATTAAGAATAGAGGACGATGAGACGTTCTTGAAAGATTTAGTTTGTTGCAAATTAGAATAACCTGTTTGCTTTGAATCTTTAATATAAATCATTTCATTAAGGTTTGTGTTGATACTAACTTTACACATTTCACACACACACACACACCTACAATAAATTTGGTCACAAGGCTAATGAATGCAAAAGTAAAATGATAAGGAATAGTTATGTTATGACCTACCAATCTTTCTATGGTTACTAATACACATGCAACAAGTTTGGTCATAGGGCTACTGATTGTAGATCTAATGTGAGAAGAAGAAATTTTGCTTTGCAAGCTAGTATTACCTACTACAATTTCAATAAACCTTGACACATTGCTAGACTTGCAATGGAAAGAGTGTAAGATCTTCTGCTCCTCAAAAGAACCTTGACATTAATTAGAAAAATAAGGAGATGAACAAATTTTGGTAGAGGAAGGAAGAAATTGAAATGAAGAGTAAATATGTACATCAACAAGGTGCAGATGAGTCATCTGATAACTAAATAAAGAGTATTGACTTAGGGGGAGTTGCAATTGCAGAACTTGTCAAACCCCTAAAATATATGAGATGCTGAGAATTTTAGCATAATGTTAAATGGTGATATGGATTTGGTTGGTCATGATTCTAAAGAAATTACTCCTTCTGTTGAAGCGTCTTGAAGGATTATAGAGCTTTATGATACTACACACACAAAAAAAGCTGCTAATGTCAAGATAAAAGAAATGCATTTAATGCAGAATGTTTAGGGTTGGTATGAAGCGTATTTAATCTCAATTAGATAAAAAATGATCTCATTCGAATATATCAAGTATATACAAGTGCTAAGGTGGAAGAGAAGAAGATTCTTTGTGCGTTGTGAGAAAACCCTAATGGTAAAATTCTCAAGTATTTCTCAATTTTCTCGCATAACCCTAGTTTCAAAAGAAATTATCATGGATATGCCAATGGTTATTGATGTTTTGGAGAATCCAAGACCCAAATTTAAGAAGCACTAATACAAATCTATGAAGAATGATAAGGATGGAGCATTTTCCCATGTTCCAATCAATGTGTTGCATTCAGAGGATGTTTGCATTTACATTCACTCACCTCTAACTGAGTATAGTCATTTGAAGATGGAGGAGTTCAGGAGCAATTATTTGTTGGGTGATGGCTTCCTACTAAAACCATAATATAAGAATGTGCAAGAAAAAAAATAGACACATGGAAGAGTTTTCTAAATTTTAGTCTTGAAGATGAATGTATAAGAATTGTGTTGAGTCAGATTCATGAAGAATTCATCTACCTAGATAAGCCCTATATGATCACAAAGGACATCATCAAAATTTTAACTGGTTTTTGCTCCTCTAGACCTATGCCCGTATTGAAATCTATCAAGAATGAAGAAGTTGTGAGGCTCTCCAAAGCTAAATTTGATAAAAGGTCACTTACCGTGAATGACATACCAGACCTAGGGGTCCACTATGAAATAATGGGCATTGTGTACAAGATATACTACTCAAATTGAAAAGGCTCTAATATTACCACTGTAATTCATACCACGCATCTGATGATGAAAGAAGGAAAATACTTTGATCTTTGTGAGCTTATGCCACAACAACTATTGGAAAATCTACACAAAACAAAGGAAACAAGATACAACTTTCGGTATGGTTCCTTAATCATTTGTCTTATGTTTAATTTATTGAAGGAATTTCTTGGTTTGAGGAATGTGTTCTGGAAAGGACATATTCCTATTGCACATCAAATTAGGGATCATATTTTCAGGTTTCTATATGTGAAACAACAAGATATTATGTATAATGGGTTCTTCAAGACATTTTTGAGTGAAATTCAAATGAGGGACAAGATACCCTCTCAATTTGTAGAAAGGTACAAGGATGTTATCACTTTCATGGTTGATAAAAGCAATTATTATATGGAGGAAATTGAACCTAGAGCTTCATGAATACCTAAACTATCATGAGAGATCTTTCGATTAGATTGGATAGCATATGCATAAATATTTCTCAACAACCCATGGATACCACCATTGAGAGGTTTGGAACTTATGATGAAATATCTAACAAGAAAATAAAGAGAAATGTAGAGGAAAAGGTGAAGAAGAAAATAGAAAATATGATGTTAGATGTGAAAAAAGTGATTGGAATTTCTGAGGATTCTATGGATGTGTCACAAGCTCCTACCCCCACTCCACAAGATCCAAGGAGAACAAGTAGATCTCCCTCTGCCACTTCTACACTTTCCAAGTCTTTCAAACCTACTAAAACTCATCTAAGCAGAAAAAAGGGTTGTTGATGAAACACTAATGGAAATCAAGACTACAGAGAAGAAGAAACCAAGACCTAAACAAAAGGCAAGCAAGGAAAATATTAATCCTATAAATATGGAAGATGATGAAGAGGATAAAAAAGGACAAGTGGAGTCCTTTATATTTTAAAGAAGAGGAAAAAGGGAAAAACAAGGTGATGAAGAAGAAACATCTAAGGTAAAGAAAAGAAAAAGTAAATAAGACAAAGAAGGCTTCTCCGAAAGCACCTGAGCATGAGCCTCTAAAGCTTGAGGCGGATATTAATACTATTAAAGAGTATGGATCATTGAAAGATACTCATTTGTATGATGAAATTCCTTCTACTAATAAGGATACAATTGTAAATGCCATAGTCATGTATACGATGAGATTTAATGTAGCTCTTAATGAGATTATTGATCAACTTCTAGAAAGTCGTACAGACATTCTTAGCAACAAAAGAAATGAATCCATTGCAAAAGAAGCTAAAATGAGACAACAAGCCTTAAAGAAGGATGGTCTATCCATCTCACATGAAGAAAGAGTGAAACTTTCTCAAAGGTAAGAAGAAGAGTTATGGACCAAGAAAAGAGTAAACACTCTAATGGGAAGTGACAAAGATGAGATAAAAATAATGGACAAAGAGACTGAGGAAAAGATAGCTAGGATCATTAGGGAGATGAAGAAGGCTAAGATAACAAGAGAGGAACATGTTCTAGACGACACCATTCTACAATATATACTTGATGTGTCTACACAAGACATAGATTTGTTTGATTTTGAGAGCAATATAACTAGTGATGATGGGATAGAAAAGGGTGATAAGTTGAATAAGGAGACTGATCCTTAGGTGAACACAAGTGCACAAGATAAAGAAGATCAAGGTAAAATGGGTGGATCCCTTCTAGGGAACACCATTCCTAATTTTTCTTCTTTAGAAGATACAAATGAACAAAATATTTCAGGTCAGCATAAAGTACAAGGACCCTCTGAACAACAAGAAGGAGAAGATGTTTCCTATATGCACAAATTGGAAGATGTATCTGGTATGAAGACAAAAAAAGAAAATAATAAGGAAGGAGACAATCTTGAGTAAGATCAGGATGCGAAAAAGGTTACAACAAAGAAGCAAGATGCTTATGTGAACAAAGGTTAGGGTTCTTCTATAGATTCTTTCAAGGACCTTCTAGGACTATAGATGTATTTCAACCTATGGTGACTCCTCAACTTTTGCAAATTCCAACACATGAGGCACAAGTTGAATTGGAAAACATATCTCCCCTCCATAAGCTAAAACTTGGTAATATTTTGCATGCTTCTACAAGAAAAGAAATACTACAAAAATATGCAAATAAAATTGAATTAGTTGATGAGGTAGCCAAGATTATTCAAGAATATCTACCATAAGTAAAAATTGATTTCTCCCTGCCTCCGGAACAAAATATAAAGCTCTTAATGGATTTTTTCAAGGATTACTCTTCTCACTTAGAGAAAAAGGTAGAACAAGAGACCTTGAGAAAGATAAAAGATAAGACAATGGGTGAATCTTCTAACTAGTGTGCTAATGCACACAATAAAATGTAGGAAACCATACAAATGTTTAAGGATTGTGTGAATAAAGTAACAACTCTTTACCATTTTTTATTGAAATGGCCAAGCTAGATATCAAAATTCAAATTAACTCTATTGAGTCATAGATTACACAATTAGCCGAAACTTATGATCTATCAAGAGATATGGATGGATCCACTAGAGCACAAGTTGATAATCTTCATGTATAGTTGACATTACTTCTAGACCAAAGAGACCGGTTAAAGAAACAATTCATTTTGTTAAGAGAAGCAGACAATGTGTGGCTGGAATCATTATCCAGAGTGTTGGTCAAAGTAGTGCAGGTGGGTCAAAAAATGAAAGCTCCTAGAAAAATAAATGAGGCTGGGGAATTATACATGGAATTTGAATGTCAAATTCATATTCTCACCTCAACAAAAATGGTTTGGACTAGAACTCTAGAGAAACTAAAGAAAACTCACAAGAATATTCTACCTTTCAAAGAAGTTGAAAAAGGGTAAATAAGATAATTTTGACTTTGTATAGTTTTTTGGATACTTGCTTTATTTTTTTATATACCATCAATTTTGGGGCATCTCCATCTCAGGGGAAGTATGTAGTAAGGGGGAGCTCATACATTTTTTGAGATGTTGTGAATAAAAGATATCATGCCCTTTTCCCTTGATGTCAAAGGGGGAGAGGAACATATGGTGTTACCATCAATGATAAAGGGGGAGATTTTTGGCCAGGTATTATCATTGATGTCAACCTATTATGGGCTTTCATTGATATCATATGGGTATTATGATGAAGTCTGTATATATTCTGGATATGGTGCAATTGCGGAGATATAGTCAACAATATAGTTAGATGTATGAATGGTGATCTAACAAGTGTCTATGAGTGATGTGGTGGTTGGTACACTTGTTCCAATGTGCTCCCTAGATTTCTATGATAATATCATTCCTGATTGGTGTACCACACGTTAAGATAAGTTATAGAAGATTGGAAAAGGTATTAACAATGTATTCACTATAATAGAGTCGTAACTTTTTGGTCTACATCCTTCTACAAAGTAAGTTCTTGTCTTTTGGTTCAAGATATATTTTGGCTGTGCTATGAAGGTATTATATCCAAGAAATCAAGTCTTTACACCTTCCACAAAAAGAGTTAGAGCTAATAGTGTTCAGTCTATGCAATATAATGTTAAAGGCTTGTTGGAATGCTTTGCATTCCTCTAGTGAGATAGATGTGACCATTTGGACTTGGTAATATGTTCACAAAGGGGTATGAGTTATTCCATGCAAGTATCAGGTGTTTATGTGGTCTGCAAGATCATTTTTCAAATAACAATTTGCTACAACTTGTTCGGAATGCTCTATTCCTATACTTTATGTGGGTTTCTCATCTTGTGCCAGTATTTTATGATCAAATACTTAATTAAAAGGTTCAATTAATATTTTACATGATCTATAGTGCCTACATCTTGGTCTGCATGATGATTTTGGTACTTCACCATTTGTGTGAAGTCAAATAGTGAGAGTGTTGATGGTATTAATACTATTTGGGCTAACATGACTTGTTTCATTATCCGCAGTTGATCTTGATCAATTAATCTTGTCTTGAAGAATTTTTTGTGATGCATTTTGGCCTTGACATAACATATGATGATTCAAAACTAAATCTCTTTGATTTTGGATATGTTTGGATCCAGCCTATACAATATCAATCATTTTATCTAAAGGTCATCTTGGAGCTGACTTAATTGGTGTTTTATAATATTACGGAGGATATATATAGAAGATCAAATTATTTTCTGAAGTTGATGAATTGATAGTGATTTTGTGGTGGAGTAGAATGAAAACTTAGATGAATTTTTTGAAATTAGTGTGAAGGGAAAATTGTGTGAAATAGTGACTACAACTTCAGCATGTGCTAGATACTTCTTCAAAGTAATTCATAATCAATTTTCTCATTCTATTTTTTTATGTATCCGTCTCTAAGATAGTGAGTCTCATCAAGTCTTTTGTATCTTTCTCTAAGGTTGTATACGTTATTCTACAAGTCCATAGGCAGTGACCCTTAAAACATTGTAATCCTTGTTAGGAGTGAGCTACATATATTGTGAGTTAATCCTCACCATGTTTTTTCCATCAATGGGTTTTCCACATAAAAATCTTGGTGTCTCTATGTGATGCATGCATTCTCTTCTATTATTTTCAATTATTGTGATATTTTGTTAATTTGTAAATTTAATGGTTAAGTTTTAATATATGTTGATTCACCCCCTCTCAACACATCATTTTTTTTAACAAGAAGGTGATGGGAGAATACATGGCATTGTTACTAGGGATGGTGGAGTTTTTATGGGAGATAAATTCTCAATAAGTTCCTAGATTACATGTGAAACCATCGATAAGAAAGAGCAAGTCTACAAAGCTTATTTTGCATCATGTGAGATGCACACATCTCTTCCAATTGCCCCACCTACTAGTAGTGATGGAATAGTCATCCAACCACAAAAATTAAGTGCAAGTGCCATCCTTCATTCTATAACATCCATTTTGGTAGGATTTAACCTATGTCATCTATTCGAAATAGTGAACAATGCATCAATTAGGGTTATTCCCTCATGCTATTATACGATAATTCTAGTCATTTTTAGAGAAGGTTGGTTATTGTATGGTTTCTATATGGTAATGAATTTGTAGGGAATCCATTAATGCTAAGTCTAGTTTGCTAAGAGGTTATAAAACTGTGAAGTAAAAAAAGAGTAGTATTGTAATGAGATTTTGTTGCATAATGTCTCCATGGCGTTGTGTATATATTCATATTAAATATTCATTAGTCTCAATTAGGGGTTTTACTTTTCCACACTTGTTGGAATAAATGTAATATTGAGTTAGATGAATGTAACATCAATTTGAAAACATTACAAGGTTTGCAATGATCTTTCTCACTTTATGTATAAATATATAAATTTGTGTTCTAGATTACTAAGTATTTTCTATTGCAAGATTTCATGTTCATTGTTGGACGTAAATACATAACTGCATATTCTTCTTTTTCTATTTTTTCTCTTCTTAATGCTTTGTGAGTTTATTTCCCAATAGAAAAGAATTGATTTGAAACCATTAAAAAATATCACACCATAAAAATAAAACATAAACCAATAGTATACAAGTAGTATTAGTTAATGTATGTATTTATAACCTTGCGATATAACCAAAGATCTATCTTCAGTGAGCCTCAAATCAATCTATCTCATGTAGTTTATTCTTTCACAGTTGAATCAACTATATATGGGTTTTGAGATAGCCAATTGTTCTTGGTTTAGTGATGGTCCTTGGGGCCACGACAACAAGTTGAGTTTGGCTATCCATATTTTATTATTGTTAATTTGATATGATTTCAATAATTCTTAAGTTACACCCTTGGGAATACCATCTTGAGTCTAAGTTGAGCTTGAAGTGTAAGAGATATAACCCACTCTCGTAGAGTTAGCTCAAATTCATCCATTGTTCTATTGATGAACCATTTTTATTCACTTGTTTTTTATTATAGGTAAATAACAGGTTTTGAAGGGGGCCAGAACCCTTTATAAAAGAAATCAGTTGAAACTAAAGAAAACTACATTAAGTATCGATCAGCCCAAAAATAGTGAACCATCAACAAAACATCAACCAAAAAGGAGGACCCCAACCAACAGCACTATACGTTTTTCAAAATATCAGTCGCCTCCATGTCGCTCGCCATAGCCTTTTAAGCATCATCCAACACATCAAGCAATTCTTTACCAAAATCCCCAACTTGAGCCTTAGTCTTGTTTTTGGTTCTAACCCCATGCCCATCCATATTCACCTCAGTAATCAAAACATTATTCTTTTCCCCGCCCTTCCTAACAGTAACCTCCCCCTCCATCAACTTGCCACCAGCATCAAACTCTTCAGCATGAACAGTTTCCTTACGATTCTTGGCACTAACATAAGGAGAAGTAACACCAACAGATTCAAAATTAACAACAAACTTAGTCACCTCCCACCCTTGACCACACTAGCACAAATTTTCTCCAATTGGTCCTCGAGGGTGAGGATTCTACCTTCCATATTTTGTTTCATCTTAAGAGTTTTCGAGCTGCCACAGTGTTCAAGGAATTAAAAAATTCATCAATATGGTTTTGAACAAAGGACTCTTCAGCCTTACTCATAGCACCCCTAACTTTGACATTAGTCATATGAAGTTCATGAAAAAACCATTTAACCAATTTGAACAAAACAATGGAACCCTCTCTATCAATTGCCAGCACATCAGAGTTATCTTCCCTATCAAAGTTAAAAACCCCCTTCCCAGCAACATCTTCCTCCTCAAAGGAGCTAACCTTATCCTAACTGGAAAAGACTCCCTTACCTTTCCTAGTAGCAACTGACATTTTGATTTTGTGGATGGAATTCACAATCTCCTTTGCCACAACCTTTCTTTTCTACATTTGCTCCAAGTCCATAGTCTGGGTCTCCATAGCATCCTGACCGCCAACAACCCCAACCTTACCTTTCTGCTGCAAATCTGGGTTCACACTCAGGGAATCATTAGCATCCAAACCACCCATGATTGTGAAAGGAGAGACCCTCTCTAGTAATTGACTTGTAGTCCTTAAAACCTGTTTCTTCTTACTTCCCTCCTCCAACTCCTTCTGCTTGGTCATAAGGGGTGGCGAAGATGCTTCACCATATAGATCATTCTTCTCCTTCACACCACTACATAGAAAATCAACAGCCACCTCATCACTACAAGTCTCATAGCCCTTGTTAGGGCCCAACTCCCCCCTTTTAGACTTTCCCACAGCAAGGGATTGAGGACCCACCTCCAAAGATGTAAGTGAGTTCGGGACAAAGTCCACATGCTCCTCAGAATCTGACTCCATTTCCAAAATAAGTTTCCTTTTCTTCCCTTTTTTACTAGCTAGCTCCTCTTCTAAGATAGTCTCATACTCCTCCACCAGTTTAGACTGCTTACCCTTTGGGGTAACAATTGGCTTAACCACCTCAAAAGAAATAGCATATTCAAAAATTAAAAGGATCAACCCCACATGTAAAAAAAGATTTTTGGGGTTTTTCTTATGGTCCTTGAGACCCAAATCGCATGACGCCAAGAGATAATAGGGAAAAGAGATCCTTTTCTTGTGGTGGAAATGATTAAGCAAAAGGAAGTGGTAAGCATTTACCATAGAGAAGTGACCTTCCAAGGTGATATAACACATGAGCTCCTCGGCCACATCTCCCCACAACGCCTTAAGAGAGCTCCTCTGGTAGCCCCCATTCCTCGCAATCCTCAAGTTATTAGCTTCATCCCCCTTGAAGAAGATTTACATAGCAGTTTATGACTCCTTTTTTTCTCTAAAAAATTTCATACCATCCATGGCCAAACTAGTGATATTTTCTATAAATTCTTCATTCACATCAAACTCAGTTCCGCCTAGCTTCAACACCCTATTATTCAATGCCTTTGCAAACAATGTCATAGTATGTGGATTGTTGTCATGCAATCTCTTCGTGTATGAAGTCAACCCTCCTTTCTCCAACACCTGCCAGACCTTCAGCTTCTTAACAACTTCGCAAGAGAAGGGCTTTGCTCGGTTCCTATCTCCACCCATGTCTACAAAATTTGCAAAGTGTAAAAGCTTGAGAGCTTTGAATGCAATGAGAAGGAACCACAGAAAGACGATGCAAGGAGTTCCCAAAATTCATGTGAAAACAGAGTTAAGGCAAAGAGGAATTAAAATCATAGATTTTTGTTCCCTACAGGTTTCAGCCACCATACCATTAGCTCATTTCAAATCCAGCTTACCATACTTCCACATAATCATTGGCCACGTGAAGATTGGCATGCACACCACAAGCCATAATAAATCCTTATGCAATTGAAATTTGGCAATTATTGTTAATACTTGCTATTTCCTCTATAGGGAGGGGGTCATTCAAACCCCATTCCCTAACACCTCTAACTCCAATATTGGCAAAGACATCTGCTAGCCCGTTACCCTTTCTCAAAATATTAGAGATGTAATATTCATCAAAAGAATTAAGAATATCCATAGAGTCCCTAATCAAGGACTCAATATTCCAAGAAGGGGAGGCACAATTTTTCAAATTTTTGATGATATTCAAAGAATCACCCTCCAGCCAAACTTTCTTATAGCCTTTGACTTGTCCTAGCTTAAGACCATGATAGGCTGTAGCTTTTTATTCACTTGTTGACAACCTTTGCCTTGCAAATTGTTTTTAGTTCTAGAAAGTGGAGTAGTGATTTTGAGACCTAACAAGTTGTCCTAATGGTCAATGATGACATGACCTAGGGTTTACATCCTTTTATACATTTCCTAGATGTATATAGTTTAATTTTTTTAGCATGGGAGAGAGAAAATAATGACTAGTTAGAAATGGACTGGACTCAGTAATTTTTTTGTTGTAAAAATTAGTCCAAGAAAACACATATGGCCCTAAATTAGGTCAATTTTAGATCCACAGTCTATAAATATGGGTGGATAAAATAGTTTTGTGAGTTGGAAAAGTTCTAAGTAGTTTGATTCATGTCTAGTCATTAGAAGTGACATATTAATCAAAATCATGCGCTAGGGCAATGTACTAAAGACCCCCAAATAAAATGTTTCAAAATAAAGGGGAAAATGCAAAGGATATACCTTTCATCCTTAGGTTTTTGGCCACTTTGGTGTGCATGTGAATCTATATGAGAAAAAATACAAAAGAAAAAAGAAAAAAGGTAAGCACAACTAAAAGAAAAAATAGTCAAAGCAATAATCTAGAGTCAATATGTGATCTACATGTAAACATGAAAGTTTAGAGTGATTATATGTGCCTTGATTTTGTGTGTTTCAAAAAGGGGTACACATAAATTAAGGAGAGATTTAAAAAATTGGATAAAAAATAATCATCAAAAAGTGATAATTTATGCATAGAAATATATCATAAGCATGATAAACTAAGAATAAATGTGATAAAGTAATTCAATAAGATTAAACATAATAAAATAAATATGAATATGATAATATGAAAAATGAGTATAACTATATGATAAGAGATACTTGAGATACTTGTGCATGCTTGATCATTATGGATGAAGATAAAGTATACCCCACTTTTTCCCTTGAATGAGAAATCATGAAGGAATATATGAATACATAAATAAATAAAAAATTGTCCCCCAAGTGACAAGATCAAGTGAAAAGAATAAAAATGGACATAGCATAAAAACACAATATATAATATGTAAAAGATATGTGGAGTGATTAACTAGTGAAGTCCTCACCACCAAGCATGTTTATAAGTACTCAAATTTGAATGAGACTATAGGGAAATCCCAATGATGACCAAAAATATAAATAAACATCTCCAAGGTAGGATGTTGTGTCCGAGCTTATAAGAACTCCTCACGTTTTATTTATGTTAGCCATGTTGGATCTTGAAATCACCACTCACACTTCTAGAGTGGTAAATCCACTTCAAGGACAAATATATGTCACTCTTGAAGGTGGATAGACTAAATCATCAACATAGAGTGAGTAATGATAGGTTAGTTTCTAAGAGTGGGTAATATCTCCTTCAATTTGGGTTCAAATAGACCTAAGAAGGTGTTCTTGAAGGTAAGCATTGGTAACATTTAATTAAAAATAAATATATACAAGATAAATAAATTACACTAATATTCAAATGTATAATTTGATCCCAAATTCTATCACTAGGTGAAAGGCTGACCTACTTCTATAACCTTTATTACATTGATACAACTATGCAAGACATGATCCTCTAAGGATAAAATTGATTTGGATTGCTTCAAATATTTTCCTTGGGTATAATATTGGATAAATTAGTGCATATAACTAACTTCTTAATCCTACACAACTAGTGAATACTTTTTTTCATTTTAATGATGCATGGAGGGTCAATACTTCTAATACTAGTGCCTTATATTGGGTTACAAAGTCACAACCGACCTAAATGCACAACACATAGGCATGATGTAAGAATATTAAAATACTTAATGATCCCTCTCCAAAATTCTAGAAATCCACATTCAATGAGGACAAGATCATTACAAATTACAATATATAATTCATTAAAGTGTTGCAAAACTTATCAAATTCTTATTACATTTAAACTACCAAATGTGGAAAGATAAAACCCTAAGCTAAGAATAAGTTATCACATTTCATCACTTGAAATTATTCTTGAAGATCCATAACTAGCCAAGTAGACATTTATTTATAAATATTTAATCTACAAGATGCCTACCTCTTTGTGCTTTGTAAAATGAGCTACCTTAATGGTGATTAGATGTGTAGGGATTGAAACCATATATATTTCTCAATATTATAGTTGCATGGAAATGAAAAAATGGTTGAGATTTATTCTTAAAATAAACTAGTATATATAACACATTATTTAGTTGTTGAATCCTTGTGGAAATTGACTCAATATTGGATATCATTAATGTTGAACGTGGAATAATCTAATATCTTGAAAAATACACAAAAATGGTGGCTTGGAGCATGCATGAAAATCATTCACATAAAAAATATAATTGCCATATTGATTTGGCATGGTGTTCCTATCATCCACCACTAAAAGTACATTTGAATCTACCACCTTGAGATAGATAATTATGTCTAGGTCAGAAAATACCTCTAGAGTAGTTGTAGAATAAAATATGGCCATTCATGGTGAGTTGGGACATGTATGGAGTAGGTGGGAGTGAATAATACAAAGTGTGGGAGTTTTAGAGTTTTGGGGGTCAGTAATACCTCATAACACATACCAATTTTTGGAGATTAGGGATTATAAGTACATCATACATCATGCCCAAAGAAAGAAAATAAAGGTATCTTTGCATCACTAAATCTAAAAGGATCATACATGAAGGAAATCATCAGGAGAGTCGAGGATTAGAGATACTAAGGAATTAATCTCATAAGTCACTTTTGTAGTTATTCAACACTTGTCACCAAGGCTGATGACTTGGTCAAATAGGTTGTTAGTTTGCACATTCTAAGTGATCCAAAGGTTGACACCTATAGGACACTTGTCTATTTATTTGTGCCACATCATGGGACACTTGTCAATCCACATGGTAGGTGGATTGCCTCTTCCTTACCTATATATGCAGGCTTCCTCATCATTGTATTTTAGATCGACTAAATACATGATTTACATTGTTCATTGTTCTCCATTAGTTTCCAGGTTCTTATATGGTATCAGAGTAGGAGGAGATATTTCCAGGTCATAAGGTGAACCAAATTCATTGTATTTTGTTAAATTTGCCACTATCTGTCACTGCTAATAATTTGCAGGGCACCGGTGTTTCTCTCTTTGGCGTCGATCTGCACATTCATAGGTAGCAAAAGCAGATCTCTGGTAGTTTTATCCGAGCAACAACAAAGCCCAATTATAAATCTGAAAGTACTGTTTGCATTTTCCACTCAACAGGAGGTTTTTGAAAGCCCATATCCGAGCAGATAGCTGGCGTCGACCCCCACATTGCTACGTGTGTATAACAAGCTGCTCACATAGAAGGCTCGACCTACCAACTGAAGCGACCTGTCAAGCATGTGGAAGATGTGCCTCTATTCACATATGATATGTGGTGTTCCATCAAATTTTTCCGCCATTTGAAAAAAATCTACAGTTGATTCACATGCCTAGGCGTGCAGGCCTCCATTCATAGCCATCTTGCTATTCCATTGAACCAATGACAGTAGTGATAGTAGTTGCTGGTCATCACACACCTTGGCACATACATAACTACATCCTCTTTTGATTTGAGAATTTCAAGCTAGGCATGAAAGATTACACCACTTGCAGCCTCTTTAGGTTTGCAACCTACAGTAGCAACAATCACATCTCTTAGATACATCACAAATAAATATTTATTTAATTACAACATTATAATATAACATTGTTGTGATCCCCTTATATCTAAAGTTTGGAGTTCTTCCCATGCAGCGTGGCCCTCAAAGTATCCTACACAATAACTTATCTTTTTGACTTGGTTGATGACTTCTTCCTACAACTCTATAAGCTTTAATCATTATTTTTGACTTTGTCAAAACTCTTGGCTTTTTGGCATAGGTCTCTAGCTTGGCATGAGTCAATACCCTCCACGCCCCATTCATGACTTGGTCAAACTCATTTGACAGTTTGAATGCACATTCGTTTATTGATTATCATTTACTAATTAGCATTTTATGCTAATTTTTCAATATTTGTAAATGTTAAAGTGCTTAGTCAAACTATCAAATTATAACCAAGTTTGTAAACAGGGGTTTTTTCCTTTTTGCTACAACTTGCAAATGGGAGGGGGTTATTTTAATGGGGATTTTCATTTTAATTTTTTATCATTTTATTGAGGTTTTAAAGGCATTCTTAATCGATGTCTTCATTGTCACCTTAGGACATAAACTTGTAAGAACTCATAATAACAAATAAGTTTGTGAATGCACTCACATAAAGTATCATAAAAACTAAATGTGTGTTCCTTAGGGAGGGAATTTTGTACTTACACTAAATTATAAAGTGTAATGGAGGTTGTGTAGAGCATTGATTAGTCATCACATTAATGGATCATCGTGATTCTCACAAAATGTGTGTGTTGCCTTGATTTTCCATCACAACAATAGATCCTCATGATTCTCACATCATACTTGTGTACCTTGATGCACACTCTTTTTTGTTGTACATCTTTCAGACCTTAATCTGGGTCTAAATTCCTCTGCACACTATGTGTTTGATTTCAATTGGTTTGCTTATATCTCTTAGCATTAAGGGGGGATTATGACAATGTATGCTAATGCTTCTTTCAATGAAGCAACTTCTTTCAATGGAGTAGTTGGGGAACCTTCTACTTTTTGGCCAGTCTCATAAACCTTCTATCTTTTTTTCTCATATGGGAGATTATTTCAATGGATCATATTTTGTGAGATTCTAGTACTTATGTAGAGCACCTTGATGCACATTTTAGTAATGTACACATGTCACTCGTGCATTTATTGATCGTACTCTAGAATCGTAGTACTATCTATATTTTTAACTTCACAAGCATTTGTCCATTCATGGTTGAGTAGTGTTCCATATATTCACTCATGTAGTGTTTTGTATCTCTTATCTTGATCTACATTTCTTGGAGATTCATTGATTCCAAAAAACACCAATTCATCTTCAATAGAGTTTACAACTTCAACATGCTTCAAGAATTCATCATCATAGGACATATTTTCAAGAGGTCTTATCCTTCTCTTTCTCTTTTTTAGATAGGAGTTTTGTTCTCTTTGGGTTTTCTCCTTTTTCTCAATTTATGAGAGATTGCATTGTACATGGGTGTTGGAACTATTAAAATTTGATGATTTTTGCCTATCTTTCATACCCCCTGAGTCTCCATGTGAAGTTTACCTTTGGCACATTTCCCTCATTTTCATGATGCTTTACCCACATTTTTCCCATTTTTCCCCATAGAATTCATCCATGTCTGCATTTTCCACATTTTGGTCCCTATCAGCATGAATCTGTTTGGGTCTCCCCGACCCATTATGTTTTTCTGCTAATATTTTTTGTTTTAGGTGTATCGGCGAGACTTTTGTATTGTTATAGTGACTGGAATTTGTCTGTGGTTAGCTATCGGAGTAACATTTTTGTTGTTTTGGCGACCGTGGAGACACCTTTCGGCATGAGTTTTTGGTTGTCGAGGTAGTGTCTTACCGATTTCAATGTCTCCCCGACTAAGTATATGGAGGTTCATCGGTGTGAGTTATTCATTTTCGGTGTGATGTCATGGTGATTTCGTTTTGTCACGCCGACCAGCAAGTAAGGGATGCATATCGGGGCGAGTCATAGCTATCGTTGTAAGGTCTTGGCGAGTGACCTTCGGTCTCGCCGACCTTACACATGGATTTTCTTTGAATAAACTTTCGGTGAGATTATGATGGATTCGAAGTCTCAACGAATGCAGGGGGGTCTCACCGATGAGACATATGTGGACTCTGTCGGCATAAGGTTTGTGGTGTCTCGCCGAATGACATATGGGTTTCATTTCGGCCAAACATGGGGAGCTTCGGCGAAGAGTCATGGCGAAGTGAGGTGTGTCTCACCGACAGAACATAAAGGTTTATTCAAGTGGCTTTCGGTGTAAGTTTTGTTTTCTCTTGGCAATCAAAATTTATCTCAGGGTGACTTTCGGTAAAGCAATGAGCATTCTATAAGAGGTCTCCCCGACATTGATTTGTCTTGCCGATAATACACACGGGAACTCTTTCGGTGAGAAAATCTAAGGGTCTTGGCGAAAGATGAATATAATAAAAGGATGCTTCGGTATGACAAGATGTTGTCTCCATGTGGTCTCCCCGATATTATTAAATCACAGCGACACATAGATGAGCAAAGGGCTTTCGGTATGACTAAGTGAACTCTTTAGGACCTCTCCCTGATGTTGGTTTGTCTTGGCGAAAGCAATTGAAGGATACATTTCGGCGTGAGTGTGCTTATGTCATGGCGATATACACGATAGATGATGAGTTTTGGTGAAACTTAAAGCAATCTACATAGGGTCTCCCCGATATCTATGAGCTATAGCAAAGCAGGTGAAATGAAAAGTGCAGTTCGGTGAAAGACCTCTTATGTCTCGGCGACTTGGAAATGATAAAGGACTTTCGACCTGACATAGTGAGTTTGATATGTTGTCTCCCCGATATCATAGTGTTACAGTGAAACACAAGGAGAACAAAAGAATACTATATGGCTTCGGTGTGATCAACGGAGTGCTATAGCGACATACAAGAGGCGAAGACATATATTGGTAAGACATAAAATGATCTAACTGACATCTCAACGACTCGGATGAAGTCACAGCGAAAGCGAATAACACCATGGAGCGATTGACGATATAGTTGCCTTCGGCATACCTACTTGGTTGTCTCGCCGACTGTTTCATTGTGAATTACATAAATACAAATATTGTGGCTGACATGTAAAATACTTGAGAACCGTTGCAGGCCGACATGATTAGAGCCTGAATTCAGTGGTAGGCCAACATGTGATTTCAATGTGATATGTTCTTCTCATGTTGGTGTATAAATTAGCATATTGTAATTGTAAAACGACACCAGTTATTAGATATTCGATACACTGCAAGTAGATACAGTAGAATAAAATTACCAGATCAGAGACTATTGTTGCATGATTTCAAAATGGAGGTATTTATGAAAATCAGTTGATGTTGTTGCATTTCCCTGGTGTCAATTATCTGTTGAATTGAATGAAAATACTGCTAAGTTTTCTCCAAGATTGATGCTTTCTAGTTGTTTAAATTGACATAATAAATTTATGTTCAGTTTATGGATACACATTTGTTGTATTTGTGTGACTAATCAATTGGTTCTTTCAAGAAAAGATTAAATCATTTTTGTTAATCACAGTAATCAGAGAGATTCATTTGGATTGTTCAAGTACAGGTTAGTAGTTACAGTATTGCATGTTTATACAAGTTGTAAATAGAATGTATGCCAGATAATTTGTGTCTTATCCAGAGAGTGTTGCTCATCTTGATCTCATTTGACTCCGCACACCCAACAAGGCACTAGTCTCTGCACTTCATCATTTGGATTCATTCAGTTCCTTTACATCTACTAGTTAAACATTCATTTTAGGATTTAGATCAGAATACTGTTACTGTTTTCAAGTTGGATTTCATTTGTTCACCACCAATTGCCATTGTGAACAAATTTCTTTAAGAAGATAATCACAAGTTAAGTCTGCACCATTTAGAAAGGTACACCCACCCAGGTTTAGCAGCACCTAAAGAGTAGAAGGTTGAATTCTTTAACCTTGTATGTTACCCTGAAGCATATCAAGAGATTGGCAGCCTCTTGAGGCATCTTGCCTGCGTTTTTGAGAGCTAACACATGGGTACCCCACCAAGACTCATAGTCAAGACCCATTTATTTGTATCTATTTCACTTTTGTGATCTCCCCAAGTATCACTTAAAGGAGGGTGTTAGAGTGAATAATTGATCTATTCACTATAGCTTAAGTGTACTTAAGTTGATGAGGTTAGATAACATCTTGTCTAACTGAATGTGCATCCTTTTAGACCTCTAGAGGTTACCTAGTTGTTTGGTAAACCTCATGTGCATACCTTTTGAGGTTGGAAGACTTTCCATCTCACCTCAAAAGTCACTTTCGTAGTCATTCAACACTTGTCACCAAGGTTGATGGCTTGGTCAAATAGGTGGTTGGTTTGCACAGTCCAAGTGATCCAAAGGTCAAGACACCTATAGGACACTTGTCTACAAGTATTTGTGCCACATCATGGGGCACTTGTCAATCCACATGATAAGTGGATTTCCTCTTCCTTACCCATATATGCAAAGCTTCCTCATCATTGTATTCGGGTCAACTAAATGCATGATTTGCATTATTCACATGTGCTTGTTATTTGATCTCCATTAATTTCCACATTCTTATAAATCTTACCATGCATTGAATGATTTTTCTTAGCCTATTTAATGAGCGTTGACAATTTTATCATTCAAATTTAAATATTTTGAAAATTAAATTTTGTAAATATTTTATGAATTCCAAATAAAGAGATTTGAATACATTTTATTATAAAATTTATTGTGGATATGTAAATTCCATTGTAATATTTATTATAGATAGGTAAACTTCATTGTAATATTTATTGCACATTTAAGATTTCAATGGAAAAATTTGCTTTTATATTAATAAGAATCAATATTCAAATCAAGCCAATAAAAAACAATAAAATAATAATTTTAAAATTAATAAATAAATTTCAATTATAGAATTGTAATGGAATGATATTAAATTCTGTAAAAGGATTGGTTTGACGGTCATTGTCAGTCAATTCTATAATGGAATGATATTAAATTCTGGTTTGACAGTCATTATCAGTCCAAAAAAATCGAAGCAAGGGATGCATGAGTGATTACTCTGGCCTCCGGCCGAACTAAAAATACGGAATTCAGAAATATACGTTGGCCGATAATTTCGTCCTCTTCCTCGCGTCTTTGTAATAATAATTAGTCAAGCTAAAATCTTCCACAAGCGAAAACTTAGGCCCTTCTCGACAAACCAGATCTCGGATTAAGGCAGAGCTGGGCTCAGGTCCATTGCAACGCCACCGTTTATGAAATTTGGTTGCTTTAATGAAGCCCACCTTAAACAAATCTCATCTCCTTTCACATGACAAAGCTTAATAAAAAAATCTCATCAGGCTATAAATACCCCACATAATCCCCTGGACTTCCATCCATTGCAATTGAACAGCACAACATCTGTGCATTCGAGATGGAGACAAATATGAAAATGTTGGTCTACGTTGCATTGGCCATGGTGTCAGTTTATATGATTTACAAAAGATTTCGGCCATCAATGAAGTTACCGCCGGGTCCTCGCTCATGGCCTGTAATCGGGCACCTGCATCTTCTGGGCAGTCTGCCGCACAAGTCGCTGGATCGACTCTCAAAGTCGTATGGGCCGCTCATGTCAATAAAGCTGGGCTCCGTCCCCTGCATCGTCGCATCCTCTGTTGAAATGGCCCGAGAGATTTTGAAGACGAACGACCTTACTTTCGCCTCGCGCCCCCAGATCGCGGCGGGGAAATACACAGTGTACAATTACTCCAACATAACGTGGTCGCCGTACGGAGAGCATTGGCGGCTGGCGGGAAAGATCTGCCTGATAGAGCTCTTCAGCACCAAGCGCCTGGAGTCGTATGAGTACATCCGAGTGGAGGAGGTGGCGCGCATGGTGGCCTCTGTTTTCAGAACCTCCGCCGCCGCTCTGCCTGTCCATCTGCGCGAAGAGACTTCCTCCGTGAGCAACAAAATTATTTCGAGGATGGTTTTGGGGCGGCGCTACTTCGATGAGAATGGCGGTAACAAGATCAAACCCCACGAGTTTAAGGAGCTGCTGGAGGAGCTTTTGTGCTCAATGGTGTCTTTAATATTGGAGACTATATTCCTGCCCTAAGCTTCCTTGATCTGCAGGGCTATGTCAGACGGATGAAGAAGCTCAACCGACGATTTGATGTCTTTCTCGAGGAGGTGTTGGAAGAGCATGACCAGCGGCGGAAGAGCGTGCCTGACTATGCGCCCGCCGACATGGTTGACGTTTTGCTGCAACAAAGTGATGATCCTGCCAACAATCTTACGAGGAACAAAGTCAAGGCCTTCACTCAGGTAAATAATAATACAGCTTTCCTCTTTTATTGCTGAGAAATCCAAAAAGAAAACTGCAGGACATGCTGGAGGAACAGAGAGCTCTGCTACGCTTGTGGAATGCGCGTTGGCAGAAATTCTTGGCCGGGCTGACAGCTTAGTGTGTGGGCCCCGCTTTACCACCACCCTCTTTACCGCTACTTCTTTTCCGTTTCGTTTCAATGCAACGCCGTTGGTAATTTTTCAACTGCACGTGCAATCTTATAAGATGCTGATGCGATTCTGTTTGTTAATTTTTTTAACACGCGTGTAATTTTATAAGGAGTATTAAATGACTGAGTGAAAAGCAAAATAAGTACTATGCCCTCAACATGTAAGTGTTAATGTTAAAACAAAATTATATATTATGTAAAATATATATTATATTTATATATTATCTATTATTTATATATTTATTTTTAATATATATATAATGTAATATTAATTAATATATTATTTATTTATTTATTTTATGTTCTATTTATTATAGTAGCATATATATTTTAAAATAATATAATTAGTTATATGTTTATAATATATATTGTATATATTTTATTTATATAATATGTAAATGATATTATGTAAAAAAATATAGTAGTCATTGATAAAAATATCAACAAAAATATATAATATATTTTTTTATTGATATTATATACTAGCATATCTATATTTAAAAAATATAGCACATAGATATCTTTTTGGAGGCACCTATAATATAAATAAAATAAAATAATCCTTAAATAGTTCTAAAGTAAAAAGTAATATAGCTCTCAAGTAAATAAAATAAGCCAAGAGTGATAAAATAACCTAATTATAATATTAATTGAATTTTATTTACAACTATTTTTATTTTTTTGAATTTTATTTACATTTTTAAAGAGAATACTTGTTAACCCACCAAAAATATATGTAATCACCATGTTTTAAAATAGAGAAAATTAACATTAATTATTTTTGAACAATAAGTTGGTAACTATCTTGACCTAATTATATATTTTGTGTTTAAAAAGATCATTAAATATACTAAAACATATGTACTCAAAAATATGTTTAATAAATTAATAAATTTTATTTAATTGATCTAATTAATCAAAGTGTTAAAAGTTAATAATAGTTTATTTTTAACATTGAACTCAAGTGTAAAAGTGCTTGGGATTTAACTATATGTGTTTTTACATCAAGTTTTAATCACACTAATATAATGTATTAGTATCATGTTATATATGAAAACATATTAGTTTGATTAAAATATATCATTAAATTATAAATTATAAAGGGTAGTGTACCATTTTTTTTCAATGAAGTTTAAACCTACACTTTCTTTTTTCATTTCTCTATATATATTATTAGTCTATTTTTTCCATCTAATTTATTTTGTGATTTAATCCTATTTATGCTCCTTTTATCTCCTCTCCTCTCCTACCTTTGGTTTTTTAATTCTCTTTCCACCTCCCTTCCTTTCAAGAGGTTCCATGTGCAATCTATGTTCTTCCAATCCTCTTCTTAATGCATCCATAATTGTAATCATAGATTGAACTCTAACTCTTGTGATTATTATATTCATATTAGGGTTAAAGTGATTATAACCATTAATTTATATTTTGGGGCAACTAATATATTAAAATTGAATGTAACCCTAATTAGATTAAAACTCTACTCTAACCCTAATCCTACCCTAATCATAATTCTAACCATGGTCCACTCCCTATAAATTATTATATTTAAAATATTATAATAATATATTTAATCTATTACTAAATGAACCCTAACCCTAACAAAAATATAAGCATAGTCAAAGGCTAACCCCATCCCTAACCCCAAATGAATCATAATTTCAAACCTAACCCTAATCCTTATTGAATTATAATAGTAATTGTAACACTATACAAACCCTAACCTTAATTCATCCTAGAACCTGGACATACTAATCTAACCCTAATTGAACCCTAACCTTGCAAATTGTAATTCTAATCCTAATTAAACATAGCAATAATTATAAACCTATAAGAACCCTGACCTTAAATAATGTAGAACCCTCACACTAATCTAAACCTAACCTTAACCATAATTGAACCATCAACCTAATTGAACTTTAACCCTAATTGAACCTTAACTTGACAAAATTGTAATCTTAACCCTAATTAAATTGTAATCTAACCCTAAC
Organism: Sequoia sempervirens; assembly: GCA_007258455.2. Taxonomy (NCBI): domain Eukaryota; kingdom Viridiplantae; phylum Streptophyta; class Pinopsida; order Cupressales; family Cupressaceae; genus Sequoia; species Sequoia sempervirens. The sequence continues at coordinate 194,882,790 of VDFB02256132.1, forward strand.
TATAATAATAATATTATATAAATTATTTTAAAACTATATGATAAGTGTAAATGTAATTCTTTATTGCATTGTTTTTAAAGATAGATATGCTAAATTCTTTGTATTTAATTTTGTAATTTTTTAACATGATTTTAGATGTGCACTTATTATGAAAAGTCTTTCTATTAGATGCATATTTAAGTTGGTATATTTTTGTACAATAAAAAGTTTAGTGAAACCTTAAATTTATAATATTTCGTTATAGATATATATAGATTTTGAATAAAATAGAATATGAATGATTTTTTCTTTTTGAAATGTTTTCAATTTTAAAAAAAAAAATTGAATATTTTTTATGATTTAAATATAATAATTTAGAAACATATTTTTATGTAATTGTAAATTTAAGATTTTTTAAATTTAATTTTCTAATTTCTAATTTTAAATAGTTAATTTAGAATTTTTTTTAAAATAATTATTTTTCATTCTTTTATAATTTAATTATTATTCTAGTGTGAAAAAATTATTTTATAATGATATCAAAGAATATTTTTGTTTTTAATTTTAGTATACTAATGTATAAACTTATATGTAATAGTAAATTTAACAAAGTTCATTCATACTTAATTATCTAAATTTTAGAAACTTCACATATTTTTCAAAACTTTTATAAAATTTAGTAAGTTCTTTTATTACTTTTCTAAATTTATAAACTTACTACGTTTCTAAATTTATATACTTTACTTTTATAAACTTACTTTTATACTTATTTTTTTCTTAAACTCCATATTTAAGTTGTTATATTTTTATACAATAAAATCTTTAGTGAAACCTTTAATTTAGTTTTTTTTAATAGATATATTATATTTTTGAATAAAATAAAATATGGATGAATTTTGAATGTTCAAATATATAATATATGAATATATAAATACAATATAAATATATATATTATAATAGATAAATATATAATAACATATGATTTTCAGGTTAAGTTATTTAATACTCCTTATAAGATTACGTGTGGTTAAAAAATTAACTAACAGAATTTCATCCATATTTTATAAGATTGCACGTGCACCTAAAAAATTACCAATGGAGTTGCATCGAAACGAAACGGAACGGAACGGGAAAGAGTAGCGGTAAAGAGGATGGTGGCAAAGCGGGGCCCACACACTAAGCTGTCCGACCGAACTTCTTAGAAAGCCCGAGAACCTGGCAAAAGCGAACGAAGAAATGGACAGAATAGTGGGGAAAGACAGATGGGTGCAAGAGAAAGACATTGGTGAGCTGGAATACGTGCAAGGGATAGTGAAAGAAACGATGAGGCTGCATCCGGTGGCACCCATGCTGGTTCCTCATCTTTCCACCCAGCACTGTAAAATTGGAGGGTACGACATCCCCGCCAACACCAGAGCATTCGTGAACGTGTGGACGATCGGCAGAGATGAAAGACTGTGGGAAAAGCCCGAGGAATTCAGACGAGAGAGGTTTCGTGGCAGCAGCTTGGATGTGCAGGGCAGAGATTACGAGCTGCTGCCTTTTGGGTCGGGCAGAAGGATGTGTCCGGGAGCCAGTCTTGGTCTCAAAGTGGTTCAGCTGGGCCTCGCCAATCTCCTCCACGGCTTCCACTGGCGCCTTCCCGCTAATCAGAGCCCCCAGGACTTTGATATGACTGAGACCTATGGTCTCTCCACGCCCAAAGCAGAACCTCTTGTAGCCATCGCAGATTCTCGCCTGCCCACTCATCTCTATCGTTTGGCTTAACTCCAATAGGCCATACTTCCATTCATACAGTTTAAACTTTCTATCTATAATCTTTAGTCTTCATACATAATGCAACTGGTTTGTAGCTTCTCAGAAATTTCGTCGCTTCCATCTCTTTTATCCTTCTCGTCTTTTCGTGTCTGATCTTTTGTCTTTCTGCTGAATAAAAGTGAATGAATAATATATTTTAATACAGTCTTCAATGCCACCCACTGGTGGAGGTGATCAACTTTTTCTTTTGCGGGCCTCTGAAAAACAAACTAACATGCCAAATAGTAATGGGGGAATATGATAGATGGCCAAATATTTTTTAAATAATGAAGGGGAAAAATTAGTTGGTTATAGGGTAGGTTTGTTTGTTTTAAAAAGGTTCATGGTGCATTAATTTAAAAGAATCAAAAACATTTCGGTGGATTTAAAATAGACAATCAATTACTTTTTCTAAAGATTAAATATTTTTTTGAACATTAAAATAAATTTTGGTTTGTATGTTAAAAAATCTGAATTAACAAGAAAATCATTTGAGAATAGTAATATTAAAGTAATTATGGTGGAATAAATGGGAAGAACCCTAGAAAACTCTACACACCAAGAAGAAATACAACATTAGGAATCACAGATCATGAGAGACATTATAATCATCATTCACAAATTATTGAAGTGTCTACTCATATTTTAGATAGAACAATTCTACCATTTCTAATATCAACCTTAATGTCATTTCAATTAGAAGTTGATTTAGCCAAGAAATCAATAGCATGGTTTCCTTCTCTTCTAGTACAATTATACTTAACAATATTTTTACAATGCACTTTTTATTAAAGTATTTTTTCTATTAATTTTTTAAGTTTAAGTTTTTTATATTTATAAAACAAAGTTTTATCATAAAATATTTTTTGAGTTTGTGAATCATTGATGTATACTATTTTTAATATATTATTAGTATGATTCCACATCTTTATAAGATATTATTATATATAATATTCTTAAACAAATTTAAAAAATATACTTATTCTATTTATATTTAACATTTAATGTCTAATTTTATGATAATTCTCATGGAAGGAATAAAAAGGGACTTTCAAATGAAGGTTCCTTCCTTCAAAGAAATACCTTCGAAGGAAGGTGTTTTTAAGTTTTCACTTCCATTCAAGTTCAAAAAAGTGATGTTCCACAAGTGAGACTCAGTATTGTGGGTTCACCTTGGTAATATAAGCACTATTCACAATAAAAATATTAGATTACAAGATTAATATTTAATATAATCTTTCACAACTAATTATTTATAAAACTACACTTAGTATAACTAATATATATCTTAAATAATCTATCTAAAAATTGTCAAGAAATATCAAATTTGAATTATTATTTTTATTTACTTAAGATTTATTTTGGTAATAAGAGAGTTTATAGCTTGGTGCAAGCTAAATGAGGCAAAAAATGAGGGACCTCATCCCAACATTAATGTGAATATTCCAAACCCATGAGTTTAATAACCCAATAGAGACAAAAAGTTAGTAAGCACACCAACCTAACAAGGATTTGGAACATGAAGTCGAGTTGAGCAGCCCAATAGAAGCACAAAGCCTATGAGCACACTAGGTCAATGAGAATTTGTAGCACATAGCTTTAACACAAAGGTTTGAACCCATGAACACAATGGATCAACATGAGTACAATGTATGTGATCACAATGACTTAATGAGAGTTTAAACCTTGATGAATACAACAACAATACCATTATTTAACTATTGCACTATGTTATAAATCACAAAAAAAAATTATTTTATTTTAAAAAAAATCAAAACATTTGAAAAACTAATTTTTTATTTTAAAATTTATTATTTTATAAATATTTTTAACTTAAAAATTATTTTCTTATTTTAATTTTTAAATTAAAAAATAGAAATATTTTAATACCAGTCTAGAATGCCAATACACATTAACAATGACTATCAAACATACCAATGCACATTATTTTCAATCTATAATATTTAGCCTTCTAACTTCTAAAATACATAATACAATTAGTTTGTAGTTTGGCATATATTACGTCATTTCCATCTCTTATTATCCTTCTTGTCTTCTCATGGCTGGTCTTTTTTCTGTATGTCTCATATATTTTAGTGCAGGTAGTGTGGAACTCATAGTTTCATTCTTTCTTCCTTTTTAATATATTTTAACAATGTAATTTTATATTAAATTATTTTTAAATTAATTTTTGAAGTTCATAAAACAAAGTATTATTATTAAAAAAAAATAGAATTTGTGAAACATTGATATTTTATTAAATGTAATTTCACATTTTTATAAGATATTAATTATATATAATATTTTTCAAAAGTTGTGACAATTTTCTACTCTTTATATTTTTAACATTTAATGTCTAATTTTATTGTTTAGAATAAATGGAACATTTTGTTTATCTTGATTTTGATTTAAGAAATATTATTTTCCTCTAAATTAATAACAATAATAATAAAATCAATATTCATATATCATACTGAAAGTTTCATAATTAACTCATCTAGTAAATTATTCATCTTATTTTTCTATTTAGTAAGCATGTTCAGAGCGGCTTCCAAATTAACAAAATAACTACTAGGAGAATTGAATGTGTTTACTACCCCTCCATTCTCAAAACTCTTATTATTGATTACCTCAGGTCTTCATCTAGTCCTTATCATCTCAACCCAATAAGAACATAATGTCAATACACACAACCCTAGAATTCTAAAAATCAACTAATTTTCTCAAAAGATACCATACACAAAACTTTTCACAATTAATAAATGCACTAGATCAAGTTACATGGTAGTGCTAGTCGTAGTAGGCACATAAAGGCCTAGCTTCCAAACCCAAATTTGATACCACATGTAATGAGCTATTTACTTAAAGCCATTAACTTTATCATTAAATATCTTAAAATATTCTCTAATTTTTTTATAACCATCATTTAACTAATATATTCACTCAACATGTAACTTAAGTGCATTTATGGACATACGCAATACATCATATATGTCCAATCAACAAATAATTCACATAAAAATACATACAATGTAATAAAAAAATTGAATGCAAAGATCATGATAGACCGACAATACATAAAAATGCATACAATATGCAATAAGGTGCTTGAATGCAAGATCGC
>VDFB02256132.1:194887789-194907665 GCA_007258455.2 Sequoia sempervirens
GAGCTGGCCTAGCTGCTTCGGTTCTACCATGTGATCCCATCTGGTGATCTTTCCTTTTCCTCTTCAATTTCTTTCCAACTGAACCTCTTTCCACCAAATACTGGCATGGCCCTTCAACTTTATTTTCGCAAACTTAACCTGATCTAGGTCCTCTATTTTCTCATACTCAAAATATTCTTCTAGCTCATTGATCCAATCGATCAACTCTTAGAGTTTAGACTTCCGAATAACTGGGGACTTCTGCTCTAGGTCTTTTCTCGATCTTTGAAATGGCCCTTATTAGCCGCATTTGGTCTTGATCAATTGCTTCTTCTTCCTCTTCTACATTTGAACCTTCTTCCTCTCCTTCATCCTCACTTTCCTCCCTCAGGTTTAACCCTCTTCTCACCTACTCTTGTAACACATCAATCTATCTTTGGAGGGCTACCAGTGCATCTCTTCCACCAACATTTTTGCCACTTCGACCACCTCTGGCACCAACATGCCTACCAGGCATCACTCTTGGAGGCATCTTTCTTGACCTTGACCCACAACCACACTCCTGGTGCGAACTGCCTCACGATCGGCGATCTGTCCACACACTCAAGAAAACCTCGCTCTGATACCACTTGATGAGGGCACAACCCAAGACACAGAAATAACCCACAAATAAGAGAATAATTTTATTATTTAGAAAATGGAGCTTCTTACATGCAGCGGATCTCAAATCCCCAAGTTTTACAACACATGCAAGTTACATAAAGCTACAAAATCACCCTTTCACAATATGCGAGCTTGTCCCCAAAAAGTTACCCAAAAATTAGAAACCCACCCATAAATAGAGCTCCTCTTTAGTTTGGAGCCAAAAAAACATTCAAATTTTGAGTTGAGGTGGTTTGGCGCTGAAAAATTACAACTTGAAGTTCAAATTTCAAAAGAACATTTGCAATTGTATCTTCTAGAAAGTGTGCCAACTTCTCGGGGCCATAACTTTTGATCCGAGACTCTGATTTGCGAACCGTTTGAACCATTGGAAAGGTCTCGAAGTCAACAACGCGCTCAAAATATGCTATGCCAATTTTGGAAAGTTTTGGGGCCGATCCAGGAACTCTAAGTGCCTCAAATCTAACTTGGAAGATTTTCAGGTGTAAATCTGGGAAACTAAAACCGCAATATCTTTCCACCCAGAAATAGAAAATAAAAACCGTAAATTGAGAATTTCATTATGATAAAAAGGGTATCCAAAAATGTAAAAATGTCTAAAAATTGAGAAACTTGAAATTTAACTATTTTTGGGTGATGCAAGATTGCCCTTACACCATTGGATGCTCCTGCATCAGATCTAGTCTAAATCTTTTCAAAATTGAAAGTTTCATATCCTCCACCCATCCACAAAATCATTCAACATTGATCCTAAAACCTATCAAAGTGTTGTTATTAGAAAAAATTGAAACAACCAATACATTTCAACAAGGTCATTTGCATCAAACATCTCCTAGGATTGACACATTCACTCATCATTTGAACATTGATCCTAGGTCATTTAGAGGTCTTGAAAAAATCAATTATCCAAACTCATTTTCATATAATTCATACATAGGCTCATCCTATCATACTAGCTTCAATGACACAACAACAATGGGTATCCCTAATCAAAACTTTGGAACACCTTGTCACATGATAGGTGTCAATCACTGTCAAAACTTACCAATTTATCAACCAAATAATCAAAGCATTAGTCTTCATCCACACAACATTATTGCACTAAGTCAATACATGTCAAACATGAACATACCAAACATAAACATATCAAATGTGAACATGTCAAATTCACACAATATGGTGAACTATGGGATGGATCCATTCACACCTCAAAACATCGTTCAACAAACATCTCAATATCCACATCCACAACACCTTCAAAATCCTCAATACATTTCCTCACATCAACAACAACATCAACATCAACAATCACCACAAGCTTTACAAGCCAACACCATTACCAAATGTAAATACACTCCTTTAGGGGAGCCAATTGAGTTGGTGTTAAACAAGTTCATGCTAAGCTTATCACTCTTCCAAAGACATTAGGTGATTATGAACCTCAAATCAAATTCTCATGGTATGATGACAAGGTTTATTGTGAGTACCATAGAACAAAAGGTCACGACATGTCAAATTTCATAAAACATAAGAACCTTATATAAAACCTCATTGATCAAGGAGCAATAATTGTTGAGAATAACACTCAAGATTTATCCACAAAAAATCACATTGATGATGCCTCTACCACACATAATGTTGACATACATCAAGAATCTTTTTCAAAGCATGATCAAGATAATTCACCAATGTCTAGTAATGATCCATTTCAAGGAATTTTAACATCATTTGACCTCATGGTGGCATGTATTGATTGAAATGATCACATTGATAATGTCTCTACTTCACCTAGTGAGAATGTTGACATACATCAATAGTCTTTTCCAAAACATGATAAAAAATCTTCCACCAATGTCTAGCAATGGTCCATTCCAAGATATATTAACACCATTTGACCTCATGGTTGCAAATATAGAATATATTCTTAATATAACATGTAAGCCAAGAGCTATCACCCACGTGTTCACATGTTTGAAGACATCCAAGAGTCTTTTGAAAACAATATTTTCTTTGAAATTGATCCATGTCAAGAACTTAATCCAAATCATACCGAAGATAACTTAGAAATTAGTCAAGATCAAGAATCCATATCACTGAAATACTACAATTGTTACACCCCAATTGTGTAATCACTATTTACTATTACTATGTAGGGGAAAATGTGAATGTAATGTGAATTCTGTGGATGAATATATTGTTCTTGAACACTATTATCAATATGAATGTTATCTCATGGAAAATTACTACATATATGTGAATGGATGGTTATTGAATTATTATTCTAACTTTGGAGATTTTTAACGTATACTACATATGTTGTGAACAATTGACTATCATGTGCAAGTGTTAGTGGATGTAGGTATATGTTCCATTCCTCAAGGCGGAGGGAAAGTATCACTTAGGAGAAGATCTTGGTTGGGTAACCGGTAACATAAACTATCTAAGTGTACACACTCATAGTAGAATGGTTGAGTCTAGACATAGAAGTGGGAAGTTGGTAAGTCATCCCTAGTTTGATGTGTTTGCATTAGTAAAGGTCTTGTTTACTACTGAGTGCATTATTGGGTGATGTTTATCTATTTGAACTTTTGTGAATCTTTCCTTATTCTACTATGTTTGTTTGTGTGGTTGTTTGAGTGTTGGGATATATGCATACATGTATATATATGTATACGTCATCTTACTCATACGATGGATATAATGGGATGTCCATATGAGTGTGACGACATATGTATAGGCATGCATATATGAATATAAATGTTACTATGATGTTATGTGTCTTTGATGTCTCTGTCGATGCATATATACGTCAAAAGTATGCATGTTTATGAATATATACATACATTGATTCGTGTGTGAGAGCATAATCATATGCATGTATGTGTAAGTAGAAATACTTATAAACATACTCACATGAGGGATCAATTATATATATGCGAATATATATATATATATATATATACTTAACGAATGTGTGTATCGACGAGAATAGGATAAGAAGGGGTAACCTGAAATATATGTGTGTGTGTGTGTAACATATTAAATATGAATGTGTAGGCATAAATGTATATGTGTACGTATGAGTACATGCGCATTGTTTGATGGGTAATGATAAACAAGGATGTATTCATTTGAGATATTGAATGGATCACTTATGCTGATATATATATATATATATATATATGTTTGTATATATAAACAAATACACATAAGTAGTAATGCGTAATAGATGAGTGTGTATGCATATATATATTATTACAATATAATTGCTATTTTATTTATATTCATTTGTATATCAAATTCATATATACTTTATACCTATTTAGATCAACATATATATAGTTACCAACATATAAAATTCAATGGCTTAGATATATATTTATCTTATAAATATATATATATATATATATATATATATATATATATATATATATATATATATGAGTATGTATATGCATAAAGCACTTGAAGTAATAGTGCTGCCTTTAAACCATAGTCGGGGAATTTAGAAATACATGTGAAGTTTCTTATTTAAAAGTTGGAAATATATGCTACGTGCAAACCTTACATAGGGAGGACATCTTATATGTTTGGAGATCGACTATCTTAGGCAACGAATAGCAGCTAATTATAAGGCTATATAAATGGTTTTTGAAGTCGATTATCATGAATGACTTATAGGTTGATAGAAGCTGCTTATAATTGTGTTCATTGAAGCCGAGTCTCACTCATACTATTTCAAGATATGAAAAATTTGTATTGCATTTAGAGTTGTTGTCATATGTTAATGCAAAGCATGGACTTAGTCGACGCCTATGCCAAAGATTAACTTTTCCTTGGTAAGCATATCTTCCATGTTTTATACATCTGTCGATGACTTTGTCAAACGTATATAATATATTGGCCAACTCATCTCCAAATTGAGTCAATGGAAGCTTGGTGTTACAAATTGGTAGTTGACTATTTTTGATGGCAAGGAAACCACACCAACAGTGAGGAGTGTGGATGGATTTGGTGCCACCTCTAGAAACCCAATTACTGTAGATGTCTATTGCATGAGATAATTCAAATTGAGCATATGCATATTTGAATAAGTCTTTGATTGCTATCAATATTGCAAGTCGATGTGTTGAATTTTTTGCTATGAGCTTGTTTCATCGCCACCTTTTTGTTGTGCTTCATGTGTTTCCTTGCATGTTGTTTGTTGTCCATCATCATGCCTAAACTATAGGTTGTGAATTTTCCAAGTTGCTTTATAAATAGAGGTGTTTTTTTATTTGAGAGGAAACATCTTTTGCATTCCTTATTCTTCTTGCAAGTCTCTATGTTGCCTTATTACCAACTTATTTCCAATTTTATTCATGTGTGTGTGAGAGAGAGATTTCCATCATATTGAGAGAGGGAGTTGTTGTTTGAGTGAAGTGATCTATTAACTTGAGAATTATAAGTTCTTAGTGATGTTTCTTGAAGAGATTTTATCAAGCTTATTGCTGTTTGGAGAAGTTGCATTGCTATCAAGTGATTGGATTAGTGATAACAGGCCGTGGGATATTCTCTTTTGTTATTAGATTGTTCTCTATGAGTGTTTGAATTGTCTGTTATGAAATCTTGCATTTAGAGAATTTAGAATGTCATTGAGAGGGAATAGAAGCTTTTATGTTGTTTTTATGATGTGCTTATAAGTACTCCATAATAGGAGGTTGGTTTTTATCATAGGTATTACATACTAGATATGATTTAAATATGAGTGACATATGAGTTAGTCTTAGCTAGGTTATTGATTTAAATAGAATGGCTTGTGAATACTCCTAGGATTGTTCATGCAATATGGGAGGGAACTTGTGTATTCATTTTGATTAAGTAGATTTATTCCAAGTATCTAAACTGGTGATAGGTTATCTCTGGGATGATAGATTATCCATTGAAGGAAATACCTAGCTTGTGTACTTACTTGTTAAGTAGGTTTATTCCAAGTAAATTAAAATGGTGATAGGTTATCTTTGGGATGATAGATTATCCATTGAAGGAAATACTTATGTGTAGTTTAAGATGGCCTTAAGTCAAATCGGCCATGAGTAGTGTATGTGATAGATGACCCTCAGTAGAAATACTGAATGAAATACTTTGGCCATAGTAGTGTGACGACCTTTGGCTCCATTATCAGTTCACCATGATCTAGTATTACATGCTAGTTTGAGATTATGGGATTACAAGTTCTTGTTATGTAGGAAACAACACTATGCTCAGTTGGTTGTCGTTATTCGGTTATTCTACCAATCTCTTCATCGAAGGGAAGGGCCATCTATAGAATGATAGATGTGAAGGGGACTGCATTATGAGTTTGTGGTAGGAAGAAAAGTGCTTGAGTGATGCTTCTCCTCCACAAAAGGTGACATAAGAACCAAGATTTGAAAGGAAGGATCTTGGACCATCTTACAATTATTTTTTCTAAAGCTCATTGGAGCTATGTATGTAAATGTAAGCAATATTTTATTCTTGTAACTTGTGAAGTTATTGTAATGAAATATAATCTTTATTGTAATTTGATATGGCATCTTGTTCGTATATTCTCAATAAAGAAAGAAAAAAATATTTTTATTTTTTTTTGCAAAATGCATTATACCTATATATTTATATTAATATTAATATTGTAATTACAATATCTGACTATTTGTTGGCTCTTTTCAGCCATAATTAACAACTTGATCACTTCTTTTGACAAAAAAAATACCTTAACCCTTTACAAATTGACTGTTTCTTGGCCTTTTCTTCCCATAAATGATTAACATCCCCAGAACAAAGAAATCCCATATACTAGCTACCTATTGTAAAACAACTAGTTACAATAGAGCTTACTGTATGTATTCACTTCATTCAACCCCTTATACAAAAGTTACATGACTTATACAAGCATAAAATGAAGGCTATTGTCAACCCTTTAAATTAAAAAAAAAAATTTACCAACAAAATTCACCACCCTTGGACAAGCTATGCCTCCATCTGATTTGGTTGAACCTCATTTTCATCTTGTTGTTATGCTACTATGGTTGCACCAGGCTAAATAGAAGGCATGGCATTAAGGTTAATCCCCAAGTCAACTCGTGCTTCAACTAGCTGATGCAAACCACTATTCTCGTTTGCAATCTCCTAAGGCCATGGCAAAGGTCTAGGAGGATTGTGCACATGAGTAAGTAGTGTCATGATTGCTTGCACTTTTACCTTTACACTCTCCGATAGTTTAGAATCTATCTTCCCCACATATATCCAACTGCTGCTTAATTTGGTCCCTCTTGTCAGAGGAATTAATGCCTTTGACATTCCAAGATATGAGTTTCATAATACCCTAGGAGAGTAACATGCTCTACTTGGTCTTTTTTGATTTTTAGCACTAAAACCTATGAGCTCATTATGAAAACAATGCGTAAACCTTATCAAAAGATAATGGTTGAAAATTTCTTATGCCATAACATCAAGAGAAAAGAACATAGGGAAGTGAAAAGGAAGATGAGAATTTATGGGAATTTGTGTAAATTTGGGACTAGTTAAGATTCGTCCCTGGAGTTAGGAACTCCAAAACCAACAACTTATTATTTAATTTCCCTTGGATTACATAATATTATGCAAACAGGTTATGTAGGAAGGTTAGGAAGAATAACCAATATATACATTTATCCTACAAAATAGTTATATGACTCTAAGGGGATGGGAAGAAATGAGATAACCCCTTTTAGCAATCTATAATTGTAAAGAGTCAAGAATTCTTGGATTTAGTGAGAACACTACGAACCTATGTGTATGAATTTATGACATAAATTAGATTTGAAGTAGAGATTCAATGGAGGTATCCACAAGGTTGGAGAACTCTTGACATCAATCTAATTCTTTTATAAGGATAGGGTCTTGCAAGAAAAGAGTTAGTACCTATGAAAAAGGGAAAAGACTAGAATGGTTAGAATAAAGTAATCAATGATATGGATATGGTTCCACCAACCAAAATCAATGAGATCAATTTGGATTTTTTATTAAAATGGAAAAAAAGAGACCATACAACTTTGGCATCTCTAAAGGTTATGAGAGAATAAGATTCCAAGCATTGTGATAAAGCCACTTGAAAAATTGATTGTAGGAAAGAAACTTGAAAAGATAAATTAGGTTGACCTGATCAAAGGTTTGGATAGTACATAGATTGGGTGGAGTATAAGATGAAATCGCCAACATGTCTGCAAAAACCAACATATGTTTAGAAGTTCCAAAAGGAAATGGAGTACAATATGATACTAAGTGTCAAATCAGTAGAAGTTGTAAGGAAAACAACGCTTTAAGTTGAAAGGTACATCAACTAAAGAGGCTATGTGGTATGGATATTCCTCCACAAAAAGGTTATTGAAAAAGAGAATGGGAATATTAGTGAGACTCTTAACTTGTAAGTTGTTGATTATTCATTAGAGCTCCTATTTGACGATCCAAAATGTTGATTCTATAGGAATAGAAATCAATGATGAATCTAACTTTGTGAGAATTATGTTCAAAGTATGCCATTGAGGCAAGAAAAAGGCAATGTAAATTCAACAAGAAGGAATGAAAAATAATTTCAAAGAAGCAAGTGTTTGCTAGAGTACAACTTTGAGTAGATCGAATGTTGTGGAAACACTAGGGGGGGAGGAAGAGAGTGGATTGACTTTGATTAAGTACCCCACCCAATGAAAATTGTGAATATATTTTCAATTTGGAAGAACTAATGAATTCTTTGCAAGTCATGATGTCAACTAAGTCATACATTTTATGACCACAAGGAAAAAGGTATTGGAATTTTTGGAGAAAAATAGTGAAAGGTCAAGGATTGTGATCTATAATTACACCATACCTTATAGATATTTGATTGGTAAGATCAAATGATATTATCATTGATGCATTAAGGAAAGGATATGCAGATAATTTGATCATGAATGGGAAGATCATTGTCTATGGGATAGACAAGGGAAGATTCTAGATTACTCATGAACTAAATGAAAGTGTCTCCAAAACTCCTATATACCTAATATGGGGGATTTAGATAACAATCTTATTTCTATACATAAGTAGTAACACTACATATTATGAAATATATCCATGTCGTGAAGTAACTTGACATTGTAAGCTTACCATGCTAAGAGAATGGGGGATGATAAGGTTTAGCTATTAAGCCATAGAGATGGTCTCAAAGATAAGGTGGGATGTGACGCTATGCAACCACATCAATTATATTTACTTGATTGATCAATTGATCATACTTTATACTCAAATGAAACTGTAGGTTTAGAATAACCTATTTGGGATGAGAAATTCATTTGATTTAAGAGAGGAACCTTAGGTTAAGTTTTACCTATTGGGTTGGAATATGTAATGGACTACTCATTGACACCTATAGATTGGAAATAACTTACTTGGTTGGGTTGTACATTGGGACTTGATTAGAACATACATGGTTAGGAGTAACCTATAACATTAGACTAGTCATTGATTGATGAATTTATCCTAGAATTAGGGTATTGTAACACCCCCACCATGCAACCCTAGGGGAAGTTGCAATTAACTAATCAAATGAACTAATTTTTTTTTTGTTAAAGTACAATTAACATTCAAGTTCACTACCCATTTCCAACAACCACTAAGGTTATGAGACTGAGTTTACTTAAAACCCAAACAAGAAACATGAATTGAAAACATCACATTTAATTACTTAATAAATTAAATACACATACATTCCATACATGATAAATTACATAAAAGAATAAGAGATACCACATGATTTCCAATAACAATAATTTACAATACGATTACAACTCTCATTCCTTGAATGAGGTAAATCCAATAAGCAAGATTACAAATTACATCTTCCACCTTGATACAAATGAGGGGTAATAAAATTACAATAACAACTGAAATGAATAAAGCATGAAAAGGAATTGGATCCCACGAGCTCTCCAATTGGAAATCTTGTCCACATGAACAAGAGGACAGCTCAACGGATTAAGGAGTACGTTCCACCCAACCATGTGATACTCGAAGGCTCACCCCCCGTGCTAGGAGATAGTAACAAGGAATCCTATACAAGACCATCAACCCCTAGATATAGGCTAACTCACACTGACACAACCAATCACATGAACCATACAACCATAAGGATAACACTAGTAAAACTCTAACATCATTGACATAAGTCACATTGCTTCCAGAAATAAAACAGATTGAGTATGATAAGAAGACCATACACATAAAACCAATTACCAACTATTGTCATAGAAAGAGTGTCATCACACAGCTCGTCATGGGATATCATCTGGGAATATTCATAGGCTCTGACCCCCACTATGAGTTGTCTTGGTGGCCTCTACCAAATCCCGACACCCATACTCACTCATACATAATCAAATACCTCTCGTAAAGACAAGATAGATGACCTTGCCATTCCAGGCCTTCCCACTCATCCCAAGCCTATACAAGCACTTGCGTCCATGAGTGAGGCTCGATTATCTTAATTAGTGTGAAATATGACCTAACTTCTAAGTACATTGATTTAGTTATCACTTGATTAAACCACCTCCGAAGGTTATCCAGTTTACCTCTTTGGGCTTTGGCCCCTAACAAAAGCCACTCTTCTACTTGACAACATACCAAACAAAACCAAACACCAAAGGAATCCCAAGTGCATACCAACAAGATAAAACCACTCCAACTCTAGGAGGAACATATAATGAAAACCCACTCCAAACACTAGAGGCAATAAAAGTCAAAACCCTCTCCAAACACTAGAGGCAACAAAAGTCAAAATCCATTCCTTCCAAAGGAGGAACAAACCACATAACCCACTCCTAATACAAGGAGGCACAAACCATCCCCGTTCGTGAAAACTGGGTAAAATAACAGGATACAACTATACGCCCTACCCAAGGCAATACAATAGTTGAATAACAAAATACAACTCCAAAAGTTAAACCCCTTCTGGAAGACTTAACAACCCTTCTAATAAACTTCCCCAAAGTGAAAACATAAGAAGTGTACATTCAAGAAGGCGATCAAACATGAATTAAATCTATATTTGGATTTCCTAAATCCACTTCCTTCATTAACATTCAGTAATTTATTGCCTTAATAAAACTGATTTAATAATGTCTCTTTCAAACAAAAGATGAAATTTAAACCAAATATTTAATTCCCTAATTGTTTTTTTTTTAGAATAATAAAATAAACATTTACTTCTTCGATTTAAAACATATCATTTTAAAATAACTTTTTCTCCTTTGCAAAATAACTCATTTTGAAATCAATTAATCATGTTATTAAACACCTTATATTTAAATCCAATATTTGTCCTTTCAAATATATTATTTTAAAATAAAATCAATAACTTGATTATGAACACAATATTTTTAATTCCTCGATTACACATTTCATAAAAATAACTAATCTTATCATACATTCGTTGCAACCAATAAGAACAATGAATAATTATTAATCGCTTCCTTAAAAATTTTATTTGATTTAAAGCAAATAACCATTTCTCTTAAAATCATTACCTTATTAAGTAACCATTTAAGCATTTGACAAGCAATAATAAATCTAAATCTAAAGATTTACTTCAGTTTCCCGACGACATCTAAATATAAGAATCCCATTTCCCATTGAAAACATTTCATTATAAAATCAATATATATCTTATATAATTAAAATAATTGTGTTTAAAAATAAAAATATTTAAACTTGTAAACATTAGTTAAATATTAATTTATATTTTTGATTGAAATCCCAACTCATTAAAATAACTCAAATATTTTCCACTTAAAAAAAAATACAAATAAAATTTATATATAAATATATATACATATATTTATAAATTAAAAAGCATCTAAATAAAATAAAATTTAAAATATATAATATACACATTATATATAATATATAAAATATATTATATATAAATTATATATATTAAATATTAATTAAACTTTATAATAATAATAATAAAAACTTAATAATAAAAAAAAACCACGGACCCCACCCCTTAGGGCATGCAGGTCCCTCCCCACTGGGCAGCGACCTGTGTGAGGCACATAGTCCGCCTCCCTTAGGGCGGCGGCCTGTGTGAGGCACACAACCCGTCTCCTTTAGGGCAGCGGCCTGTGTGAGGCACACACAGTCTGCCTCCTTTGAGGCTGGGTGGTGGTGGGGTTAGCTTCCCCTGCCTCCCACATTGCAAACCAAGAACAATTTTATATTACTTTATTTTTTGTTTAAAAAATAAACTCATTCATTCATAAAAAGACCAAAGCACACAAAATTCTCTATTCTGGTAATTTCCAGAACATGATTTTTGTGCCAAATTTTAACAGGAACCATGCTTCCCAAAACAAATAAAATAAACTCAATATTCAAAAAAAATATGTGTATAAAATATATATACAAGTATAAACACAAAAACTTCATTATACAGCCAAATTGAACCAATTTTAAACAGAGAATTTTCAATACACTAAATTCAAACAAGGTTTTCTGATTTTATTTGTTTCATTTTCAAATTTTCTATTGTTACACTTGAAGGTTTCAGCTGTAAGTTTTTGTTTTGGTTTTTCTGCAAACATCTAAATTTCTTCAAGATTTCAACTGGGTTTTCAAGAATGATTGCAACAAGTTTTCAAAACAAAAACTGGATTTTCAAAACAATAAAAGAAACAAAGAAAACCTGTTTGAAGCTTGAAGGAGAATCCGGTGTTGAGTAAATCCAATTCTTTCAAAACCCTTTTCAAATCTTCACTCCAATCCCAAGATGCATTCTCCAAAAATAAGAAAACCCTCTTTTCTCTTCACAACAAATTTCTTTCCCCAAGCATGAATAATCCCCCATCCTTCCATTTTTTATTTTTTTTCCAAATTAAGTCAATGCCCTCTAAAATATCCCAGGTATTTTCTCTTTTTTCCCAATTATAAATATCTTTCAACAATATAGATATTTTCATGCATTTACAAAATATTTGTATTTTAATACTTTAAAGCACAATTTATATTTTAAGTAGATTTAAATCATTTACTTTATTATAAATCTTCTATTTCAAAATGAATTTAAAGCTTTTAATAATTTCTTTTCAAAAAGCATTTAAACTTTTAAAATTTTCTTTTTAAAGAATTTAACACTTTTAAAATTCCAAAATGAATAACTTAATTCAATTCCACACAATTAATTTAATTAATCAATAAAATAAATCTAATCAAGATTAGATTATTTTATTAATTAAATTAAATTAATTAATAAATTCAATAATATTTCTAACATTACAACCAGATATATTTAATCATCAATTTAACTACACAAGCCATTTATTTACCTTTTTCAACTTGAAATTAAATAAATCAAGGAGAGATGAACAATAAATAAGCAACTTAACCCGAATAAAACTCGATGACACACTATGACTAGGGTGATGACTTGGCACAAAAAACCTAACTACTATCTCCCAATTGATTACCATTGGTCAATGGACACGCTCTAACTTGTGAAACCAGATGGAGTCAAAATACTATACCTGTCAATCTGTGAGCAAAGAGTATATCGAACATGCATATATATGATATAATAAAACACACCGTGAAGAGGAAATCACATAATCGTAGGGCACTCGCAAGCAAGTGATGCGATCTCTTCCCCTTCACCAATATACTCATCATAGACTGATATTTCCATCATAAACAAATATCTCATGCAATAACATGTTACAATAACTAATCATCATTACACCAATTAAAACATGACAATAAAGCATAAGATAAGATACATCACATCGCACAAATAGGCTATCGCTCTATAAATAGCGATCAAATAACTCACACATGATAAAGTATCTCAATAACCAAAAAGCACATCCAAGCAAACAAGGACACACTGTCTAGCCAGAAAGCAAAATAGAGGGGTATTACATCCTCCCCCCTAGGGTCAGGCTTACTCCTGGAAGCTTGCAAGCACAAATAGGTAACACACACACACCCAAAAATTCACATGCTACACAAATGTCCATAGTGCATTCACCTGGTAAGAAGGATATCGGTACATTGTACACTACATCGAGGATCCTATTCTTTCCACTAGTTTCTTGCACCATTGGACCTACACCATGTAACAACAACTTCTAGGTAGACAAGTGAGATCAACCCAAAAGGAAAACATAACTAACGAATAAAACATCTAGGTTAACGCCATGGCTCATAGTACCCAGAGCATAAACCTATGCAACTAACAACTTAATGGGTTCCACATTATGCCAAAGTACCTAGTGTTTAAACTTAGACTCTGATACCATGTGTAATGCCCCCGCCACGCAACCCTAGGGGAAGTAGCAATTAACTACTCAAACAAACTAATTTTTTTTGTTGTTAAAGTACAATTAACATGCAAGTTCACTACCCATTGCCAACAACCCCCAAGGTTACCAGACTGAGTTTACTTAAAACCCAAACAAGAAACATGAATTGAAAACATCACATTTAATTACTTAATAAATTAAATACACATACATTCCATACATGATAAATTACATAAAAGAATAAGAGATACCACATGATTTCCAATAACAATAATTTACAATACGATTACAACTCTCATTCCTTGAATGAGGTAAATCCAATAAGCAAGATTACAAATTACATCTTCCACCTTGATACAAATGAGGGGTAATAAAATTACAATAACAACTGAAATGAATAAAGCATGAAAAGGAATTGGATTCCACGAGCTCTCCACCTAGAAATCTCATCCACATGAACAAGAAGACGACCCAACGGATTAAGGTACACGTTCCACTCAACCATGTGATATATGAAGGCTCACCCCTCGTGCTAGGAGATAGTAACAAGGAATCCTATACAAGACCATCAACCCCTAGACATAGGCTAACTCACATTGACACAACCAATCACATGAACCATACAACCATAAGGATAACACCAGTACAACTCTAACATCACTTACATAAGTCACATTGCTTCCAGAAATAAAACAGATCGAGTATGATAAGAAGACCATACACATAAAACCAATTACCAAATTTTGTTGTAGAAAGAGTGTCATCACACAGCTCATCATGGGATATCCTCTAGGAATCTTCATAGGCTCCGACCCCCACTATGAGTTGTCCTGGTGGCCTCTACCAAATCCTGACACCCATACTCACTCATGTGGAATCAAATACCTCTTGTAAAGACAAGATAGATGACCTTGCCATTCTAGGCCTTCCCACTCATTCCAAGCCTATACGAGCACTTGCGTCCATGAGTGAGGCTCAATTATCTTAATTAGTGTGAAATATGACCTAACTTCTAAGTACATTGATTTAGTTATCACTTGATTAAACCACCTTCGAAGGTTATCCAGTTTACCTCTTTGGGCTCTAGCCCCTAACAAAAGCCACTCTTCTACTTGACAACATACCAAAAAAAACCAAACACCAAGGGAATCCCAAGTGCATACCAACAAGATAAAACCACTCCAACTCTAGGAGGAACATATAATGAAAACCCACTCCAAACACTAGAGGCAAAAAAAGTCAAAACCCTTTCCAAACACTGGAGGCAACAAAACACAAAATCCACTCCTTCCAAAGGAGGCACAAACCACATAACCACTCCTACACAAGGAGGCACAAAACATCCCCGTTCATGAAAACTGGGTAAAACAACAGGATACAACTATACACCCTACCCAAGGCAATACAACAGTTGACTAACAAAATACAACCCCAAAAGTTAAACCCCTTCTGGAAGACTTAACAACCCTTCTAATCAACTTCCCCAAAGTGAAAACAAAAGAAGTGCACATTCAAGAAGGCAATCAAACAAGAACTAAATCTATATTTGGATTTCCTAAATCCACTTCCTTCACTAACATCCAATAATTTATTGCCTTAATAAAACTAATTGAATAACGTCTCTTTCAGACAAAAGATGAAATTTAAACCAAATATTTAATTCCCTAATTGCTTTTAAATAATAATAAAATAAACATTTACTTCTTCGATTTAAAACATATCATTTTAAAATAACTATTTCTCCTTTGCAAAATAAATCATTTTGAAATCAATTAATCTCTCTATTAAACACCTTATATTTAAATCCAATATTTGTCCTTTCAAATATATTATTTTAAAATAAAATCAATAACTTGATTATGAACACAATATTTTTAATTCCTCGATTACACATTTCATGAAAATAACTAATCTTATCATACATTCGTTGCAACCAATAAGAACTATGAATAATTATTAATTGCTTCCTTAAAAAATTCATTTGATTTAAAGCAAATAAACCATTTCTCTTAAAATCATTACCTTATTAAGTAACTATTTAAGCATTTGACAAGAATAATAAATCTAAATCTAAAGATTTACTTCAGTTTCCCGACGAAATCTAAATATAAGAATCCCATTTCCCATTGAAAACATTTCATTATAAAATCAATATATATCTTATATAATTAAAATAATTGTGTTTAAATATAAAAATATTTAAACTTGTATACATTATTTAAATATTAATTTATATTTTCGATTTAAATCCCAACTCATTAAAATAACTCAAATATTTTCCACTTAAAAAAATACAAATAAAATCTATATACATATATATATATATACATATATTTATAAATTAAAAAGCATCTAAATAAAATAAAATAAAATTTAAAATATATAATATACACATTATATATAATATATAATATATAAAATATATAAATTATATATATTAAATATTAATTAAACTTTATAATAATAATAATAATAACTTAATAAAAAAACATGGACCCACCTTAGGGCGCGTGGAGTCCCTCAGCGGGTAGCGACACATTATTGCTTTACCACCCGCCTCCATATGGGTGGCAGCGTGTGAGGAATTACCACCGATCCTTCCCCTTAGAGTGATTGGCTTGTGTGAGGGCACACAACCCACCTCACTGGAATGATGACACGGTATTGAGGGCACGGTCACGCACTTACTCCTTTCCCGGGCTGGCGAATTGGCCGGTGGGGTTAGCTTCCCTGCCTCCCCATTGCAAATAAGAACAATTTTTTATATTACTTTATTTTTAGTTTAAAAATAAACTCATTCATTTATAAAAAAACAAAAACACAAAATTCTCTATTACGGTAATTTCGAACTTGTGATTTCACGGTACCAAATTTTAACTTGAGGAACCGTAATGCTTCCCCAAAACAAATAAAATAAACTCAATATTCAAGAAAAATATGTGTATAGAATATATATACAAATATAAATACAAAAACTCCATTATACAACCAAATTGAATCAATTTTAAACAGAGAATTTTCGATACACTAAATTCAAACAAGGTTTTTTTATTTTATTTTTTTCATTTTTTTCATTTTCTATTGTTACACTTGAAGGTTTCAGCTGTAAGTTTTTATTTTTGTTTTTCTACAAACATATAAATTTCTTCAAGATTTTAACTGGGTTTTCAAGAATGATTGCAACAAGTTTTCAAAACAAAAACCAGATTTTCAAAACAATAAAAGAAACAAAGAAAACCTGTTTGAAGCTTGAAGGAGAATCTAGTGTTGAGTAAATCCAATTCTTTCAAAACCCTTTTCAAATCTTCACTCCAATCCCAAGATGCATCCTCCAAAAATAAGAAAACCCTCTTTTCTCTTTAGAGCAAATTTCTTCCCCAAGCATGAATAATCCCCCATCCTTCCATTTTTTATTTTTCCAAATTAAGTCAATGCCCTCTAAAATATCTCAGGTATTTTCTCTTTTTTCCCAATTATAAATATCTTTCAACAATATAGATATTTTCATGCATTTACAAAATATTTGCATTTTAATACTTTAAAGCACAATTTATATTTTAAGTAGATTTAAATCATTTACTTTATTATAAATCTTCTATTTCAAAATGAATTTAAAGCTTTTAATAATTTCTTTTTAAAAAGCATTTAAACTTTTAAAATTTTCTTTTCAAAGAATTTAACACTTTTAAAATTCTAAAATAAATAACTTAATTCAATTCCACACAATTAATTTAATTAATCAATAAAATAAATCTAATCCAAGATTATACTATTTTATTAATTAAATTAAATTAATTAATAAATTCATTAATATTTTTAACATTACAACCAAATATATTTAATCATCAATTTAACTACACAAGCCATTTATTTACCTTTTTCAACTTGAAATTAAATAAATCAAGGAGAGATGAACAATAAATAAGCAACTTAACCCGACTAAAATCCGATGACACACTATGACTAAGGTGATGACTTGGCACATAAAACCTAGCTACTATCTCCCAATTGATTACCATTGGTCAATGGACACACTCTAACCTGCGAAACCAGGTGGAGTCGATATCCTGTACCTGTCAACTTGTGAGCAAAGAGTATATCGAACATGCATATATATGATATAATAAAACACACCGTGAAGAGGAAATCGTGGAATCGTAGGGTACTCGCAAGTGAGTGATGCGATCTCATCCCCTTCACCAATACACTCATTATAGACTGACAGTTCCATTATAAATAAATATCTCATGCAATAACATGTTACAATAACTAATCATCATTATACCAATTAAAACATGACAATAAAGCATCATATAAGATACACCACATCACACAAATAGGCTATCACTCTATAAATAGCGATCAAATAACTCACACATGATAAAGTATCTCAATAACCAAAAAGCACATCCAAGCAAACAAGGACACATTGTCCAGTCAGAAAGTAAAACAAAGGGGTATTACTGGTATATACCAAAGTTGAGACTCACCTATGTGATTAGGTGAATCAATGAGCTAACAAGAAACACTCGTGCTTTGTAATTAGGTATACAATTAAATTTGATATCTTCTAGGGACCAACATGATTGAATGAGGATTAATACTCGAAATTAGTTCCAATTCTTATCAGGAAAATTAGATTGAGTTAAAAGATGAATTGCATCTTGGGAAATAATCCAAGGACAGAAGAAATCCAAGTTGTGGATGCCCTAAGATAAAGGAGATTTATCCCCGCTAAACTCCTAACCATTATTACTTGGGGGTTAAAGGTGGTGTGAGATCATAAAATAGGTTTTCACTTAGTCAAGGAGTAGACTATTATTGGATATCAAAGAACCTATGTACCCAAAATTTTGGAAGATTTAGGAATGAAACAAGAAAATTGATGTTAGAGTTAGGTCGTGGGAATGACAAAGTTATTTGTGAGATGAGGAACCACTATAACTTGGAAAAAATAGAGTAAGAGGTTGTACGAAATGTGATGCAGGAGCATCTATGGCCTTGTGCAATCTTGCATCACCAAAAATATTGCTCTTTTAGTTTTTGTTTATTTTCAATAAGGGCTTAGGGGTTAGGAGAATAATATTTTAATTTGCAACAATTTAGATTCCCTTGGTGTGAAATTGTAAATGGAAATTGCATGGGAAATAAGTCTTGGTAAAATAGTGAAAGCATCTTAGTGGGGGAATATGCCTTTTTGGGGTCCACTTTTGGAGAAGGGAAAAGAGTCTTGTATGTGTGTATATGTGTCATAAAATGTCATAATTTGGGCTGTAAAGGAATCTTGCATGTTGTTTGCATGTATTTGCATATTGGCCACAAGCTTTGCATGTTTTTGCATGTTTGAAGTCGTATCTATGAGACCCAGTTTTAGTAAAATGGGCATAACTTTTTCATACGGTAATGAAATTAAGAATTTCAAAATAATTCAGAAAGCTGGAAAGAAGGGGAACAAAACCCAAAAATTGTTTGAGGAGTTTCAGAAAAAAGACAGATCATTGATAGGAAAAAAGTGACGGATTTTCTTGGTGGTTTTGTGGAGGTTGTTTTGAGAAACCAATGGTGGTTTCTTCTCACACAACTTCTATGTATTGATGCTGCTCATTTGGAGAAGGGATTTTGGAGAGTTGGTGGTTGCATATTCAGATGTTGCTGGGGTGATGTTGGAAGCTTAAGTTGCAGATTTTTGTATGTGTGAAGCCCATGTTGTATGTGAGCATATGAGCTCCATGATTGTGTAATTCAAATTTAGATTTGAAATCAATATATGTTGCATATTTCTCTTCCATATTTGTTGTTAATGTTTATTTGCAGCCTTCTTACATAGTGGTGAATGTGTGTTTGGTTTTAGATTTGAAAGAGGAGAGTTTCCCTACTACATCAGTGGTATCACAGCCAGAAGGTCT
>VDFB02256132.1:194907765-195100745 GCA_007258455.2 Sequoia sempervirens
TGACAGTTTGAATGCACATTCGTTTATTGATTATCATTTACTAATTAGCATTTTATGCTAATTTTTCAATATTTGTAAATGTTAAAGTGCTTAGTCAAACTATCAAATTATAACCAAGTTTGTAAACAGGGGTTTTTTCCTTTTTGCTACAACTTGCAAATGGGAGGGGGTTATTTTAATGGGGATTTTCATTTTAATTTTTTATCATTTTATTGAGGTTTTAAAGGCATTCTTAATCGATGTCTTCATTGTCACCTTAGGACATAAACTTGTAAGAACTCATAATAACAAATAAGTTTGTGAATGCACTCACATAAAGTATCATAAAAACTAAATGTGTGTTCCTTAGGGAGGGAATTTTGTACTTACACTAAATTATAAAGTGTAATGGAGGTTGTGTAGAGCATTGATTAGTCATCACATTAATGGATCATCGTGATTCTCACAAAATGTGTGTGTTGCCTTGATTTTCCATCACAACAATAGATCCTCATGATTCTCACATCATACTTGTGTACCTTGATGCACACTCTTTTTTGTTGTACATCTTTCAGACCTTAATCTGGGTCTAAATTCCTCTGCACACTATGTGTTTGATTTCAATTGGTTTGCTTATATCTCTTAGCATTAAGGGGGGATTATGACAATGTATGCTAATGCTTCTTTCAATGAAGCAACTTCTTTCAATGGAGTAGTTGGGGAACCTTCTACTTTTTGGCCAGTCTCATAAACCTTCTATCTTTTTTTCTCATATGGGAGATTATTTCAATGGATCATATTTTGTGAGATTCTAGTACTTATGTAGAGCACCTTGATGCACATTTTAGTAATGTACACATGTCACTCGTGCATTTATTGATCGTACTCTAGAATCGTAGTACTATCTATATTTTTAACTTCACAAGCATTTGTCCATTCATGGTTGAGTAGTGTTCCATATATTCACTCATGTAGTGTTTTGTATCTCTTATCTTGATCTACATTTCTTGGAGATTCATTGATTCCAAAAAACACCAATTCATCTTCAATAGAGTTTACAACTTCAACATGCTTCAAGAATTCATCATCATAGGACATATTTTCAAGAGGTCTTATCCTTCTCTTTCTCTTTTTTAGATAGGAGTTTTGTTCTCTTTGGGTTTTCTCCTTTTTCTCAATTTATGAGAGATTGCATTGTACATGGGTGTTGGAACTATTAAAATTTGATGATTTTTGCCTATCTTTCATACCCCCTGAGTCTCCATGTGAAGTTTACCTTTGGCACATTTCCCTCATTTTCATGATGCTTTACCCACATTTTTCCCATTTTTCCCCATAGAATTCATCCATGTCTGCATTTTCCACATTTTGGTCCCTATCAGCATGAATCTGTTTGGGTCTCCCCGACCCATTATGTTTTTCTGCTAATATTTTTTGTTTTAGGTGTATCGGCGAGACTTTTGTATTGTTATAGTGACTGGAATTTGTCTGTGGTTAGCTATCGGAGTAACATTTTTGTTGTTTTGGCGACCGTGGAGACACCTTTCGGCATGAGTTTTTGGTTGTCGAGGTAGTGTCTTACCGATTTCAATGTCTCCCCGACTAAGTATATGGAGGTTCATCGGTGTGAGTTATTCATTTTCGGTGTGATGTCATGGTGATTTCGTTTTGTCACGCCGACCAGCAAGTAAGGGATGCATATCGGGGCGAGTCATAGCTATCGTTGTAAGGTCTTGGCGAGTGACCTTCGGTCTCGCCGACCTTACACATGGATTTTCTTTGAATAAACTTTCGGTGAGATTATGATGGATTCGAAGTCTCAACGAATGCAGGGGGGTCTCACCGATGAGACATATGTGGACTCTGTCGGCATAAGGTTTGTGGTGTCTCGCCGAATGACATATGGGTTTCATTTCGGCCAAACATGGGGAGCTTCGGCGAAGAGTCATGGCGAAGTGAGGTGTGTCTCACCGACAGAACATAAAGGTTTATTCAAGTGGCTTTCGGTGTAAGTTTTGTTTTCTCTTGGCAATCAAAATTTATCTCAGGGTGACTTTCGGTAAAGCAATGAGCATTCTATAAGAGGTCTCCCCGACATTGATTTGTCTTGCCGATAATACACACGGGAACTCTTTCGGTGAGAAAATCTAAGGGTCTTGGCGAAAGATGAATATAATAAAAGGATGCTTCGGTATGACAAGATGTTGTCTCCATGTGGTCTCCCCGATATTATTAAATCACAGCGACACATAGATGAGCAAAGGGCTTTCGGTATGACTAAGTGAACTCTTTAGGACCTCTCCCTGATGTTGGTTTGTCTTGGCGAAAGCAATTGAAGGATACATTTCGGCGTGAGTGTGCTTATGTCATGGCGATATACACGATAGATGATGAGTTTTGGTGAAACTTAAAGCAATCTACATAGGGTCTCCCCGATATCTATGAGCTATAGCAAAGCAGGTGAAATGAAAAGTGCAGTTCGGTGAAAGACCTCTTATGTCTCGGCGACTTGGAAATGATAAAGGACTTTCGACCTGACATAGTGAGTTTGATATGTTGTCTCCCCGATATCATAGTGTTACAGTGAAACACAAGGAGAACAAAAGAATACTATATGGCTTCGGTGTGATCAATGCCACCAGCGGCCGCTGGCGAGGGCGCCGTTGAACGCTGGGCGTTCGCCGACGATATTGGCGACTTGCCGGATGAGAAGTCACGGGGCGGCGCACCGAAGCATTGAAGCGGTGCCAGGGTGCCGC
Organism: Sequoia sempervirens; assembly: GCA_007258455.2. NCBI lineage: Eukaryota > Viridiplantae > Streptophyta > Pinopsida > Cupressales > Cupressaceae > Sequoia > Sequoia sempervirens. The sequence goes on from VDFB02256132.1 coordinate 194,910,504, forward strand.
GTATGGAGAACGCCGCTGGGCGCTCCTGCTCGGCGTTTTGTGAACAGGACCACCGGTATTGGCGACAGTCGCGGGCTTCATTGCCGGGGCGGCCACGTTCGGGCTGGGAAGCCAGGTGTGGAACCGGCGGGTTTCTGGATAACCGACATTAACGCCGCCAAATTAACCAGGATGCCGGAAGGTTCGTGGAACCGGCGCCAGGCGCTGGCCTGATGGTCGGTGGAATCTGAAAAGAGTACAGTGGGGCTGGCGTTTGAGGGCGGAGTAAACGCATGAAAAAAGAACGGATTGGAAACATGCGGTATGCGTCCTCGCGATGAAATTGGTGCACCTGGAGTTTTCTCCGGCGTTTGTTTGGAAGTAGGAACGTAACAGGCCTTTGTTCGCGTTTGTTATGACGCGTGATTGCCGGTGGTGGTTCTTCAACAAAGATTAAATCGCTTTTGTTATCCGCGATGTCAGAGATTCATTGGATTGTTCAAGTATTAGAGCTTAGTGGTTATAGTGTGCATGTTTTATACAAATTGTAATATGATGTATGCAAATAATTTGTGTCTTCTCGGAAGGTGTTGCTCATCTTGATTTGTTGACTCCGCACACCCAACAAGGCACTGGTCTCTGCACTTCACCATTTCAACTTATTCAGTTTTCTTTGCATCTATTAATTAAGCATTTATTTTAGGATTCAAATTAGAATATTGTTACTATTTTAAAGTTGGATTTCATTTGTTCGCCACTCATTGCCATTGTGAACAAATTTCTTTAAGATAATCACAAGTTAAGTGCACTGGTACACCCTTGGGTTTAAAAGCTGACACCTAAAGCGTGAAGGTTGAATTCTTTGCTTGTCTATTACCGCGAAACATATCAAGGGTGGCGGCCTCTTGAGGCATCTTACTGTGTTTTTGAGCAACAGGTACCCCACCAAGACTCATAGTCAAGACCCATTTATTTGTATCTATTTCACTTTTGTGATCTCCCCAAGTATCACTTAAAGGAGGGTGTTAGAGTGAATAATTGATCTATTCACTATAGCTTAAGTGTACTTAAGTTGATGAGGTTAGATAACATCTTGTCTAACTGAATGTGCATCCTTTTAGACCTCTAGAGGTTACCTAGTTGTTTGGTAAACCTCATGTGCATACCTTTTGAGGTTGGAAGACTTTCCATCTCACCTCAAAAGTCACTTTCGTAGTCATTCAACACTTGTCACCAAGGTTGATGGCTTGGTCAAATAGGTGGTTGGTTTGCACAGTCCAAGTGATCCAAAGGTCAAGACACCTATAGGACACTTGTCTACAAGTATTTGTGCCACATCATGGGGCACTTGTCAATCCACATGATAAGTGGATTTCCTCTTCCTTACCCATATATGCAAAGCTTCCTCATCATTGTATTCGGGTCAACTAAATGCATGATTTGCATTATTCACATGTGCTTGTTATTTGATCTCCATTAATTTCCACATTCTTATAAATCTTACCATGCATTGAATGATTTTTCTTAGCCTATTTAATGAGCGTTGACAATTTTATCATTCAAATTTAAATATTTTGAAAATTAAATTTTGTAAATATTTTATGAATTCCAAATAAAGAGATTTGAATACATTTTATTATAAAATTTATTGTGGATATGTAAATTCCATTGTAATATTTATTATAGATAGGTAAACTTCATTGTAATATTTATTGCACATTTAAGATTTCAATGGAAAAATTTGCTTTTATATTAATAAGAATCAATATTCAAATCAAGCCAATAAAAAACAATAAAATAATAATTTTAAAATTAATAAATAAATTTCAATTATAGAATTGTAATGGAATGATATTAAATTCTGTAAAAGGATTGGTTTGACGGTCATTGTCAGTCAATTCTATAATGGAATGATATTAAATTCTGGTTTGACAGTCATTATCAGTCCAAAAAAATCGAAGCAAGGGATGCATGAGTGATTACTCTGGCCTCCGGCCGAACTAAAAATACGGAATTCAGAAATATACGTTGGCCGATAATTTCGTCCTCTTCCTCGCGTCTTTGTAATAATAATTAGTCAAGCTAAAATCTTCCACAAGCGAAAACTTAGGCCCTTCTCGACAAACCAGATCTCGGATTAAGGCAGAGCTGGGCTCAGGTCCATTGCAACGCCACCGTTTATGAAATTTGGTTGCTTTAATGAAGCCCACCTTAAACAAATCTCATCTCCTTTCACATGACAAAGCTTAATAAAAAAATCTCATCAGGCTATAAATACCCCACATAATCCCCTGGACTTCCATCCATTGCAATTGAACAGCACAACATCTGTGCATTCGAGATGGAGACAAATATGAAAATGTTGGTCTACGTTGCATTGGCCATGGTGTCAGTTTATATGATTTACAAAAGATTTCGGCCATCAATGAAGTTACCGCCGGGTCCTCGCTCATGGCCTGTAATCGGGCACCTGCATCTTCTGGGCAGTCTGCCGCACAAGTCGCTGGATCGACTCTCAAAGTCGTATGGGCCGCTCATGTCAATAAAGCTGGGCTCCGTCCCCTGCATCGTCGCATCCTCTGTTGAAATGGCCCGAGAGATTTTGAAGACGAACGACCTTACTTTCGCCTCGCGCCCCCAGATCGCGGCGGGGAAATACACAGTGTACAATTACTCCAACATAACGTGGTCGCCGTACGGAGAGCATTGGCGGCTGGCGGGAAAGATCTGCCTGATAGAGCTCTTCAGCACCAAGCGCCTGGAGTCGTATGAGTACATCCGAGTGGAGGAGGTGGCGCGCATGGTGGCCTCTGTTTTCAGAACCTCCGCCGCCGCTCTGCCTGTCCATCTGCGCGAAGAGACTTCCTCCGTGAGCAACAAAATTATTTCGAGGATGGTTTTGGGGCGGCGCTACTTCGATGAGAATGGCGGTAACAAGATCAAACCCCACGAGTTTAAGGAGCTGCTGGAGGAGCTTTTGTGCTCAATGGTGTCTTTAATATTGGAGACTATATTCCTGCCCTAAGCTTCCTTGATCTGCAGGGCTATGTCAGACGGATGAAGAAGCTCAACCGACGATTTGATGTCTTTCTCGAGGAGGTGTTGGAAGAGCATGACCAGCGGCGGAAGAGCGTGCCTGACTATGCGCCCGCCGACATGGTTGACGTTTTGCTGCAACAAAGTGATGATCCTGCCAACAATCTTACGAGGAACAAAGTCAAGGCCTTCACTCAGGTAAATAATAATACAGCTTTCCTCTTTTATTGCTGAGAAATCCAAAAAGAAAACTGCAGGACATGCTGGAGGAACAGAGAGCTCTGCTACGCTTGTGGAATGCGCGTTGGCAGAAATTCTTGGCCGGGCTGACAGCTTAGTGTGTGGGCCCCGCTTTACCACCACCCTCTTTACCGCTACTTCTTTTCCGTTTCGTTTCAATGCAACGCCGTTGGTAATTTTTCAACTGCACGTGCAATCTTATAAGATGCTGATGCGATTCTGTTTGTTAATTTTTTTAACACGCGTGTAATTTTATAAGGAGTATTAAATGACTGAGTGAAAAGCAAAATAAGTACTATGCCCTCAACATGTAAGTGTTAATGTTAAAACAAAATTATATATTATGTAAAATATATATTATATTTATATATTAATTATTTATATATATAATATATATATATGTAATATTATATTAATATATTATTTATTTATTTATTTTATGTTCTATTTATTATAGTAAAATATAAATATAGTAGCATATATATTTTAAAATAATATAATTAGTTATATGTTTATAATATATATTGTATATATTATATTTATATAATATGTAAATGATATTATATAAAAAATATATAATATTTATTGATAAAAATATCAATAAAAATATATAATAGATATTATATACTAGCATATCTATATTTAAAAAATATAGCACATAGATATCTTTTTGGAGGCACCTATAATATAAATAAAATAAAATAATCCTTAAATAGTTCTAAAGTAAAAAGTAATATAGCTCTCTAAATAAAATAACCCAAGAGTGATAAAATAACCTAATTATAATATTAATTGAATTTTATTTACAACTATTTTTATTTTTTTGAATTTTATTTACATTTTTAAAGAGAATACTTGTTAACCCACCAAAAATATATGTAATCACCATGTTTTAAAATAGAGAAAATTAACATTAATTATTTTTGAACAATAAGTTGGTAACTATCTTGACCTAATTATATATTTTGTGTTTAAAAAGATCATTAAATATACTAAAACATATGTACTCAAAAATATGTTTAATAAATTAATAAATTTTATTTAATTGATCTAATTAATCAAAGTGTTAAAAGTTAATAATAGTTTATTTTTAACATTGAACTCAAGTGTAAAAGTGCTTGGGATTTAACTATATGTGTTTTTACATCAAGTTTTAATCACACTAATATAATGTATTAGTATCATGTTATATATGAAAACATATTAGTTTGATTAAAATATATCATTAAATTATAAATTATAAAGGGTAGTGTACCATTTTTTTTCAATGAAGTTTAAACCTACACTTTCTTTTTTCATTTCTCTATATATATTATTAGTCTATTTTTTCCATCTAATTTATTTTGTGATTTAATCCTATTTATGCTCCTTTTATCTCCTCTCCTCTCCTACCTTTGGTTTTTTAATTCTCTTTCCACCTCCCTTCCTTTCAAGAGGTTCCATGTGCAATCTATGTTCTTCCAATCCTCTTCTTAATGCATCCATAATTGTAATCATAGATTGAACTCTAACTCTTGTGATTATTATATTCATATTAGGGTTAAAGTGATTATAACCATTAATTTATATTTTGGGGCAACTAATATATTAAAATTGAATGTAACCCTAATTAGATTAAAACTCTACTCTAACCCTAATCCTACCCTAATCATAATTCTAACCATGGTCCACTCCCTATAAATTATTATATTTAAAATATTATAATAATATATTTAATCTATTACTAAATGAACCCTAACCCTAACAAAAATATAAGCATAGTCAAAGGCTAACCCCATCCCTAACCCCAAATGAATCATAATTTCAAACCTAACCCTAATCCTTATTGAATTATAATAGTAATTGTAACACTATACAAACCCTAACCTTAATTCATCCTAGAACCTGGACATACTAATCTAACCCTAATTGAACCCTAACCTTGCAAATTGTAATTCTAATCCTAATTAAACATAGCAATAATTATAAACCTATAAGAACCCTGACCTTAAATAATGTAGAACCCTCACACTAATCTAAACCTAACCTTAACCATAATTGAACCATCAACCTAATTGAACTTTAACCCTAATTGAACCTTAACTTGACAAAATTGTAATCTTAACCCTAATTAAATTGTAATCTAACCCTAACTATAATAATAATATTATATAAATTATTTTAAAACTATATGATAAGTGTAAATGTAATTCTTTATTGCATTGTTTTTAAAGATAGATATGCTAAATTCTTTGTATTTAATTTTGTAATTTTTTAACATGATTTTAGATGTGCACTTATTATGAAAAGTCTTTCTATTAGATGCATATTTAAGTTGGTATATTTTTGTACAATAAAAAGTTTAGTGAAACCTTAAATTTATAATATTTCGTTATAGATATATATAGATTTTGAATAAAATAGAATATGAATGATTTTTTCTTTTTGAAATGTTTTCAATTTTAAAAAAAAAAATTGAATATTTTTTATGATTTAAATATAATAATTTAGAAACATATTTTTATGTAATTGTAAATTTAAGATTTTTTTAATTTAATTTTCTAATTTCTAATTTTAAATAGTTAATTTAGATTTATTTTTTAAAATAATTATTTTTCATTCTTTTATAATTTAATTATTATTCTAGTGTGAAAAAAATATTTTATAATGATATCAAAGAATATTTTTGTTTTTAATTTTAGTATATTAATGTATAAACTTATATGTAATAGTAAATTTAACAAAGTTCATTTATATTTAATTATCTAAATTTTAGAAACTTCACATATTTTTCAAAACTTTTATAAAATTTAGTAAGTTATTTTATTACATTTCTAAATTTATAAACTTTACTTTTATAAACTTACTTTTATACCTTTTTTTTTTCTTAGACTCTATATTTAAGTTGTTATATTTTTATACAATAAAATCTTTAGTGAAACCTTTGATTTATTTTTTTTAATAGATATGTTATATTTTTAAATAAAATAAAATATGGATGAATTTTGAATGTTCAAATATATAATATATGAATATATAAATACAATATAAATATATATATTATAATAGATAAATATATAATATAATACATAATATTATGGGTTTTAACATTAACACTTGACAAATTGAGGGGCATAGTACTTATTTTGATTTTCAGGTTAAGTCATTTAATACTCCTTATAAGATTACACGTGTGGTTAAAAAATTATAACAGAATTTCATCCATATTTTATAAGATTGCATCGAAACGAAACGGAACGGGACGGGAAAGAGGTAGCGGTAAAGAGGATGGTGGTAAAGCAGGGCCCACACACACTAAGCTGTCCCGACCGAACTTCTTAGAAAGCCCGAGAACCTGGCAAAAGCGAACGAAGAAATGGACAGAATAGTGGGGAAAGACAGATGGGTGCAAGAGAAAGACATTGGTGAGCTGGAATACGTGCAAGGGATAGTGAAAGAAACGATGAGGCTGCATCCGGTGGCACCCATGCTGGTTCCTCATCTTTCCACCCAGCACTGTAAAATTGGAGGGTACGACATCCCCGCCAACACCAGAGCATTCGTGAACGTGTGGACGATCGGCAGAGATGAAAGACTGTGGGAAAAGCCCGAGGAATTCAGACCAGAGAGGTTTCGCGGCAGTAGCTTGGACGTGAAGGGCAGAGATTACGAGCTGCTGCCTTTTGGGTGGGGCAGAAGGATGTGTCCGGGAGCCAGTCTCGGTCTCAAAGTGGTTCAGCTGGGCCTCGCCAATCTCCTCCACGGCTTCCACTGGCGCCTTCCCGCTAATCAGGGCCCCCAGGACTTTAATATGACTGAGACCTATGGTCTCTCCACGCCCAAAGCAGAACCTCTTGTAGCCATCGCAGATCCTCGCCTGCCCACTCATCTCTATCGTTTGTCTTAACTCCAATAGGTCATACTTCCATTCATACAGTTTAAACTTTCTATCTATAATCTTTAGTCTTCATACATAATGCAACTGGTTTGTAGCTTCTCAGAAATTTCGTCGCTTCCATCTCTTTTTATCCTTCTCGTCTTTTCGTGTCTGATCTTTTGTCTCTCTGTTGAATAAAAGTGGATGAATAATATATTTTAATACAGTTTTCAATGCCACCGACTGGTGCAGGTGATCAACTTTTTCTTTTGTGGGCCTCTGAAAAACAAACTAACATGCTAAATAGTAACGGGGGAATATGATGGATGGCCAAATATTTTTTAAATAATGAAGAGAAAAAATTAATTGGTTATAGAGTAGGTTTGTTTGTTTTAAAAAGGTTCATGGTGCATTAATTTAAAAGAATCAAAAACATTTCGGTGGATTTAAAATAGACAATCAATTTTTTTTTAAAGATTAAATATTTTTTGAACATCAAAATAAATTTGGTTTGTATGTTAAAAAGTCTGAATTAACAAAAAAATTATTTGAGAATAGTAATATTAAAGTAATTATGGTGGAATAAATGGGAAGAACCCTAGAAAAATCTACACACCAAGAAGAAATACAACATTAGGAATCACAGATCATGAGAGACATTATAATCATCATTCACAAATTATTGAAGTGTCTACTCATATTCTAGATAGAACAATTCTACCATTTCTAATATCAACCTTAATGTCATTTCAATTAGAAGTTGATTTAGCCAAGAAATCAATAGCATGATTTCCTTCTCTTCTAGTACAATTATACTTAACAATATTTTTACAATGCACTTTTTATTAAAGTATTTTTTCTATTAATTTCTGAAGTTTTTTATATTTATAAAACAAAGTTTTATCATAAAATATTTTTTGAGTTTGTGAATCATTGATGTATACTATTTTTAATATATTATTAGTATGATTCCACATCTTTATAAGATATTATTTTATATAATATTCTTTAAAAAATTAAAAATATATATTTATTCTATTTATATTTAACATTTAATGTCTAATCTTATTGTTTGGAATTAATGGAACATTTTTTACCTTGATTTTCATTTATAGTAATTTATTTATATTCTATTTATATTTAACATTTAATGTCTAATTTTATGATAATTCTCATGGAAGGAATAAAAAGGGACTTTCAAATGAAGGTGTCTTCCTTCAAAGAAATACCTTCGAACGAAGGTGTTTTGAAGTTTCCATTTCCATTCAAGTTCAAAAAAGTGATGTTCCACAAGTGAGACTCACTATTGTGGGTTCACCTTGGTAATATAAGCACTATTCACAATAAAAATATTAGATTACAAGGTTAATATTTAATATAAACTTTCACAAATCATTATTTATAAAACTACACTTAGTATAACTAATATATATCTTAAATAATCTATCTAAAAATTATCAAGAAATATCAAATTTGAATTATTATTTTTATTTACTTAAGATTTATTTTGGTAATAAGAGAATTTATAGCTTGGTGCAAGCTAAATGAGGCAACAAATGAGGGACCTCATCCCAACATTAATGTGAATATTCCAAACCCATGAGCTTAATAATCCAATAGAGACAAAAAGTTAGTAAGCATGCCAACCTAACAAGGATTTGGAACATGAAGTCGAGTTGAGCAGCCCAATAGAAGCACAAAGCCTATGAACACACTAGCTCAATGAGAATTTGTAGCACATAGCTTTAACACAAAGGATTGAACCCATGAACACAATGGATCAACATGAGTACAATGTATGTGATCACAATGACTTAATGAGAGTTTGAACCTTGATGATTACAACAACAATACCATTATTTAACTATTACACTATATTATAAATCACAAAAAAAAATTATTTTATTTTTAAAAAAAATCAAAACATTTGAAAAACTAATTTTTTATTTAAAAAGTGAAAAAAAAGAATTTATTTAATTTTATTTATTTAAAAATTATTTTAGAATTATTTTTAACTTAAAAATTATTTTCTTGTTTTAATTTTTAAATTAAAAAATAGAAATATTTTAATACCAGTCTAGAATGCCAATACACATTAACAATGACTATCAAACATACCAATGCACATTATTTTCAATCTATAATATTTAGCCTTCTAACTTCAAAAATACATAATAGTTTGGCATATATTTCGTCATTTCCATCTCTTCTTATCCTTCTTGTCTTCTCATGGCAGGGCTTTTTTCTGTATGTCTCATATATTTTAGTGCAGGTAGTGTGGAACTCATAGTTTCATTCTTTCTTCCTTCTTAATATATTTTAACAATGTAATTTTATATTAAATTATTTTTTAATTAATTTATGAAGTTCATAAAACAAAGTACTATTATTAAAAAAAAATAGAATTTGTGAAACATTGATATTTTATTAATGTAATTTCACATTTTTATAAGATATTAATTATATATAATATTTTTCAAAAGTTGTGACAATTTTCTACTTTATATATTTTTAACATTTAATGTCTAATTTTATTGTTTAGAATAAATGGAACATTTTGTTTACCTTGATTTTGATTTAAGAAATATTATTTTCCTCAAAATTAATAACAAAAATAATAACACCAATATTCACATATCATACTGAAAGTTTCATAATTAACTCATCTAGTAAATTATTCATCTTATTTTTCTATTTAGTAAGCATGTTCAGAGTGGCTTCCAAATTAACAAAATAACTACTAGGAGAATTGAATGTTTTTACTACCCCTCCATTCTCAAAACTCTTATTATTGACTACCTTAGGTCTTCATCTAGTCCTTATCATCTCAACCCAATAAGAACATAATGTCAATGCACACAACCCTAGAATTCTAAAAATCAACTAATTTTCTCAAAAGATATCATACACAAAACTTTTCACAATTAATTAAATTAAAGTTATAATGGAGTGGCTAATTTCTATGAATGTAGTAGAAGAGTTTTATGGGTTTAGTAGGGTATTATAAGAGGTTTGTATAAGGATTTTATTGAATTTTAAATCTAATTAATTGGAAAAGAAGAATAAAAGATTCATATGGACAAAATAGTGTAATAAAGAATTTCAAATTTTAAAGGAGAAGTTGATTAGAACCCCTATTTTAAGAGTTATTGATCCTAATAGACACTTTATGGTTCTCATTGATGTTTCTAAAGATGGTTTAGGGGGTGTTCTTATACAAGATGAAGGTGTAGTTATCTATGAATCTAAAAAACTAAACACATTAACTAAACTATGCACCTCGTGATTTACAAATAAAAAGAAATAAAATAAAAATAAAAATAAAAATACAAACATAAATACAAATACAAATACAAATACAAATAAAAATACAAACATAAATACAAACACAAATACAAATACAAATACAAATACAAATACAAATACAAATACAAATACAAATGCAAATGCAAATGCAAATGCAAATGCAAATGCAAATGCAAATGCAAATGCAAATGAAATAAATAAAATATATACAAATAAAAATAAATATGTAAATAAACAAGTGAAAAAAATTTCTTATTAAAGTCTAAAAGTGTAAAATAATACATATTTGGCAACTTATAATTTCATCCAAATTTGATATATTTTGGTGTACATAACATAAAATTTACCTACAATATATTTTTATAAATTTTTAAGCCAAAATTAGATCATCACTCTATTTAATTGAGATTTGAAACAATTACTCAAAAATGATAGGGCTAGTTTTTAATCTAGGGTCAATCACCTATCATTTGAAATTTAATTTTTCAAAATTATGGTTCAAATGCTTACCATTTTACATTAACCATTTCCCCATTTCAATGGTATTATCCCTACAACAATTGGTAATTTAGGGAAAAGGGTAGTGTGATCACTAATTCAATTATATATAATTTAGGAAAAATGTATAAAATCACAATGCAATTATAGCAAATTTAGAGAAAAATATGTGTACTCACCACAAAATACAATTAATTTACCTGGTTAATGTATTTAATTACCCATGCAAAGTGTAATATTTAGTATAGAATAATCTACACCATGCAAAATTTGGCTGAAGATTATAACCACCCAAGATCTAGGAACTTCTATGAAAGCACAAGAGAGATCGGCTATGAGAGAATAATTATATTTCATCAAAGGATACAAATGATAGATTGTAACAATGATACAAAATTTGATTGAATTAATGAATGAGGTTACAAAGGGAATCCCTTGGTTACATAGGCCAAGGTGAACATAGAATTGTATAATTTATGACATGTGTCTTAATCATATGACTTGAGACATAAAGTGATAACTAACCTATCTGTACCGTAAGCAAACTTAAGTAACAAGTGTGAATAGGACCTAGGTGATGAACTAGATAGGTGAAACATCCCTTTCACACCAACACAAAACATATTTCATTTTCATGGGCTACATGGCCAAAAAAATAGTGTGGATTCATATTTAAGAAAAATAATTCTGCATTCGCTCATTACATATTCACTTCATCTATTTATCACATTACAAATTCATGATTTTTAGATTTGTATTTGATATAATATATATTTAAGTATGAGATAAAATGGTTCTTGCTAAAAATTTAGTGAATACATCATTGACAAAGGTTGCAACTCAACTTCAAAATCCCATTTCTATTGAGTTTCACAATAATATTATATATGTAATTATCAATTTACATTTTATATTGTGTATTATTTGATTAATCTCTATAACCATACTTTACACATATATTTGCATATTTTTCATGTGTTAGTATTGAAATAATTTTTGTCATTACATAGACCTACATCATTTTTTATTACGTATTTCTCATGTTTTAATATTGATATAAACATCATCATTGTGTATACCTACATAGTTTTTTATTGTTCTATATTTTTACATACATTGTATCAATGGTCTTGGACTATTGGCTGAGTAAATTCTCTATTATATTTACTCTTAAGGTGAAAGTTCAAATTTGTGTCACACTTTCATAAAGGAAATGACCAACATTGATCTAAATTTTTAACTTGAATCACTATAAAGTGGAATATACGTTTTGACTTTAAAACTATGTAAACTAATAAAATATATATTTTTAGTGTATATTATGTTTATATTTTTTACAAATAAAATAAAATTATTTGAATGGATTTAAATTTTATAAAATTGATATTATAATTTAGTTGTTGATAAACTACTAAAAATGAGGCTAAGTGGTTTATAATTTTTAACTTGAAAGTTCAAAGTTGTGTCACACTTTTATAAAAGAAATGATGACAATCTAAATTTTTAACTTGAATCACTATAACGTGAAATATATGTTTCAAATTTAAAAATGATGTAAACTAATGAAATATGTATTTTTTTGTGTATTTTATGTTTATATTTTTTACAAAAAAATAAAAAAAATTAGATAAAAGGAAAAAAGCCTATAATATTATTAATAGTATAAAATTTCAAAAATTACATATATATAGCATAAAAGATTATAGAGAAAATATGGTCATGGGACCAAAAAAAATGTCCCATATACCAATTGCTTTATGCATGGAGACCAATATAAAACAAAAGCCTCATACCCGAAAGTGAGAGAAAAACACAGAGAAGGCAGATTTTATGCAAGAGATTAAGTGGACTCCTCACACCACTTCAAGGGTGGCATCAAAATCGACTATCCATTGGAGATCGAACATAGGCTCCAGATTATTTACCTTCTTTAAGAAACAACTACTCATGCACGTCAGAACTTTGTGTTGTGCTACTGACACCATGTGAAAATTCCCAAGGAATGGAAGCCATTCCACCTTAGCGCCCTCCTCAAGCACGCTCTAGATATCCTATGGCCTCAGGACACCAACCCTATGCCTTGTTACATCCAGGGTTACCTCAAGCCCACCTAGGTTGTGCTTCTTAAACAATTTTTTCATTAGTTCCCCCACTAGCCCCTTTTGCTCTCTTAAATCCAGGAGGGAAGCCACAAAATGTGATGTGATATCTATGTTTACCCTGTAACATTCAACATCACTTAGGAAATTGGCACCAAGTATCATCTTGACCGCTTTTAAGTCCCTGCTAGTGGGATGTTTCATTAGCACCTTCAACTGCTGGTCTATGATAGCACCTGTGAAGGCCATATGATGATGTGAGCATGTGAGGCATATAGGAGTGTCCATTCTCAACATGAACTCCAGGAAACTATGAGAAGAATAAAATAGCAAGGATATCACCCTTCCACTTTAAATAGAGAAAGTCGCTTCATTCTTCCATGCTTCAAGCGGGAGGAAATTTTTCTAGATTTACTTCCCGTTAGAAGATGTACTGAAGCAACTTCAAAGCACTTTATTACCATTTTTTATTCATGCCAACTCGTCGCTGAAGTACTACTAGCCACCTTGTCATTAATGACAAATCCATTAAGCAAGAGGCAATCAAATGGGGCTTGTGTCAAAATGCATCCAAAGGATCGACCATTTAAAAATTATTTGAATGGGATTTTTTATAAAATTGATATTATAATTTAGTTGTTGATAAACTATTGAAAATGTGGCTAAGTGGTTTATAATTTTTAACTTGAAAGTTCAAAGTTGTGTCACACTTTTATAAAAGAAATTACTAATGTTCATCTAAATTTTTAACTTGAGTCAGTATAAAGTGAAATATATGAACTTTTGAATTTGAAAATGATGTAAACTAATGAAATATATATTTTTTAGTATATTTTAAATGTTTATATTTTTTACATAAATTTTAAAAATTATTTGAGTGGATTTTTTTATAAAATTAATATTATAATTTAGTTGTTGATAAACTACTGAAAATGAGGCTAAGTGGTTTATAATTTTTAACTTGAAATTTCAAAGTTGTGTCACACTTTTATAAAGGAAATGACCAACATTGATCTAAAATTTTAACTTGAATCACTATAAGGTGAATTATATGTTTTGAATTTAAAAATGATGTAAACTAATAAAATATATAATTTTTAGTTTATTTTATGTTTATATTTTTTACAAAAAAATTAAAAAATATTTGAATGGATTTTTTTTATAAAATTGATATTATAATTTAGTTGTTGATAAACTATTGAAAATGAGGCTAAGTGGGGCATTGTTCTTTATATAGTAATTTTTTGTACTTCATTTTTTTCTTGTATTTATAACTTAAAACTTTAGTGCATGGATTATTATTTTTCCTTCTTTAATAAAAAAATGAATAAATCTTAAAAAAATTGTCTACTAAAAATATAATTTTTTTGATGTGATGTACATTTCATCTAATTATTTATTTAAAATAAAATATATATATCATCTTGCCATAGAATCTTTTCTATAGTGAATCATCATAAACATAGGATTCATATTTAATTTAAAGATTAATTTGCATCGACAAAGTTATTTGTGTGAATCTTGCATTTTTGTGGGCTACTGTCCCAAAAATTGGTGTGGACTCATATTTAATAAAAATAGCTTTTCATTCACTCATTACATATTCACTTCATCTATTTATCACATTATAAATATATGATTTTGGGATTTGTATTTGATAAAATCTATTTTTAATTATGAGACAAAAAGGTTCTTTCTAAATATTTGGTGAATAGATCATAGATGAAGGTTGCAACTCAACTTCAAAACCCCATTCCTATTGAGTTTCACAATAATATTATAGATGTAATTATAAATTTGCATTACACTTTATATTGTGTATTAATTGATTAATATCTATAACCATTTTTAACACTTATACTTGCATTTTAAATTTTTTAGATTGCAAGAATTAGGTAGCCCCCCTATAAATTGCCTATAAATTGCAATGCATCTGGTAAAAAAATCGCGTGACTGGTGACATCGGCACGACATGCCCTCTAGTACCACAGGGATAAGGGAGACTAGACCTCATGACCTCTTACCTACAACAAGATGCTATAGCCAATCGAGCTAGGTCCCCCACCTACTTATACTTGCATATTTCTCATGAGTTAGTATTGAAATATTTTTTATAATTACATAGACCTACATGATTTTTTATTATGTATTTCTCATGTGTTAATATTGATATAAACATCATCATTACGTATACCTACATAGTTTCTTCATTGTTCAAAACTTTTGCATACATTATAACAGTGGTCTTGGACTATTGGTTGATTGAATTCCCTATTATATTTACTCTTAGGGTCAAAGTTCAAAGTTGTGTCACACTTTTATAAAGGAAATGACCAACGTTGATCTAGCTTTTAAACTTGAATCACTATGAAGTGAAATATATGTTTTAAATTTAAAAATGATGTAAACTAATGAAATATAGATTATTTAGTGTACTTTATGTTTGCATTTTTTTCAAAAAAATTATTATTATTTGAATGGTTTTTTTTATAAAACTAATATTATAATTTAGTTGTTGATAACCTATTGAAAATGAGGCTAAGTGTCAAGGCATTATTTTTTATATAGTATTTTTTTTTTACTTCATTTTTTTTCTTGTATTTATAACTTCAAACTTTAGTGCGTGGATTATTTTTTTCCCCTTATAATAAAAAATGGACAAATCTTTTAAAAATTGTGTACTAAAAATGCAATTGTTTTGATGTGATGTCACATTTTTTCTTTAGTTATTTATTTAAAATAAAATATATATCATCTTGACATAGAATCTTTTCTCTAGTGCATCATATTTTTTATTTTTTTTAATGCACTTTAAGGGTATGTGCACCAAGTTGTGACACAAAAATGGCTCTTAAGATGCCACTTTTCTTTTCAAATCAGCAAAGTCTGATGTTCACGAGAAAATGAAGATAGTTACGCTCAAAATTTGAAGATGCAACAAGAACAAGAGTTGTAGTGCTCTGAATCTACTTTCTAAGCTATTATTTTTTTTTTTAAATGAAGATTAATGGTTTGAAAGAGGGGGTCCACCAAAAGTGGTCTTGTTTCTATAAAAAAAAATAGCTTAGCGTCTTTTGTGGCCTCCCTTAAAAGTTAACGTTTTTTAGAATTTCAAAAATCTCAACGGTGAGAAATTAGCTAGCGCCATGTAGTACTTTTATGTCAATTTTTTGGGCAAACTTTTTAATGAATATATAATATTTTACTAATTTTTGAAGTGGAAACATCTTGAAAAGCTTAAATTTGAGCATGCTCTCCCCTAATTTTTTTGAAAACTAATCAAAAATCATTTTTTTCATTACGTGTAGAATGGAATCTAGTTTCTAAAAATGTAATTTGTTTCAAAATTCAATGAACGAGCAAAAATCTATACCCAAACTAGCACATGTTGGTTTTTGACCAAAAACGGAGGCACTAACAAGAGAAGTTATAGATGAAAACCTTAACATAATCAAAACGTATAAAAAAATTATATATTTAGATAGCTAAGAGAGGCTAACATCATCACAATATTTTTATAATTTTTTATTGAAACAGATGCAAATCTGATGGAGAGCACGACCAAAAATGTGTAAAATTTTGTCAACCTTTCAGAAAATCACATCTTTGGCATGAAATGGTCGTCCAACCCTTTGGGTTGAATACCCAAGGCAAATCCAACCCAAAAGGTTGTTATTTCCCAATTTGCAATCCATTTGGTATTCCCCCCCTCTCTCTCTCCACCTCCCTCCTTCCCTCTCTACTTCTCTCTATCCTTCCACCCACCTTCACTCTCTACTCTTTGTCTAGCCTATCCCTCTATACCTCTTTCTCTCCCTCCCTCCCTCCTTCCCTCTCTCAATCTCTCCACCTTCCTCCTCTCTCTCTCTCTCTCTAATTTTATCTATCTCAACCTCTCTCTCTCTCTCTCCTTCACTCTCTAATTATCTCTATCTCACCTCTCTCTTGTTGGAATTGTGTGCCTCAATCCCACTGGCCTAAACCTCTGAGAGAGCAATGTCGGTGTGACTGCTGAGAAGTTTGGCCAAATTGTATAAGTGTTACATGCTTGTACCGCTATACCTCCAGGTGATGGTGAGAGAGGTGCGGTAGCACTGTTACCTCCATACCGCGAGAGCCTTCTAGAAGAGGTGTGGTAGTGCAGTGTATACCGCCATCCCACGGAAGCCTTCGAGTTGTAGTACAGTGTTACCGCTAACTCGTGGTTATGTTGGAGACTACATTGGTGGTAGTGTGGGGTTACTGCCACCCCGCGGTTGTGTTGAAGACCTCCTGTGGTGGTCTGGTGTAGTCACTGCCACACCGCAATAGGACTTGGAGGAGCCTGTGGTGGTGCGATGTAGTCACCGCCACACCACGAGGGTGTTGTGTCTTGGTTGCGGCAGAGCGATGGGCGTTTGAATCTATTTGGCTGGATGGAGGATGCTGACTTGGCTGACCGCCGATGTGTTTGATGTTCATTGGAGGATCACAAATGATTTGGAAAAGTTTGTTCGATGTCCAAGACTGGTTGATGATTGGTCCAACAGAAGGAAAACGAACAGATCTACAGAGGAAGTTGAATTGTTTCCTATCAGTAGAGAACGAATGGTATAAACATTGAACATTCTTCATTGAGAAATAGAGAGAGGAAGATCCAATAAAGGTTATGCTGTCGAAATCTCTCCTAATAGAATGTCTTGATCGATCTTTCGTTGTTAATTTGCATTGTATACTATGTGAGAAGTATTGTAACAATGTGAAGGTTGTAATGGACTGAGAGGTTGATCAGGGAAATGAAAAAAAGGGAGAGAGGGAAACAGAACAGGGTTGTCAGTTTGTCTCCAGAATGAAACATGATGTAGTCTCTATAAAGGCTTAGTGCTTGAGTTGTATTTGTAACTGTTTTGTTGCATGAATAATATAATGGTGATCTGAGATTTTGGAGTGTGGGGATTTTTACCCTAAAGGGTTTTCCCCACGTAAATCTGTGTGTTCTAATCTTATGTTCCATCTTTCATGTTTATTGGTTTTGTTTGTTGAATCTGTTTATGCAAGTTGTTGAAATTGATTTTACATGCGCTTCTCTCAGAAGGATTAATGTGGGAAATGAACTGTGTCTGATTTCGCTTTGTGACATAGTTGTACATTTTTTTGAGGCAATCTAATTGAAATTAAAGTTACTGAAGGCACTACAGATCTTGGATGCTTTTCTAAGATGATCAAAATTTCCCAACAAGTGGTATCAGATCCTTCTTTTGGTTGTTGGTTTTGGGTATTTCTCCTATGAAGATTTCTTAGTCTATTAGGCTTGAGGAAATCTGGAGGAATCAGGTGATGTATTGATCCTTTGGTGAGTGGAAGTCTTGTGGTATTCAAAGGCAGCATGCAGTTTGAAGGATGGCGAAGATGGAGACAATGGAGTTGGTCCTGTTGAATTGTTGTGATCTGTGTCTCCTAGTTGGCAGTGGTAGAACCTTGATGTATGAGGTGGATTTCTTTGCTCTGTGGTTGTGTAGTAGTAAAGCTTTCATATTGGGTGTTTGTGTGAGAGGCTCCTTAGTAATATGCAGAGGCGTGGGTTGTTTCTCAGCCATGGAAGAGAGTGCTTATGCTAGGTGGCATTTCCTGGTGTTTTAAGGCATTTTTTCCTTGGTAATACATAAAGGTTATGGAGTTAATCATTAGATGATTTGAAAGCTTCTAAAATAGCCTATCTCTTTCTCAGTTGCATGTGCATATTGGTGGTTTTGGAGTTAGCTTGAAATAGGCCTGGGGTTCCTGAATTGTTGTTTCCTTTTTAAGGATGTATTGTACTTGCATGTTTTTTATGGTTTTGCGGGTTTTACATGGTCAAGAAAACTTGTTTTGTGGATTTGTTGAAGAGCTATTTTCTAGACCCCTGCTTCCTCGGGGTGCTACTAGATGAGATAGTTGCAACTCTACTTGCATGCTTTGTGCATGGTGAGAGAAGGTGTGATTATTTCTCTACATAGAAATTTTTGGTATGTGATTAGTCATTCTTTGTTTCTACAGTAATGCTTGATGGGTTCCTAGACTATGGTGCTTGGTGTGGGCATGTTTGGAAAATTGTATTTGTACTTGATTTGGTGTTTGAGTCAGGGTGTCTACATGTTTGTTCTCTTGTGAGACCTCATATTGTTCAAGACATTGATGTGGTTGTGAGTCTTCATGTTTCATTAATTGGATCTACGAATTGTGCAAAGTTGTGGGTTGTCTTTAGCCATATGTTTGCAATGGGACAACCTGGAAGTGGATTGTCTATATCCACATGATTTGATTCAGTATTTATGCATACTTGTGAGTTGGCCTTGTATGTGGTCACTTGTGCGATGTTATTGAGGTAAGAGGATGGATGATAAGTGAATTCCTGGATAGTCGATTATGGAGTCTTGTAGCATGGTGAATCTCCTTACTTTTGATATCTTGGTTTAATTAGCAGTATTGTTATATGTTTGTGGGCCTGGAAGATCTTCTTTTTAGTTTTGGAGATGGTTGGTCATGATGCTTGGAAAGCTCAGATGTCACGGTTCAGTGGGAGCTTTAGCAGTGACTGTGGGTTCATTACTTGGTGGTGAATGATCTTCTTTAGTGTTGTTGATGTTACTAGGAGGGACTCTTAGATCCTGTTGTTGTAGAAGGGTTCTTTTGCATTTGCATGGACACTATTTGAGGATGTGTAACATCTTGGAACCATGGAGGATGTTTCGAGTCTTTGGCTGAGGTTGGCGGTGCTTGACAGGTGATGTTGGTTTGGAGTTTGTTTGCTTGATGTCATGTTATACTCTTGATTGCGCATTAGAGTTTTTGGCATGAGGCATTGCTCTTGAGACCATGGTAAAGTCACTTGGAGTGTGGTATCTCCTAAGGGGGATGTGTAGATCATGGTGTCATGATAAGTTCCTATTTCAGATGTTTAGAGATTTGACAGTGGTCTAGAGTTTCTTTGGGTTTTGAGTACATTGGTCATATGCTTGAGAACTTCATGTTAGTGAAGTAATGTAGTTTGGAGTTCAGCATGGGATGATCGTTTGCAGGTGCTCATGGATACATGGAGAATAAGGTGAGGCTCTAATTCTCTTGAGATGAGAAAGGTGTTGATTTTAGCAAAAAGTCTGAGTAGCCTACACCTTGGTTGAACGCGAGTTCAACAAAGATCAATGAGGAGATTGCTCTTGGATGAGTCATGGTGTCTTGTATATCTTGGAGGAGCATTTTCTTTTCCCACTCTTGGTCTGCTCGGCGGTTTATTACTTGAGAGGTATTACCCATTGTTTCTATCAGGTACTTTATGCTTTCTTTCATGATATGGGTCTTGAACTGTTGTTTAATGGTTCTAGAGGATTCATAGTGGAAGATGGACAGCATGGTTATTTCCTTGTTTATGATATCTTCTATTGATAAAAATAGTTAGGAGATACTTTATGGGTTTGTTTTCCTAAGATGGGAAATGAAGTGGTTTGATCTTCTTTGAGAGGATTACATCCATATGTTGTGTTTGATCTTGGAGATTGAACGGTTGGGTGTTGCTATGCTATTCTCTTTGGGAAGTTTTGAAGAAGATCATACTTGTCACAGCTGGCTTTTAGAGGTGTATGTAGGAGTATGTTCTACAGGTACATGATGTGTAGTGTTTCTCTCTTTGGTCTTGGTTATCTTCCTGAAGGTTTGTTTTAATATCACATAGGTTTGAGATTTGGTCGGAGATGGTGTTTTCACTCAAGTTCTTGGGTGATAACTTGAAGGTTCTTTATCTCTTTTCTGTGTTGGGTGTGAAGAACTTGGGAGAGCTGTGAAGACTAGTGGTGAGAATTGTTTTTGCAGGTTATTAATTTGCAAGTTGTACATATCATTGTGGATGTTTCCTTGGTACTACATGGTTACACTTTTTGTGTTATCATTGGTAGACTTGTTATGCTTTCAATCTTTCAGATTTGGTGTTTCTCATGCAGTGTGAGTTCCTGAAAGTGTTTGTTCTTCATTGACTTGTATACATGTGGAGCTTAGAGTTGTAAGTACATGGGTTGGTTATGCTAGTGGCATAAGTTTACTAATGTTTGATACCTTTAAGGTATGGATGATTGGATGATCTAGCACTTGCTGTGGGTGTTATTTTCAGTCACGTGGGTTTATCAGTTGGATGGGAGTAGTCAAAATTATGGTGGTAGTTCTAACTGGTGTTTTATCTTGTTTTTTGGAGTGATGGCAGTTTCTTGTTTTTGATATCATTGGGATCCTTTTGCTTGTGTTCATTGGACTGGTGCATTTTCACCTTGGCTTGTACCTTTCTTCCATAGGTGGCATGTTGGAGGATGACAGGGATTGTTTCTTGAATGGTGGACATCTTAGATGTTGTTGTAGAATTCTTGATGGAGCATGAGAGCATGTTTGAGATCTGTGTGGTTTCACGAAAGACTGTGATTGGTTGCAATGTCGGATAGTTAGTTGTAGTTGGATACATGATTTTGTTGCAGATTGTTTGGTAGACTGTTATCTGTGGAAACTTGTTGATTGGGTGTCCTAAGTGCTGTTAAACAGAGACTTGGACAGAGCAGGGTCTAAATTGTGTTGTCAGTGTAATCTCAGTAGTTCCTGAGTGTTCTAGAGGTTCCAGTGTGATCTTCGTCAAGTGGGAGATTGTTGGAATTGTGTTCCTCAATCCCACTGGCCTAAACCTCTGAAAGAGAAATGTCGGTGTGGCCGCTGAGAAGTCTAGCCGAATTGTATAAGTGTTACATGCTTGTACCGCTATACTGCTAGGTGATGGTGAGAGAGGTGCGATAGCGCGGTTACTACCATACTGCGAGAGCCTTTCAGTAGAGGTGTGGTAGTGCGGTGTATACCGCCATCCCGCTGAAGCTTTTGAGTTGTAATTATATAGTGTTACCGCTGACCCGTGGTTGTGTTGGAGACTGTTGGCGGTAGTGTGGGGTTACCACCACCCCACGGCTATGTTGAAGGCCTCCTGCGGTGGTGTGGTGTAGTCACCCCCACACCGCGATAAGACTTGGAGGAGCCTATGGTGGTGCGGTGTAGTCATCTCCACACCACGAGGGTGTTGTGTCTTGGTTGCGACAGAGCGGTGGGCATTTGAATCTATTTGGTTGGACGGAGGATGCTGACTTGGCTGATCGCCGATGTGTTTGATGTTCATTGGAGGATCATGAATGAGTTGGAGAAGTTTGTTCGATGTCCAAGACCGGTTGATGGTTGGTCCAACAGAAGGAAAATGAACTGATCTACAGAGGAAATTGAACTGTTTCCTGTTAGTAGAGAGCGAATGGTATAAACATTGAATGTTCTACAATGAGAAATAGAGAGAGGAAGATCTAAGCAAGGTTATGCTACCGAAATCTCTCCTGATAAAATTTCTTGATCGATCTTTCATTGTTAATCTGCATTGTATAGTGTGTGAGAAGTATTGTAACAGTGCGAAGGTTGTAATGGATTGAGAGGTTGATCAGGGAAATGAAAATTTAAAGGGAGAGAGGGAAACACAAGAGGGTTGCTGCCAGTTTGTCTCCAGAATGAAACATGATGTAATCTTTGTAAAGGCTTAGTGCTTGAGTTCTATTTGTAACTATTTTGTTACATGAATAATATAATGTTGATATGGGCTTTTGGAGTGTGGGGTTTTTTACCCGAAAGGGTTTTCCCCACGTAAATCTATCTGTTCTAATCTTTTGTTCCATCTTTCATGTTTATTGGTTATGTTTGTTGAATATGTTTATACAAGTTGTTGAAACTGATTTTACATGTGCTTCTCTCTGAAGGATTAATGTGGGAAATGAACTGTGTCTAATTCCGCTTTGTGACATAATTGTACGTGTTTTTGAGGCAATCTAATTGAAATTAAAGTTACCAAAGGCACTACAGATCTTGGATGCTTTTATGAGATCAAAATTTCCCAACATCTCTCCCTCCCTCCTTCCCTCTCTAATTTTCTCTATCACCCCCCTCTCTCTTCCTTCCACCCTCTCTCTCTCTCTCTCTCTCTCTCTATCTCTCTCTCTCTCTCTCTCTCTCTCTCTCTCTCTCTCTCTCTCTCTCTCTCCTCTCCTTCCTTCTACCTCCCCTCCCTCTCTCTGCCTATCTCTCTCTCTCTCTCCATCTCTCCTTCCATCTCTACTTCTCTCTACCTACATATCCCTCCATACCTATTTCTCTCTCCTTCCCTCTCTCAATTTTTCCACCTTCCTCCTTCCCTCTCTACTTCTCTCTCTCTTTATCACTCTCTCTCTCTCCCTCTCTCTCCTTCCCTGTCTACTCTCTCTAGATCTCAACTCTCTCCCTACCTCTCCCTCCATCCCTCCTCTCTCTCTCTATCTATCTATCTCTCTCTCCCTCCCTTCCCCCTCTTTCTATATCTTCTCTCCCTCTCTCTACCTACCCCCTTTCTCTCTCCCCCTACCTCTCCCTCCATCCCTATCTCTCCCTCCATCTCTCCTCTCTCTACTTCTCTCTATCTCCCCATCCATCTCTACCTACCTCTCTCTCACATGTCTCTCCATCCCTACCTCTCCCTCCATCTCTTTGTCCCTCTCTACTTCTCTCCACCTACCTATCCCTCTATACCTCTTTCTCTCTCCCTCCTTCCCTCCTCTCTCTCAATCTCTCTACTTCTATCTATCTCATCATCCCTCTCTACCTACCTCTCTCTCACATATGTCTCTCCATCCCTACATCTCCATCTCTCTCTCTTGTGGGAGTAAATGGTGACTCCCCAACACCCCCAAGAATAGTTGCGACCAAAACCACTTCCACAAGAGAGAGAATGGCAAGAAAGCTTGCTTTAAAATGCAAGATTGATTAATGGTTGAATATTGATGAATTGCAAATGTACATGAGATGCCTTGCTTATAAAGGAAAGGTTGAGAGATAGGATTAGATGAGATCATGACAAGTGTCTTAATCCTATGACATGAGACAACTAACTACCTAGGAATCAAGCAATCCTAGCTAGATAAGATAAGTTCTAGAAAAGCCAACTAAGACTTCTAGAAAGAATCTTATATCCTAAGTAAACTTAATCATGTGAATATGTCCCCTAATTACCTAGTGAATGAATTATCTAGGTACAAGACAATTATTCACAGCAACACCCCCCCTTAAGTGCAACTTAGGGAGAAGATTATTATACAAACTATGCAAAGATGACTATGAAGATGGGTCCCAGCTACTAGGCCATGTTAGGTACCCATTTACAATGCAAATGGAAATGCAATCAATCTCTCACAAGCGAGGACAAGGAGAAAACCCAATGGGACAAAACTCCTCTCCAAAAGAGAGAAAACAAAATAAAACTTACAACACGATGTATGGAGGACTCAATGATACCCCCCAAGGACTACATCCATCATGTATGTACAATCAATGACCCCCCAATAAGAGGGAAAAAGAGAGATAAGATGTCCCCCCCATGATGAAGAAGCTCCAATGCTGATCAAGAATGCCTAAAAACAAAAGATGACCCAATGTCTGCAAGCAACACATCTTCCCTTAGGAAGAAAGAAATCCATAAGCTAATGATGAAGCCACTCCATGTCCAACTGAAAGGAGGAAGAATGAATGCTCAACATGTATGCCTCTGAAAAACTGAGTTGGAATCTCCAAGCTTGAATGAGTCACAACATGATCATGGTCAAAATCGAAAAAGAAACATGACAAATCAAGAGAATGAGGAGACTCATGAATGTCAATCTCCAAAGACAAAGTAGATGACCTATAACAGTTGTGTTGAAACTGTCATCAAAAAGGAGAGAAATCCCCTCTTGTGTGTCCTCCAAATCTGCAATATGAGACTCCATGAACAAGTTAGAGATACCTGTCAAATACTAATCCCACAAAGCAAGATCTAAAAAACTATGATCATCCTACTGAATAGAAGCATCAATGACTGAAGAAGTAGGAGGTGGAGGAGTAGGAAGCTCAGCACTGGTCTCTAGAATACCAAGGTGTAGATGACCAAACTTCTCCTCACTATCATGGTTCACACTCAATGGAGTGTGTGATGCAGTCAAAGGAACATTTTCTTCTTCTGAAGCAAAATGTGAAAAGGAATATACATGAGTTGAATGATCAACCATCCTGATAGCAACAATATCCCTAGTCTCCAAGTCCCTTATGTACACCCTATCTGGAGTGAACTCAATTGTTTTACCTTGACCCCATGAATAATTTGATAAATAGAAAGGAGATTTGTGGACAAGGAAGGAACACAAAGTACATCATTGAAGGTTCCTTCCCCCATATCAATAGAACCCTTCCCACTTACCTTCATATATGTATTTTTACCCATCAATAAATGAGGAGAATTACAAGGCTCAAAAGAAGAGAACATACCCATAGAAGATGCCATATGATGAGATGCCCCTGAATCAAGAAGCCATCTGTGAGATTCAGGACTTGCAGAGGCCAAGAGTGCTTGTCTTTTCATTTTGTGTAGCCTAGATGTGGATCCTGTATCATGTGACTGAGATGATGATGAGGGGGTTGTCGATTGAGATGTTGAAGAAGAAGTAGAAGACACTGATGAGGGTAGCTGAATGTTATTCTTTTGAAGAAGGTGTGTAAGTTCATCAATCTTCTTATTATAACATCTATGCTCATCATGTCCTAATCTTTTACAATATGCACATTTGAACTTCTTTTTAGATGATTCCTCTTTAGAAGAGGGTGTGGACTCAGGAGTGCTATGTGAAGGAGAATCTTTACCTTGCTCATTAGACTTGGGAGCCTTGTTTTGCTTCTTACCTTTGCCACTTGAACCCTTTGTATCCTTTGCAACAAGAGCATGAGATGTAGAAGACTTCAATGTACCCATGTGTACCAACTTTGCTTGTTCCCTTGTGAGCTAAGTTGCAAATTCATCAAGAGAATGCATTTTGTATGCATCTCCAATGGCATCCATTGTAGCATAGAATGCAGAAACAAAAACTGAATAATCAAGACCAAGCTTAGCAAGAATAGAAAGAATCAATTGTTCATCCTCTTTAGTGACCCCACATTTAGATAATTGCAATCTGAGATAATTGAGCTTAGAGAAGAAGTCTTGGATATTGTCAAAATCTGAAGGATTTAGACCCATTAGTTCATTCTCCAACTTAAATTTCCTCATCTTATCTAGCTTACCAAAGAAATTCTCTAAAGTAGTCCAAACTTCATTAGGATGAGTGCAAGATGCAACATGATATCTAAGATATGGAGAAATTGACAACTGCAGAGTACCAAGAGCTTCATCCCTTCTATCAAGCCATTTTCCTTTCTCTTTTGCTCCTGCGGGTTCTGGATCTTGACCAAATGTTATTCTTTGCAACTTCAATTTTAACAATAATAACTCCATTTGAGATCTCCACTCATGATAGTTATATGGAGTTAGAAGTATAACTTTTGGCAAATCCATGATACAATCAGATATAACAACAAATTTTCCTTCACAATACAAGAGATCATCCCCTTTGTCCCAAACAAAATTACCCTTTTTTTACAAATTTACAACAATGTATCCCAAACTATCAAATCAACTACAAACTGAAAATATGAAAATCTGGAAACAAATCTACAAAAAGTGCATGAATATAACTGAAGTGCTCCTGAATACCTTCCCAATGCTACAAATTTGGAGAAAAACAGATATTGGAGCACAAAGATATGAGATCGGAGGTGAAAAACGATGATCTGGCTTCAACCTGGAAAAAATGGCACAAAACTGCAAAATTTCTGCAAAATATCTGCACCATGGAAAAAATTTGATCTCCACCTTTCCAACAATATTTTGTTTGAAAAATTTTGCCTCCATTTGCAAAAGTTATGATAAAATGAAAAAAATGCCTATAGAAGGCACTATGGGACAAAACACAACCTATGAAGGTTAAATAGGATCAATTTTCGGGCTCCTAGGGGTTCAAATCAGGTCACTCATGTGACTGTGGCTGTCCGAGGCAGAAAATAACAAACTGCTACCCTTGGTCGGCATTACATTGTCGGCCTTTTCAAATAATACAAAGCTTTTTGAAGAATAAAAATTCCATGCCATTTACATTAACAGTTGGCTTTGTATAAACCATCGGCTAAAGTTTTTATCAAAGCAAACTTTATATTAATAAAACTGCCAATTAAAATAGAAGAACCGACCACCGAATAAATGCACAATATTAAAGTCTCCGTACCATATGCAGAGAGTCGAACAACGATGGATGAAGATGAAGGACGCCGACCGTGAAATAAATACACCAGTCCGATCAGTCCTGCGTACCAGCACTGACCGGGTTAGAGAATTGACACCGAAGGGACCGGAAAGTGACCACTTGATGCCACAGAATATTCTCCAGAGGCCTCCTAACCCCCAGTGGACCAGTGCAAGCAGCGGATATGATTTGACAATGGAAGGTACCCACTGATGGAGGAGAAATCGGAGGAATAAGCCAATAGATTTGTACTGCTGATGGAAGATTTCTCAGACCTAATCGGTACCATTGATGTGATGGCAAGGCTTGATGTGGCCGATCGATAAGGCACTGTACTGTCTGTAGAGGCAACAATTTCTACCCACCGATCCGTAACCGTTAGAATCTTGCTCGTATTTGTCAGAAGCTCTCCCTGTTTTGTCAGGAGTGTTTTCACGTGTATTGCAATTTAAACCTACTTTATTTTAATATTTTCTTTTCAAATGCTAAAAAAATCTAAGTTAATTTCTTTCATGGTGTAAATATAAATATAATATAGATTTATATTTTTATTATATATTATATTTAAATATAATATATATAATTATATTAAAAATTATATCATATTTATATAATATATAATAAAAATGTATATATATAATATTTAATATAATATATTTTTTAATATATTTTTAATATAATATTTTTTTTTATTTTTTAATATATAATTTATATTATATATAAAAAGGGGTTTTATATATAATATAAAATATATATTAAATGATAATATAAATAATTATATTAAAAATTGTATTATATTTATATAATAAATGATAAAAATGTATATTATTTATATAATATATATTAAAAATGTATGTTTTATTATATATTATATAAATATAATATAATTTTAATATAACATTTATATTTTTTTTTTTAATACATAATTTATATTATATATAAAACCCTCTTTTTATATATAATATAAAATATATATTAAAAATAAAATAAACAATAATATATTTATATTATTTTTAAATATATATTTTATATTATATTTATATAATATATAATAAAAATACAAGTCTATATTATATTTATATTTACACCATGAAAAAAAAATTAACTTAGATTTTTTTAGCATTTGAAAAGAAAATATTAAAAAAAAAGGTTTAAATTGCCAGTACACATGAAAACACTCCTGACAAAACAAGTAGAGCTTCTGACAAATACAGGTAGGATTCTGACAGTTAGGATCTGTGAGTAGAAATTGTTGCCTCTATAGATAGTGTCGATCGATAAGGGCATAAATAATGTGACTGTCGATTTGACCACCGCCTATACAATGTGATTTGATATTTGATGCATACCCTATAGCGGGTACCTTGACCGCAGATAAAATTCACAATATGTTGCACTGAAATTTAATAAACCCCAATAATTTGCAAAATATATATGTCCGACAAGGAAAAAATAAAATTGCCCCAAAATATAATAAAGCCTGATAGAAATAAATTTTCCCCAAATTTACAGAAATATCACAAAAAATATTTTTAGAAAATATTTTTTTATGAAAATGAGAAAATCGTACCGCTTGGGACATTGTCCCAACAAAAAAAATTTGCCTCAAAAACAACTTTACCCAAAATGGACAAATTTACAGTCAAAATTTGTCTGCGCGGCCACCTAATCTCAATCGTGAGGTCTTTGAAACCCCAATTTGCACCCAACAAATCTTCAAGCCAACAAAAAACCCTCAGATCTGGGAAGGAATCTGCAACACCTAGAGAGCTCTAATACCATGTGGGAGTAAATGGTGACTCCCCAACACCTACAAGAACAATTGTGACCAAAACCACTTCCACAAGAGAGAATGGCAAGAAAGCTTGCTTCACAATGCAAGATTGATTAATGGTTGAATATTGATGAATTGCAAATGTACATGAGATGCCTTGTTTATAAAGGCAAGGTTGAGAGATAGGATTAGACAAGATCATGACAAGTGTCTTAATCCTGTGACATGAGACAACTAACTACCTAGGAATCAAGCAATCCTAGCTAGATAAGACAAGTTCTAGAAAAGCCAACTAAGACTTCTAGAAAGAATCTTATATCCTAGGTAAACTTAATCATGTGAATATGTCCCCTAATTACCTAGTGAATGAATTAGTTAGGTACAAGATAATTATTCACACCAACATCTCTCTCTCTCTCTTTCACCTCTCTCTCTCTCCCTATCTATCCCTCCTCTCTCACCTATCTCTCCCTCCCTCCCTACCTCTCCTTTCCTCTCTACTTCTCTCTATCTCCCCCTCCTCTCTCTCTATTGCTTTCTCTCTCACCTCTCTCTCTCCTTCGACCCTACCTCTCCCTCCATATTTGCTTCCCTCTCTACCTAAAATATAGATTCCTGAATGTATAAAAATGAAAAACAACAGTTTGCAGGTAGATCTGAGAAGGGTCTAATGGCATGTACTTGTCACCAAAAGCTAATTTTGAGAGTTGTTGAGGGGTTGATTCGCACCTAAGCGAATGGGTCCTTGTTAGGGCTTCCAAAAAAAATTTGGCAGTCCTCTGATGTTGGATCTTGGCTTCAGTTTGACACAAGTCCCACTACCAAAAAGTCAAAAAAAAAAATTGTAACTTAGTTTATGTGGCTTGAAAACAATGATGACAACTTGTGCAACAATGCAAAATTGCTCCTTCAAGATCTCTTCAATTCTTCATCAACCTATAATCTGCACATACACAAAGAGGAAAAATTGTTTTGTTTGTATGGGGGTTTGCCTTGGTCAAACCCCAAATTTGGTAATTAAACCTTGATAGAAATATAATGAAAAAGGAGAAGGAAATGATGAATGAACAATACTTGCTACAACTCACCACCCTTCAATGGCCTCCATTAGAGGATTGAAGTCAAACACATCACTCCGAGGAACTTGATCTTTCTTTGCTTGATGGATTTCGATACTTGAAATGCTTGGATGCTTTAGGATCAACAATGCATATTAGCCTTCACAAGATGACATGAACATACATAAACTTGAATATGATGTTAGGATCTTGATTGTTGCAACAAATGATTGATAAATCTACTCTTGAATGCTCTTGACAATAATATTTGCTCTTATGAAGTCTTGATAATGTTAGATCATGCATGTTAGATTTTAAATGATAAAAAGACTATGTATTTATAGGTGTTTATCTGATTTCTCAAAAATTAGATTCTAAAAGCCGACAATTGCAAGTTGAATTTGAATCATTAAAATGTTACCAAAAATACATTTTAAAATGGGTCTTGACACTTAAAGAAGACCCATTCGCCCATGGGTGAATAGGTCCTAGCATGTAAGTCCAGGATACTCATATTCCATGGTGATTTAATTATTGATTGCATTTATTTAATGTTGGCTCTCCTTTCGAAAAAGAAGAAAAATGAGGCTTTGGAATGCATAATTTGGAAAATTATAAGCTTAATTAAGTCCAATAAATTAAGGGACCCAAACATAGTGTCAAATTGTAAAATTATATAATTTCCTACACTACATTTAGGCCCCACTTTAGTGAGAGTATGAACCTAGACTCAAAATCACACTAAAGCAGAGAAATATATGTCAAGAGGGGTCCAAGCGCACAAATGTTAATGAGATAGGATGAGAAAGATCAAGGAGGATGATCAAGCCTCCAAGATTGAAGATCTTATGGAAAACTAACATAAGCACAAAGGACACACATGCATGTAGGATATGTGCAGCAAGACAAGATTCATAAGCATACAATGCCAAAGCCAATGTAAAAAGGAAAAAAAGGATGGACTAGCAAGTTGTATTATGCAACATCCATAAAATACGCTCACAAGGGCTAGTGTAGTCTGGTATACACTAGGTGATCCCCAAAGACAAAATGAGAAACACACACTAGGTCTACAAAGTGTGTACCCATAAAAAGGGTGGAAAATGGGAAAAATCATCACAAAATGTGTACCCATAAGTCAACCATACCAAAATTTATACTCCCTGATAACTTTCATAAGGTGTCACAAAATAGTCAATATGCTATGTGAACGCTACACTAAGTCCAACTCATGTGAACATAAGTGAAGCCAAAATGTCAAACTGAAAATGAAACTCACCTTAGGAGGTGCAAATGCTAAAATGAAATAATGTCAATGCATGCCCCCACTTTAAAGGAATTTCTAAACACCATGTTGTGAGCGATTAATTTAAAGTAGAAATGATAAATATCAATTGATAAAAGGGAAATGAGAGCTTATTTGGAAAGCCATATGCCAATGATATGTTTCCAAATAAAATTGATTCATGAAGGGTTGCCCCCACATGCAATCTCAAAAGATAACATATAAAGGATCTACGGATTCAGGGTTAGCTAATGTCTTTGCTATAGTGATATAATAGAGCTCAAAACCTGTCATCATTCCCGAAATACTTTGTAGAACAATGAACACAAAGGAAGAATGACACGTAGAGAGTGAGAGAAAAGAAAAGCTTTTGGGTCAACATGGAAGAGACCTAGATGTCTCAATGCTTTGCATCGTCCCCAAAAGGAAAACACAAGACAAAAGAAAAGATAATGTTTACAATAGATAGAAGAATGTAGATACAAATAGAAGAATGTCACGATAGATTCACTTCTTTTGTATCCTTGTACCAACGAAGTAACAAAGGTCATCCAAAGAAATCTCACAAACATAAAGACACACCGACCAGCACGATATGGGGGATCACATTATATACATGCAATCACAAAGAACATGAAAATAAAAGAAATAATGTCACATGCAAGCCAACCTAAAGCAGGTTGTTCACATCTCAATCTTGCTCATCATATACAGAAGGAAGATAACTAGCCAAAGAGGCAACGAAAATTTCCACACTAGGACAATCACCAAGTTCAACACATGGTGGGTCACTCTTTTTAGGAGGATCATCACGGTTGCACCCATCTAAATTCATAGAAGTCGAAAAAAATAAATTCAACTCACTATGCACTTCATCAATTTTAGCAATCTCATCAACATCATCCAAGTTAATCACAATAGGAGGTCTAATGATAATTTCTATTGTATGTTCTTGTTTTTGTTGTGGTGGAGAAGTTGAACATGTTGTGGTGAAGGTGGAGAATTATCATGCTTTTTTTGAGTTGTTTGTGTATCTTGGATTATTGGTTTATTCTTTTCTTCTAATTGGCGAGCAATAGCACGACGTCTACACCTACGCTCTTTAGCATTTTGGTTTCTTCTTGCACGGTTTTTAAGTTGTGACAGTTTAGGAGTGGGTTTATCAACCATCGGTCTCTTTTCTTCCCTTAGGGGAGGAACAAAAGGGACCTCCACAGATTGGGAAACCAATTTCTCTTTAGGTTTATAAACTTATTTGGTTTTAGGAGGCACAAATGTTATTGTATGGTTATCTCTTGGTCTCTTGTAGAACATAGGTGGCAAAATAACATCATACTTAGTTTGATTATTCGGAAGAGCTTTTGGTTCAAGCATAGGTTCATCCACAACAATTGGAGTGGGAGGAACAACTGTGTATCTTTCAGTTTCAGGTGGGATATTAGCAAGGGATAACTCTGATATATGTTTTGCTTTGAACTTTTGATATGATTTAAAGAAGAAATCCTCATGAGGTGTAATAGGTTTCATAGGTCTAGGCCAAAATAAATCCAATGAAAATTTCCCACGGGAAGACAAAGGATTAAATCCACTATGATGCACTATAAAAATTTGGTTGTCAAATCAAAATTTCAAGCACTTGTGGATGACTAATGGGATGGAATTCATGGAGCGTAGCCATGAATAGCCTAACTTCACATGAAATTGATCTAACATCATAATGATGCAGAATGATACATTCAATTGTTCTGGTCCAACTTTTAATGGAAGAGTGATTGAACCTATCATAGGGAAAGCAAAACCATCATGTGTTTTGATCCATGTTGTTGATTGTTCATAAAAATCTTGGTAAATTTCATGCATAAATAAGAATTCCTCAGTGATCACATTCTCTACACACATGGGATCAATTAATATCCTAGTTGTAGGCTTCTCATTGATTCTTTTGGCTATGTAAAGAGGACCATCAAGTGCATGTTTAATTATATCACTATTTGAGAAAGCAATGTCAAGAGACAATTTGGTTTGGCCCTTACAAGGTTGAACGTTAATGAATCCAATCATGACAGCAGGGATATGGTCCAAAATGGGTTGACTAGAGTCAACACTATGAGTGAAAGAGTTGGAAAACTCGATCCACAATGGATGTACTAGCTCAAGATGCCATGAGTCTTGAACTATGTCTCACTGAAAGTATTAGTAGTAGAACACCAAGTTGTGATACTCATACACGTTTCACCAAACCAAAAATGTACCCAAAATGGATAAAAAGCATTGAATAAAGATAGTAAACACCCAGAAATACAAAGCACAATGCAAGTATGGAATAAGATATTGCAATATTCAAACCTAAAATATGATAATTGACTGATGTTAAGATGCAAAAACCTGAAAAATGATTACTTTTGAATGCCAATTTTGATCTTACACAATGCACTTTCTTTCACCAATTGAACTAAATGCAAACATCTACAAAAATATGCAATTTTTGAAACTGAAATAGAGATCTACAAGTACAGGAAAATGAAGCAGACAATGACAAATAAATGCATAGAATTTCACAAAATCACCTATACAAGGACAGGTTCACCCAAGGATGAATGAGTCTTTTCACAGGGTTTTGAAAAATTTAAATCTAAGTGTTTGATCTAATATTTAAGCTCACTATTCCTAATTGCAAATGGATTCTTCAGGACAATTTTTCTAGATTTTTTGATTAAATGTAAATGCAATTTGTATGACAATGTGTGAACAAAATGACAATTTTTTGAATATAATTTTGATTGTAATTCTGATCTAAATGACTGAAACACACCTTAATGCAAGCTATATGCAGAATGTATGCAATATTTTTTTATTTTTATGATTTTAAATGATGCAAATATACAATATGTGACCCCAAATGAAATGCAAAACAAGATAATGCAAAACCTAGATCTAACGTTTCAAGGATCTCCAAATCAGAAAAGTATGATGTAAGAATGTCAGGTTCACCAAAATGAAATGGTGAGAAAAGGGATCCCCAAGAGTTTTATGATTGCGGGATGTTCACAAAATCTTAGGGATCTCTTATAGGTGCCTTTCCCCATAGATTCCATCAGGAAAGAGATCGCAAGGTGCAAATATTAACTTTCAACCTCAATGGTGAGCCAATCAGACTTGGATCACAGTCCATAGGACAATAGGACAGATCTGTAACCAAACTAAAATGATTTAAAATGCTCAAACTAAATGAAAAATAAGATATAATACCTAAAATGTAGATTCCCAAATGTACAAAAACAAAAACGGTAGTTTGCAAGCAGATCTGAGAAGAGTCTGATGGCATGTACTTGTCACTGAAAGCTAATTTTGAGAGTTCTTGAGGGATTGATTATCCCCTGAGTGAATGAGTCGATAGGGCTTCCAAAATAACTTTTGACAATCCTCTGATGTTGTATCTTGGCTTCAGTTTGACACAAGTCCCACTACCGGAAAGTCAGAAATAGATACTGCAACTTAATGCAAAAATCTTGTTGCAATATTATCATGGACTATGAAAACTTCATGCTTTTAACTGCAACTTAGTTTTTGTGACTTGACAACAATGATGACAACTTGTGCAACAATGCAAAATTGTTCCTTCAATATCTCTTCAATTCTTCATCAACCTATAATCTACACATACCAAAGAGGGAAAAAAAATTGTTTGTATAGGGGTTTGCCTTGGTCAAACCCCGAGTTTGGTAATTAAACCTTGATGGAAATATAATAAAAAAGGAGAAGGAAATGATGAATGAACAATGCTTGCTACAACTCACCACCCTTCAATAGCTTCCCTTAGAGGACTGAAATCAAACATGCATCACTCCAAGGAACTTGATCTTTCTTTGCTTGATGGATTTCGATACTTGAAATGCTTGGATGTTTTAGGATCAACAATGCATATTACCCTTCACAAGATGACATGAACACACATAAACTTGAGCATAATGTTAGGATCTTGATTGTTGCAACAAATGACTGATAAATCTACTCTTGAATGCTCTTGACAATGATATTTTCTCTCATGAAGTCTTGATAATGTTACATCATGTGTGTTAGATTTTAAATGATAAAAAGACTATGTATTTATAGGTGTTTATCTAATTTCTCAAAAATTAGATTCCAAAAGCCAACAATTGCAAGTTGAATTTAAATAATTAAAATGTCGCCAAAAACATTTTTAAATGGGTCTTGGCACTTAAAGGGGACCCATTCACTTATGGGCGAATGGATCCTGGCATATAAGTCCAGGACACTCATATTCCATGGTGATTTAATTATTGATTTCATTTATTTAATGTTGGTTCTCCTTTCAGAAAATGATAAAAATAAGGCTTTTGAATGCATAATTTGGAAAATTAGAAGCTTAATTAAGTCCAATAAATTAAGGGACCCAAACATAGTGTGAAATTGTAAAGGTATACAATTTCCTACACTACAATCAACTCCTTCAATTTGCTTGCAGCCATTAACTTCCAATCTTTCTTTGTACTTGTTAATTGATCCATCATATTTGAACTTGGTTTTGAAAACCCATTTGCAATCAATGGCTTCTTTATAATAAATACAAGTGACTATTTTTTATGAATAAATCCATCTCTTGATTCACAACACTTTTTTGATTTTCTTCTTTTACCACTTCCTAAAAATTGTTGGTTCATGAGCACTTAGAATAGTTGTCGCAATTGCATAATTTACCTAATAAGCATGTAATCTGGTTAATATTAAATTCTCTTTCTAATCTCCTTAGAGGAACATTTCATTGTGGAGTAGACAATTAGCTTGAATTTGGCTCATCAATACCTTCTATTTTTTCTACTAATACAATAGTGCTTTCTAGTTTTAGTTGAACTTTTTTGGGTGAGTATGATGATGAATCATTGTCATCTTTCTCTTCTAGCAAATAAACATGGTGAACGCTTGAAAGGTGACACTTCCTCAAAATTGACATCTCTAAATATGTGAATTTTGTTTATCTTGGGATTATACAATCAATAGACCTTAGTAGAGTCATCATATCCAAAAAGGGTATAGTTTTACTATTATCATTAAATTCCCTTTTCTTGTATGTTGGAATGTGTTTATAGGAAATTCTCCCAATGATTCTTAGATGTCTAACTAATTGTCTCTTGCTTGACCATGCTTATTTTAGAGAAATACTTTCCAATATTTTAGTCAAACTTTGATTGATTAAGTTGTTGTATGAACTACTTTTATCCAGTATTTATCTTCAAGATTATAATTCTTGACAATTGTTTTAACTTTCTCTTGAAGTGTCATGCTCATTCTTTTAGCTACTTGAAGTAGTGGGCACTCAATATCACTAGGATGATTGTAATAATAGTAAACCTTTCCTTTCTTCTACTCGCATTTATTTGTAATAGTACATATTTTCCATTAAGGCTTATTGTCTTTGAACTTAGAGGCAAAGATTCAATTTTATCATCTCTATTAAGAATTTTTCATATTGCAATTGAAGACCCTCCAAAGCATTGAATTGGAAGGTTTCCAAATTTCCCCTCAATATGAGCAATCTTGAAATTCTCAAATTTGGAAAAATATTAAGAGTTATGGAGATGAGATCTTTATCAACAATAGTCTCACCTACATTAATGAGATGATTTAAAATACCCTTAAGCTTTAAGAGATTCTCAAATACTAATCCATTAATTCTTATATTGTGTAATTGATTTTAAAGCATGTGTGCTCTCATAACATTCTAATGCTAAATGATTTTAGTGATCACATCTGAAACTTCCTTTGGTGTGATTGTGTTCTACACATTTTCTATCAATATACCATTGATAGACAAGTTTATCAACGCTAATTCTTTGAAATATTTTTTCTCAAATTATTTTTGTAGATGAGCATCTATGCAATGTCTTTTTTATATTTCCATCAAAATGTAGGTGAGGTCTAAGAAGAGAAAAAAAAAATTCATATGATGATGCCATTCTCCAAAGTAGACAACGTCAATCAACTTTATGGAGATGGAACCAATCTATTATTTGTCATTCTATAAAATTAAAATAAAAAATCTCTTGTTTTTCCTAAAACCTTGCTTCGTTTATAGAGAATTTGAATTAATTTAAAATAAATAATACTAAATTTTGAGAAATTCAACTTTGCATGCACATCAAGATGAATCTAACACACCATTTTTTAAATCCCTTTCTTCTAGTCAAAATTAAGTGTAAATTTGGACCTTCACAAACATACTTTTTGAAAGGACTCTCTTTTACAAAGGAATAGTAAGTCCAAATTTAAAACAAGTAAAAACTTTCACTGATGATACACATGAGTTTCAATTTTGGAAAGAAAGCGAAAAGATCTTTTTAGGATTTTATTAATTAAATAAAGATTTGATTTATTTAATTAATGTTGGATTAATGATTTCATTAATTAAATAATATAAACTATTTAATTAACATTAGAAGAATGAATAGAAATGATTTAATTAATTAAATAATATAAATTATTTAATTAACATTAGAGGAATGGATGGATTATGCATAAGAAGGGAATAAATGAAATTAGTCAAATAAATAAGATTTATTTAACTAATTAGATGATGACATGGGTACCTAGGGAAAAACAACTTCCCACTATTACACAATTACACAAATTAATGTCCATTGCTTTAATAAAGAATCGTACACAAATTAATGTTGGTTGATTTAATAAAGAATTGTTTATAGCAATGAAATTATTGCATCCTTTTAAATTTAGAAATGATCTCCATGATCAATGCTATATCCTTGCTCTCATACCAATTGTTGAAATTGAAGAGCTTTGAATATATTTTCTCAAATATTATTTAGGGATCTAAAGATCCTTTAAATAGATAAATATGTCTATGTGAAAAATGCTTAGGGATTTTTATGAATAAACTTTACATTATTCCAACACTACCACCACTAGTCCTTGCAAAGTAAAAATCCTACATAGACCATCTCTTATGCAAATTCCTTTAAATTGGAGAAATTGGCCTTTGTCATTTGTAGTTCCACTTAGGTCTAAAGAAGTAACTCATATGGCTACTTGGGTTCCTAATATGTCTATTGCCTCTTCTATATCTTCTACTTCCATTTGATTTGCAAACATTATTTGGACCTCTTTGTTGCTCATACCAAACTCCTTCATTCAAAAATATTTTTTTGCTTCATAATGTTAGTCTCTTTCCCATTTGCAAATTTGTTTGGACATTCTTGGTGATCAACAATATCATGAATTATGGTAGTAGTATTGTAATAGGGATCATAAAGTTCAAGGAGTAAGCAAAGGGAAGGATTAGTTGTATTTGTACATATGACTTGGTTATAGAAAATTGTTGGTATCTCTATGTATGGATCCAAGATCTTACAAGAATGTTAAGGGCATCATCTATTTTGATTGGGGGGATATAAGGGGATGTGAATTTTAAGGCCAACAAGCCCAATTTGTTAGGTGTATGGAGGGTCCTTGAAATGTGAATTCCAATGTGTTAAGACTTCGGGTATCAAAAACATAAATTGGAGGGATAGAAATGAAATATGGAGTATTTGTTAGTACCCTATGAGCATGTGTTATGACATTAGTTTATTAAGTGAATCCCCTAGGCATGGGTGTTGTCCAAGCTAAGGTAAGATTGAATGTTTGAAACATACTTGCATTGGGATTGCACATGAGTCACAGAATGATGCAAAAGGGTTATGCCTTGGTTCTTGGTGCAATCTAATAAGGAAGCATTTAATATTTTTTATATGAGAATCTCATGATATGAGATTGGGAGAACTACAAACTTAGTTACCATGGAACTATGCAAAGTGTTTATTTAATAAAAAGAGTTATAAGTATATTATGAATGGGCCAAGTTGCCTTAAAGATTGTAATAAGTGTGGGAAATAATAATTTATAAAACATTAAATAATTTGGTTTGCTCAAGGGTGCACACTACCAATATGGACCGTTATATCTTAGGGTTACTCCAAAGCCATGAGATATTGCGGCTACAAAAATGCACCTAATAAACTTGCAACTCTCTACGTGATCCCAAAAAGTCTTGTCCTCCTCATCGAACTTAGTCTTCAAGCCTCTCCAACGAAATTTTAGAATTTATCCTCCAACAAAGCATTCTACCTAATAGTTCTAGCATGGTTGGCCCAAGTTCCTCATCCTCCTAGCATCATCACCACAAGCTTTGCATACTCTCAAAAAATTTCATGCTCTCCAAGCATCCTCACTTTAACACTTTGCATCAAATGCCTTCACTATGCCTCTACTTCAATGAGCCACCAAATGATCCAATGTTGATCCTCCCAAGATCTCTAAGATGATCCTCCTAGGATCTTAAAGATAGTCCTCCTAGGATGATCCATAACCATGAACTTTCACTTCCTTATATAGGTTTGGTAACTCAATCCACAATCATCAACTTGTCCAAATTTAGATGTAACTTCTCATGGCCTTAGATGAACCCCTAGATTCAATGGTCCATCTTGGTAGTGCACCCCCTTGAACAACCCTAATTATTTAATGTTGCACAAGTTATTTAATTCCTACACCTATTATAATCTCTAAGGCAACTCAACTCCATAACATAGGTCTACTTCTATCTTTTTTATTAAATATCCACTTTGAATGGGTTGTAATGTGAGTTTCAAGATCAAATTTCTATCCTTAATTTCATTTATTAAATGCATCCTTATTTTCACCATGTATCTTGTTTACCTATATTGGACCATTGAGGGATAGAAATCAAATTAGGGATGTTTACTACTACCCTACAAATATGTGATATGCCATTGGTTTATTAAGTGAATCCCCCGACTGTGGTTGTCCTCCAATCTAAGTTGGGAGTAGACATTAAAAACATATTTGCATTGGGATTATACAAAACTTTATTGAATGATGCAAAAAGGTTATACCTTAGTTCGTGATGCAATTTGATAAGTATTTAATATTTTTGACGTGAGTGCAACACATGTACTAAGGTTGGGTGAGCCAGAAGCTTAGTTACCACCAAACTATGCAAAATGGGCCTATAATAAAAGGGGAGAGTTAAACTTATGAGTCAAGTTGCCTTGAAGATTATAGTAGGTGTAGGCATTAAATAATATGTGCAAAATTAATCATTAGGGCCATTCAAGGGGGCACACTACCAAGATAGACCATTGTATCTGGGGATTCACCCAATGCCACAAATTTTGCATTGTAACTTAGACAAGCCAAGGAATGTGGATTGAGTTGCAAAAGGAAGGGAAATTTCATTATTATGTATCATCTTCGAGATCCAAAGAGGATTAACTTTGGGATCCTTTAGTGGCTCACTGATGTAAAGCCATGGCAAAGCCATTTGATTCAAAGTGTTAAAGCAAGGATGCTCAAGAAGCATGGAGATTGTTGAGGGCATGTAGAGCTTTGGGGTGAGGATACTAAGAGGATGGGGAGCTTGGAGTAACCATGTCAAAACTCTAAGGAAATATGGTTTGTTGGAGGCTATAGTATAAAAGAGGACTATGCTAAAGATGAAGTCAATCTGAGAGGTTTGAAGATTAAGTCCAATGAGAAGGAAAGCCTTTTTGGGAAAGAGCAAAGAACTAGAAGTGTACTAAGTGTAACCTTATAGGTGGAATTAAAGAGAGAGCGGTTACTTAAATGGAAATAAGATACAAAAGGTACATGAGATATGTTTTCATATAATAAATGAAAGGATATTTAAATATATAACAAAATTCATATCCCAAATATTTAGAATTCGATTGATAGTTGTATTGTTGTACAATTAGGGAGATTGTCACCCTCTTTCAACATGCTACTACAAAATAAACTTCCAAATAGATGTCTCATTTTTATGGCACAAGAAGGAAAGGCTATTAAAAAAAGCAAAATTTTAAAAATATAGAAAATTTCAAATGTTCAAATGATAACATTGATTAGGCATTCACCATATATCTTATAGAACCTTAATGCATAATATTAGAGTTGAATTGAGATTTCATATGAGAGTTGAAAAATGAATTAACAAAATTCAATTGCTTTCATTGCTAATGTACATATATATTGTATAGAAATTACAACAAAATGCCCAAATGCTACAAGTTTCAACTACAAAATAACAAAAACAAAGAAAATATACCACTGCCCCTAGTCAACACCTACTTACATAAAAATCAAAATCTACATCTAAGTCATTACCACTATGAGGGATTGTCTCATTGAATGGAACCCCAACCGATCTCTCTTGTGTCCTTATCAACCTATGTAGCATCTTCAAGATCAACATCCCAATGTGGTTGAAGTCTAACGATACTCAAGACTCTATTGATCCCAAAGCCGCAAGGCACTACACAAAACCATCAAGGTAAGGCAATTTCTCCATTGTCTTCTTCACAATATAGAAAATGGCAAAATAAATTTATTTTTAGTTTTTAGTTGTTAATGTGGTTTTTAAGGTTTAGGGTTAGTATAAAAGGGTGTGGGGGTACTTGTGGGTCCACCATCCCTTTTTTATTTTCAGTTTTGTGTTTTTTTTTTAATTGCATTTTATGTTGACTAGTCTTGTCCCCTGCCATTTCCTGGACCTCAAATGGGCCACCTTGAAACATTTCTTTCTTTTTTTTGAAATCAGGTACAAAGTGGGGATATTCCTAAAACATCAGCCATAGAGGACAGGGTCAAGATATATAGGGGATGTGTCCCCAAGGAACATAGCCACAATCATAACACAATGATGATTTCAAATTTAGATAGCATATATAGTCATTAAAAATACCGGTTCCCCTCATCTTAATCAATGAATCTGCATATTGCATGAAATGTAGATCATACTTTGGAGTAGCTCACTCCTACCAATTTTATCTCGTGATGTTTATTACTCACTAATTTTAGTGTATAATCAAACAAATAATGTTAAACACCTTGTTCTTTAGCTTGAATCTATGTTAAATACGATACTGAATAAATGTACAGCTTTTGGTATACAAGTCCACAATGAAAGGAAGCTAGGTGAGCAAAAACAGCTTCCTACACTAATCTAAATAAGGGAGAGTTACAAAATTTTCTTTTAACACCTTAAATAGTTACATTAATGAGAAACACATAGGAATAATGGAATAGAACAACAAGCACACAAATACAACAAACACTAGATATACGTGGGGAAAACCTTTCAGGTAAAAAACCCCACCCTCCAAAAGCACAGTACTATTGTATTACTTCAACTAAGAGTTACAATACAGCCCCAAGTACGAAGCTTTCTTCAACAAGTGCTTTGAAACAAACACCTAGTATGGAGTGATACCGACAACACTTTGTTACCTACAAACAAACTATACATTTTACAATGCAAGGCGCTCAATATATAGAGAGATACAAGCTTCAAGAAGCATCTAGAAGGAGAGGGGTGGCCAAATCCACATGGCACAATATCCCATGCAATGAACATGCATTTGGACACATACAACATTCCCTTACACCCCTTACAAGTGTCATTACATGCAATATTCTTTCTCCAATCTTGGGCACCTAGAATATGCTAAAAATAGACTGACATATGCCTTACACATTTTACAAAAAAAGCAGAATTTGTCATAACTGACAACACTTATAGCTGTAAGAGAATCTGTCATAGTTGACCAAGAATACCTGATTCTCTTACAACCTATCTAACTCAACTTGGGCGCCAACTTTTTCCATGCAACAAGATGCCTTATGACGCATCATAGAATTTGTCATAGGTCAAAGATTCCAAAGTGGGATGCCTATCTCCACTTGGGATGATTATGTGTCATCCAATCACCTCCAAGGGGGATGCCACCCAGTCGGTGGGTCCCAATTTATGACATGACACCATAGGCAATTAAATAATACAAATAAATACAATAATACATTATTAAATCAATATTAGGACTCTAAGGT
The DNA here is from genome assembly GCA_007258455.2 of Sequoia sempervirens. Classification (NCBI taxonomy): domain Eukaryota; kingdom Viridiplantae; phylum Streptophyta; class Pinopsida; order Cupressales; family Cupressaceae; genus Sequoia; species Sequoia sempervirens. Next base: position 194,953,740 of record VDFB02256132.1, read on the forward strand.
TGAGACACCTTAATCCCAACATTCTCCCACTTGTCAAAGACCTACCAAGAGTAATACAAAATCATCTGCTCAAGGACCCAAGGTCCATGGAATCAAAACACCATCTAAACTTCTTTGTGCTCATTGGTTTTGGCAATGCATCTGCAACATTCACCAAAGTGTCAACCTTCTCCAAGTTCACCTCTCCATCTTCTACCATATCACGAACAAAATGATACTGAACATCGATGTGCTTTGTTCTGACATGGAAGGTAGGATTCTTTGCTAGGAAAATTGCACTTTGACTATCACAACAAATGGTAATTTTTCCTACATCTAAACCAATATCATAACACAATCTCATAAGACAAATAGCTTCCTTACAGGCATGAGTGGTTTCCATATACGCTGCCTCTGTTGTGGACAGCGCGACTACAGCTTGTCACTTATCCAACTGATAGCACCACCAAACATCATAAACATGCAACCACTGGTGGATCTTCTGCTGTCAATGTCACCTACCCAATCTGAATCCACATATCCACGAATACTCACATAATGCTAAGGTCTAGTAGGATAACCATGAAAACACAAGGCATACTCAGAAGTACCCCGTAAACATTTGAACATACATCAGACTGCCAACCACACTTGCATATGATTCTTTGGTCATGTCCTCCATATTAGTAGGAGATTTTGGACAATCATTAACAAAAAGCTTCGTCCCCTTCATCACAGGAACAACTAACTATCTGCAATCTACCATGTTGAATCTCTCCAACACCGAGTTCACATACTTGCTATAGCTTAACCAAAGCTTTCTATTAGCTTTGTCTCTCATGATCTCCATTCCCAAAATGTGCCTAGTTGTACCTAGGTCTTTCATCTCAAACTGTGCTGACAACTAAAACTTCAAATCTGAAATCATACTTTTACCATTCCCAATAAACAACATATCATCTACATATAAGACAATAATGAGAATGTGACCATTATTACATTTAAAATATGCACAATGGTCAAATTTAGATATCTAAAATCCTAATGACAACACATAAGTATCAAACTTCTGGTACCACATTCTAGGAGACTATTTCAAACCATAAAGAGACTTCTTCAATTTGCAAACTAAACTTTCTTTACCTTTTTCAATGAAATGCTCTGGCTATGACATGTAAATCTCTTCCTCCAAATCACCATGAAGGAACGTTGTCTTCACATCCATCTATTCCCTTTCTAAGTTATATGTTGCTACAAGTGACAACAAAATTCAGATAGATGTCAGCTTCACTACAAGAGAGAATATCTCCCCATAATCAATTCCCTCCACCTGAGAAAACCCCTTAGCGACCAACCATTCCTTATACTTCTCAACACTGCTATTAGGACCACACTTTTTCTTGAAAACCCATTTACAACCAATAGGTTTACGTCCAACAGGCAAAGGTACCTGATCCCAAGTCTTAGTTTTCTTTAATGCAACCATCTCCTCATCCATGGCTTTTATCCAAGAATCTACATTACTCATACCCATAGCCTCTCTAATATTCCTAAGCTCATCAGTGTTAGTAATCAAAGCAAAAATGCAACTAGAATCCAATAGTGAATAACCAAACCTTTTTGGTTGTTGCCTAACTCGCGTAGACCTCGTCAAAGGTTGAGGTTGAGGTTCTTCTTCAAAACTTTCAGAGCTACTTGAGCTCTCCTCATCCTTAGGTCCAACAGGAGTGTGTAGTTCTTTCTTCGGAGTAGGTGGAATTTGAACTACCTCCTTTTGTTTCTCCTCTTTCTCTGGTTGTAGCTCAACAGTGGAAGGTTTCATCTCTCTGAAAATCACTTCTACTATAGAGAACCTTCTAAAGATTTTGGATCCCAAAGCTTGTACCCTTTCACACCGACACCATAGCCGATAAAGATACACTTAACAACCTTGTTCTCCAACTTTGATCTCTTCTCAATCGAAACATGAGCGTAAGCTTCACAACCAAATACTCTGAGATGTCTCATTGAAGGATTTTTACCAAACCACGCCTCCATGGGTGTCTTACCAACAAGCGTTGATGTAGGAGATCTATTGATCAAATAACATGTAGTGGCTACCACTTCAGCCCAAAACTTTTCTTCAAGGCTAGCACCACTCAACATACTCCTAGCCCTCTCCATCAACGTTTTGTTCATCCTCTCTGCAACTCCATTTTGTTGTGGAGTGTACGGAGTTGTCTTATGTCTCTCAATCCCGTGCTCTTTACAGAACTTGTCAAACTCTGTGAAACAAAACTCGCCACCATTGTCAGTCTTCAAACACTTAATCTTTCTGCTAGTCTTATTTTCTACCAAGGCCTTAAACTCCTTAAATCGACTAAAGACTTCATCTTTACTTCTGAGAAAATAAATGAATGTCCTATTGTAATCATCTATAAAAGAAACAAAATATACAGATTTTGATAACGAAGAAACATTCACAGGACCAAAAACATCTGAATGAACCTAGTCCAAAACCCTAGAAGATTTGTGAGAACTAAAATAAAAAGAAACACAGTGTTGTTTTCCATATACACAATTTTCGCAAAAGTCGAACTTGAGATTACAATCAAGGCCTTCAACAAGGCTCTTATTTTTCAAGGTTCTAAGACCCTTCTCACCAATGTGACCAAGTCATTGGTGCCATAACATTGTCTTCTCTGCAAGAAGCTTCATCTCCATGGAATAAGCGCCCTTAGGTACCCAAAATGCATGACCATTGGATGTAGCTGCAACACACTTCTTCTTTGCATGATCTGATGGTGAGGATGAAGAATCCAAAGATCTCTTCTTCAGTACATCAGAAGAACTATTGCACTATTTAGTGCATGCATCAAGTTGAAACATAGTGTCAATACGAACTCCCTTAGCTAAAACCATAGCTCCTCTTGTCATCTTGCATCCTCCACCAGAGAAAACAATTTGCACTCCTAAATCATTCAATTTACTTACAGAAAGCAAGTTTTGTGCCAAACCCGGGATATGCAAGACACCATCAATCCTCTTCACTCGTCCATCAAGAAATCTGATTTTGACTCTTCCATGGCCAACAATCTTTAGGTGAGAGTCATCAACCAGGTACACCTCTCCACCATTGTACTCTTCATACTTCGAGGACCAACCTCTATGACAGGTCATGTGAAAGGATTCACCCAAATCTATCAACCACACATCATCTGATGCATGGGCTGTCAAGGCTACAATAAATGCTTCTCCATCATCTTGAGATGATTTCTCGGATTCAAAATCAAAGAAAGACTTGTTTTTCTTCTTCTCCTCCTTCTTGCAATCTTTTCGAATGTGGCTGACTTCACCACAATTCCAACATTTTTCCTTGGACTTCTTACCAGGAGACTTAGATCTCCCTAGAGACTTTCTTAGATTTCTTGTCTTTCTTTTTGCCTCTCCTTTGGTCTACCACAAACAACAAGGGCCTCCTTGGCCATCTCAAAAGACTTCCTTCGCATCTCTTCTGATAATGATGAGGCAACCACCTCATCCATCTTGAAGGTGGAAGTAGTGCTTCCAATAGCCATCACCAGGTGATCCCAAGAGTCCGGCAACGAACACAAAAGGAGCATGCAATGGTCTTGTTCATCAATCTTGTCTCCAATGGAACCGAGTTGAGCAACCAACATATTAAATGCATTTAGATGATCTACCACAAATCCTCCATCTTCCATTTTCAGAGAATACATCTTCTTTCTCAGGAAAAGCTTGTTTACCAGGGATTTAGCCTGATAGACATCACCAAGCTTCTTCCACAAAGAAGTAGAAGTTTTCTCTTCATGGACATTTAGGAGGACGGAATCAACTAAACAAAGTCTAATAAGACCCTTGGCTTTCCTATCCATAAGATCCTAATCTTCTTGTTGCATGCCCAACGGTTTGGTTCTAGAAATAGCAGCCCATAGATCACGATCTATGAGCATGTCTTCCATTTTGAGCTTCCAAAGTTCAAAATTATTGTCGTTAAACTTCTCCATCTCAATCCTCCTAGATGTGTCTACCATCTCTTTCCTGCAACAAGGTCACAAAATACACTTTTGCAAAACTCCCACTGAAACAAAGATCAACTCAAAAAACCCTTCTAACCCAACAAAGGAATCAAGGCTAGCCAAGTGAGCCGAAACAGCTTCCTACACTAATCTATGTAGGGGAGAGTTACAAAATTTTCTTTTAACACCTTAAACAGTTATAGTAATGAGAAACACATGGGAATAATGGAATAGAACAACAAGTACACAAATACAACAAACACTAGATATACGTGGAGAAAACCCTTTCGGATAAAAAAACCCCACCCTCCAAAAGCACAGTACTATTGTATTACTTCAAGAGTTACAATACAGCCCCAAGTACAAAGCTTTCTTCAACAAGTGCTTCAAAACAAACACCTGTTCTGGAGTGATACCGGCAACACTTCGTTACCTACAAACAAACTATACATTCTACAATGCAAGGCACTCAATATATAGAGAGATACAAGCTTCAAGAAGCATCTAGAAGGAGAGGGGCGTCCAAATCCACATGGCACAATATCCCACGCCATGAACATGCATTTGGACACATGTACAGCATTCCCCTACATGCCTTACAAGTGTCATTACATGCAATATTCTTTCTCCAAGCTTGGACGCCTAGAATATGCTAAAAATAGACTATGACAAATGCCTTACACATCTTACAGTTATCATAGAATTTGTCATAACCAACAACACTTACAGTTGTAAGAGAATCTGCCATAACTAACCAGAATACTCGATTCTCTTATAGCCTATGATAACCCAACTTGGGCGCCAACTTTCTCTATACAACAAGATGCCTTATGACGCGTCATAGAATCTATCATAGGTCAAATATTTCAAAGTGGGACGCCTATGTCCACTTGGGATGATTTTGTGTCATCCAATCACCTCCAACGAGGATGCCACCGAGCTGGTGGGTCCGAATTTATGACATGACACCATAGGCAATTGAATAATACAAATAAATACAATAATACATTAATTAAATCAAAAATAGGACTCAAGGTTGAGACAGCTTAATCCCAACACACAAAACGTGCAATTGCTTTATTGTAGCAACATAGATCAAACCAGAGGCAACCCCCATGGAAAATTGTTTTGTTACTAAAACTTTTGCAGCAAATGCTATCACTTCAAGAGAAAAGGATAGCAAACCAACTTGACATGATATGTATTGAATTAAAAAAAAAATCAGCTAAGGGCATCGCGGTAGAAACATTTGCATTTTGTAACAACTAGGAAACCAACAAATGTGGAACAAAAATTGAAGAAAGAGAATGGAGATATACTTGGAGGGCCTAAAGAATCGTTGTTAAAGCAAAAACAGTGTAGTTTTTGTGCTTGATGAGGTGTGAGAGGAAGAAAACGAGGAAGAGAGATGAAACTACAAAATTTGAAGAGGGTTCCCATCAAGAATTACTTGAACATAACAATAAAAAATAATTCATCCCACCCATTGCACACATCCCCCAAGATTAAGTATAAAATATTCCCCTTGTGTTCCCTAGCCTCAAAAATGATGTCAATAGAGAGGAGGGAAGAAAACACTAGGGGAAGATCAAAAATACTCAATGAAAATAATAAATAAATTCTAGTAGGAGATGCAAGAGCACTTTGTAAGGTAAGAAATTGAGGGAAAGCCAATGGAAAGGTGCAGCTCATCAGAAGCAAGAAACCCAAATACTAGAGGAAAGACAAATGAAGCAGAGAGCATAAAAATGGAGTGTTGCAAGAGAATAAAAAGGGAAATTTTATATTTAAGGGTCACTATTGACATGTCTTGATTTGTTCATAACCAGACTTAAAGGGTCATTCCTTTAACCTATTTTGGAGTGTCCAAACACCCCATATTTCATAAATTTAAACCATCTTACAACAAAAATTTAAAAACAACTAGAGAAACAAAAGCCATTTTTGGTCTTATAGATAGTCTATTGTTGTGAATGAATCTAGGTTCAAACCTTAATAAATTGTGAATGAATATTTAGGTTCTACTATGATCCTCTTAGAGCAAATAAAGTAAGACTGACAATATAGCATACATTATGTCAAATGGGATGAGCTCAACTAGTAAAAGAAAATGGATTGCCAAAGTGGAGCCCAAGGTTGAAATCTCTAGAAGGATTGGAGTTATGTCATGACCCCAAAATTGTAACACTAAGATATAAAGTATTAGAATGAGTAAATAAGATAAGTAACAATAGTAATTTAAGATAATATTATAATTATAATATTGTAAATATTAAATATAATTTAATATTATTATCATAATATATAAATACTAAAATAGATAACAAATCAAATATTAAAATATATATAAGAAACTAATATAAAAATAATATATTATTAATTCAATCTGAAATATCATTATAATAATAACCAAATAATATTATAATTGTAAATGTTATTATATAAAACATTATAATACAATTAATTTTGATCATAAGAGTGTTATTAGAATAATAAGAATCAAACCAATTAAGGCAACGATTCCTATCCTAAATAATGCTAAAGGCAACGATTATAAATGAAACGTTGCATCCCAAGGTTTCGGTCAAACTCCTCAAAGGCAGCGAAAGGTCATAAGTCACATCCTTAGAGAGGGACAAAGAATGATATTTAAAGGGAGGCATCCTCAAAACAAAAGGCATCGTGGCTGGTGAAGAAGGAGAAATATCTGCAGACCAATCAGCAGTTAGTGTGGTAAGCATTTTATTAATTTTAAATAATAGGTAAGTATTTTATGGATTTAAATAATAAGTAAGGTATTTATAAATTTAAATAATAAAAAGTATTTTATGAATTTAAATAATAAGAAAGTAATTTATAAATGATAGGAAAGTATTTCATGAATTCAAATAATCAGATTGATAAATACATTAAGGATTTAAATAAGGACAAAAAGATTAAGAATATCACAACCTAGGGAACCATTAAGTGTAGACTACATCTACCATCGGGTAACATTTAAGATATTATAAGTTGAATTTCTGCTAATAATATATAGTAGAATCAAAGGACAGTCAATAGATGCACTTATTATTATTTATCTCTATTTATAACATGTTTAAGAATTTATATATATATGTGTGTGTATTTATAAGTTGAATTTCTGCTAATAATATATAGTAGAATCAAAGGGCAGTCATAGATGCGCTTATTATTATTTATCTCCATTTATAATGTGTTCAAGAATGTGTGTGTGTGTGTGCGTGTGTGTGTACATTGTTAATATGTATATCTGTAATCAATCATTTTCTTATATTATTATATTCATGTTCTACCATGGTGGGAAAGAAGGATTATAAAGGGAATGCAGCAATGGGGTCTCTCCTAGATACGCCACCCAGGGAGAGGTGGGGACAAGATGAACCCACATGGGCCAGAGGGGTACTTTCCTTTGTCTCAAAGGGTATTGCCTTTGGATCTAGATTGATCACTCGATTAACCATTGTAACCTCACCTTCCAACCATGGTGTAACAAGAGGGGAGGATTAATTATAGGAAGTGGAAGAGGATGATGACAAGGGGATTGAGAGTCTCACTAGGTCACCTCATATGAATGGCATGCGCCACATGAGGAGGGAGAGACCAAGATATCCTATCAACATCCTCTTTCATGTGGCCCGTAGTTGAGCAACCCCAAGGTAGGTTAGTGATTGGATTAGTTACTTCATTATGAAGTTACTAATGTTAATTATAATATCTAATACAAAGTTACTCATGCTTAATTCCGATGTTCAATGTGGAGTACTAATATTCTACTTGTTAGGCTATTTTGGTGATTGATCTCTAACTTGTTTGCAGGGACTAAATCAATTCAAAGTATCCTCTAGGACCCATTGCTTGGGAAATTGATAATGTAGAATAGATTGGTATAACTCCTATTAGGGACATTACAAGTGGTTTCAGAGCATCTTTCCTGCCATCCTGTGTATGCTTCATGTATTACATGTATGCTTCATGCTTCCTATGTATGTGTATTCAAGTGTATTCAAGTGCATACCTTGCGACTTATGTGTATTCGAGTGTATTCAAGTGTATACCTTGTGACCTATGTGTATTCAAGTGTATACTTTGTGGCCTATGTGTATTCAAATGTTTACTTTGTGGCTTATGTGTATTCAAGTGTATTCAAGTATATACCTTGTGACTTGTGTGTATTCGACTGTATACCTTGTGGCTTATGTGTATTTGAGTGTATTCAAGTGTATACCTTGCGACTTGTGTGTATTCAAGTGCATACTTTGTGGCTTATGTGTATTTAAGTGTATACTTTGTGACTTATGTGTATTCAAGTGTATGCTTGCAAACTACATGCTTTGTGACTTGTGTGCACTCATGTATATATGTGTATTCATGTGACTTACGTATTTAAGTGTATACTTTAATACATGTATTCATATCTATGCTTTGTGACTTCGTGTACTCATGTGTATACTTCATGTATTATTCACATATTTGCTTCATGCTTCTTGTGTATACCCTATGTATTACGTATATTTGTGCCTCGTATTTATACTTCATGTATCACATGTATCTGTGTTACTTCATGTATCTTCAACAAGACATGTCCTTATAATTACTTTATGCTTAAAAACTCTGAAAATGTTAAAAATATTGTCTATCAAGTTGGTTGGTTGTTTGCTTGAGCTACTTGGTTGTGTGCTTGAGTTGCTTGGTTGTGTGCTTGAGTTGGTTGCCTACTTGCTTGAGCTAGTTGCTTGTGTGCTTGAGCTACTTGCTTGCCTACTTGAGCTAGTTGCATGTATGGTTGAGCTACTTGCTTGTGTGGTTGAGGTACCTGCGTGTCTACTTCACATACTTGTTTGCATGCTTCAGTTGTTGGCTTGTCCCTTTGTCAGCATCAGCATGGTGTCAATAGCTGAAAAGTCAAATGCCAAATCAGCTAAGCCATGTTGGCTTTGAATGGTTCAATTTATTTAGGGGAATAAGACTTCAGCCTTAGTGAACACCTCTTTCATTTAATTTTACCTTGTACTTATTTTCATTCTTACACTACTTCAATTTCATTATGCAATTAAATGGCAATGCATGTAACCTACAAAATGGTGTATTCACTTCTATATTTAACATCTTGAGGAGATCATTCATCACCATTCAACCTTGAGGTAAATTGGTAGGATTCAATAAATCAAACACTTCCCAGATACTTAATACCTAACGCAGAAGAAAGATGATAGCCTCCAATTGAATTAAAAGATGGAATATGGAATTGGATAATAAGGTAGAACTATAAATTTAAAGCTAAACTCTTTTTACATCCCTTTAGTTTTTCAATCACATAAATTTATATTTTAGTATGGAACAACAAATACTTGACCCAAAACACTACTGCCTCAAACCTTGTTTTAATGTTTACACAAAATGAAACATACCTTATCTAAACATCTAAGTCCTTTACACAAATACAAAAGTAATTTGGCACGAGGGAGTGGATCTCGATATTTACAACATTTCTATCATGCCTTTAGATCTCAACGAAAGTAAAAAGTTTGTATCACTGCCTAGGATCCTTGAGGTAATGAAATGAGAGAAAATTTGTCTTAAGTAACAATCTTGCCAACTTCCAACTCTTGGTTTTGTTGTTGAGAGATACTGGGAAATAATAGTACATAAGACAATAAATTGTCTTCATACTTAAGAGGATAGAATTAACCTTGTTAGTAGTATACTAACAACCACGACAAAAGTGAATTACATTACAAAAAGGAGCGGGGTCTGCAAATCTTGATTGGTAATTGCTTAAGGACAAGCAATCTTGGGCAGGGTGGACTGTCATGACCCCCAAATTGTAACACTAAGATATAAAATATTGGAATGAGTAAATAAGATAAATAACAATAGCAATTTAAGATAATATTATAATTATAATATTGTAAATATTAAATATAATTTAATATTATTATCATAATATATAAATACTAAAATAAATAACAAATCAAATATTAAAATATATATAAGAAACTAATATAAAAATAATATTTTATTTATATAATCTGAAATATCATTATAATAATATTATAATTGTAAATGTTATTATATAAAACATTATAATACAATTAATTCCGATCATAACTATGTTATTAGAATAATAAGAATCAAACGAATTAAGGCAACGATTCCTATCCTAAATAATGCTAAAGGCAGCAATTATAAATGAAGCGTTGCATCCGAAGGTTTCGGTCGGACTCCTCAAAGGTAGCGAAAGGTCACAAGTCATGTCCTTAGAGAGGGACAGCGAATGATATTTAAAGGGAGGCAGCCTCAAAGGAGAAATATCTGCAGACCAATCAGCAGTTAGTGTGGTAAGCATTTTATAAATTTTAAATAATAGGTAAGTATTTTATGAATTTAAATAATAAGTAAGGAATTTATAAATTTAAATAATAAAAAGCATTTTATGAATTTAAATAGTAAGAAAGTAATCTATAAATGATAGGCAAGTATTTCATGAATTCAAATAATCAGATTGATAAATATATTAAGGATTTAAATAAGGACAAAAAGATTAAGAATATCACAACCCAGGGAACCATTAAGTGCAGACTACATCTATCATCAGGTAACATATAAGATATTATAAGTTGAATTTCTGCTAATAATATATAGTAGAATCAAAGGTCAGTCAATAGATGAGCTTATTATTATTTATCTCCATTTATAACGTGTTCAAGAATATATATATAAAATCAGTCATTTGCTTATATTATTATGTTCATGTTCCACCATGGTGGGAAAGAAGGATTACAAAGGGAATGCGGCAATGGGGTCTCTCCTAGATACGCCACCCGGGGGGCAACAAGATGAGCCCACATGGGCCAGAGGGGTACTTGCCTTTGTCTCAAAGGGTGCTGCCTTTGGGTTTAGATTGATCACCGGAGTAATCATTGTAACCTCACCTTCCGACCATGGTGTAACAAGAGAGGAGGATAATTATGGGAAGTGGAAGAGGATGATGACAAGGAGATTGAGAGTCTCACTAGGTCACCTCATATGAATGGCATGCGCCACATGAGACCTAGAGGACCCCCTCATATGAATGGCATGCGCCACATGAGGAGGGAGAGACCAAGATATCCTATCAACATCCTCTTTCATATGGCCCGTAGTTGAGCAACCCCAAGGTAGGTTAGTGATTGGATTAGTTAGTTCATTATGAAGTTGCTAATGTTAATTATGATATCTAATACAGAGTTACTCATGCTTAATTCCAATGTTCAATGTGGATTACTGATATTCTACTTGTTAGGCTATTTTGGTGATTTATCTCTAACTTGTTTGCAGGGACTAAATCAATTCAAGGTATCCTCTAGGGCCCATTGTTTGGAAAATTGATAATTTAGAATAGAGTTGGTATAACTCCTATTAGGGACATTACAAGTTGGGTAAAATACTACATCAAAAACACAGCCGATACATTAGAAATCTCAACCAAAATTGGGTAGCCTCTTTAGATTAACTCAATAGATTATCTTTAACTAGAATATGCCAACAAAAAATCAAACAATAGGACACATTACAACTCCAGTTCACTGTCTGCTAGGATAACTTGCAAACTCAATATCTCATTTCACAACCACCCACAACTGAATTGTGGCTAAACAAAAAGAACATATAGCCAAGGAAGTTTAGATCACATGCATTTCCTGATCGATACAAAGTCCATTTTACATAGCATATTTAAATTTATAAATAAAATCATTCTACATTTAACTGCAAGAAATATGATACATATACAATGAGGATCACTTTGACAACTCGCCATCACAATATTTCCCTTAGTTGATATTAAAAATTTGTCATAAAATAATATTTGAAACATTTGAACTATTCACACGAGCACCCTCTGGGGTTTGGTGTAGCAGTGAAATTGGGACCTCTAGTACAGAGAGGGCAAGGTACAAATCCAGCAGGTACTCATTACTCATTAGTTAACTAACGAAAAAGGGAGCAACTTGAATAGCTGATAATCAACAATGCAAGGATGTTGGTGGAAGAGATATTTCATGTCCTCGTGCACTGCTAGCAACTTGCAACGCAACTGTCAGTAGTGAAGACAAGAAAACATATTGCAAGCACTGATAATAAGTGTATGTTGATAACAGGCAGTGAGAAGCTAACTAGAACATTACTTTCATAGTTCCATATCACTCTTCCTCAAGATCTGTTTACAAGCAGAGTTGCACCATTACCTCTACAAAATAGAAGCATGCCTAAGACAGGGCCTATCTCCTTCACCTTAAACCTTAGGATTTACACCACTGAACAAATTTTTAGGTTTCCACATCATGATCACCAAGTTGATGCTCAGAAGATGTCCACCCATATGTGCGTGTCAGGCGGATCTTGAAACAAAAGAAATAATGTTCAGCTACTATGGTCGATAATCTTGTCTAGCAAGATTAATCCAATGTATTGCAAATGCAAAAAATTGCTCGAGACAAGAAGCTCATAATATGAAGATTGATACCTGAGCAAAGGCATAAATTGCTCGAACAACTCTAACATAGTCTGTATCAGATGCTCTGATTACAATATCTGCCAGAAAAGTACCCCATAACCTGCTCATAAACAGTGGTGTCATTCTAACTGAAAAATTCACAGGTCTGAAAGTCTACTTCTCAAGTTTAGGAATATCAAATTTTAGATTGTAACAGTCTTTGCTGATAGTTCTGTATTTTTATTTCATTGATGTTCAACATGTAGAAAGGTGCAAATCTCGCTTGTTGGGAACTTTATTTTAATCTGGAGCAGGTTCACCATGCAAGGTAAGAATTATAAAATAGAGAGAGTAAATTACTTTTCTTGTGAGGAATGAGAAAGCTAAATCCAGATAGACATCCATGGTGCTCCACAGATTTATCAGTATTTATATATGCATATTTTAAGCCTTAAAAGTTTGACAAATGCATACAAAAGGTTCTGTGCAGGAGAATCCAAAAACAAGCTTTGTAATCATGGATCGCCAATGAGATTTGCATAGAGAAACAAAAAAACAAGAAAATTAATGGAGCATAGTCAAGACTCAAACAAAACATTAGCATTATAATATTAAATTGTTATTAAAATTGCATCTCTATACTAATTTGTTCCCACTTTTCTTCTTTAACATTTGCTTCCTCAAGAAAGGCATAAAATGGAATAGAAACATAGATAACTCACAGTTTCAGAAAGGGAGGAGGTTTCTCTGTTGAAGAAAACAAGAGAGCCTGAAGAATCACAGTTCTGTGGAAATGTGTTCAAAGAAACTCAAAATCAAGAACATATTCTTAAATTCTCTAAATTCTCTAGTTGGACATGATGTGAAGGTGTGTCCTCATGTGCCCGGAAGTGAGGAAAGAAATGGATGGCATACTTTCAAATTATGATATGAAGAAAATGGAAAGGAAGAGGACAAGGTAAGCATTGGCAGTGGTGGATGTGTTCCAACCTTGATTCATCTACAAATTTTTAATGGCCCTACGCATGCAACATCTGTTTTCCTCCACTAATGAGACTTGTGAGAGTTCTAGGCCTCTTCCTTCTTCACTGAATTTCTTTGTTCCTCTCAATGTTCCAGGGGCACAACCTTCACTAGAAGGTATTGCTTGGAACAACGCAAACACCATGAGGCTAGGATGGCAACAACAAACTTTCAGTACTACAATAATATACCCTTTAATGTGGTGAACAACCCATATTGGAAGGGTTGGTAAACGCATTGACAATTGCCGGTATGGGATCTAAAACTCCAACTACTAAGGATTTGTGTGCCCCATTGCTATAGGAAACCGTCAAAAATAAACAGCTTATAGTTGCTGACTAGAGGAAAGTATGGCAAAGAAAGGGCTGCAACATTTTATTAGATGGATGGATAGATAGCAAGAAGAGGACTCTCCTTAACTTTTTAGTGGCTTTAAGTGTCACACTGGTGTTTTTTAAGTTTTTAGATGCCTCAAATGAAGTCGAAAATGTTGAGAATTTGTGCAATCTATTGGAGGGTATGATCCAAGAGGTTGAGGTTGAGAATGTTGTCCAAATTGTGATGAACAACACAGTAGTAGATGAAGTTGCAGAGAGAGTTATTCAAGAAAGGCATCCCACAATTTGTTAGAGTTGTGTTGCACATTGCTTGGATTTGATGCTTGAAGACATTGAGAAGATTGGATGGATCAAAAGTATGGTTAAAAACACTAGACAAATTACTGAAGTTAATTACAATCATACTTCGGTCTTTAGTTTGATGAGAGAGCACATGAATAGCATAAAGCTTCTGCAATCGAGGGTGACACAATATATCACCAACTTCCTCACTTTGTTCAGCACTGTAACCTCAATTCCATTTTAAACAAACGTTTGTGAGCAATGCCTAGATAAACTCTCCACATTCCAAAAAATCCTTAGGGGAGATGACCACAAAAACTATTTTTGATGAGGTATTCATCAAAAATTCAAGGAGATACTCAAGGTAAATAACAATTACAAACATAACTTTTAGAGGGAATTATCTATCTGCAATATTTTTTATTTCTAACTATTGTTTTTTTATTTTTTAATAATTTAAAATTTATTTTTCAATTTTTTAGGTGACAAAACCTTAGGTAAATATTTTGTGATTGGTGGGTTGGGATGGCATGCCAATAGGTTGCTTCTATAAGGCCATGGATAGGGCCAACGAGGCCATTTTGCATTACTATGATGGTAACAAAAAAAATAGCATCATTTGGTGCATCATTGATTGTAGATGAATGAACTAACTCCACCAACCACTAAATGCCTTGACATTATACCTAAACTCAAAATTTTACTTCTCTAATACATTTAAGGTTATTGGGGAGTTCATGGCAGACCTTACTTCATGCATAGAGAGGATGAGACAAGATTCTTGACGAGTTGGAGATCTACAAGGGTATGGGTATGGGTACGGGAGTGAGGGGTGGGGGGCTCTTTTCTTCAACTCAAGCCATTCAAAGGAGGGAAAACCGGTAGCCAGGTAAAATAAAAATAAATCAGTCCATATATTTTTAACTTAAAACTAGAAAGTAAAAAACTTGAAAGTTTTAAGTTTAAGTTTTGAATCTTTTTCTTAATTCTTTTTTCTAAATGTTATATTTGTAAATTTGTGGTGGGAGAATTATGGCGTTGGCACACCAAATCTTTAGAGCCCAACTATCCATGTTCTATCCCAACCCTATAGTGCTTCTAGGTGTGAATGCAATTGGACCCTATTTGAGAGAATTCACACTAAGAAGAGAAAAATGTTGACCCAAGAATACCTTAATGACCTTGTCTTCATCCAATACAACCTTCGCCTTCAAACCAAAGAGGTGGAGGGTCCTCATGATGCCATTGACTTGAATGACATTAAACCATTTGTTGATTGAACTACCAAAGTTGAAGAAGTGCATAATGATATCATGTTCACTGATTAAGATCTCACTGAATTGAAGAGAGCAGCACCAACAACAGAGGTGGATGCATTGGAGGAAGATGAAGACATTTGAAGAAATAGTCAATCCTCAAGTTGATATCGACTTACCTTCTAGTTCAAGGCTCAAAAGTTATACTAGGTGGGGAAAGAGGATGTAGATTGAATTTGGCTATTTATGACGTGTCCATTGTCAACAGTTAAACAATTATTATTTATAATTTTATAGTAATGCAATGTATTGTTTGAGTTTGAGACTTTGAAATTTCAAATCTTGAGCATTTGAGGGTCACATGACATATGTAATCTTTGAATTATGACAAATTGATGATCACAATAGACTTACGTGTTCTCTAAATGTATTAATTTCTTTTTTGTGTGATTATGGTTTTTCTTTTTGCTAAGCTTTTGCCAACTCCCAATTTGAGTCAAAATTTTGGGCTACCAAGTCCAAGTTCTCCTATTATGCCCTGGGCAAACTCAAGAAAAACAAGAGTGAACACAAGTAGAACCTATCCACAAAAAAAGTGGATATTTTTAGAAAAATAAATAAAACAAATAAAATAAAGGACTGTAATTAGCCCTACAAAGTGGCTACTAAGTTACAAACAACACACAAAAAAAAAGCAAAAATACTTTCCTACCTTGCATTCCTCACTCTCCCAAAACTCTCAAGAAATGTAATTGGCAAACTACCGAACCCAAATCTGAACCTGAACCAGCAACTTTGGAAATTGACTTAAAAAATAAAGGAAAAATACAAAGAGAAGAAAAAAAATCAAGTTAGTGAGTTTTTCTAATAATAGACAAAAAGGGGAATGTGTCATAGTGGTTTAATAGCATGCTTTTCAAAGATGAAGTAAAGATGCAATAGATCTTGATTTTAAAATAACTTTTATCAAATGTGCCGAAGTAAAAAAAAAAAAAAAAAAAATTGGTGTTATAGTATTTGATGGAGATTAATAAGATCCATAAAAAAATTTGGGCGGCAAATGAGATTGTAGGTTGGATGCTTACATTGTAGAAAGGGGGAGAATTTTACTAAAAAACTGAGTTATGAAAAAACATTATTAAAAAGCAGAGAAAATTGCTTAAATAACCTCATCTATTGTTCCTGGTTAGGGGGAATGCATTAGTGTTTGGAGTTTGATGTTAAAATAAATTATTTTATTGCATTATTTATGCCTTGAAAAATTTCCCCAAAAAATGACTTGTCAAACAAAACAGTGAATTGGCCAGACCAAGTCACTGCCTCCTTGCTCTTTTGTTGAGTTCCAAATCACCACGAACAAACTCATCGTAAACTTGTTTTGTATCCTTAAAGAGTTGGCTTTATCATGGATATTTCTCAAGCATTCTCAAAAAAATTGCAAAGAAAACTTGTCAAACTCAACTAGTAACAGATATACTCTTCAAGTTCACAAACCATCTAAGGTGTTCACATGTCTAGAAATGCTACTAAAGAAAGTTGTTAGTTTGCAGTCATAAAACAAGCACACACAAGATAAATTTGAATCACATAGGTCAAAATCATATTAACAAAAATTCTTATGCAGGGGACTATGGCATTTATCAACCAAATTATCAGACCACTGGAAGAGTTGAAACTTGATTTTGAACTTATATAGGAGTGGTATGGTATAGAAGAAATTATTTCATTTTGTACGTTCTTCATAGAAGCAAATATCTTTAAAATGTAGTGGTATATCCTGATATATATTTTCTAATTCTTGGCAGGGTTCCCAACATTTTCCTGAAAATATCATGAGTTTTCTAAATATTGTTGACTGCAACTTTGACCAAAATATTCACCAATAAATCATGATATAATCAGCAATATATTGTGATATTGAATTCTTTCTTTCTTTTCTAGACAAGCCTCAGACCTGTAATTTTTTAATCATTCTTCTTTGAACTTTTATAAACAGGTTGTACACCTTGAATAGTGTAAGTAGCTGTTAAGATTTCCAGTTGTCATTATTGAATAGCAGTTAGGTCTGTTACCAAAGGACAATGGCAATTATAATATTATTACGGTCATTATTTCAAAAATGAATGTAGTTAACTACAGTTGTGAAGACACTTGGTATAATTGGGTTTGAAAACCTTGTGAATGGGGAAGATAACTGGTGTTTTTGTGATTAGTAATTATGACTGCTGCCTTTTATAACAGCAAGCACTACTATCATTATTTATGATTCGTGAGCATAGCTCATTACTAGACAGAACCATCAAATGATTATGCTAGCCTTTGACTTGTCATTATTAGTGCAACACAGATGTTAGTGCTGTCATTTCTATTTACCAATGGATATTGTTGTTGTTACTTCATTTGTAAATATAGTTGTCTTATTGAGGTCACTGTTTGGGAATTTTCTTTGTTATATATCAGCTGTTAATAATGCCATATCAGTTGAGATCATTGTTATTATTATTGTCTTTTGACATAACTATCCTTCTGAGATTAGCATTCTGTCATTATTGTGATCTGTATCATTCTTGATTGGTATAGCATACAGTAGCATCGCTATTAGTACTGTGATCAATTAATATGGGGGTGCTGCATCATTACTTCTGTCATAACATGATAGTAAATATTGCTGATCATAATGATTAATGTTAAACATTGTTGTTTAGATGGGACAATGTTGTCAGGAATGGCCAGGCATGATTGTTGACACCACTGTAAACTAAAGAGGCATTAGAAGAGGTTAGGGAAACTGTTGTTGTCAATTTTAACACTAGTTATCATTTTTGTCTATAAATTACTCTCTTGGGCTTACTACTTAGGGAGAATGGTAGCGTTAACAGGTCTTATTTACCTTAATTGTGTTTAACTTCATGAAGGATAATCATTATCATTCTGCCAGAGTTATTTATCAACAGTGTTAAAGAAATCTAGATTACAATTATCTGTAATCAGCAATCTCAAAATTAATGAGAAAAATCTATATTTCAAAATTCATAGTGTGCACTCTCATATACTTTCACTCACTCTCTATGCAATTAGGATGGCTTTAATGTAAAAAACATCAGTTATTTCTGTGTTGTTTGGGTTCTTGATATGTTCCCGGTTATTTTTTTATATAATATCCCAATAAATTGAAAATATCTTAATCTTTTGGTATGCTGAGAAACTCCCATGAAAGATATTTGCTTCTATGTTCCTAACTATTCAAAACCTCCTAAGATTTTCTTATTGGTGATAGTGGATACATTCAAGGTGCCGCAGATGTTGTTTCCCAGCTTGATGAATGTTGAGGATAGGAATCATCATTGTGATTAGATTTGATGCTTTAATTCAGATCCTGTTTTATTTCCAGGAAGAGAGATCATACATCCAAATGGTTTCGTAGGAGAACAGTTTCCAGCCACCATTTCAGATGGTTACCTACAGGGAGATTGCACTTACAGGTTCAAGATTCAGAGCAGACTCATTAATGAGTTCATTTGTGAGTGATAACACATTTTCCAGATCTTTATCAGATAGATTGGTTGTCAATTTGGAGCAAGGCTTGGTAGATGCCCATATGTTATGTGTGACTCAACTCCTCAAGTTAACAGAGACTGAACTTAAGGGGGAGTAGAGAAAAATGAACCTTTTATGGATGGTACTGTAATGTCCCCTACTTGGAGTATGCCTGAATTTTCCTTAAGGGACAGTTACATAACACAAAACTGTTTTATAGATGATATTCCATAGTAAATTATATAATAAAATATTGAATTTAAGAATAAATGAGCTATTATCATTTATGAAATAATGAATAACAACTTAAACTTGAATCTAATCTATAGACTCTTTTCCAATAACCAATCATGGTAGGCATGGGAGAGAATGCATGATAAGGTGCCAGAACATCCAACCAAAACAATTCCCTTAGGAACATCCAACCAAGACAATTCCTATACCGCCCTTCTTAACATATCTCCATGCCAACCCTAATATGATTTCTTTATAAGAATCTATTATCCATATTTATATTAAGGAATCATAATTACTTGTAAGGCTCAATAATTGCTGCAAGTATATATATATATATATATATTTCTAATTGATTTCCATCTTCCAATAATCACTTTATATATATATAAGTTCATATAAAGTGATTATTGCAAGATGGAAATCACTTTATAATTATTTTTTCCATCTTATATATATATATGTAATGTCCCCCTTTACCAAGCGTCAATTTTAGAGACATTTTTCTAATCTTCTATTCCCGGGATTAGAAATAAATTTAAGTTAAGGGAATAATATAAATAATTAAATGGGGCTAAAGTCATATGCTAATATTTAATTATTTATTGAGATCGATTAAGTGGGTCCTTTTAATGACGACTTCATCTCTCCCTTGGCGATTACCATGGTGGAGAAATAAATCAAAGAAATATTAATTTATGCCTAAGTCTCGAATTATTCAAATAATTGCGACTAGGAGACATGGACGACCTCTGGTTTTTTCTAAATGAGACTCGAGCTCTCTTAGGATGATGGACGGCTTTTTGGGTGAGTAAGATTGGCAACTCATAAGTGGTAAAAGGCTCGATATTGGATAAGGGCGGCATTCTGGAAAATTATTCTAATTTTTATCTCTCTGGCCGAGTGTGAAGAAAACTTGCATCAGGACGTAGCCCCTGAATAGATTGGGACGAAAACCCCAGTCTTGTCTGATTCTATCCTTGAAGGTACTGGAAATACTGTGTAAGAGCATCACGTCAGAGTTGTTGAAGGTGTTCTGGAGGATTGGCGGCATAACCAAGTTCTAAAAATGACGTGTATCCACAGAAGCAGAACCACTATCTGAGTTGGTTGAGAAGTGGTCTCTATTTATTGTTGGGCGTTTCATAGCATATACACGTATTCAATTTAGCGTCGTTTTCCAGGCATTGTACCAACCGTGGCTAATGATTGGATTTCCTATGGAGAGCAGAGATTGAGGAATGATGAAAGCATACATTGAAGAATTCTCAAGCCAAGTCGTGACTTCTACGAGTAGTTTTGGGCGCCTCACTTAGAATCATCTATCTACAACGCATGTCCAGGGGTTCTTGCTGATTAAACTTTAATGTTCTTTCCTACAGTCCTGTATGAAGGCTCGGCATCTGAAGTAGATTTATCATTTTGTGGGTCTTTCTTATGCTTGTGATCAGTCCACACTTCTAATCTGAGCAATGTCCTTGTCAGATAAATTGTGATTAAACTCAGAAAAAGTCATCAACTATGTGCATGTTTGTTTTATGGAGTGCATTATTCTGCAATATTGTGTGTGAATTTGTTTTTGAAAATTTGGCAAAAAACTCTATTCATATTACCGGAAAGGTTATTTCAGTGGTATCAGAGCCTAGATACCTGCCAGCCTGTTGAGAATTCTTGTTTGCATGTCACATAGATATTTCACCCGAAGCAGGTCCGAACAATAGGAAGAAGGAATTGATAATAACATAGCTAAAGTTGAGATGGGTGAAAGGGGAGGTGAGAACCCACCAAGAAATTTGAATGCACAATTGGATAATTTTCTAACCACATTTGCCTAGCAGCAGCAACAAATGCTACAATAGTTTCAGGATCGAATGATCACAGCCATGGGTCAAATGAGATTGGATCATGCTAGATCAAGCAGGTCAAGCAGTGGCCATAGCAGAAGTGATGTTGGTCATGGGAACCGAGAAAGAGCAGCCACTAATGTCGTTAGGATAGCAAGCACAAAGTCTGATCGGCCTTTGCATCCCACATTTGTGACAAGACAACCAGAAGTGGAGACCATTCCGAAGTTGGAGGAAGACACAGATAATACTGTTGATGTTATGGTGGCCCACGATGAATACAAAACGCTTCCACCTGATGTGAGACAAGCAATTAATCTAAATCAGTTTATGAATCAACAGAGGTATAAAGCCAGAGCTAGACTGGAGAGGCAAGAAAGGGGTCTCCGAAGGAAAACCGGTCAAGGAACTCAATCCAAGGAATACAAGGAAGCATTAAATAAGATTCCTTTACCGATCTTTGATGGAAGCGGGAAAATAAGTGTGACATCATGGGTCCATAAGCTTGACACCTTCCTTTCCTTGAAACCAATGGAGGAAGATAAGGCTATTCAATTTGCCACGATGCATCTGGAGGGAGTAGCATATGACTGGTGGCACCATGGGTTGGTTTCACAGGACCATGCCATGATACATTCATATGAGGAGTTTGTTGATAAATTGATTGCACGCTTTGATTGGAAGGATATCGAAGTCTACTACAGGGACTTGGCTCAGCTGAAGCAGAGTGGACATCTTGAGACTTATATTAATGAATTCTAGAAGATTGCAGTCATGGTTCCTGATATGTCTGAAAGGCATGTTACTATGCTATTCATTGAGGGTCTGAGTGACAGATTGAGGGGTTTAGTGAAGGCTCATAAGCCTAGTACCTTACATGATACAATTGGCCTAGCCCTTGATTTGGAGGCTACCCCTTCCTTCTAGCCTCAGAAAAAGGCTTTTGGTGGATTTCAACCAAAACAAGAGTTTCAATAAGAAAAAGAACACCCCACCAAAATTTGATTAGGAGTCTAGAAATGAGCTACGCAGTAAACAGTTATGTTTCTACTATAAGGAGCCATGGAACTGTGACCCCCGTTGCCTTGGGAAAGGCAAGGCTCATTCGATTGAGATCATTTCAGATGATAAGGAGCGGGATGTTCATGAGACCAGTGCTGAAGATGACAGTGGACAGGAGGAACAGCCTCCACTGTTAGAATTGGTGGATTCGGGAGCCAAGGAGACTCCCCAGAGCAACATTGCGTCACTATCTGGAGTCCCTAGACTTCATCCATTTCGTTTAAAGGGTGTCATTAAGGGACAACACATGGTCTGCTTGGTGGACAGTGGAGCCACCCACAATTTCATCGATGAGGGTCTTGTGGTGAAGCGTGGGCTACAAGTTGTGGAATTTTCAGGGTTAATGTGACTGTAGCAGATGGGTTTCAATTGAATTGCACCAGGATGGTTCCCAGCTTAGCATCCAGATTGGAGACTACTCTTTGACCAATGACTTCTATGTTCTGAGTCTGGGTAATATTGATGCAGTGTTGGGTTTGCAGTGGTTGCAGTCACTTGGGAGATATATTCAGGACTTTCGTAAAATGGAGTTGGAGTTTATGGTTGATGATAAGAAGATTGTGTTGAAGGCCATGTCTGACGATGGCCCTCGTGTAGTGTCAGCTAGAAGGATGGAGGCTTTACTTAGACATGGGGAGGTGGATTGGGCAGTACAGTGCTTTGTTTCTACCAAGCCTGCCTCAGACAACAAACCACACCTCCATGTTGATATCTAGACAGTGTTGGATAAGCATGGGAAAGTATTTGGAGACATTTCTCCAGGTCGACCACCTGATCATGGGTTTGCACACATCATTGAACTTGAGGAGGGGGCTAAACTAGTCATAACTACGCCCTATCGACACCCACGCCATTTCAAGGAGATTGAGAAGACAATCAAGGAGTTATTAAGTATGGGACACATTCGGCCCAGTTCTAGTCCTGTTGATGCGGTTTTTGTGACCATACCAAACAGCAGAACAAAATAGTTTTGGGGCTACTCCGTTCTCTCTTGATCAAAGTATTCCATGCGCTAAGATTGCGAGAAAGTTCGCATGTTCAACTCCAAGGTTCCTTTAGTGCGAATAGACCCAGTTTGGTTGATGTGTTTTGCTGTGTTCTTACGAGGGGACTTACGTAATTGTCAGACTTCTCACAATTAGCAGCTGATATGTAATTTGAAGGGGATTCTTACGTGTATGATTGGGCAACGTGGTCTCTTTCCTAAAACTAATCAGAAAGTGCGGAAAGTAAAGGGGGAAAGGGGGCTAAGAAATTTATATCCTATTCTAAATGCAGGGTATGTGGAGCTTCATTTCAATAGACTTCAACCGGATTTCACCTAGCCTCCGTCGGACAGCCTCAGTAAAATAGGTGCAATCTTCAAAGGGGATAGCAAAAGGTATTCAAGTTATAGTTTAACATACATACACCATCAGAACAACGCATATAAGTATGTAAACCACAACCGAAGTTAAACACAAGATAATGTCTAGTTGACCACACAAGGCGGACTTATCATCAACAAGCCGCTAGTGGTATGGAATAAAGCGAAGCTATCTCAATAAAACACCACACACCAACGTAAGCTACTTGCATGAATTTAAGCTACTTGGATACGAAAGGAAGAAGAAACCTTGCTAGCATTTCATGACAAGACGAATTCCATCATCAATGAAAAGATCTATTATCATAAAATGTGTTACACAACAATCTCCTCAAAAGTTTTCAAAGGGAAAACTTTCTTTCTTCTCCAAATGATGCAAAAATGCTCTACAATGCTACACTATCTAGCTCTAATGCTCTCTCAATGTCTACTCGATTCTAACTTATTCTAATCTGATGATACAAATGAGGGGGACTCCCCTTTTATAGCTAGCCAAGTCCCAAAGGACGGCTAGGGTTACAATCAATAGAGTGGCCAGAATCGTGCCACCTCAGCCCTAACCCTAAAAACTGCCAGAATAGGGAGTGGTACATTAAATGAATCAAAGATTCCCACTCACTCCCAAAAATAGAAAATGCAATAAATGCTCCACATTCAATCTTCTAGAAGATCTTCGTCCAGTAGTGTGTTCCCGTTGGCCTTCTCTTTGACTGCCAACTCAACAAATCTGCTAAGTACAGCCTCAACTTCATGAACTGAAATAGGCGGAACACAATCCAACTGAAACTCTAATACCGTGACTGAATGCTCGTGCCTTGTACAAGATTTTCTCCAAGCAGCCAAGGAGTCCTGCGTGTTCTGGATCAAAGTGGAGAATGTAGCAGTATTCTCAAAGTCATCCTATACAAAGGTCTTAACGTCTGCGAAGAAGGGAACCAGCAAACCCCTCAAATTATCAAAAATTATCTCATCTGGACTCAGCCGCCTAGCAAATATGGCCTCGAAAGTGTTATGAACTCCATCTATAATGTTGGCCATAGCTTTATGTATCCTGGCTGAATCTGCCTGTGCTGCATCGAAGAAGCCACGCCCTGTGATAGCGGAAGAATACCACCGAGAGAAATCATATCGGTCATTCGCCGAATGACACCTCCATCAATCGCAACTGCAATGGCACATGCCTCAACACCTCAAGACGCTGGATCACCTTACTCTGATAGATAGAGGCATCGCCCCAAGCATGATCCACGCATCCATCCTGCCAAAATAGTAGAGGCCTGAAAGGCAAAGGCAAGGTCCTCCATAAATTTTCTCCGCGATCGAACTCCTCGTGGACTCCATTTATCTCTGTGCCATCCTCCCCAACTCTACTAAGCCGATCGACTCTCTAGGAATATCTGCTGGAGGCTCTATCACTGGTACATCCTGCCCTCGAGAACGAGACAACTGCTGAACATATCCAATTAATGCCTTGTGTTCTCGCTTCAACTTCTTATATTTTCCTTCTTTCTTGAACAACCTATCCTTGAGGGCGAGGAAGGAGTTATCACACTCCTCAACAATCTGAGCACCAGTAGGGCGTCCCAAATCAAGAGTGGTGACCACATAGTTTTCAGGAACTGCTTCATTCCGGTCACACTCGACTCGTGGGACAACAACGTGAAGAGTACGAGAGCCATCCTCATCCGTGGAGATCTTCAAAAACTTTCTTGCCTTCTTCGGTGGAGGAGCACTGATCCGGTTCAAAAATTCTTCCATCTCAACTGCCGGATCAATCTCCTCGCTCGGGCTTCTTCGCATTCTGTCTCTAAGCCAATCGGGCACCTCATATAGTATATCAAAGGGCTGCTGCTCCTGTGCCTCGACTTCTCTAACCTGTTCCACTTCTTCCTCATTCTGGCGAGGCTCATCGTCCTCAAGTGGCTGAGTGTCACCTGACACTATATCATCATCATGCCGGGCTCATGGCATCTAACTCCTTGAACCGGGGGTCGATAATAGTCCCTCATCATCATCATCGCCGACGATCCCGACGTGGCACACTGCTAATTGACTCTCCGTGGGGTCATCCACTCGTGATCTGCAGATCTTCATCAATAATCCTCCGACAATGAATCAGAAACCTCTTGTATATGCTTGGTGGTTCCAAAGGTAACGCTTACGGTGATCGGGAGGTCTGGGAACTATTTTTTCTTTCTCGACTCGACCCGGTAATCTGTTTCTTCCTTCCTGTGGTGGGCGTCCTGTGATCTCCCATCAAGTTGTAAGTCAAGGCAATTGACCTACTTTTCAATCTGTTACTCTCCTGTCAACCCAAGCCCTGGTGAATGTCATAACTGGGATAGAGAGAGTATCTAAATCAGCAACCTCGGGCTCTGACCAATCTATAGGCGGAAGTGGAGTATCCCGAACAGCTGCATAGTCTGGATGGACAACATCCATATCCTCATTACCTGGTCCGGAACTGGAACTACCTCACACTCCCTCGACATCGTGAGTAATCGCAACCTAGAGAACATTCTCTTCCTCACTTCAATCTCATCAACCGTGCTCAATAATCTTCTATGGTGGCCTTATGTTTGAACTCCTCCGACAGAACCCAATTGATGTTATGGTGCGGGTCGTAGTGCTGTCGGCTTGTATGATATGAGAAGTGATAAAACTGAAGCTCACTCTCAGCTTCCCTAGCTGCCTGTATCGAAGGACACACCTCATCTGAGTTGCCCATCACAATTGGAAACTCTATCCCCCCTTTCTTCTTCTTCTTTTGGATTTTGTCAAAGGCAAGCAATTGCATGGATATCTCTAGCATTATTATTCTATCTGTTGGGTACTTAGGCAGCCTATATGGGTATGACGAGAAACCTTGCAGCCTAATGTATGAAAATCTTGGAAACTGTATAAACCAGCACCCATACCTTTCGATCAGTTCTTGGGCATCTCTAGAGATTCTGTGGTGTAACCGCTCCTGAAGCAGCCTCGTGATGTACATGGTGAATGAATCGTTGACACGTTTGTAGTAAGTTGTGCTCGACAGGTGCAACTGTGTACACGGCTCATGGATTTTGAACTGGTGGGAGCCACAACCGACGAGTTCCTTGTAAGAAATCCCTATGTACCTCGTCATTCGTGCCAACATGTAGACAAGATAGGAGCTCATGTAAAACGTTTTAGTCCTCCTCAGGCTCAGGAGCTGCTCATGTATATTATCGCTGATCATCTCAGCCCAATTGACATAATCCTTGCCCTCTAATACCAGGTTGATGTAATAAAACATCCAAGGCTCGAAAATGTAGGACTGCGAGCAACCACCAACTCTACTCAGCAACATGATAAGATCACAGTATTCCTGTTTCAGGTCCTCTGCTATGATCTGCTTTGGCAACTTCGCACGAGATGGCTTTGGAGTGCTCATCCAGTGAGTGTTAATTGTATCCATGCACCGTTCAAAAGCAGAAGCATACATCCGCTCCGCTCGCTCCCTGGACTTGTAGATCATATTCCTGTGCACCGGGATCCCGAAAGCTTCACCAATGGCTGCCGGAGTAAGATTGGCGAGCACTTGGCCATCTGGTGACATGATCGACCGGTGTTCTTTCTCGTAGCAGTTGGCGCACTCCATTATCAGCTCCGAACACTGAATGGCTGGCGGAAAACCAGCAGCTGCATATAGCCCACTTCGGACGATGTTGTGCGAAGTAGCTGAAGCCCGATGACTTCCAATTCCGAACAGCCTGTTCTTGAAGGTTTCCAGGTTGACAGAGCCCAGGTTAGTATCCGTCAACTTGCCCAGCTTTGAAGTGAACTTCGACTCCGGCATGAATGTTTTGCTGAGCTTCTTGATCATAGCCTGTCTGGAGGCACCATTGTCCTTTCCGGTTGTCCTCGCTTCAGCCATCTGCAACATAACAAACATTCATCAACAATTAAATTTAATAAAATGATATATGATATAGGGGCTACAGTCGAATTCTAGAAGCTGCAATAACTCTCGTGTTTGCAAACCTCAGCTTCTTCTCTTGAATATATTCGAATTCCGACACTTAGAACAGATTTCTAAGTGAACTCTGATGATTTCACTTCACTATCAGCAATCAGCAATTTAAACTTCTTAACTTTGCACTTCAAACCAGCAATCAGCAAGCTCACACTTTAGCAAGTCTGTACTTTTCACTTCAAGGCGCCTCTTTTATTGGCAACTTCAACTAAGCTTAAGCAAATTTCAATTTTCAGCCTCAACACTAGCAAAGCCGTACCTCTCACCAGCAACCTCAATCCTCAGCAAATACTTCTATACTTCAGCAATGGCGTACCTCTTCAACTTCAGCAATGGCGCTTCTCTCCAAGGCGTCCCCTCCTCAGCAACAAATTTAATCAACTCTCAAGTGCGCCTCCTCAGCAAACTCAACTTCTCAGCAAAATTCAAACTTCAGCAACTCACTCAGACTCAGCAAAATTTTGAATTCTCTCAAGCTTCAGCAACTCACTGCAATGTCTCACTCTCAGAGCAAATTCGACTTCCAGCTGTGAAAACAAGTGAAAAACATCTTCATTTTATAGCCAAAACTCGAATTCTAGAAGAAGTTAATTTTAGCCAGTGCCATTAAGCTCCACTACTCCACTTCAAGAATTCGAATTTTCCCTCTCTGGTGTTTCTGACACTTGTCTCCAGTTGTCGGGAATATTATTCTTCTAGAAACTTGACTTTGACTGACGTTTTGAATTCCTTTTCGAAAATTTAATTTAATTCATCATTTTTATTTTTTTATTCACCAGCCGGGGCTCTGTCACTTGAATTCGAATTTTTAACTTCATCATCTGCTCTGGAAAATTCATCTTCGAAGAATTTAATCAAAATTATCTAGGCAACTGACTTCAGATTCATCGTTCAAGAAAATTCATCTTGAAGGCACATTTTATTCAAATTTGCCTTAGAAAATTTAAAATTTTCCTTAGGAAAATTCACAATTCGAGCACTGATTAAATTCCTCACTGAAAGAGAATCGGCGAAGCTCAGAAGACTTGGAAATCCATTCATCATCGCAAATGTTCAGTACCCAGAAGCAAATTTTCTCCAGAACGCCTTGAATTCATGGGTACCCAACGAACGGGTTCATTTAATTTTTCGAATTTTGAACCTTAGAAAATATTATTTCCATCGTTTAAACTCGTTCTTCGCCTGTGATCACTCTGTGTTGCTCTGACTTCTTGAGAGATTTGAATCATCTTGCAATATCGTCTCTGACTTCATCTCTGAGGAAAGTTGCTCGTGCCGGAAAATTTTATCATCTGAGTTCTAGGCGTATTTTCCAAGGAAAAATAATTTTGCCTTAGAAAATATTTAAATCATCTCTTGCCTTAGAAAAATTTTGATTGCCAGTGGGGAGGAATTTTTTTTATCAACTTCATTTTAGAAAATTCTATTCATTCCCGGCACGCCTTGCACATTTCATCTTCACTTCACCCCATATCACTTCACACTTAGGAAATATTTATTCAAAGCCCAACGCCTTAGAAAATTTAAATCTCACGCCTTAGAAATTTTTTTAACACTTTATCACTCTAGGCGCACAACACTTTGCATTTTATTCTCAACGCCTTGAAATATTTCAACGCCTTAGAAAATATTTCTAACACCTTATAACTCCCTTCAACACAGGCGCATATCACACTTGGGAAATTCCAACGCCTTCAAAATATTTTTAAAAAAAAATCATCTTAGGCGCCTTACATACTTGGAGAAAATCACGCCTAGCAAAATTTACCTAAGGCCCACCACCTTGGGCGCATTCTACACATGATGGAGGATAACGCCTAGCTTTCACCCTGAATTCACCACGCCTTAGCAAAATTTTCACCTTATTTACCACTTTTATTTACCACTTACAATCCAAACATGGGCGCATTTGATCCTAGCAAGAGGATGACTCTTCGCCTTCCATCTTTTGTCTTGACATGCACAAGTTTGGGCGCATTTTAGCCCTTGAGGAGGATAAAAACTTTGACCTCGTTGACCCTCTCCTACCTTGGGCGCATTTCATGCTTGTGAAGGATAGAAAACGTTGACTTGTTGACTCTGGGCGCATTTTCATGCTTGTGAAGGATGAAGCTTTCTCCAACGACCTTGGGTGACTCTTCAACTTCCATGTTTTGTCCTCACATGGCCCAGTTTGGGCGCATTTTGATGCATGAAGAGGATGAAAAACTTTGACCCCTCTTTGACTTCTCTGTGAACTGGGCGCATTTCACCCCCTGAGGAGGATGGGCGCATTTTGATGTGTGAGGCGGATTTCTCATACTTAGAAAAAATTTCAACTTTTCCCTCTTTCATTTTGGGCGCATTTCCTCATGCCTGCAGGATGAAAACTTTGACTTTCGTTTGACTTTCTTGCCTTGGGCGCATTTTGCCCTGTGTGAAGGATGAACTCACATTTTCAAAAAAATTCTACGCCTCTAGCTGAGATGGGCGCATTTCCCTATGCCTGCTGGACGAAACTCCAAACTTAGACAAATTTTTCATCATTTGTGCCAGCTTATGTGCCCTGCTATTTATAGTAAGTCCTCTGAATTTGCACTTCTGAAGCTCGGATCAACTTGAAATTTTGAACGTAGCATCCTCATGATTTTATCGACTTGTCGGCACTGCCATTTTTAGTCACCCTGCTATTTTTAGCCTGTTTCTGAAGGTGGCTTACTATAAATAGTAAGCTCATGTTTCTGATAGCTCCCAAGCTCCGATCGAGTTGAAATTTGAATGAGGCGACCCTCACCACGTGACCTGCTGGTGACAGGCGCCTGCAACTGATTTACTATTTTTAGCACGTTTCCAAATCGACTTACTATAAATAGTAAGTGCTCCGTTTGACCTGAAATTTTACCAGCAGATAGCCTGAAGGACGCTGATCGAGGTGGTTTACACCGGATTTTGAAGATTTTGACTTTTGATGCCTATTTTTAGGCTCCGAAGTTGGAAACCCTAATTTGCTTTGCATGCATCCCAAATGAACTCCGTTTGTCTTCGTTTCTGCAACACTGCGATCACTCGGAATCAATCACTGGGAGGCAACCCGGACATACCCTAAAAATAGCAAGTTCCTGGAATCGCATGTCACACCATCGCGAAGCTCGAAAAACCATCAGGAATCACCGACATGCAAAAGAAACTTCGACATGCAAACCCTAAAATAGCCTCGGAAGGCTGAATCCTGAAGTGGTCGCCTTGACTTGCATGTTATACCATCGCGAAGGTCTTGAAAAACCCAAAAGGAAAATGCCAACATGCAAAGAAAATCTCTGCATCTGGACCCTGAAATTCGTGCCTGCCGGACTGCTAAAAATAGTAAGTTATTCGTTTTCGCTCAAATTTGGCATGCAAGCAGCCTGATATACTTTGAGTGTCGTGTGATGATCGGAATCTCAAAATAGCTGACGAACTGCCCTGAATTTCACACTTACTAAAAATAGTAAGTACCCTGAATTTGATGAAACTTGGCTGGAAGCCTGCTGGATGTCTGCTGACAACAACATTAAGTTCAATTTTCAATTTTCTCACTTTAATTGACCTTGAATTGACCAGAAAAGTTCAAAACCCTAATTTCGGACTTGGCCAATTTCACGCTAAAGCTCAATGACGGACACAGCCCCCCGAGAGACGGACACCAGAAAAGAGACAGAGCGAGAGAGAGAGAGAAAACCCAAGCCAAAAGACCGGAACGGAGCAAAAATTAGGGGGTCCCCATCTTGAATGGGGCGATGTGTGAAAAGGTCACAAGTCCATTTGCCTCATCAGTTGTTTTGGTTAAAAAGGATGGAACTATGTGCATTTGCATAGATTACAGGGCCTCGAATAAGAAAACCATAAAGAATAGATATCCTATTCCCAGGATTGATGAACTGCTAGATGAGTTACACGGGGCCGTGTTCTTTTCCAAAATTGATCTTCGTTCGGACTATCATCAAATACGGGTCCAAGAAGATGTTCACAAAACAGCTTTCCGTTGTCACTACGGGCATTTTGAATTCTTGGTCATGCCATTTGGACTCACAAATGCACCAACCACATTCCAGTCGTGCATGAACCACACTTTTCGTGAACAATTGCAGAAGTTTGTTTTGGTCTTATTTGATGACATTCTAATATACAGCAAAACTTGGGAGGATCACCTGCATCATTTGCATGTAGTGTTGAGTATCATAGAGGCTCAATCGCTTTATGCGAAGGCTTCTAAATGTGAGTTCAGGATGACTAAGATACTCTATCTCGAACATGTGATTGGAGCTAATGGTGTGAAGGTACACCAAGAGAAAATACAGGCAATTCTAGACTGGCCGCCACCGAAGAACATATCAGAGTTGAGAGGCTTCTTGGGGTTGTGCTCTTACTACAGGAGGTTTGTGAGGGACTTCTTGCAATTGGCATCATCCTTGACAAACCTTACCAAGAAAGGTGTGTTTCTTTGGACTGAGGAGGGAGAGGTGACATTTGACAAGCTCAAGGAGGTCATGAGCTCATGTCCAGTTTTAGCATTGCCGGATTTTACACAGCCATTTGTCCTAGAGTGTGATGCATCGGGACAAGGAGTTGGTGCAGTTCTAATGCAGAATCGACATCCGATTGCACTCGAGAGTAGAAAGTTGAGAGAAAATGAGAGGCTATACTCTACTTATGATATGGAGATGCTAGCGATCATGCACGTGCTAGCTAAGTTCAGGCAGTACTTAGTGGGGACTAAATTTGTGGTCACGACTGATCACAACAGTCTCAAATATTTTCTTGAGCAGAAGGATCTAAATGAACGGCAGCAAAAGTGGGTGAGCAAGATTCAGGCATGACTTTGATGTGGACTACATTAA
Organism: Sequoia sempervirens; assembly: GCA_007258455.2. Classification (NCBI taxonomy): domain Eukaryota; kingdom Viridiplantae; phylum Streptophyta; class Pinopsida; order Cupressales; family Cupressaceae; genus Sequoia; species Sequoia sempervirens. The sequence continues at coordinate 194,986,027 of VDFB02256132.1, forward strand.
GGGGAAGAAGAACATTGTTGTTGATGCTCTTTCCACGAAACCAACACTTTGCTCGCTCACTGAGATTTCAGCTAACTGGAAAACGCAATTAGTGGCTGAGTGTAATGTCCCCGATTTAGCCCTACACTGTTCGTTTAGATTTAGCCTATTTCCAGAAACTCGTAGGCTAAGCTGAAATGAAAATTAGGGTTTCCACTTCGGAGGTGTTTTTGAGGTCTTGCATGTTGGAGTTTCTGACGCATGTCTAGTGGAGATTTATGGGTTTTTGGAGAGCTTCGCAATGAGGTAACATGCATGACAGGATATTGACTTGCGTTCTCGGCTACTTTTTGGTGGCTTGCATGTTGGAGTTTTCTAGTTTGAATTTTGGATTCCTTCCGGGTTTTCAGAGAGCTTCGCAATGGTGTGACATGCAATTGAATCAGAGAATTTTTCCGGACTTACTATTTTTAGTAAGTTGAGACGGCTATTCAAAATGTGGAGAAAATGAGTTTGGAACAACTTACTATTTTTAGCAGTATGCTATTTTTAGTAAGTACTATTTCTGGAAATGCTATTTTTAGCAGCAGTTCAACAATTCAGTGCAATGGCTATTTCTGGCAAGTCAGCTTGAGCAGTGGTCTCCAGCATTTGAGGTGATTATTTTGGCAAGTTTGATATTTAATGAAAAATAATGTTTTAAGTGAAAAATATTTGGCTAAGGCATGGAGGACGATTTGGAGAGATAAGTGATTTTTATAATGTTTATTAATTAAACATTTTTGGAGGCCTTATTTGATGAATTAATATTTAAGTGAAATATGTGCTAAGGCAAAAGGGGACGCCTAGCTTGGAGACATTTGAGTTTAATTAAATATTTCACTTAAATCTTTTAGTGAAATATTTGCAAGTTATAGAATATTTCACTTAAGTCTATCTTGGATGCCTTTTGGTGATATATTTGCATTTTATTAAATTATATTTCCACATATGGGTTGGAAATGAAATGCAAATGAAATTTGGAGAAAAGGTGAAAAGTGAATTTCATTTAGGCACCCTAATTGGAGGGAAAAGAAGATTTGAATTTGGAGACAAAAAAGTTATAAATAAGAGACTTGGCCTTCAATTGGATTATCTATTGTTGCTTATCATATTGTTATGCTGCTGAAATACTTTCAGAGCTTGCTTCGAGGAATGCATACCTCCTAGTTCTTTCTCTTGGTTTCGTGCTTGAAAGATAGCACCTAGCTGAGTTTTCAGAGACTGCTTCTCATCCAGACTAGCAGACAGAGCATCAAGGTTGAAGATTTTAGAGATTTGTCAGTTTTGCATTTGCTGGTTAGGGTTTTGCTGAAATAGAAATCTGCTCATAAGTCCATGCACGATTTTTTGGTGGTTCTGGGTATTGGCCCTATGCTTTAGTCTACCTTGGGCGCCCCTCCTTGCAAGTTTTCAGATTTTTTAGAGGTGTCTCAGATTTTATCTTGCTAGTAGAACATTTCTGGAGGTCGTACCTTCTTTGAGGTTGCATTGGAAAGCGTGCATAAATAAATCACTGCTATTTGGAGGAGTTTCTTGGCTTGGTCTTGGTCGCTCAACTCCTAGCTCTCATTTGCATTCAGTTCCACATCATTTGGAGGTGTTTTGACGAAGTTATGAGCATTTTGGTGACTCTAGGGCTTGCTGGTATGAATTTTCTGATTGCTGCAATTTTATATCAGACCTGATATTTTAGTCCCTTTTGCTATATTTCATATGTTGGATAGCTTGTACTTGTTTGGAGTTCATTTCCTAACATTTTGGAGATCATTGGTTATCTATATCTCATTGTATTTGCAGATTGTTCATCATATTGTAACGCTGAATCAGTAGTACTGATCAGCTATTTTACTTTTTGCACTTTACATTTTGTATCCCCACTTTAGTGGAAGAGGATGGCTATGCCGCCTAGTTTACTTTCAGTTTAATCACTTTCATTCCCACGGTTGTGGCTGAGACTGGCCCTTGTTCAGTCTACATTGTATTTGCTTTCTATTTCTCCGCCATATGATAGCACCTTTCCCACTTCGGGTTAGGAATGCACATGCTTGGCGTTGAGATTATTTTTCTTGCATAGCATCATTGTTAATAGAATCTCCGCCATATGGTAGCTTCTTACCTAGCTTGGGTCGGAAAGCACATTCTTGGTGTTGAGGCTCTTTCCTTCAGTTGCTGGTTTTGATTTGAGCTAACCCTAATGGGTACTTTGGTGCTGTTGTGATCTCAAAGTTTGAAAAAATTGGTTCGGTTCATTACACTGAGTACACCAAAAACACTTTTGCTTGTGATTTGATTGATGGTCGGGTACAGGATGACAGATATTCAGTAGTCAGTGACATCATTTATTATACAAATAGGATTTATCTTGTACCAAGATCGAAGCTAAAGGCTAGGATTATGAGGGCGATGCATGATACTCCTCTAGCAAGACATCCAGGGTTCTTCAAAACTTATTGTCAGATTCGTGAGAGGTTCACTTGGAAAGGTTTGAAAGATGATGTGTTCCAGCATGTTAGAGAATGCCTATCTTGTCAGGAGAACAAGGCAGAACACACATTCCCTGCGGGACTTCTACAGCCATTACCAATACCTGAGCAGAAATGGGAAGGAATATCCATGGATTTTATCACAGGAATGCCACGTGTTCAGGGGAAAGATTGCATATATGCAATTGTGGATAGATTGACCAAATATGTGCATTTCTTCGCTATATCTACTGATTACACCACAGTTCAGGTGGTAGATGTATTCTTCAGGGAAGTGTTCAGGTTGCATGGACTTCCCAAAACAATCGTCAGTGATCGAGACAGCAGATTCTTAAGTATGTTTTGGTAGGAGTTGTTTCGTTTGGCAGGTACAGAGTTGACACCGAGCAAGAGTTACCATCCTCAAACTGATGGTCAGACAGAGATAGTAAACAAGTGGATTGAGGGATACCTACAGAATTACGTGTCAAGGCAGCAGTGTGCTTGGATCAGATGGTTGCATTTAGGTGAGTATTGCTACAATACCACCTACCACATGTTGATTGGCATGTCTCCCTTCAGAGCCTTATACGGGTATGATGCCCTATCATTTGTAGATTTAGCTTTTGATGATAGTAGGGTCCCACGGACCAAGGAGACAATGCAAAACTATCAGGATATTCTCAAGGCATTGAAGGATAATCTGCAACATGCTCAGAACCAGCAGAAATATATGCAAATAGGCACAGAGTCGAGAGATCATTTGAGGTTGCAGACTTAGTTTTTCTACGTTTGCAACCATACAGACAATCCTCATTGAAGAAAAGTGGTGCCAAAAAACTTAAACCACGCTTTTACGGACCTTACAGGATAGTGAGAAGAATTGGTGAAGTTGCATATGAGTTAGAACTACCTGAGGGTAGTAAGATTCATAACATCTTCCACGTTTCTTGCCTCAAGAAGGCATTGGGTCAGCATCCCCAAAGCTTCCACCACTTGATGAATAAGGGAATTTGCTGTTAGTTCCTAAAGGTATTGCAAATTGGAGAGAAAGGAAGCTGAGGAATAAGATGATTCGAGAATATCTGATCAAATGGAAAGATCTTCCCATTGAGGATGCAACATGTGAAGGGGAAGAGATTCTTCAGCACCTCAATTTGAGATTGCTAGAGGACCAGCAATCCCGGGAAGGGAGGACTGTAATGTCCCCCTTTACCTAGCGTCACTTTTAGAGACATTTTTCTAATCTTCTATACTCGGGATTAGAAATAAATTAAAGTTAAGGGAATAATATAAATAATTAAATGGGGCTAAAGTCAGACGCTAATATTTAATTGTTTATTGAGATCAATTAAATGGGTCCTTTTAATGACAACTTACTCTCTCCCTTGGCAATTACCATGGTGGAGAAATAAATCAAAGAAATATTAATTTATGCCTAAGTCTCGAATTATTCAAATAAGTGCGATTAGAAGATATGGACGACCTCTGGTTTTTTCTAAATGAGACTCGAGCTCTCTCAAGGTGATGGACGGCTTTTTGGGTGAGTAAGATTGGCAACTTAGAAGTGGTAAAGGGCTTGATATTCGAGAAGGGCAGCATTCTGGAAAATTATTCTGATTTTTATTTCTCTGGCCAAGTGTGAAGAAAACTTGCATCAAGATGTAGCCCCTGAATAGATTGGGACAAAAACCCCAGTCTTCTCTGATTCTATCCTTGAAGGTACTGGAAATACTGTGTAAGAGCATCACGTCAAAGTTGCTGAAGGTGTTCTGGAGGATTGGCGGCATAACCAAGTTGTTCTAAAAATGACATGTATCCACAGAAGCAGAACCATTATCTGAGTTGGCTGAGAAGTGGTCTCTATTTGCTGTTGGACGTTTCATGGCATCTACACGTATTCAATTTAGCGTCATTTTCCAGGCATTGTACCAACCGTGGCTAATGATTGGATTTCCTATGGAGAGCAGAGACTGCGGAATGATGAAAGCATACATTGAAGAACTCTCAAGCCAAGTCGTGACTTCTAGGAGTAGTTTTGGGCGCCTCACTTAGAATCATCTATCTACAGTGCATGTCCAGGTTCTTGCTGATTACACTTTAATGTTCTTTCCTACAGTTATGTATGAAGGCTTAGCGTCTGAAGTAGATTTATCATTTTGTGGGTCTTTCTTATGCTTGTGATCAGTCCACACTTCTAATCTGAGCAATGTCCTTGTCAAATAAATTGTGATTAAACTCACAAAAAGTCATCAACTGTCTGCATGTTTGCTTTATGAAGGGGTTCATTATTCTGCAATATTGTGTGTGAATTTGTTTTTGAAAATTTGGCAAAAAAATCTATTCATATTACCGGAAAGGTTATTTCAATAAAAAACTTACTTCCCTTATTATTGATTGATCATTTGTCTTCATATATCTCTCATGGAACCATCTTCTTCTTCACACATATTTATTCTTCCAAATCTGATTATATCATATTAATATATCTGCTGCTATACTCAGAAAATACTCCTCGTATTTCTATCCTCATTTGCTGTTCATGTATCTGCGTTAAATCTCCTTATGTTACATCCCCGTTGATGCTTTTTATCATCCTATTCTACTGCTTATACACCTCATTGTACCTCATTATGAATGGAGGTGACCCTTATAGAAAGTGGCGGCTATTCAAAAGTAGCGATCCTCCTTAGCAAGTTGTCTCTTCTTATAAACTTAATTAATCACAGCTTTTTAGTTTATCAGTGCATTTCCAATTAGTCGCTACATATTAATTAGGCATTGACCTCTTTAACTTGGGCGATTAATATATGTATCTCTATGTTCCACGACGTTTCGGGGATGGGGACGGGGGGATGGCAGGGTACGCGTTTCCGGGACGTTTCCTAAGGGGCCATTTTTAGGGGACGGCGACATACAAAATATATATATATATGATTTTTTCAAAATTTATTAAAATATTATAGAGAGAGAGAGGAGAAGAGAGAGATATATGTTAATAAATTAATAATTGATAACAACAATATCAATATGTAAATAAATCGCGAGAGCAATAGTATAACAGCATAATAAATGTGATTAAACTTATTATTGTAGCCAATGATCCAGGTATGTTTGTATTTCATTGGGAATCAATATAAATTAGATTTTGAAGGAAATGTCTGCTGCTGTAATCAAATCAGACTTATATCAAACCTGTAATGCAATGTATTCAGACTTGATATAGTGCAAATAAAATCTGATTTGAGGTTGAATGTTTCATATTTGTTGATGTTATGATAGTAGTTATCATTTGTATGTTTTATGCAAATGATTTGGCATTAAAATTCAATCAAACACAAGCATAAACATTCAGAAATCAGAACTCAGTCACTTTCCATGTCAAGTGTTTGACAAAATGTCAAACAGCCCAAACTCCAAATCACCTTAGAAAGGAGGGCGAAATATTTAAAAATCAAATTTTTAAATGTTTTTTTAACCTAGGAAGCTCCCTGTCCGCGCCGTCCCCGGTATGACAAGGGATGTTTCCAGCCGTCCCCGGTACGACAAGGGATGTTTCCAACGTCCCCTATCCGTACCGGGGACAGGGAAATGTCCCCAAAGGGCAGGGGACGTTTCCTGCTAGTTGGGCTGTTTTGGGGACGGCTGGGGGACATCCCCTTTGCATCCCCCGTCCCGGGGACGGCAGGGGGCGGGGACAGTGGGTTTTGGGGCAGGGGACGCGTCCCCGTGTAACACATGTATCTTTGTCTTAGATTCCAAGTATGGTCGGCCAAGATTACTTCTGTTTTAAAGATACCAATAAAAAGGGAGTCAGCCAGTATTCACAATATAATAGATCTCATAATCAGCGCCGCCATAGATATGAGTCAGCCATCTTCAGAGTAATGCGATTTAGGGCAGAAAGCGGGTCATTACAGGTACTCGGGTGAGGATCTTCATCATCCAAAAACAATTTAATTGTATATAGATGAAGACAATGTGACATGAACTTCACAAATCTCTTGCCATGAACTTCACTAATGATCTTTTGCAAACTGTTCCACAAATGTTTGACAGGATGTTGCAAGTAGGACATTTCCTGTAGATAGAGATTAGCTTGACTAGAGCATGTCATGCATGTTACAAACTACATTTATAGGTTTGAATGATGACAGAGAGTCGGAGTGATCCTTTGGTATTATCAAGGTCAAAGGATGCAGGTGTCTAGGCTTGGTATACTTTTTTCTATCACATGGTGGTGATAGAAATTTTATGTGAAGTATCAAGCTGTAGAGGATGAAAATAGGCATAGTTGGGGGTATCAGGCTGCAACAGATGTCAGTAGGCAGAGGATGCCATTCTTTACAGATATCAGGTATTGGCAGATTGAATCTTTCATGTGGTCCACACCATGACACATTCAGATTTGACCCTATTTACAAAATTCAAACTTCTTCAACCAAATCTGGCCAGATCCAGATTTTTTGGACTAGGCAAGTTTGTCTAATTTGGTTCAGACTTTTGAATTCCTATAGAAACTTCACCAATTTTTTAATTCCAGATTTCCAAATTTTTATGACCTCCCAAACAAATCAAAATTTTTTAACTTGGTAACTATGATTTTGACAATCGTAAAGTAGCTATCTAGGATCATCATTCCTGACAATCAGATTGTGAGCTTATGATTTGGGGTGGGTTTTACGTAATTAGGATTTTGGGCAGGAAAGGGGGCAGGAATAAGAGAAGGTTGGCATAATCTTAAGTCCTACACTACCTAGGAATAATATTGTACTCTGTATTAGAGTATATATTTTCCTAGGTATGGTATATCATTTTATTAAGAGTAAGTAATCACCTAGATTAAGTATATAGCTGGTAGTTGTACATATATTATATACTCTCTATCTATAATTCTTTGCTTTGGATGTACTAAAGCCTATATATAGCCTAGATATTATAAATTGGTTTTTGAAGGTTAAATAATCACCCCATTTAAGTATGTAGATTGAGATAATTGAATTTATATAATATACTCTAACTACCTTTGCCTTGGTATTAATACAATTTTGCTGCCTCATGGAGTCAATTTATTTGCTATGTTCCAAGGGGACGCTTCCCCGTCCCTAAAACAGGCATCCCCATCACACATTGTATTTCCAAGATGAGGGGACAGCAGGGGACATCTCCTGGTTGTCCCCATTTTTTCTCAAAAACGTGAAACATCCCCAAAACAGCTCAAAATTTAAGGAAACGTCTGCAATACAGCAGGGGATGCCTAGACATTTCCAAGATGGCTGGGCATGTCTGAGACCATAGCTGGGCAAACCAAAAGTACAATATCTTATCAAAAAATTGGGATTTAATTGGGAAAAATACAGATTTTCAAAAAAACATGTAACAACAAAAAAGAAAAGAAAAAGAGAAACCTATTGTTGCTAAAATTTAATGGCATTTTAATAGCATAGAGATATAGAGAAAAAATAAAAATGGGAATTCAGCCCATGAATTGTGGAATATAGATTTTCTCATTTATGTTCATATTGCTGACTACATTACATTGCATTGGAATTGTGGCAAATGCAATAATAATTTTGAGTTCATAAATGGGGATTTATAAGATGGCAACCATATAATATTATAAACTACCCTTTATTACCCCATAAGATTAATAGTGTCTTGAGTCTTCTATAGTTTATTAACTAGTAAGATTGTTTTTAACTAGTAAGGATGTGTGAAAAGGAAAATCTTGTTTCACTTCAATTCTTAAAGTCTCCCAAGGTTAGTAACTGGTAATATCATTTTTTTTGTGAGTAAAGTTTCTGGTTAGAATCTACGCATTTTGCTATATTTGGGTTTAATCACAAACCAAAATGAATTCAAACTATTTAATCCTAAGTTTATGGTGAAACCTGCTGTAACAAGCACAAATTCTTAACTTGAAATATGAAGGAGCAGTGACTGAAACCTGAAGACACCATTTCCAAACAAATGCAAACAAGGTAAAACACATTCAAAACAAATGAAAAAATGTGTAAAAGTTAAAACCGAAGTTACCATTTCAGGCTCTGGTTTGGGTATGACTTCAAAGTTTGGGTATGCAATACAACAACGAAAATTCCTAGGTTCAAGTACAGGTTCATATATATATATATATATAAATTTTAATATAAGTATAAAAAATTATATAATGTAGATTTATAATCTTATAATTTTTAAAAGATATAAAAATATAACTTAAATATTAATTCATTAAGATTTGAAACTTTATAACATATCTAATATAGTGTGATGTTTTGACGATTTGTTGCTGAAATAGAGTTAATTCAACCACCTTTTATGGCTTTCCCTGACTCACTCTCAGAGGCTCACAAACTTCTGAAAATACTATAGGGAGTAAAAAGTTTTACCTAAAACCCAATGGTGAAACTCAAGGAAAGCAGCTGAAAGCAGTCACAACTCATACTTGTGGACCCATGCACAACAATGTAATGGCTGCAAAAAAACAAGATAGGAGATTGGGAAGGCAGTTTTGAGTGTGTTGGGATTACTCTGCAAAAACAAAAATGGACCCCAGGCAAACCCCAGGCTATCCTAGCCCAGAACCAGGCCCAGAATTGGAAAAAAAATGCCTATCAAAGTCAAAATCAACTAAAAACGGTCAAAATTTGTTATAAAATGCAACTAGGCATGATTTCAATGGATTTTTTTCCATCTTTTACAATAATGCAAGAAAAAATCAGTGAAAGAACATTGACTGCAATTTATTAAAAAATCACATTTTTGGCGGGGAGGGAATAACATGAAACTCAGCAATTTTTTATTTCTATGGTTAATCGCACTTTTTGTGATTTTTGCTACTATGTCTGAGGCATCCCTCAACCATCCCAAGCACATCTAGGCATCCCAGACATAAAAGGGAAATTTTAGACATATCACATGTGCCTCAGTTATTCATGTCAGTCACAAAGCTATAGAGCATGTTTAGGGGGCGACAGACCCTTGAAAACTACTGATAGTGAGGTCTGAAGGTTTTTCCAATTCCTAGATTGCAAACAAAAGAAAGGACAATGAAATACATTCCAAAAAATCATGGAAGTTTTTGCAAGAGTCGCGGCCAGAAAATCGTGAGCTTGTAGACACATTTCTTGAGTTTGAATGGAGCTTGCTTAGGATGCAGGCAATAGGGCATCTTTTACATAGTCACAAGCGTTTTTTGAATGAGATTTGCAGAAGAAAATCATGGGTTGCAAATGCAGGCAGGATAGACATAATCACGGCTAGGGCACAATGCAGGTTACTCTTTCACCATAATAAATACTTTTACCAATTGAATGGGAAGAAAATAAGGTTTTTATGGCTTGTGCAATCACAGGACTTTGAGCATGTGTCTAGTTACAGACATAAAAATTGTACAGACACTTCCAGCCATATTGAGGGTTTTTCTAGTTGTAGGAACATTTATGAATATTTTACTTTCTCCAATATGTATAGTTAAACCTGTAGAAACTTGAGTATTCCTAAATCCTATATATCTAAGTTACCAAATCGGAATTGGAATTGGGTACGTGGGTACGGTACATTGGTACAGCAGTTTTTTTTTGGGGGTTGGGTACGGGTACAGGTACGTCTGTACAAAAAACATATAAAAATAATAAATATATATATTCCTTAATAATATAAAATATAATAATTGTATAATATATTAATAGTATAATAATATACAAGTTTAGAAATTAATAACATTTTGAAACATATAAATTAATTATAATAATTAATGTATGTTACATGTATAATTATTATTTTACTAAAATTAATAAAATTATAAAACAATGAAATATAAAAGTTAATTTAAATTATATTAATTAAATTATTAATGTATTTATATTATTATTTTAGAAATTAATGAAACATTGAACAATGAAATATATAATTTAATATAAATATATTATTTCTAAATTTATAATTTACAATTTGAAATTTCAAATAGTAATAACTAATATTTAATATTTTACATTTTGTCATTTATTGTTAATTTATATTATATATATATATATATTTGGTTGATTATATATTATTATATATTAATATATAATTTATATTATAAATAAATTTATTAAATTATATATTGATAATTTGATATAAATAAGTACATTAATATTAATACACATAAAGAAATTAATATAAATTATTTATTTATATATATGATTTAAATATATTTCAAATTTGAAGTATAATACAATTGAATGGATTTATTATTAATTCATTTATATATATTAATATATAATTTTTATTATGAATGTAATATTTAAATTTTTTAGTTTTAATCAATAAATTAAAATATTTAAATATTCGAACTGAAGCCTAGGTTAAAAATTGCAGAAAAAAAACGAATGCCTTCTCTGTCCGTCGCTACTTCTGCTTTGCCCGTCGCACTCTACCCGTCGCGCCCTAGACTCTTCATGACGCGGAATGCAGAAATGAATCATCGCACTGTTTTGTCTTTTTGCCCGCCCTTTCTTTCATGCCCCTAATCGCATTGACATCGGCGGCGGAGGGAAAAAGCGATGAGGAAAATGACGCTCAGAATCGATCGAGGTTTGCCGCATCATGTTTAAAAATGGCCGGAATCGAAACACCATTCATGGAATCGTTTCTGCAAGAAAAAAAACGTACCTTGTGCGTACCAAGAGCGATTCGATTCTGATTCTGATTCTGGTACGTTTCGAATCCAGAATCGTGGGGGAAATGGAGCGATTCGGCTACTTATCTAGTATATATATATCCCTATAATATATTAATATATATATATATATACTGCCATCCCCGTGAATCTCCAAAAATTGGCCGTCAAACTGTTGTCCCAAAATGCATGCCCTAGCATCCCACCATCCCCATCCCTGAAACATTGTGGAACATAGTTTATTTGTGATGAATATTATTGTTTTACTTGCTCAAAAACTACAATTCCTTTAGTATCTATTCAGCATGGGTGAATTGCAATTAATTGCAGAATTTGGTAAAGGAAATGATCATTTCTGTGATGAGTGAGACTCAGAAAATATCAGCCCATTAAACTGTCATATACCTTGTTGCCAAACCACAACCTATTGGTTAACTTGAACTTTGTCATCTCTGCGCAAAATGGAATCAGTTTAGCTGGCTTGAGCTAGGAATGAAATGTGGAAATGACGAGGAATACACCAAATTACAGGACATTTTCTAGATTTCCATGTTATCCAATTACAGAAATTGCATCCTACACCACAAAATTGTGATAACATGATAATAAAAATGAAAACTTCACTCGTAAGCCGATTTTGCAGCCTTTAGCCTTAGTACTAATCTAATTTTGTGGGAAACACAAACAGCAGCAGATAAATAGTGTTTACTTTGATGGAGTTGGACTATTTCTTTGCAGTGAAATTAATGTATGGAAGGATTACAGTATCAAGAAAATTTATGGTATATTTTTTGGAGTTTATGCATATTATAAAATAATATCCATCTATTTTGTCATCAAGTGAGTGGAAGCTTCAACTAATGCACTATTCCATCCTAGTGTAATACAACTAAATTCTGCATCACTGATTCAAAATATGATTTTTCCCTTGCTTCATAATGAGACATTAAAGACCCATCCAGATGTGAACCTTATGTAAGGTATTGGGATGGAGTTAAATTCTTGATAATGCTATATTTCCTTCTAGCATACTCATGAAAACTTATTCCAAAGATGCACTCTTAAGACATGAGGAAAATCAATATATCATTGATATTGTATGTCTGGACTCTAGACTATTGTCTTCATCCTATCACGGCCATAACATTCCAGTGTGTAAAACCCTCACAACAAAAGATTGTAACAGCATGGCCTAACGAATAATCAAGATAAAAAGATTTCAGAAATGCTAAAAATAAACACTGGTGCACACTATGAGAATTTTACAACTTGAATTGTTATCTTCCTTGGGCACTAGATACAGCATTAGAAGGGATTCATAGCCTTCAAAATTGTTTGCTATTAACCCTGAACTGTGATTGACAAACAATGATAAAAGAATTGCTCTTAGAAACAGCAATAATCAAATTGGAAGAACCTTTAAATTTTTAATACATATAAGAGCTGATATCATTAGAGAATGTTCAAACAATTAAACCTTCGAGAAGACCAGGGTAAAGGAAGTAAATAGCTTTCCATTACAAAGGGACAAGATGGTCTAAGAAACATTGAAAAACTGTGAGAATCACACCAATGGTCTCAAGAATAGTGTGTTGATAATGTTAAGACTCTCCAAAGATTCTAATGAACAAATTCCATTAGACATCCAGCAGAAATCCAGCAATTGTTAAAATAAATTTCAAAGAACCATCCCAAGGAATAAAGTGTCCCCACAGAAGTTTAAGGAGTCCTCAAAAGAATTCCAAGATTAACCTAAGGAATCCCAAGAGTCATAAGGGATGCAAATGCTAACTTAATGCATTATAATGAGTTGAAAATTCGAAATCCGATTCCATGTTGGACAGTATGCATCAAAATCACAAAACTTTACCAGAAAATGGTTGATGAGCTTATTGAGAAACAGTGATGTCATTGATGTAAATCAACTACTCTTAAAACAGTCATCTTGAAGGGTTGTGAACTTGTGACCCATTCTACACATCCTCAATTTATTCACATGCTCTAAAACAATCTAGTCCTGAAGCCCTCTCATTAAGAGTTACTTTCTACTACCTCTAATCCCTTCTCTTGGTTTGTGTAATATGTGAACACATCCCTAGCATAGTTCCCTTTAAAATCAATATTGCAGATTCCATAATGGGGGTCTCGTACACCAAATTGGCATCTGACATGACCAATGACCTAAACAGCTGTCTTTACCTTTACCTTTCTCTTGTTGTATAGTTTATATTAATACAATCAAAATTAAAAGCAGTATGTAAAATTTGAAAGCAAATAAAGAGTAAGAATTCACTCAATATACATCTTCCAATCTACTCACAATCTTCACTTATTCCTCTTACTGGTTTTTCCTCTCCTTTCCTTGGATGTAGTTTTCCAGGGTCCTTAATTTTCCTCAAACTCCTCAAAAGTGTAACGAAAAGAATTAGGAATATAGGTTTTGTGAATAAACTTGTATTCTTTTCATTTTATTGTGTTCAATGTCATTAGTGACAACCAGCAAGATGATCGAAGATCACCCAATAATCCCGAAGACATCTCGGGGACCATCCAGATGTCCTCAAGCCATCTTGAAGATGGTTATATGTATCCTTTCTCAACCTAAGATGAGGTATATCTCATGTATAGACCCAAAGGTGCGGGGAAGGCTCAGCAATGGCAGAGTTTCAATCTTGCTGTCCCAGGAACAACACGAGGATGTTTTATACCTAATGCTGAGTCCCAAAACTGGAGGGAACTCCAGAATGCCATTCACTAACTAGGGATGCATCCCTGTGTTAGCCTAGTGAAGACATCTTTGAAAGTATATGTTTTTGGATTGATTCTCGAACTTTTACTTATTTAGTTACAGTAGTTGTTTTTCACCAAAAACTTGATATGCATTATGAATCTTAGTATTGTGATTTCCAATTTATTTCAATTGTATGCCTATTATTATTGATTGGATTGTTTCCCAAAGGCTGTAATCTCATTGATTATATACTTATGGAAGATGTGAAGCCATCCTTACTCAGCGAGTACTCACCGAGCCAAACAAAGGGTGAGCTTTAGCGCCATTTACTCACCAGAAAGACTCTCTGACTTTCTGGCGAGCACTTGCCAATTTTTTGGTGAGTACTCGCCAAAAACTCAAAAGAGTTTGGAAAAAAACTTTCCAAACTCATTAAAAATGCAAAACACAAAGAAAGAAACAAGGAAAAAAAGCAGAAAAAATAGTCAAAAAGGTCATGATTTTGCCCTATAAATGCATGAACACCCCTCACACTTCCTCACACAACACTTGGAGAGCAAGTATTTTTCACAAAAATGTGCCATACCCAATTTCTCCCTTAAGTGATAAAATTGTGAAAATGGTGTGCAACATGAAGTTTTGTGTGGTTTCAAAGGCCTTAATTTGGGCTTGGCGGCGGGGCGCTGCCCCTCAACCCCGCCTTGTATTGCAACAAGGAATGCACCAGGGGTGCTTCCCCTAGACTCTGTGAGTGGCACTACCCCTCAACCTCGCTAGGAGTGTTGCCCCCAAACCCCCACGAGGGGCACTACCCCTCAACCCATTGGGGGCATTGCCCCCAAACCCCCAGAAGGAGCACTACCCCTCGACCTTGCTGGGGGCACTACCCCTAGACCCCCATCAGTTGGCCTTTGACCCCATTGGGATCTCCACTCCTAGACCCCCACTAGTTATTAGGATCTCTTTTCATATAGGAAATTTGATTTGAGAGTGGAGACCAGAATCGACAACTTAGACAATTATATTTATCACTATCATAATATCATTGATCAATGATGAAGTATCATACTATCGATATCAAAGATTCAAATACCATTATTATTATAAAATAATATTGGCATTACAATTCGCACCTCTGGAGTGTGGATTGGCAACGGACAGCTATGCACAGTGCGTAATGACTGCTCTTCAAATTAGGAGGGGAAGCTTCCTCTTTTGCTGATATGCGTGAAAAAGTAAATGATCTAAATCCTATCTTTTTTACTCAGCTGGAAGAGGCACAAGGTTAAGAAAACCTAATACGTTGTAGCTAAGGATTTTCTCTGGTTTTGCAGATCTTTAACTACAACTAGGCTAACGCTAAACTATCCTATTCCTTCTAGATAAATAGAGCAAGAGGAATTAGGAACAAGGAATTGGTATACGATAATCTTTAAGTTAGGATTTCCAAGAAGATGACGACACCTATCCGAGGCGTAGGCTGAAAGAAAGATTATTGGCACTACATCAAACGACAATCTTCACTTCTAAATTCCCGAGGAGACGGCTCCTATCCGAGGTGTAGATATGAAACAAAGACTATTAATCACGACAACACACGATAAGCCTTGTAAATTCCCAAGGAGATGACGACACCTATCCGAGGTGCAGATATGAAACAAAGCCTATTAATCACAACGTGAAATAATAACTGGGACAACAAATTGTATATCGAGACACGCATAACAATAAACGATCAAACCAGCAATTATATTTAATCTAAGGTGAACAAGTACCATAATAATAACATTCAGGTAAGGCGGCTCAGCTATTTATTATCACAATAAAAGTTTTTGAACAGATACAAAATAGCAATACTACAGGTAAGGTTGCTCAGCATGTATGCTATCATGTGCAAAAGTTCTAATTACAATGTGAACAGATACTAAATAGCGATACTACAGGCATGGTGGCTCAGCATGTTCGCTATTACGAGCAAAAGTTAAATTACAATGAGCAAGAATGCTCTTATTTATAGACATCAAAGGTGTAGGGAACCCTAAAATCACCTTAAGTCAACAATCAATCTTGCAAGCATGCAAGAGTTTATTGCTAAACCTAAATAAATGAAACCATACAGTTAACTGGAAAACTACCATCAGTTAACCGAAACAAAAGTAAGCTAAATGGACATGTGCAACACGCAAGTCCTTATTAATATGCAAGTTAACTGAAAACTAATATTAGTTAACGAAAACTGAAAACTATATGAGAACTCCAACTGTAAATAGATGATTCCAAGATAGACATGCCATGAGATGTGGATCAACAAGTTAACTCGAAAAGAAGCATTCAGTTAATTGTTGTCTAATGTCTATCCTGAAAAGGTGGGACGTCCTGATCTGTAGTTCACTAGTCGCAATCTCAAGAAATTAACCCCTCCACGAGGTCGTTGACTGCATCACCATCTAGGGCACTGATACTCTTCTGAAGCACTTTGTGTCTTTGCAACATCTCCTCACCGCCCGTGATCTAACTCTGCAACTCTCCTCCAGTTTTGGCCACCTCATCAAATAACACTGGCATGACTGTAAGTTGAGCCAACTTACAGCCAACAGAATCTCCACTGAAAATACCATGAATGAGCACCTGCAACTCTAACTGTACATCGGCGAGCTCGATGTACTCACCATCCTCACGTTGATACTGGCAAGGGACTTGTGACATGAAAGTTCTCACAAATTGGATAACACTAGTCACCTGTTCTTTGCACTCAACCAACTCTGCAGCAATTGTCTCATGTATTTTTTCCTTGAAGATTAATTGTGTTCTCCAAGTAAAAATAGCTTCCTTATCTTCTTCGTTTGTGACCGAGTCATATGTCGTCCTCAGGTGAGAGATCATGATCTCATTCCTTGGTTTGTCAACCACCAAGTCTTGCTCTTCATCCTGGATTTGTGTACGAAGTTCGTGGGCGTTGTACCTCAATTGGTACAATTTTGAAAGTGTGAAGCGGCCCCTTGTGACGAACTCCTCCCAGTCTTGCAAGCGCTTCCCATATACCACCAACTGATTTAGCTGATTCTGCTTTGCGGGAGCAAGGCGGTGACATTCTCAATGTTGTGCATAAGGTTGGAGATATACTGGCGAAGCTGCTGGATTTCAACCTTAAGGGCTGCTTTATCTTCTCCGTCCTTTATGACTCTCTCCTTTATGCTTTTCGTTGCAACCTGGAGGAAATCAACGCCGGTTTGGCGTGTGCTTCTTGTTAGTTTTATACCAGAAATGAAGATAAACAGCAATACAAAATAATGATCAACAAAACACAACAAATACCCTGGGAAAACCCTCCTCGAGGGAGAAAAACCTAGCCAAAATATATCTCTTATATATTGAATGAAGAGAGCAGAAATCTGCTTTACAACTTGGCCCAAACACAAGGTCGATCTGATTTAATGAAAGATAGCACCTCTTCCTAGATGCGAATATACAAACAATATGATTTCTCCTTGATATCGATCTACTTGATGCAATATGTCGATTTGCTGCAAATGTGCGAACTCCTCCTTGAAGTGCAATTTTATTTCTCAATAATTGAATGATCATTGCCTTGTATATATACCAATCAAGGCGTCTCTTCATTTAGGGTCGACCTCTTTCACAAAATAAGACGACTTTTTATTTGAGTCGGCCTTGTAAAAAATAAATTAATATTTATAGCAACTCCAACTTGCTTTTATTTATTCATCATTTATTATTTTAAATTTAGCGAAGGATATCTCCAGCCGCTATAACATCAACATTTCTACCAAGGTTGACCTTTATCAAGGCGAAGTCTCCAACCTCTACTTCATCCAAGTTCTTGTCCTCCGGTGGTGCAACGGTCTAAATTATGATTTCCTTGTCAGCGTTCCTTTCCACATGGACCTGCTTCTTTATTCTTTTATCTGGCGTGTCCTGGTAGACATGATCAAAATCTGAGAAATTTAGTTTGTAGGATGGCTGCCTCCTCTTCCTACCCAACTGACTCTCAAGCCAAGACGAGTCTCGACTAATCTCACTGGAAGATCAATGCTAGACCTGGGAACTCCTGATGAGTGTGAATGCGTGGAAGCACTGCTACGTGGTGGCGAGTCTAATCCCAAGTCAATGTGAACCGGAACTGGAGAATGATGTGGTGTTGGTGATGGTATGGAAGGCTCTACCTCTGTTTTTGTCATATTCTCAAGTGTATTTGTGGCAACTTCCACATGTCATTCTTGCTGGCTCAAATCAGCAACTAGTGTTTTTCCTTTTGAATTTCCAAATACTTTGCTTCCCTTAGGAGGATTACTCCTTTTCTTTTGTTTGGGCTTTGTCTTTGACGTGGAAAGCAGTGAAACATCCACCGATGGCGGCTCTGTATTTGGCATGACTGCCTGTTGTGACCTTTTCACACATCGCCCCATTCAAGATGGGGACCCCCTAAATTTTTTGCTCCGTTTCGATCTTTTGGCTTGGGTTTTCTTCTCTCTCCCGCTCTGTCTCTTTTCTGATGTCTGCCTTTCGGGGGGTTGTGTCTGTCATTGAGCTTAAACGCGAAAATTCTGACCAAGTCTAAAATTAGGGTTTCATCGTTTCTGGTCAGTCCAAGGTCAAGTAAAGTGAGAAAATTGAAAATTGAGCTTAATGTTGTTGTCAACAAACATCCAGCAGGCTCTCAGCAAAATTTCATCAGATTTTGAGGTACTTACTATTTTTAGTAAGTGTGAAAATTCAGGGCAATTTGTCAGCTATTTTGAGATTCCGATCATCACACTGCATTCAGTATATCGATTGTTTTGCATGCCAAATTTGGCCAAAAGCAGACGGCTTACTATTTTAGCACCGCTTCCGGACTCGCGGTCCGTGATGCAGATTTTCTTTGCATGTCCGATATTTCCGGTTTTCGAGACCTTCGATGGTATAACATGCAAAACGAGGCAACCACTTTCGAATCCAGCCTCCGGATTTTTAGGTTTGCATGTCGGGTTTGCATGTCTGATTCGATGGTTTTTCAAAGCTTCGCGATGGTGACATGCAAACGAGGATTCTCACCGCAAGGAACTTGCTTTTAGCAGGTGTGTCCCGGCAGCCGCCCGCCAGCTCGGTGATTCACGAGCGATCAGCAGTCGCGAGAAACAAAGACAAACGGAGATCTTTTGATAATGATGCAATGCAAATTAGGGTTTCCAGCCTTCGAGCCTAAAATAGGCATCAAAAGTCAAAATCTTCGAACTGCGTAAACCACCGCTGACGTACCGCTAGCATTCACGGTAAAGTTTTGAGTCAACGGAGCACTTACTATTTATAGTAAGTCAAATTGGAAACATGCTAAAAATAGCAAATCAGATGCGCGTTGTCATAAGGTCACGCGGTGAGGAGCTTCATTAAAATTTCAACTCGATCGAGCTTGGGAGCTATCAAAACATGAGCTTACTATTTATAGTAAGCCACCTTCAGAAACAGGCTATAAATAGCAGGGTGACTAAAAGTGGCAGTGTCGACAGGTTGATAGGGTTATGAAGAAGCTATGTTTGAAATTTCAAGTTGATCCGAGCTTCAGAAGTGCAACATTGAGAAGACTTACTATAAATAGCAGGGCACGATACTGGCGAAGGATGATGAAAATTTGTCTAAGTCTGGAGTTTCGTCCAGCAGGCCTGGCAAAATGCGCCCAGATTGATGAAGAGGCATAAAAAATTCCAAGATACAAGTTCATCCTGCTCAGGGGGCCAAATGCGCCCAAGATGAAGAAGTCAAAGAAAGTCAACTTTGTTCGTCCTGCAGGCATGAGGAAATGCGCCCAAAAGGAAAGCTCAGAAGGTTGAAAAAAGTTTCTAAGGCATGAGAAATCCGCCTCACCCCTCCAAATGCGCCCAACTTGAAGTTCATCCTTCTCAGGCATCAAAATGCGCCCAAGGCAGGAAAAGTCAACAAGGTCAAGGCTTTTCATCCTTCTCCAAGGCCAAAATGCGCCCAAATTGGGCCATGTCAAGACAAAAATTTGGAAGGCGAAGAGTCACCCAAGGACGTTGGAGATTTCATCCTTCACATGTATGGAAATGCGCCCAAAGCAAGGAGAGGGTCAACGAAGTCAAAGTCTTTTATCCTTCATCACATGCAAAATGCGCCCAGCTTGCAAACTCGTCCTCCTCACCCTCCTAAATGCGCCCAAATGAGTTCATATGAGGACAAAAACGGGAAGTTGAAAGGTCATCCTTCTCCTACATAGAAATGCGCCGATGTTTGGATGTGAAAAGTGAATGAGGGTGGTAATTTAGATGAAAGTGTTACCTAGACATGGTGAAAGATGGTAAAGTCCAAAGCGTTATCCTCCTCCACACTAAGAATGCGCCCAAGGTGAGTTAGGCGTGATTTTTTCTCCAAGTATGTTAGGCGCCTAAGGTGATTTTAAATATCTTGAAGGCGTTGGAATTTCCTAAGGCGTGGTGAAGTGATATATTTGAGGGTGGTGGAAGTAAAATGCTATATGCGCCTAGGGAGATGGGAGTCATAAGGTGTTAAAAATATTTTCTAAGGCATATGCTAGGCGTGATTTTCTTCAAGTGTGATACGCCTAAGGTGGTGAAGTGATGTGTGGTGGAAAATATTTGAAGGTGGTGGAAATAAGATGAAATGTACAAGGCACCTCCGATAATAAAATTCTTCCAAATGAAGTTGATAAAAAAATTCCTCTCCACTGGCAAACAAAAAATTTTCTAAGGGAAACTTCTCAAAGTGCAAAATGATTTAAAAATATTTTCTAAGGCAAATTATTTTCTTCTTAGAAAATACGCCTAGAGCCCCAAGATGATAAAATTTTCCGAAGCACGAGCAACTTTCCTCAGGGATGCAGTCAGAAGACGATGATAATACAAGATGATTCAAATTTTTCAAGAAGTTAGAGCAACACAGAGTGATCACAGGCGAAGAACGAATTTAAATGATGAAAATGATATTTTTCTAAGGTTCAAAATTGAAAAATTAAATGAACCCGTTCGTTGGGTACCCATGAATTCGAGGTGTTCTGAAGAAAATTTGCTTCTGGGTACTGAACATTTGTGATGATGAATGGATTTCCAAGTCTTCTGAGCTTCGCCGACACTCTTTCAGTGAAGAATTTAATCAGTGCTCAAATTGTGAATTTTCCTAAGGGAGAATTTTAAATTTTCTAAGGCAAAAACGAATAAAATGAGCTTTCAATATGAATTTTCTTCGAATGATGAGTTCAAGAGAAATTGCCTAGATAATTTCAATTAAATTCTTCAAGGATGGATTTTTTTTTCAGAGCATAAGAGAGTTAAAATTCAAATTCCAGTAACAGAGCTCCGGCTGGTGAGCAAAAAAATGATGAATTTAAATTAAATTTTCGAAAAGGAATTCAAAGAATGCCAGTCAAAGTCAAGTTTCTAGAAGAATAATATTCCCGACGACTGGAGACAAGTGTCAGAAACACCAGAGAGGGAAAATTCGAATTCTTGAAGTGGAGTAGTGGAGTTTAATTGCACTGGCTAAAATTAACTTCTTCTAGAATTCGAATTTTAGCTATAAAATGGAGAAGTTTTTCACTTGTTTTCACAGCTGGAGAAGTCGAACTTGCTCTGAGAGTGAAGCATTGCAGTGAGTTGCTGAGGCTTGAAGGAATTCGAATTTTGCTAAGTCTGAGTGAGTTGCTGAAGTTCGAATTTTGTTGAAGCTCAAATTTGCAGCTGAAAGGACGCCTTGAAGTTGCTGAGAGGGGACGCCTTGAGTTGTTTGAAATCTGAATGTTACTAAAGAGGTACGCCTTGGGTTGATGAGAAGTATTTGCTGAAAGCTTGAAGGGTACGACTTTGCTAGTGGCTGAAATTTGATTGAGCTTAGTTGAAGTTGCCAGTTGAAGAGGACGCCTTGAAGTGAGATGGCTGAAGCGAGGACAACCGGAAAGGACAATGGTGCCTCAAGACAAGCAGTGATCAAGAAGCTGAGCAAAACATTCATGCCAGAGTCGAAGTTCATTTCAAAGCTGGGCAAGTTGACAGACACCAACCTGGGCTCCGTCAACCTAGAGACCTTCAAGAACAGGCTGTTTGGAATTGGAAGTCATCCGGCTTCGATCACTTCGCACAACATCGTCCGCAGTGGATTATATGCAGCTGCTGGTTTTCCGCCAGCTATACAATGTTCGGAGCTGATAATGGAGTGCGCTAATTGCTACGAGAAGGAACACCGGTCGATCACAACACCAGATGGCCAAGTGCTTGCCAACCTTACTCCGGCAGCCATTGGTGAAGCTTTCGGGATCCCGGTACACAGGAATATGATTTACAAGTCCAGGGAGCGGGCTGAGCGGATGTATGCTTCTGCATTCGAGAGGTGCATGGACACAATTAACACCCACTGGATGAGCACTCCCAAGCCATCTCGTGCGAAGTTGCCGAAACAGATCATAGCGGAGGACCTGAAACAAGAATACTGTGATCTTATCATGATGTTGAGCAGGGTTGGTGGTTGCCCACAGTCCTACATTTTTGAGCCTTGGATGTTTTATTACATCAACCTAGTGCTAGAAGGCAAGGATTATGTCAATTGGGCTGAGATGATCAGCGATAGTATACATGAGCAGCTCCTGAGCTTGAGGAGGACTAAAACGTTTTACATGAGCTCCTACCTTATTTATATGTTGGCACGGATGACGAAGTACAGGGGGATCTCTTACAAAGAGCCTGTTGGATGCGGCTCTCATCAGTTCAAGATTTATGATGCGTGTCCACAGTTGCACCTATCAAGTACAACCCACTACAAACGTGTCAACGATTCATTCACCATGTACATCACGAGGCTGCTCCAGGAGTGGTTACACCACAGAATCTCTAGAAATGCCCAGGAGCTGATTGAGAGGTATGGGTGCTGGTTTATTCAGTTTCCGAGATTTTCATACATTAGGCTGCAAGGTTTTTCCTCATATCCATATAGGCTGCCTAAGTACCCGACAGATAGAATAATAATGCTAGAGATATCTAGACAGTTGCTTGCCTTTGATAAAATCCAAAAGAAGAAGAAGAAGGGAGGATAGAATTTCCAATTGTGATGGGCAACTCGGATGAGGTGTGTCCTTCGATACAGGCAGCTAGAGAAGCTGAAAGTGAGCTTCAATTTTACCACTTCTCATATCATACAAGCCGACAGCACTACGACCCACACCATAACATCAATTGGGTTCTGTCGGAGGAATTCAAACATAAGGCCACCATAGAAGATTATTGGGCTGATGCAGTTGATGAGATTGAAGTAAGGAAGAGAATGTTTTCTCGGTTGCCGATTACTCTGATCAGGGAGTGTGAGGTTGTTCCAGTTCCGGACCAGGTCAATGAGGATATGGATGTTGTGCATCCAGATTATGCAGCTGTTCGAGATACTCCACTTCCACCTATAGATTGGTCAGAGCCCGAGGTTGCTGATTTGGATACTCTTTCTATCCCAGTCATGACATTCACCAGGGCATGGGTTGATAGACGGGTGAACAGATTGAAAAGTAGGTCAATTGCTTTGACTTACAACTTGATGGGAGATCACAGGACGCCCACCACAGGAAGAAAGAAACAGATTACACGGGGTCCAGAGCCCAGGAAGAAGGAAATAGTTCAGCCAGAGCCTCCACGAGTCACAGTGGCAACACCCTTGGAGACACGTTCTCCAAGTATACAGGAGGTCTCTTTATTTGCTGATCAGAGGAATGCGTTGAATCAGGTACCGGTAGTACAAGATGATATTCAGCCTCCACGGAGAGAGTCAATTGGCCAGAGTGTCAACGCACCTGTCAGGATTGATCAGCAGGATGATGAGGGGACTATTACTGACCCTCAGTTTCAGCAGGAGTTAGAGGCAGCCATGAACGATGGTAATGATGATGATATAGTGTCAGGTGATACTCAGCCACTTGAGGACGATGAGCCTCGCCAGAATGATGAAGAAGTTGAGCAGGTTAGAGAGGTCGAGGCACAGGAGCAGCAGCCCTTCGATATACAGTATGAGGTGCCCGATTGGCTTAAGGACAAAATGAGAAGAAGCCCTAGTGAGGAAATTGATCCAGCAATTGAGATGGAGGAATTCTTGAACCGGATCAATGCACCTCCACCAAAGAAGAAAGCTAGAAAATTTTCGAAGATCTCCACTGAGGAGGATGGCTCTCGTACTCTTCACGTTGCTGTCCCACGAGTCGAGTGTGACCGGAATGAAGCAATTCCTGAGAATTATGTGGTCACCACTCTGGATTTGGGACGCCCTACTGGTGCTCAGATTGTTAAGGAGTGTGATAACTCCTTCCTCGCCCTCAAGGATAGGTTGTTCAAGAAAGAAGGAAAATACAAAAGGTTGAAACGAGAGCACAAAGCCTTAATTGGATATGTTCAGCAGTTGTCTCGTTCTCGAAAAGGTGGATGTACTGCAGTTGATAGAGCCTCCAACGGATGTACCTAGAGAGTCAATCAGTGGCTTGGTAGAATTGGGAAGGATGGCACAAGAAGCAGATAAATGGGTCACAGGAGTTCGTGCCGAGACGGAGAAATTTATGGAGGACCTTGCTTCTGCTTTGCAGCAGGCCTCTAGTATTTTGACACGGATGGATGCGCGGTGGATCATGCTTGGGGCGATGCCTCATCTATCGTGAGTAAGGTGATCCGGCCTTGAGGTATTGCCATTGGAGGCATGTGCCATTGCAGTACCGACATTGATGGAGGTGTGCTATCTGTGCTAATGACCATATGATTTCTCCTGGTATTCTTCGCTATCATGGCGCATTGATGTAAGATGTGGATTCAAATGAGCAATATAAGGCTGGCCAATATCATAGATGGAGTTCAAAATACCTTGAGGCCATATTTGCTAGGCGGCTGAATCCAGATGAAGTTAATTTGATAATTTGAGGGGTTTGCTGGTGCCTTTCTTTGCAGATGTTAAGACCTTTGTACAAGATGATTTGAGAATACTGCTACATTCTCCACTTTGATCCAGAACACGCAGGACTCCTTAGCTGCTTGGAGAAAGTCTTGTACAAGGCACGAGCATTCAGTCACGGTGTTAGAGTTTCAGTTAGATTGTGTTCCACCGATTTCAGTTCAGGAGGTTGAGGCCGTACTTAGCAGATTTGTTGAGTTGGCAGTCAGAGAGAAGGCAAATGGGAACGCACTACTGGACGAGGATCTTCTAGAAGACTGAATATGGAGCATTTATTACCTTTACTATTTTTGGGAGTGAGTGGGAATCTTTGATTCATTTAATGTACCACTCCCTATTCTGGCAGTTTTTAGGGTTAGGGCTGAGGTGGCACGATTCTGGCCACTCTATTGATTGTAACCCTAGCCGTCTTTTGGGACTTGGCTAGCTATAAAAGGGGGAGTCCCCCTCATTTGTAATTCATTAGAATTAGACATTGGAATAGTAGACAGTAGACATTGAGAGAGCATTAGCATTAGAGCTAGATAGTGTAGCATTGTAGAGCATTTTGCATAATTTGGAGAAGAAAGAAAGTTTTCCCTTTGAAAACTTTTGGGAGATTGTTGTGTAACACTTTTCATGATAATAGATCTTTTCATTGATGATGGAATTCGTCTTGTCATGAACTGCTAGCAAGGTCTCTTCTTCCTTTCGTATCCAAGTAGCTTAATTTCATGCAAGTAACTTACTTTGGTGTGTGGTGTTTTATTGAGATAGCTTCGCTTGATTCCATACCACTAGCGGCTTGTTGATGACAAGTTCGCCTTGTGTGGTCGACTGGAGGTTGTTTTGTGTTTAACTTCAATTGTGATTTATATGCTTATATGCGTCGTTGTGATGGTGTATGCATGTTAAGTCATAATTTGAACATCTTTTGCTATTTCCCTTGAAGATTGCACCGATTTTACTGAAGCTGTCCGACGTGAGGCTAGGTGAAATCTGGTTGAAGTCTATTGAAACGAAGCCCCACATATCCTGCATTTAGAGTAGCATATAAGTTTCTTAGGCCTTGCACCCCTTTTACTTTCCGTACATTTCCGATTAGTTTTAGGAAAACGAGCTATATTGCCAAATCATACACACAGGAATCCCCTTCAAAATCATACATTAGCTGCTAACTGCAAGAAATCTGAACAATTACGTAAGTCCCCTCGTAAGAACATAGCAATACACATCAACCAAACTGGGTCTATTCGCACTTAAGGAACCTTGGAGTTGAACGTGTGATCTATCTCGCAATCTTAGCACACGGAATACTTTGATCAAGAGAGAACAGAGTAGCCCTAAACTATTTTTGTTCTGCTGTTTGGTTCGGTCATAAAAAACACATCAACACTGCCCTCCTCATCTTCTTGCTATCCAAGTAGAGTATACTGTTCTGGATAACCCTGCTTGATCTTTCCTTAACAGATGAGTATTCCTTGGCAAACCAATCGACAGCTGGAAGTGGCTATGTATCAACCTATTCTTTGAAAAATGAAGTATATCCCCATCATCATCTGACAACCCTCCCACATCCTCTGACATGAAGACAGAAATCTGTGAAAGGGTGAACCTGCTATAGTTGCGCCTGCGCACCTCGAACTCATCTTCACAGTTGACCCAATAGTCCTCTATAGAAGGCTTGTGATAAGAGCAACCGCCAAGGCGTGTTGAGTAATAACCCCAAGGGTCATATGAGTGTCTCTCAACAAGGTACTTAAGATTAAGTCTTTCGAACTCATGGCCCATAGCCTTGGCGTCAACTGTTGTCTTGCACCTGTAAATGCTCATCTGTAATGGAAAATTGGCAGCTGGCTTGCGTTTGTTGCGCAGATGTGAGTGAACATCATACAACTGCCATAGAAACTCCATGAAAACCACCCTATCCGAAGGATAACAGGGTAGCATGGCTGGATGACCCGCATATCCATAGACGCGAATGTAGGTATAGGTAGGGAACTAAATGAACCAATCCGCCCATTCTACCATTGTTGCTCTGGCTTCCGCTGAGATACGTACATGTAGCTGACAGTCTAGGTTCCTCACTATGTACATCAAAAATGCCTCCTACACACGTTTGTAGTGTTGCTCGGACTTCGTGAACTCACGTTGGTCGTAATATTGATGAACTTTTTGTACACTAAGAATTCCCACAGTGTTCAACCCTCTAAACTGGCCCTAGAAGGAAATCAAATACATGAGGTGCAAACAAATGTGAAACTCATGAGCAACCAAAAAGCCGATCATCTGTTTGTGGAGTACGTCATTGATCAAAGAGGCCCAATTGTAATGCTCCCTTTTGTAAATGATCTGAGCCATGATGTAATACATCCAAGGATGGAATTTATGAGCATCTGCATGACCAGAAACACGATTAAGAAGGGTAATCAAAAATGTGTATTCATCTTTAAACTCACCGCGACCCACATTCTTTGGCAAGTTAACTTTCTTCTGTTTTAGCCACCTTTCTGCCATTTTACTCTGACATTTGTCCTTATTAGCAATGAATGCCTTCTCACATTAATTCATGGTAATGACCAAACTATTCGGATGCTGGGGAATATCGAAGCACTTCTCAATGTCCCTGGGCTTGAGACTGCAAATCACCCGTCCATCTACCGACCGAATTTCTCGAGTAGCAGAATTGTAATGCTTTACACAAGACATTACGAATTCTATGCACTGTACTGAGATAGGAAGTGAAGCCGCCTCTAGCAACCCGGATTCTTCGATGTTTTGAAGTGTAATCTGGTTCATTTCTGACGCATTCAAGTCAACCTTTGGATCCACCTGATGCAAATCCATGTAAGTCGTCCTAATGAAATCATGAATAAAGACCGACTTGGTCTTGAATTTAGTCTGTGTGAACTGCATTTTGAAAAACTCGCCTATTGACTGTAAACACGGCTATGTTTTGACAACTTTCTCTGGAAAGCTAAAACGACTCCTAGTGAGGCTAAAATACCCTGTCAGGGGACAATTCTCACGAAAAATTATGAGACATGGGTTTTGTGCAGAAGATGATTCTAAGCCAACCCAGATCCTCTGTTTTTCAAAATACTAAAACTTTTCCTCTATCATGCAAAGGAATTTTCGGAAAAAAATCAAAGCTTCGAAAATGTAAGCTACACGGAAATTTTCCTTGAAAAAATTCTAACACATGGGTTTTGTAGAGAAAGTCGTGCACAACATACCCAGATGATCAAAACTGTGAAAAGGCCGCCGTATACTTGGACATGCGAAAGAAAACCTAAGACAAGGATAGAAGAAATAAGAGAGAGAAGATAGAAGTTATATTTTGCCTTTGCCTATCCTTGAATGAAGTTTGTTGAATAATCTAGACGTGTATCTACAAAGAAATCTGAAAAATAACACCTGTGGCGTCTTCAAATCATGCTTGCACGAGAGAAAACCTATTTGCACTCAACCTGTTGTGAGAATAATGGATGCCTCTATGCATATTTAAAGAATTTTGAAGAGCTTAGGCATCACATTTAGGAGATAATCCTAAATTTAGAATGGGATTTTCTCATTGGACCTCACTTTGTTAAACTGAATTAAAATTACGCCCTAAATTGGGCGCCACCTCCTTACAGTTCAGTTTAACTTAACATGCAAAACTAAATTCACCTCTTTGCGAGCAAAAACTAACATTTGAAATTGAAGAATTTAATATTATTTTATTCAGTTAACTGATTCCACCTTTCTGGGTTGGCTAGAATATGCATGTTGATTCCAAAAAGTCAAACTTTGACTTTCTAGGCGCCCTCCTTCAAAAGTTGATATTTTTAGCTAACTTCCTATTTTTTAGCTGCTTGAAAATGTCACCACAGCCTCTATTGAACTCTAATTTCCGGATGCCCGGTTGACGCTGGAGTTGAGTTGACACATCCACTGTGTAGCTAGGACAAGTCTGAAGACATGTCGCTAGGAGCTGCAAAAGCTAAAAACTGAGTCTGATGCCTCAAAAACAAGGGCGCCTTTTCCCAAAAGGGTGCATATAACACCAGACTTAGCCATTTCCCTAATTTGCCTCTTCGTGTTCAATCTGCCGCTGCCAGTGAATAATGACTCGTCAACTGGATGTTGGATCCATCGCGTAGCTGGAAGAATTCTGCAAAGAATGACTGTATGCGGAGCGTCTGAAAGTTGGTTTAAGGCCCTCAAATGCAAGGGCGCAATTACATCTTCAAGAATGATTTTGCAATTTGTAACTTTAACGAAACGCTCCACTTTGACCCTCACTACCAGGAGCAGGATTGCTCTGATGCATGCGCCGACGATCTCATCACGAAGATGGAACAACTTGGAAGAGATGTTCCTGGAAGCGACGAAGCTTGAAAACTAATTCTAAGACCTCCAGTAGAAGGGCGCCTTTTTCAAGGAAGTATGTATTTTCCATACTTAGCCATTTTTCTACTTGCTTTCATCCTTCAACATCTTCCACTGATTCTCCATCTACGGACATTTGACAGATCCTGAGGTTGACAGTTGGATTCATTGAATAGCTA
This sequence comes from Sequoia sempervirens, assembly GCA_007258455.2. Classification (NCBI taxonomy): domain Eukaryota; kingdom Viridiplantae; phylum Streptophyta; class Pinopsida; order Cupressales; family Cupressaceae; genus Sequoia; species Sequoia sempervirens. The sequence goes on from VDFB02256132.1 coordinate 195,015,370, forward strand.
GGAGGATTCTGCACAGATCTCGTGAAGACGACAATTGCCAAAAACCTCATCTAACTGGCCAAAAGGCTAGGCGCCCCTGGCCTGTAGAGGTACAGTTTGATATTTTCACTTTTATTTGTTATCACGGAATCTAGCAGCGCTCGTTCCACGGATAACCCCCCTACAAAACTTGTCTGTTTCCTAGGTTCATGAAGTTCAAGCACGCAAAACGAGGTGATTTTCAAGGTACCTCGAAATGCGTTCCAAAGCCTCAAACAGTCAGTTTGAGCATCCCCCTATGTTCGCCTCGCGAAGACCTTCGAAACGAGCTCCTTCGTGAAGTCTCACTGTTTATACTTAGTTAAATTGTGAAATATGCAGTTGCACTGAAAAAGTGTGCTCCTGCTGACAAGCCAAAATTGGCTAAGTGTTGAAAGTGCAGGGGCGCCAAAAATCAGCGCCCTTGCATGAAAGTGATTTGCCAAAATGTGCAGAAGCGCTGAAAAAGTGCGCTCTTACACATGGTTGCCAGACTTAGCCAATTTTTGGCTCAGGCGCACTTCTTCATGCATTTTGCATTTTTCGCTTATCGTGCCACTTTTTGTGCCTCAATTAATTGAGCGACTTGAGTTAGGTTTTTATGTTTCCCTTTCACTTAAAAGTGATTTTATTTTTTTATTTTCATTGTTTGTGATTTTCGACTCCACTCCTTCTCAAGCTGCAAAACACGTTTTTCTAAAGATCTTCTCTTTGGGTCGAGCTAGGGTTTTCGAGTTCACCATTTCAGGTACGTTTTTATTCTTTGTCTCTTCGCTTATTCTTCTCATTTATTCATTCTTTCTTGTTGTGATCTATCGATGCGTTTCTTTTCGTGATTGTTTCGAATCTCTTGTTATGCAAAACGCATATTGATTTTTTCCCATTCACGTTTTTTGGTCTTGCGCGTTTTTTGCTTCCTCTCCATCGCACGTTTGTGTTTTACATTGCATCTTCCTCTTGGGCCATTTTTTCTTCATCACCAACAGGGTTTTTGGTTTGTATATTCCTCCTTTGTGCATCACGTTTTTACCCTCGCCATGAAAATACAAAACATGCAACCTCTTCATGTATGAAGCTTGTTTTGTGAATGAGTATCACTCATTTGAAGTATGGCGCCGTTCTTGAAACCTTCTACATTCAACAAAAGTTCTACATGTTTCTTTCCAAAATTCCAAAGTTTTCATGCTTGAGCGCACTTTTCATTCAACCTTGCATAACGACTATTCACATGCCACAAAATGCAGTAGCGCTAAAATTATGCGCCATAACACCAAGTTGTAGTCTCCAAATGCAAGAGCGCTAAAAAAGTGCGCCCTAACATAATGCAATTCTTCCTAAAACTCTAAGTGCAAGGGCGTTGTTTTTCAGCGCCCCTGCACCAAAGTCAGTTTCTTCAAAATGCAAGGGCGCTGATTTTCAGCGCCCTTACACTTTTCACAATTTTTCCCAGAAACACTTCAAACTTGCCAGTTTCGTCCCAAACCTCGCTCCTTCCACTTTGTGCATCGTTTTGCGTGCCTTGTCATCCACTCCACGTTTGCTCATCATCATTACTCGCTTCACACATCCCCATGTTGTTTTTCGGCTAACGTTTGTTCTGACTCCACATCTTGCAGTCTCTTTTCAAGATCCTCAAAGTTGATTGATTAAAGATTCAATTGCTCTCAGATGACTGCCAGAAAACCTCCGTCTTCTTCAAAAGCAAAAGGCAAAATGAAATATAAATATCAAGGTGTCTATCTGCCAACTGTAGTGGTCTCCAAGGTGTAAGAAATAAAAGACACAGAGGTTGGCCATCAAGACTTGGTTGATTTTGCAGAGCAAACTAAGAAGAAGCCTCTTCCTAATCCGATGAGAGCAATTGTAAACAGTAACCTGCATTTGGTAGCTATGTTCCCTACTGCTGCACACAATACGGAATTTGTCCTTCAAGTGGCATCCCACTACATCAGGGAAAGCAAAAGTGTGATTGATTCTTCTGGGCACGAGATTTTAAGACTCAACCCTGATTTCTTTGATATTGTGTTTAAAGTTCCTCAAATGGAGAAGTACATTGACATCTCTATACAAAAAGCACAAGAAGTCTTTGACGCTGATCCCAACAAGGCTAAAAACCTAATAAATAGCCAATGGTTGAAGAAGCCTAGGCAAACTATTTCCAGATGGCTAAAAGGACTCCTACGAAGTGATTTCAAAGACGATGTCAAAGATATGATCACATTTTTAAGCAGAGTGAAGGGCTTGCCTGAATCATCCACTTTTCATGATTGGATATATGAATACATTAGGATTATAAGAAGACAAAAAGTTCATATTGACTGGGGCAAACAGATCAACGATGAAATACATGAGCAACTGATCAATGCACCTTCTACATTAAAATTCTATATGACTTCTTATCTGGTGTATGCAACAGCTGTAATAAGGCAATTTCCAGGTCTATCCACAAAAGGGAATCGGATGCTGGTACCTGTGTATAAATTCTTCTATCAACTGGAATTGAAAGAAAGCTTCCATCATTTCAAGCGGGTTATTGATGCTTTCTTCACACCTTTGCTTTTCAATTTTGATCCAGCCCTCGAGAGAAGGGTATCTGATGAGGCCTATAAGGTGGTACGTAAAATTGGACGCTTATTTCTGCAATTCCCAACATTTACTTATTTGAGAGTAGGGTGCTACACTGGCTGCCCTTACATGCTGCCACGATATCCTTCGGACAAGTGGGTTCTCATGGAGATGTGCAGACAGCTGATTTCAGTGCATAAAGAACGAAGAAGTAATCACAAGCGTGGATTCAAGTTCCCACTGACAATTGGCAGATATACTATCCCAACTGTACAGAAAGCCAAATCTGTTTATGCTGAGATGCAAATCATGACAATCAAGACCTACAGGTATAGGTTTGATTTTGATTACCGGGATGTTAGAAGGCAATTACAAAAGGTTCATCATCACAAGTACCGTTTTGAAGACATCTGGGTTGATTGCAGAGATGAAGAAGCCATTCGCAAAATGGATTATTGCAGGTTGACCGTGCAACAGATCAGAGACCTTGATATTGCTGACCTACTAGAGGATTTTATAGATCCTAGCGATATCATGAATGTTGTCTATGATGAACAAGAGGTTTCTAAAAGGCCATTGCCTACAATTCAATGGTCTAGGAAAGAAAGTACTAGCATGAGAGAGAGATTGGCGCCAATCCTATCCAATACTGCAAAATGGTTACATAAGCATGGTTTTGAAATGAAAAGTTTCATAACAGATTCAAAAGGAGAAGAATCTGAAGCAGAAGCTCGCCGACAGCAAGAACTCCACATGAAAAATAAATAAGCGGCTGTTCCCACTTCTTCACGAAGAGGTCCCAGGATCAAGTTTACTGTTGGCAAAAAAGATACCCAGTCCGTCCCAGAAGGAGAAACCACGGAATCCGATCCATCTCGCTCTAAAGGTAAAAAGGTTGTTCCAAAGGAGATAGATTCCGATGAAGAAGGTACTTCCAGTGACCAATCCGCTAAAGATGAAGACTCAGCAGAAGCAGACTCCGATGCAAAAGAAGTTTCTGAAAGCGGGCAAGAGTCTGAAGAAGATTCTGAAGAAGAATTTGAAGGTGATTCCGAAGGTGAACCAGAATCGGAGAGACAAGAGGGTGATCAACAAGAACCCAAGCATGATCAAGAAAGAACTATGTCTCCACCTGAGAATGTAGTTGAGGAAATTCCCAAAACGTCATCACCTGTGATTTCCAGTGTTCCTCATACCCCTCCAAAATCAAGTACTCCTCCACCTCCTGTTCCCTCATCACCCATTCCTACCACATGCATTCCTGCAGTAGAGATATCCATTATTCCTGCAGCATCAACCCCGCTTGATACTCCCTCGGTGACAAGCATTCATACGGTTGATATACTGTCAAGTCCTCCATCATCCATTCCTAGCCTGTCTTCACCGACGTATGATATCACTTCTGAAAATGAATTCAATCGTTTCATGAATTAGTCAATGCGTGATCAGCTCAATGTGCAGTCTACAGGAGCAATGATGACAGACACTTCTCCTATTGTCACGATACCCATGGTAACTTCAAAGGTGACAATGACGACAGAGTTGACAGTGAATCCAGAAGTCCACACCTCCTTCCTTCCCCCTTGGCTGATATCTCAAGTGTCGAAGCGGAAGAAGCAAATGATCTCTCCAGAGGAGCTCGACCTCGAAGAGATAGTCCCTCCAAAGGCTAAAGGGAAGAAAAAGGAAAAAGTATACTCAAGGCTAAACGTTGACAAGACTGGCCACAAGTATGCGGAGATTGGCATACCACCGCGAGAAGAAGGAGATATCAATATGGAGGACTACACGGTAACAAGAGTCCAGCTTGCCAAGGTTACCAATGAAAGTGCAAAAGCAGATGCGCAAGTGACATTGGATATCTTGGTTGGAAGACTGGATAAAATGGAGAAAGCTCGCAATATGTACAAATAGAGGGTAGAGCATTATGCCACTGTTGTAAGGAGACTTGCAGGATCTTCAACTAATGCACAACCGCTGACAGTGGTAAGTATTGAGGACCCAACTGTCAAGAAAGCTGAGAAGTTTGCCTCCAAAGGCAGGGTGTTGTATGATTTCGTTGAGAAGATCATAGAACACGGATCTCAGATCATAATTGCTGCGGACGAGAAAACTACTTTGTTGGCCAAGCTCACCACAGAGCTTGATAAAGAAAAAAGTGTACTTTCCCAGGAGCGCAAAGATATGGAAAAGTGCTTGCTATCATGGTCACAGATGAAGCAGGTAAAGCTCAGGAAATTGGTGGAAGCCAGGGTAATTCCCGACAAAGAAAAGTTCATTAAGGTAAGAGAATCCTTGAAACATCGAATTCAAGTAATTCAATCTCTTACGGAAGATCTCCACCAAGTGCAGGAAGATGTCGAAGGGCATCGTGTTATTCTTGAAAAAGGTATCAAGGAGTTACCAGGACAACTTCTTGAGGAAAATCGTATCTTCCTGCCAGCCATAGAAATATCCCAGATCTTCAAGGAAGCCATCATGAAGTTGATTGACAGCGCAGACTTTTCAAAAGCTTCTCTGAACATCATTTGTGATACAAGGCTCACATTGGATAACCTGAAAACGCATCTTGACAGGTGCAAGAAGGTTCACTCATCTACCATGAGATCGATCATGAGAATTCACACCATTGTGGATTACACCGTTGGTCCGGATGAGAAGTTCGTGCAAGAGACTAGGAAGAAATATGAAGACTTTCGCGCCCAAAGCAAGGAAACATGAAGAAGGTTCCTGATCTCCAGTGTTAGACATTTTCGATGCATCCTTTTATGCATCTTGTAAATATTTCCTAACATATTATATGTCTTTTTGTAAATTGTAATTGCACCAAGTTCAAGATGTAATTTCATTAAGAAAAATTACACTTTGACTTTGGTCAAAGTCGCTCACCCAACTTTCCTTGATTTCCTCAAATTAGATTCCTAATTTTGCTCATCCCTCTTTCTATATAATGTGAGGGATTTCCTTTGTATTGTTCATCCTTTAGTATTTTGCAACGAAGTGCTGCCCTTTTTGAAGCAGAATTGTGAAAATTTGTGTTCATACTTTGTGAATGAAATCTGATCAATAAAGAAGAAGATTGCAAACCAGACTTTGTGTTGGATTCGATAGTCTTGTGAATTGATCTCATTTGGTGGTGATTAGCTTATGGAATCTGAAGGACTCTAAGTAATTCATGTAAACTTTGTGTTACATCCTTTATTTAGATTTACATTTGTGTTTTGTTTATCTTTGGTTGAATGATCTACAAGACTTTGTGCTTGTAATTATTCATGCTCTTTGGATACTTTGGTTGGATAATCTACAAGACTTTGCACTTGTAATTGTTCATGTTGTTCGAGGAATTGCTGCATCTAAGAAGACTTTGTGCTTCTAATGCGACAAACAACACACCCATCACAAATCCACCATTGATAAAGCTACGGAACGACTTTGTGCCTTCGTGAGATTTCCCTTTTATTTTACTAGTTTATTGTTAATCACTTCTGGTACCTCTACGCTTTGCTTTGACAAAATAGAGGTATTGGCATTACTGCTTGTTGATCGTTTGAAGTTATTGTGAATTGAGAACTTCCAACAGTGAAGCATTGTAAACATCTCTGAAAAAAGAGAGAAGGATGAATGTAACACACCCCACCCACTTCGTAAGTATTGTGTACATTTTGTAATTACTTTGTTTGTTTTACTATCGCTTTTGTCAGCAGTAAGAAGGGCACCTCCCCTTTCTGAGAGGAGAGATTTACATCTCACATAGCTGTGGCTGAATTCCTAGTTGTGTAATCTATCGAAAAGCTGATTACATAATTTCCACCCAACATTATTTTCCCTTCGTTTTACGTGCTCGCTGGAACAACTACCACGATCACTCAGCATGTCTTATGGACTTGCAAACGGATGCATCGCAGAGCTAGGTTGAATCAGAAGAGATCCCCTGGAAATGGATTATGCAAATTCCATCATCTGACAGGTCTAATTCAAGGGCGCCCTTGGGCTACAAGGGCGCAAAAACTGCAAATTTGACTATCTCTGTGATATGTAAATTCTCTGTACCTTCTGCTTTTGCCTTCATTTGCTGGAGTTACGCAACTCGGATGGATACGCTTGATAGCTTGCAGGAAAGCTTACAGAATTCCGAAGAGAATGAATGTATTTACAACCAGAAACAACTGAATCTGAGCCTTCAAATTGAAGGACGCCCTTGGCCTGCAGGGGCACAGATTTTCTCTTGAACTGATAATTTTCTCCATTTTGTGCTTTGTGAACACTATGACGCCTGCTAAGTTGACTGCGTTGTAGCATTTCTTACGCTAACGCGAGTGCGTGACTGTATTTCACTATTTTACATGTACGGACACTACAAAGTTGACTTGCACGTTCATTGCGCAAGCGTCTCCCGCGTAGCAAGGCGTAATGTTTCCAGACTTAGAATATTTTTTGGACTTTTCACTATTTGAAAATCCCCTCCATCGTGAAGCATCTCTTACCAAAGAATCTTCTACTTTGAGTTTCAAGCTTAGATTTTGACAACTAGTACTGGCCAACTGCCATTGACGACCTCAGAGGTCCTAACTTTTCTCCTAAAAATGTGAAAACTACCCACCAAGCTTAAACTGACTTCACCCCTGTGATCATGATGTGAAATAAGCAAATCAAAATTCATTTCAGCCAATTCTGACAAGTTTCTATTTTTAAGATTTTTTTAGGGTTTTCCCAAAAATAGGGATCTGGAAACCCTAATTTTCAAATTTTTCAAATTTTACCAGTATCTTCCTGACATCAAACTGACTAAAAGCACATACTTGATTTTCCCAAAAACTGAGTTTTGACGACACTTTTACAAGATTTAGACCATTTTAAGCAAAATGCCTTAATGAAGCAAAAAGAACAAATTGGTTTGGGTACAACAACTACAACACAACCTTCAGCTTTGCACAAGAAAGGTAGACAACAAATAAGAGGTCATTGATTTGGTCAAGTCAAAGCCACAAACACAGCCTTCAATGTCGAGTGAGGAGTTGCAACGGAGGGCAAGGATTAGAACCTCCCCCCAAGATTTCACTAGACTAGTGAAGAGAAAGATGTAAAATTTGTAATGCAATTTATGAATTATGATGATGATTTTCAAAGGCAATCATCGTGAATTCATAATAGTTGTCAGCTAACTATTGTATCAGGATTTCACATGATGATGTGATTTTGTACTCAATTTGTACTCAAATGAATCAAATTTAATAGAAAACACATTTGTACTCATTTATGGACTCGTTGAATATATTGTCATTAAACTTCGAAAAAAAATGCGTTTTTAAAGAAATTTAAGCAATTTTTAAAGTTGTCGAGTCGCAAATTTTGGGCCTGTTGAGTTTTTGTCGAGTTTGAGTCTGCCAGCTATGAAGCCATCAATCATGACCCTGAAATGTAACATGGGAATGACAATGAAGCAAGTAGTGTTGACCAATCAGATAGTATCCCAATGGGATATTTGATGTCGGTTGTCATGTCCCCGTGATTGTGACACCTAAAATACGTAATATTGAATCACAAATAAATAAAATAAGATATAAAAATATAAGTGTAAATAAATTGAAAGTTCAAATATTGCTATCATAATTATAAAACCAATATTATAATTATCAAATATAGAATCAAGAAACAACCAAAAAAATAGTGTGGAAGAAAGGAAAGCCCGTGCTGCTATAGAAGACGCATTTGAAGATACATAGTTTAAGAGCGCCACCCAAGGTAAGTATCCTCACCAATTAAGATGAATAGCAGATTCTGTGAATAACTCGAGGCTCCTACAGTGGGCTTTTGCGTAGTAATTACTTATGATAGATTAGAAACAATAATGGTGATCACTCTAGTCTATAAATTCGATACAACACAATAGTAATTTTGAATGCAATATGCTACTCTTTGATTCGTTGAAATCAATAAATATATATCTACCAATTTATTTCATAAAGTAATTCAAAACCCTATGATAATGAATTCAGCGTTCATAACATATTAAGTTCAATAGCTGTGTAAGTGTAAACCTATGATGGACTGTAAAATTGATCAAATGTAATATGAAATCAATACATATTGAATGTTGGTTGAAATCATTAAACATACTTGTCAATTTATTAAATCTACTATACATTGTAAGGCAATATGGATTTGGTCAAGCCACAATAATGTTGCTTACAGCAATTATTGTGTCTTATTGACCTATCATGACTTTACCTTGAAGAATAGATTTCAGGCCAAAATTCCCTTTCGCTAGCACTCAATACGGATAGGGAGTTTGTGGAGGGAAAGGCTGGTAAATTGCTCCTTTGATGGACAGTCCCAAGATAGGTAGGAAACCTTGAGGGAGTCCAATTAGAGATCGTTCACGTGCCCTTGGCACAGTAAACCTACCATCCAAAGAGGTTAGGAAAGAGGAAACAAGGCGAACACCTATTCCAATCAAGAGTAATAAGTCATATCTGATCATGTTAGTTTATGCCCTAGATGATAATGCATTTTATTTGTCTTATCCTTTAAATGTGTGTTGTACCCCAAATAAATTTTTTGGCATTCTGTGTAAATTGAGCTAAATCTTGTTAAAATGCCATGAAAGGTCTGTTTTAGGTCAAACCAATCATAGAATCTTGGTGGGTTTCTGTCAAGGAACACATGTACAAAATTCTGAAAAATTGAAAATTAGGGTTTTTTCCCCTATTTTCAGGGAAATCCCCCGAAAATAGGACCTTCCCAGAAATGATCGAAAATGATTTTGATAGGCTTAAAAGGCTTCACGATCACATTGGTCAAGTCAGAATCATCAAAAGACACGTTTTACTCTGGTGGGTCTATTTCTCTTTTTCAGGAACGAAGTTAGGAGCTCCACAGCCATTAATGGCAGATTGGCCAGTACCAGGCGCTGAAAGCTAAGCTTCAAAAGCTTCAACGATACAACCATGGCGGAAAAGGTCGAAAAAGATGCTGTTTGACGAAGGAGATTCCTGAAAACGAAAAAGGTCAAAATTTGACTAACTCTGGAGATGTTACGAAGGGGAGATTGCTCACATGTTGAAAAGGCGCCTTCTTCAAGCAGGGGCGCCCATGATCTTTGAGGGTCAAATGCAGTCAGTATGATCATCCAAAGCAGTCATTCTTGACGTTTGAGTGCTGGCTCGACAGTGAAACAAACATCCAGATCATCCGATGAATGGATCGTAAGCAGCTGCTGACAAAGCAAAAAGAGGCAGTTGAGGAACTATCAGGAAACCACAGATAAACGATGAAGTTCTAAGAAAAAGAGCCTTTTCAAAGCAAAGGCGCCCTTTCTTTTGGACTTCCAGATGCTGACCAATGACAAAAGGCTTCCTTTGATGACCTTCTCAGCTCAAGCAAATCTCGGAAACGCAACTGCAAGCATCAATACCTGACAGAGCAGTCAACGGATAATCTGGATCAAAGTAGGCAACTTGTCAGATGAAAATAATCAAGCTAAAAGGCAAAAGCGCCCTTTTCAAGGAGGGGCGCCCTTGGATAAAGGAACCCTAATTTGAGATCCAGATTTCCCGAAGACAGTCATTCTTAGCGGAACAGAGCTGGGTACCTGATGAAACGTCATGTGAAAACATCTGACTCTCCGATCAACGAGAAATCCAGTTCAAGGCACGAGAGGTCATTTCAAATAAGCTGAAGAACGAAGATTGAAAATCACTAAGGCATTGGCAAAAGCGCCTTTTCTTGGGAAAGGCGCCCATTCTTTTGGAGCCCTTAAATCAGCTTTTTATCATTCAGTCTCCCAGGCACTTCTTTCCAGTATGGATTCAGCTCCGCAGTGAATGTGTCCGTGACGTCTCAAGATCAACAGACAACGCCAGATTCAGGATCAAACAGGGGGTTTTCAGGAGAGAAAATACCAAAAAACTTGCAAAATATGAAAAGGGACGCCTAAAAAAGGTCAAAGGTCATTTGTTGACTAAAGTCAAAAGCTTTTTGAGTTAAAGTTGGCTAAAACGCTCCACGATTGGTGGAAATCACCTTTTTAACTTCAGATCAAACTCAAATCACCTTTTGAGCTTGTGTTAGGTCCCCAAATTTGTGGATCTGAAGCTCAAACATATATATTCAAGGAGATGGCGTCCCCTTTTCATTATTTCATTGCAGGTTGAAAGATAAAAACAGCCACAAAGCTCTCAAGGACGCCATTGAAGATCTGAAGGAGGTTTTCATCCGTTCTTCATTTTTATTTGCAGATCTGAAGCAGGAAAAGATTGCCATTTTGAGGATTGGATCAGAGATAGTTTTTTTTTAGAAGATCAGATAAAACTTCCAATCCACCTTCTGTCTTTTTCCTCTCTTCTTGTCTTAGGTTTTCTTGCATCTGACAGAAAAAGCAACAGGCTACATCAGATCAGATCAACTGGGTAGATTCAGCATCATTTTCCAGAGAAACCCATCTCAACAAATTTTACAAAATCAGCAAACTTGCTGCCCCTATTTTTGGGGGTTTTTCCGAAAAAGTTTCAGAATCCAAATTCTGAGGAACTGGGTTTGTTCAGCATTGAAGCACGAACAAAACCCATGTGCCAGATTTTTTCCGGAAAAATACTTCTCGGCAGGGCGCTATTTTTAAGGGTTTCCGAAAATCATCTGAACTAGGTCAAGCTTACAGTCAATCTTCAAGTTTTTCAGGATGCAGTACTCCCAGGTGCAATACGAGACCAAGACGGTCTTACTCCATGATTACCTGAAAACAGTTGACACAAATCTACACCAAGTAAATCCAGTGGTCGATTTGGAGCAGTTAGAAGGCATGAATCAAATAACATTGCAGAATATCGAAGAATCCGGATTGCTGCAAGCCGCATCAATTCCCATCACACTACAAAGCGTAGAGCTCGTAATCGCTTGTATCAAGCATTACAACCCTACCACCAGAGAAATCAGAGCAGCAGATGGAAGAATTGTTTGCAGTTTAAAGCCTCAGGATATCGAAAGATGTTTTGATATTCCCTCACATCCTAACAGCAAAGTCATATCATTGACGGAATGTGAGAAAGCTTTTGAGACGGCTAAGGACAAATGTCAAAGGATAATGGCCGAAAAATGGCTGAAAGTGACAAAGGCAAGCTTGCCTAAGTTGTTGGGGCGAGGAGAATGTAAAGACGAGTACGCAGTGTTAATCACTCTACTCAACAGAGTCACTGGAGAAGAAGATGGTCGTCAATTCCAGCCATGGATGTACTATGTCATCGCTAAAATCATTGGCAGGAGGGAATACTATGACTGGGCCACTTTGATCAGTGACACACTCCACCGACAAATCACTGGGTATCTGGAAGCTCATAGGTTCCACATGTGCTCTTACCTAGTATACCTAATAGCCTTCCAAGGCGATTTTAGGTTATTGAACAATGTGGGAACCTTAGGTGTGCAGAAGGTTCACGAGTTTTTCACACGCCTTGAGTTTACTCAAGCGGAAAGACACTTCAAGAAGACAAGTGATCACTTCACCATGCACATAGTTCGTGAGCTTAACCATGAGATGCACGTGCGTATTTCACAGACAGCCAGAGAGGCAATGGCGGATTGGGCAGATTGGTTCATCCAATTTCCTACATTCTCCTACATACGCGTGTATGGCTACATTGGCCACCCCGCCATGCTACCAAGACACCCTTCGGATAGGGTAGTCTTCATGGAGTTCCTGAGACAGTTGTCCGAGGTTCATGTCCACTTGCGCTTGAAGAGGAAGACAGCTGTTAACTTTCCCGTTGAAATGGGACTATATAGATGTGAATCCGCGGCGGATGCAAAGATGATGGGTCAAGAAACAAGGAGGTTTAACCTCAAATATCTCATTGATAGAAGATCCTATGATCCCAGAGGACTCTATGCAGCACACCTCGAGCAACACTCGTCACATAAGTCTTCTATGGAAGATTATTGGGTGAATTGTAAAGACGAGTATGAAGTGCGAAGAAGGAACTACAGCAGATTCAGACTCCCACAGATTGCTGATTTCATGTCAGCAGACATTGAGGGCCTGTCAGATGATGAGGGGGAAGTCATTCTCCCCACATTCTTCGCAGATTCAGTTGACTCCCAACCGCTCCCGAGAGTGGATTGGTATGCCAAAGAGGATACATCTATAGAAGAAAGAACGAGTAGAGTGGTTAGAAATAGCCAACTCTATCTCGACAGCAAGAAATCAAGGAAGGTGATACCTCACAGAACAGAGCCGCCACAGGTTCAGTCTACACCACCTTCCACTTCAAGAAGGAAACCTAGACAAAAGCAATGGTGCAATCCTCCCCAAGGGATGAGGATGTCAAAACCTAGAACACAGAGGACACCAGTGGAGAAAGCCACACATAGTCCTGAAATAATCACGGGTATTGCTGCCCCAAAACAAAGAGTAGAGACTGCTACCCCTGATTCAGCCGAAGTTATCACAGGAGAACCAGCAGCATTAGTTGTTGAAGAACCAGTGGCTGAACCAATGGCGGAAGCAACAACAGGAGAAGCAGCAGCAGAAACGGTGCCTGTTATGGAAGAGCCGCCAACATCACCAGTATCACAGCGAACACAGGTCCTCATCGACTTGGATTCGCCACCGAGAGACATTGCTCCAGCACAGTCTCACACATCTAGCGTCCAAGGGCCTCACGTCCCTCCTAATGAAGTTCGCCGAGATTCTATTTGGCTCGAAGGCTTCCTAGGAAGGAAGAGGGAAAAACCCTCATATGAGCTTGACTTTACCGAATTCGACCACGTCCCACAAGACACGTCGGCGAAGAAGTTAAAGAAGCAAGTTCACATAGAAAGGAATGCAGAATGTGAGATCATCATAGAGACTGCCGCTCCACCAGTAGAGAAAAGCATACACGAGGTTCAAGTAGAGGACTACACTTTGTCTCAACTTAACCTCGGGAAGACTACACGACAGGTGGAGGCGGATCTTCTCGGAATAGCTTCGGTGAGCGTACAAGAAAGGATGGCAAAGGATGGTAAAGAAAAGGCAGCCTTAAAGGCTGAAAATCAGAAACTGAGGTCTTACATAACCAGCTTGATACATGGCACACCCAACGTCTCAGCCCTACCAGCAGGACTACTAGATCTCCCCGCCGAACAAAATCATCGGCAATTGTTAACATTCGGCAAACACTTGAGAAATCAGGTGGAAGAGTTTGTTCTCAAGGGTAGATGCGTACTGGCGAACCTATACCAGTTACGGGATAGAGCACATGAACTTCGTGTGGAGATCCAGCAGTCGGAACAAAGGATTGCAGAAAAGAGGCTTGAAGACGAAAGTACAATTGCAGATTTGCAATTAGCATATCAATCAGTATACTCTGAGGAAAACAAGCAACATCTTTTTGCTTGGAAGGAACAATTGGCGTACAAGGTGAAAGCCTACGACGCTCATTCAGTAGAGTTGATTGATTACAGAAGGGTGGTTGCCACTATTATCAACTTCGCAAGAATGTTGGTAATATCTTTCCCTTGCATGGAATATCAGCGTGAGGGAGGAGAATACGTCGAGTTGGTGACTGTACAGAACCAGTTCAGGGATGTCATCCGCAGCACCTTTCTTGACGATCCAGAGGGTTGTAAGCTGGCTAAGGTAGCAGCTTTATCAACCAAGTTAGAAGAGGCAGCATCTCAATGCATTGACTTCGGAAATCAGCTCACAACGGGTGAGGTCATGCTCCGACGCCACGTCATCATCCTACAGAGCATTAACTCCCCAGAAGCTGATGAGGTCAATCAATGGATTGAGACACTGTTGATTAATGGCGAGCTATAAATGCACCAGAGAAGGACGCCATACACCCTCCAAGTGGCATTCATGAGACTTGAGTTGACTTGACGCTTCTTTCCAAGTCAACTCAAGATGCTATTAAATGTAGTTGGAGTTAACTTGATGCTTCTTTCCAAGTTTAACTCCACTTTCCTTAAATCATGCATTGTCAGATCCCACTAATTAAGGATGTCTAATTGACTTCCACGATTTGTGGATCTTAGATCTCCACTAAATGTGGATGTCTATTTTGGAGGGAGACTTTACATTTAAGTTCACCTTTAGTTTGCTTTCAGTCAACTGAAGTAGTTTCCAGTTGACTCTTTGTTGACTTTCAGTTAACTGAAGTAGCTTTCCAGTTAACTGCTTGTTCCCCCTATTTAGGAATAAATCTTGCTAATTGATTGGCAAGAACTCATTGTTAACTCAAGGAGATTTTGGGGTTGCCCACTCCTTTGAGTCCTATAAATAAGAGCCTTGGGCTCATTATTTGTTTAACCTTTACTTGCTATGCAAAATTGCTGCGCCATTGTTGCCAACACTTTGAAAGCGAATATTTGTTCACTCTTGGATGAGAGTTCGTTGGTTGATTGTAATTGTGCATGATTTCGTGCCTTTGCTCTCCCAACTTTTGTAATTCGTTGATGAAGCATTGAAGAGGAATATCAGAAGGCGCTTGCATTTTGATCATCTTATTTGAAGTTATGTCTACGTCTTGTGTTTAATAGCTTGTTGTCTCATTTCCCTCCTCGGATAGGAGTCCCTCCTCCTTGGATATTTGTTATTGACAGTTGTCGTTTGATGTTGTTTAATGTATTGACTTCCAAGCTATACTTCGGATAGGAGTCCCTCCTCCTTAGCAAGCTCGTTGGCCAAGGCATCGTGATTTTGTTGTTTCTAGTAAACTATTTCTTAAGCTCATACCTCGGATAGGAGTCCCTCCTCCTTGGCAGATCTCAGATCTAGTTTACCGTGCAGAGTGTTTGCTTGTACCAACCTTATCCCGGTGTATACCCGAGAGTTCAGAGCCTCGGTCATATCCTCTGGAGACGGTGAATTCAAGTGATCCAACCATCCCATTCCCGCTCCTTTACCCTCATGCTCTGTTCATCTTGAAGGTATTGGATAGATAGAAGCTAGTTAGTCGTAGTTAAGATCTGCAGAAACCAGAGAAAAGCTTAGCTACGGCGCATTGTGTTTGTGCACCCTTGTGTCCTGCCGCTGAAGCATAAAAAGATAGGAACTTAGTTAAACATTTCCCTTCCCTACGCATTGCTCCCAGCAGAGAGGGACTTCTCCTCTTTAAATAACGAAGAAGTGTTGCAAAACATTTGAAATAGCTGAACGTTTACAATCAGCACTCCAGAGGTGCTAATTTAAATGCCAACAATGTGCAAACTGAAATGAACTAATCATGAACAAGAAATTATGTGCTTTATTGATAATACATGATGTATGCAGGTCTTCAAGGCAATTTACATAAATAAAATGATGTGTTGGTAAAATAAATTATATGTCCCAACTTGTGCTTTTATGTTTTTAGGATAAGTTAACAAGGGGACATTACATTGGTCAAATCACTTCTTACCTTTTTGGGGCTCATATCGATTCAGCCACTAGTAGTCCCGTACTAGTAGAGTAGGATTGCATTGACATGCTAACAATTTGGACAAAGATCCGTACTGTAATGTCCCCTTTCAAGCCTGTTAGTTCCTGTGACCGTTAGCCTTTCCTTGGAAACCCGGAGGCTAGTCGGAAGTTAAAATTAGGGTTTCCTAATTTTGAGGAGGTCATTGTTCGGAGATGTCAGTTTTAATGGCGGATTCCTTCTGGGTTTTCAGAGGGCTTCGTGGTATGATCATTCCGCATTCTGGGTACTTTTTGGAATTTACTATTTTTAGTAAATTCTATTTTTGGCAGTTTGGCAGATGATGTTCAGCTCGGTTGACTTCCTGTTTCAATGGTCAGATGTTTGGATCAGTTTTGGCTTCAGTGCACCTCCGGAGGGATAAGTTAAGTTATTTCATTAAAGGCACATTTAAATATTATATTTTAATGTTGACCTTGGGCTTAGAAGTAATGACTTAAAGATGTTTTAAAAAGGGGCCATTGAGGGTGGCGCCCTCATTAAATGTTTATTTTAATTATTGCCTAAGTCAAGCAAGATGATGTGGGGCGCACTTTTCAAGATGGACTTTTAATTAAAATATCATTTATTAATCTTTGAAGGAGAAAGTACGCCTTCTTGAGGGGATCAGAGAATTTGACCTAAAAGATGATTTTAGGGTTTCGTGAAGTGAAACGAAACTTATAAAAAGAGGGCTTGTGCATCAGTTTGGATCATCTTGGAAAATACACTGTTATGCTGCCGGATTGATTCTGGATTGCTTCGAGGGATGAAGACCTCCTAGTATGGGCATCTCTTCTCGTTTGTAAGACAACGACTAGTGATGATTATTAGTCTAGTATCGTGTTATTGGAATTAGTGCATTGTAGTTGCAAGTTAAGACTTTAGTTTCTGTTTTCTGCATTTTAAGCCATATTCAAGATTGTAGTTTTGCACAGCAGATCAACCTTTTCAATTGTAATTCCAAAAAGACTAAAAATCTGGTTATGGGTATTGTCTCTTTCCCTCCACATTAGATAGGCGCCAATGTTTGCCAATTTTCAGGATTTATAGTGCAGATTCTGATTTTTAAGAGAAAGTCGCCTCTCTCAGCAAAGCCGTACCATCTCAGCTGTCTTGGGAATCGTGCAATTAAATAAAGTCTGCATTTTGATCTGGTTTTGCATGTTTAGTTTGATCGCCACCTTCATTCTTGGGTTTTGCATTTAGTGTGAGGTTAATTGAGTGTGTTTGGAAAGAGTTTTGAGCATTTCGAGATATATCTATGTTGCTGGTTATTCAATGAAAAGTGCAGGATCTGATTACACAGTTTGAAGAAAGCAGCCAAGTCTACATTGCACAGTGAAGAGAACTCTACAATCGCGTGGTGGAGAATTCCTTGAACATTGGCCAAGCTAGGAACGAGGTTGGATCTGTTTTACAACCTCTTCATTTGAGTTTCTTTTATCAGCAAAAGGATTCTTTACTATTGTTGCAAAACACTCATTATATATTGAATTGTAGTGATAGCAAGTTACCCTCTTTCAAATTGTATATTGGCAGTAGTACTGTCGATCATAGATTCTTGCTCAGTCAGATTGTAATGTTCTCTCTTTCAGCATTTTGATAATTGAATGTAATCCATCTCCGCCCTATGGTCGCTACTATCCCATTCTGGGTTAGAAAGCACATCCTGGGTGTTGAGAGTCTTTAGCTTTCAGCATTTTCTTTCAAGCAGTAGTTCTGTATTTACTCCGTCATATGGTCGCCCCTCACTCCGCATCGGATTGGGTAGCACATACTTGACGTTGAGTTCCTTTCTGCAAATAGATTAGAAGACCCTCTGACCAATGCTCACCCTCAGCGGTGCCATTCTGGTTAGGGTTACTTTCTTGCACGTTTCGGTTTATCTATCTAACCTTAACGGGTGCATGTTTGTAATTTGTAATCTGAATCATTGAAAAACAAAAATTTTTTTTGGCTCGGTATATTTCAGTGGTATCAGAGCCAGGTTCCTGCCATCCTGTGAAATCAGCTTTCTATGAGTGACAGAGAACAGAGGTATTTGGCAAGAGTATACAAGAGAGGTACAGTTCAGACACAGTTGCATCAAGCCCCAGAAGGTCACACAGCTTCCGAGGTTTTGAGGGCTAATTGGGAGCCTTCGCAAGAAACAGAAATGGGGGATAATGAAAGAAGTTCTGGCAACAGAGGTGACAATGGGAAGGGTATAGACAATTCAGCCAATTTGGGTCAAGGACTCGATAAGAAGATGGATGCCATGATGGATATGTTTTCTCTTCTGTTGGGGAGATTGGGTCCAAACATTCCACAACACAATACAGGGCATACCGGGGAGCACAGTGCTTCCAATCCACACAATGGTCATGTTGCCCAACCTGCAGTGAGCAACACTTACATTTCTGCTAGACCATTCAAACCCACGTTTCTGACACCAGCAATCCCACAGCCTGATCCTGAAGAAAATGTTTCATCCTTGGAGAGGGTGAGGATAGGCCGAACAGAGTATGACACTCTTCCTGATGAAGTAAAAATTGACATGTCCTTCAATGATTACATGGAGTATAGAAGGAAGGATAGAGGCCAAGGGAGAAACTATGATCAAAGAAGAACCCCAGCACAAGGAGATTGGAATCAAGCTCTCAACAAGGTTACGCTTGCCCATTTTGATGGAAGCGATAATAATTCTGCTCGAGCCTGGTTACAAAAACTAGACAACTATTTGGCACTTAGGCCAATGGCTGAAGAAGAAGCGATTAGATTCGCTACGCTACACCTAGATGGGGTGGCGCATGAATGGTGGTACCATGGCCTAGTCACCTTAGGTCATGGGTCTATCACTAGATACGATGAATTCTCCAATAGATTCATTGAAAGGTTCGAGAAGAAGGACCCAGAAGTGCACTTTAGGGAGTTGGCACAGTTGAGACAATATGGCACTGTGGATGCCTACATAGCTGAGTTTCAAAGACTTTCAGTTATGGTCACTGGAATCACAGAGAGAAGGTTAGTAATCCTATTCACTGAAGGATTGATGGAGCCAATCAAGGGTTGGATCAAAGCTTTTGATCCACCGTCCCTACAAGAAGCAATGAAAAAAGCTAGAAACATGGAGTGGGCTGCTCCCAAAGCTAAGTTCCATTCCAAACCAGCTTTTCACAAAGGAGATAGAGGGAAAAAGTTTCATCAGAAGCCTCATCATAAGGAGTTTAAACCACAGAAACCTCATGGCTCAAGATTGGATCCAGAGACTATCAATGAACTCCGTAGGAAAGGTTTATGTTTCCGTTGTTGGGAAAAATGGTCACAAGATCATGTGTGCCCAAAGGGGCTAAAATTCATCAAATTGAGTTCTACACAGCTGATGAAAGCAATTCTGATTTTTCTGATCAGCAAGCTGACTTTGAGGACAGCGATGAAGAAAATACTCCAGAAGAGTCTGAAGGTGAAAAAGAAAGTGGTGGTACATTGGCTCAGCTTTCGAGCTTCCAAAAAAATGAGTCCTTTAAAGTTCGGGGAATGATCAAAGGGCAACGTATTGTTGCTTTGATTGACACTGGTGCAACACATAACTTCATAGACGAAGTTGTGGTGGCAAAGAAAGGATTGCAAACAGAAGACTTTGAAGGGTTCAGAGTTATGGTTGCGGATGGGTTTCACATCTCATGCACCAAGAGGATTCCGAACATGTCAATGCAATTGGGCAATTACGAAGTCAAGGATGACTTCTATGTGGTCAGTATTGGAGATACGGATGCTGTCCTTGGCATTCAATGGCTGCGATCTCTTGGAGAGATCTCTCTAAATCTGCAAACTATGGAGTTGAAGTTTCAATCCGATGGGAAGAAGGTGGTGTTGAGAGGTATGTCAAATGGTGGTCCTCGGATTGTATCATTCAAGAGGATGGCGAAGTTGATACGTCATGATCAAGTGGAATGGGCTGCTGAGTGCATGATTCTTCCAGCAAGTCCAGCTGAAACTAAAGTAGAGCATCCTCCTGATATCCAATCTTTACTCACCAAAAAGAGTAAAGTGTTTGCTGATTTACCTCCTGGACCTCCCCCTGATCGAGGTTCAGAACACATAATAGAGCTCAAGGAAGGAGCTAAACCGGTGATCACAACTCCTTACCGGTATCCGAAGAGGCAAAAGGATGAGATTGAGAAGAATATCCGAGAACTTTTGGAGATGGGTTTCATACGCCCAAGCAAGAGCCCCTTTGCTTCTGCAGTGGTTCTTGTAAAGAAGAAGGATGGTACCATGCGCATGTGCGTGGACTATCGTGCTTTGAACCAAAGCACTATCAAGAATAGATACCCCATTCCCAGAATAGATGAGCTCATTGATGAGCTACATGGGGCTAAGTTCTTCTCAAAGATTGATCTAAGATCAGGTTACCATCAGATAAGGATGAGGGGATCAGATGTGGAAAAGACAGCTTTCAGATGTCACTATGGCCACTTCGAATTCTTAGTCATGCCATTTGGTTTGACTAATGCACCGGCCACCTTTCAGTCTTGCATGAACCGTGTGTTTCAGAATCAGTTAAGGCGGTTTGTGCTGATATTTTTTGACGACATTCTGATCTACAGCAAGACTTGGGAAGATCACCTCAAGCACTTGGAGGAAGTGCTTAGTATCATGGAATCTGAGAGTTTGTTCGCAAAGGCTTCCAAATGTGAATTTGGAATGGTGGAGTTATTATACCTTGGCCACATAATCAGTGCTGAGGGAGTAAAGGTGGATCCGGAGAAGATCAAAGCCGTGGTTGATTGGCCACCACCTGAAAGTTTGACTCAGTTGAAAGGTTTTTTGGGCCTTTGTGGTTTCTATCGGAGGTTTGTTAAGGGGTATTCTCAGAATGCGGCTCCCCTTACTGATCTCACCAAAAAGGGAGCCTTTGTTTGGTCAGAAAAGGCTCAAGTTGTGTTTGAAAAATTTAAGAAGATCATGAGCTCGTGCCCAGTTTTGGCTATCCCTGATTTCTCTAAGCCATTCGAGCTGCAGTGTGATGCATCGGGTGAAGGAGTTGGTGCTGTCCTGATGCAAGACAAACACCCTATTGTGTTTGAAAGCCGGAAATTAAGGGGTGTGGAAAGGTCATATTCAATTTATGACAAAGAAATGCTTGCCATTATGCATGCATTAGCCAAGTTCCGACAGTACTTGGTGGGGAATAAGTTCGTGGTTAAAACAGACCACAATAGCCTCAAGCATTTTATGCACCAGAAGGATTTAAATGAGAGGCAACAGAAATGGGTAAGTAAGCTTCAAGCTTACGACTTTGACATTGAATACGTCAAAGGAAAAAATAATGTAGTGGCCGATGCTCTATCCAGAAGGCCTCATCTTAGCTCATTGTGTGAGCTCACTGCAGACTGGAGAGACATGTTGCTGGCTGATTATGCAAAAAATCAGTTTGCAACCAGCATTCTGGAAGGTACTTTCCATGATGAAAAGTACCAAGTGGTTGAGGGTTTGATTCAGTATAAGGGTAGAATCTTTCTGGTAGCCGATTCTAAGCTCAAGAAGAAGATTCTCTTGAATTTTCATGACATTCCAGTTGCTGGTCACCAAGGGTTTTTCAAGACCTATAGGCAGATCCGAGAAAGGTTTTCTTGGAAAGGTTTGAAGAAGGAGGTTCAACGTTACATTCAGGAATGTCCTGTTTGCCAAGCAAATAAAAATGAGCACACCTTACCAGCCGGTTTGCTGCAACCACTTCCAATTCCCAATCAAAAATGGGAAAGCATTTCAATGGATTTCATCACTGGGTTGCCCAAGGCCCAAGGGAAGGATTGCATTTATGTGGTAGTTGACAGACTCACCAAGTTTGCTCATTTCTTTGCCATTACCAGCACTTTTTCTGCAGCCCAAGTTGCAGATTTGTTTTTTCGAGAAGTGTTTAGACTTCATGGTTTGCCTAAGAATATTGTAAGTGATAGGGACAGTAAGTTCCTAAGTACCTTTTGGCAGGAAATTTTTAGAATGAGTGGTACTGTGCTCACCCCAAGCACGAGTTATCACCCCCAAACTGACGGGCAAACAGAAGTGGTGAACAAGTGGCTAGAAGGCTACTTGAGAAACTATGTGTCAGAACAGCAGAAAGCTTGGGTTAAGTGGCTGCATATAGGCGAGTACTGTTACAATTCTACCTTCCATATGTCAATCAAAATGTCTCCTTTCTTGGCACTTTATGGATATGAAGCACCCAGCTTTGCAGATTTGGTGTTTGGTGACAGCAAAGCACCATTAGCCAAGGATTTATTGCAGCATAGTCAGGACATAATGAGATCCTTGAAGGATAATTTGCAGATTGCACAAAATCAGCAGAAGCTATATGCTGATCAGAAGCGTATTGAGCGTTCTTTTGAGGTTGGGGATATGGTCTATCTCCGTTTACAACCTTACAGACAGTCAACTCTCAAGAAGAGTGGAGCTGAGAAGCTCAAACCTCGCTTCTATGGGCCGTTTAGGGTCATCAGAAAGGTTGGGGCTGTTGCTTATGAGTTGGAGCTACCTTCAGATAGCAGAGTGCATAACGTCTTCCACGTGTCTCGCCTCAAGAAGGCACTTGGACACAATGTGGTTGCTTCTTCACAGTTGCCACCGTTGGACGAAGAAGGACAGTTGGTTCTGATTCCCGAGTCGATACTTGACTTCAGAGAACGTTCCTTGAGGAATAGAACTATCAGAGAATGTTTGGTAAAGTGGAAGAACCTGCCGATGGAGGATGCAACTTGGGAAAGTGATGAGATAATGCAGCATCCTAGTTTGCAATTGCTTGAGGACAAGCAATCTTGGGGAGGGCGGACTGTAATGTCCCCTTTTCAAGCCTGTTAGTTCCTGTGACCGTTAGCCTTTCCTTGGAAACCCGGAGGCTAGTCGGAAGTTAAAATTAGGGTTTCCTAATTTTGAGGAGGTCATTGTTCGGAGATGTCAGTTTTAATGGCGGATTCCTTCTGGGTTTTCAGAGGGCTTCGCAGTGGTATGATCATTCCGGCATTCTGGGTACTTTTTGGAATTTACTATTTTTAGTAAATTCTATTTTTGGCAGTTTGGCAGATGATGTTCAGCTCGGTTGACTTCCTGTTTCAATGGTCAGATGTTTGGATCAGTTTTGGCTTCAGTGCACCTCCGGAGGGATAAGTTAAGTTATTTCATTAAAGGCACATTTAAATATTATATTTTAATGTTGACCTTGGGCTTAGAAGTAATGACTTAAAGATGTTTTAAAAAGGGGCCATTGAGGGTGGCGCCCTCATTAAATGTTTATTTTAATTATTGCCTAAGTCAAGCAAGATGATGTGGGGCGCACTTTTCAAGATGGACTTTTAATTAAAATATCATTTATTAATCTTTGAAGGAGAAAGTACGCCTTCTTGAGGGGATCAGAGAATTTGACCTAAAAGATGATTTTAGGGTTTCGTGAAGTGAAACGAAACTTATAAAAAGAGGGCTTGTGCATCAGTTTGGATCATCTTGGAAAATACACTGTTATGCTGCCGGATTGATTCTGGATTGCTTCGAGGGATGAAGACCTCCTAGTATGGGCATCTCTTCTCGTTTGTAAGACAACGACTAGTGATGATTATTAGTCTAGTATCGTGTTATTGGAATTAGTGCATTGTAGTTGCAAGTTAAGACTTTAGTTTCTGTTTTCTGCATTTTAAGCCATATTCAAGATTGTAGTTTTGCACAGCAGATCAACCTTTTCAATTGTAATTCCAAAAAGACTAAAAATCTGGTTATGGGTATTGTCTCTTTCCCTCCACATTAGATAGGCGCCAATGTTTGCCAATTTTCAGGATTTATAGTGCAGATTCTGATTTTTAAGAGAAAGTCGCCTCTCTCAGCAAAGCCGTACCATCTCAGCTGTCTTGGGAATCGTGCAATTAAATAAAGTCTGCATTTTGATCTGGTTTTGCATGTTTAGTTTGATCGCCACCTTCATTCTTGGGTTTTGCATTTAGTGTGAGGTTAATTGAGTGTGTTTGGAAAGAGTTTTGAGCATTTCGAGATATATCTATGTTGCTGGTTATTCAATGAAAAGTGCAGGATCTGATTACACAGTTTGAAGAAAGCAGCCAAGTCTACATTGCACAGTGAAGAGAACTCTACAATCGCGTGGTGGAGAATTCCTTGAACATTGGCCAAGCTAGGAACGAGGTTGGATCTGTTTTACAACCTCTTCATTTGAGTTTCTTTTATCAGCAAAAGGATTCTTTACTATTGTTGCAAAACACTCATTATATATTGAATTGTAGTGATAGCAAGTTACCCTCTTTCAAATTGTATATTGGCAGTAGTACTGTCGATCATAGATTCTTGCTCAGTCAGATTGTAATGTTCTCTCTTTCAGCATTTTGATAATTGAATGTAATCCATCTCCGCCCTATGGTCGCTACTATCCCATTCTGGGTTAGAAAGCACATCCTGGGTGTTGAGAGTCTTTAGCTTTCAGCATTTTCTTTCAAGCAGTAGTTCTGTATTTACTCCGTCATATGGTCGCCCCTCACTCCGCATCGGATTGGGTAGCACATACTTGACGTTGAGTTCCTTTCTGCAAATAGATTAGAAGACCCTCTGACCAATGCTCACCCTCAGCGGTGCCATTCTGGTTAGGGTTGCTTTCTTGCACGTTTCGGTTTATCTATCTAACCTTAACGGGTGCATGTTTGTAATTTGTAATCTGAATCATTGAAAAACAAAAAAAATTTGGCTCGGTATATTTCAGTGCCCCATTTATGATGTGCAAGAAAGATGATCCTTGACATGACATTCAATTTGAATTGTCTGCAAGGCAAATTGTCAATTACATAGGATCTTTCTAAATGTTTCCATGTTTTGAAATGGCCCAGCATTGGTTTTGTAGAATGCCAACATCCCCAATCAGATTCTAAAGCTCACCCTAATTGGCAGCTAACTTTGATGGTCCAAGATATGTTGATAGAGATGCTTTACTTGCACAGCTGTCTTCTCTCATTTGGGTCTGTAAGATATATCATATATTCTCAAGAAAATGTCAGCATTTTGTGATCAACACATGGGTTGTTGATGGCAAAGGTTCTTAATCATATCCTCAAATACATTCAGCTGAGTAGTACCTAACACTTAAGTGTGTCTTCAAGATTTCATGTAGACAAGGATGACGTCAACCAGGATTGCTAATCTTTTAGAATAAATATGTCCGTTGTATAACCTGAGGTATCCATCCCACTCCAACCAATGGATATAATGCTTGCATAGATTGCCTTCAAGGCCAGATATTTTCCCATTGAATTATAGAGCCCTTTCATTAGAAATTGAATCATCCAGAAGTTAGAGTATGTCTTTTAAAGGGGTATGACATCTTTGAGAAGCAGGACTTCCCCCTGCATACACCTCTTCCATTCTAATGAAATTAATTTTTCTAATAAAAGAGATGCATACTGATTAAAAATTATAAGCTTTATATTTCAGCTATAATTTGAGATTAGAATTTCTAGAATTAACAGCATTGGAAAGAACATCTGAACTCATTTTAACATTTTTGTGCAATTTCTTTCAACTGGAATGTTTCATAAAACATTCAAAATACCATATGAAAGATTAACATAATAGGAAGAAATACATACAATGGACCAAGAAACATTGTCATACTTCGAAAAGCAACATAACGTGATGCAGCACCAGCAAAACCCTGGATTTCAAGAGAGAATCCTACTCAAAATTTGCATTAGAGAACCATTTGCAAGGTGTACAAAAAAATTAGAAGCTAATTGAGATGTTCTAATGCCCTGCGTTCA
Organism: Sequoia sempervirens; assembly: GCA_007258455.2. NCBI lineage: Eukaryota > Viridiplantae > Streptophyta > Pinopsida > Cupressales > Cupressaceae > Sequoia > Sequoia sempervirens. The sequence goes on from VDFB02256132.1 coordinate 195,041,156, forward strand.
CAGTACATCTATTCAAGGAGACATGCATAGGTTTTACAAGTATTTTTATTGTACATTGCTCAAATGCCAACCAAGTACACATATCCATGCAAAGGATGCTATATCAAAGTGTTACATGGAACCAAGTACCTTTCTTGCAGCAAGGCAGGCTACATGTGTCTCTAATTTTGTAGCTACAGCCTGTCCACCCTAAACATCAGAAGAATGAATCTCAATATTGATAAAACTGATATTCTCATAAAACCAAATGCATGCCTGGATTCAAAATGACATTGAACTCTTTTACAATGAATGATTATAAAGGCTCACTGAAAGCAACAATTCAAAGTACAAATACACTACACAAAATAGTTGTCTGCAGTCCTTCCAGTCAAATAATACCAACATGCAGTAATCAACTCCCTTTAGCATACAAGGCAAATTTGAACCCCTTAAAATTGAGAGAAAAATCATTCCAAAAGATTTTGCTTACCGTTTTCATCATCTGCTTTGCAAGCTGGAGTTTTGCAGCTTCCAATACCATTTTTCCAGACAGTCTTTTTGCTACCTATCACAAAACAAACTAATTATTGTAGAAATCAGATGTTATAAATTAACAGATAATTGTAGATTATCTCCATTTGACATTTTGACATTTTTGGAAAAAGACAATGCTCCTCACCAAATGCTGAAGTTTTGAGAGTCATTGCACTGCCCCCCTGGTAAGGAAGATTAAAGGTTTAAAGTTAGCAAGAGTTAATAAAGCAAATGTTAGGAAATAAAGCCATTAGTATAGAAACAGCAACTAGCATGCACCTCAAAAAAAACATTTGAACAAACTTAACCTTCAAAATTACTGATAAGAGTTCCTCAGCACCAAGCCTAGCTGCGGCAAGAATATTCCCTTGACTTTGATCAGGTTCAAGAGAACTGCAGTAATCTATGGGGGAATTGGCTGCATATCTTGGCCTGTATCATGCATCTTAACCCTGTCAATTAAAGTTAACAAAACATTTTAAAATGAACATAGCAATCTAGTGTTTTCTGTTCTGTGAGAAGCCTGATGTTTAGAAAAAAGTAATGACAAAAAATAATTATATCAATGCCCATGAATGAATAAAAAAGGTCAATGGAACTAAAAGTACAGCAAGTTACAATAGCAAGTAGAAGCATTCAAAGAACTCCAGAAAACTGCAAAAGTAGCAAACACTAAAAACAATGAAAAGGGTTAACTAGAGGTGAACCCAAGATGGATAAACCTGTGAAAGTTGGAAAAGCTACGCAGGAAAGCATAAAACCATCCTAGTACAAATGACCACGTAAAACAAGGTTCTGGAAATGACCTTGTGAGAAGGATGTTTGATGACTAGAGAAAAGAAGTAGCTTAATATTTCTATGATTGACAGAAGTAGCCAAAGTTTGCTGGAAAATAGTGTTTAAAAACATTATAGCCTTTAAATTTATGAGTTGGATAATTAACTTATAAGTTATGCTGATAGAAATGTTAAGAGTATGTGCTGGTTAGTTTCTAATGCAAACTTATTCTCCATTTTAAATATGCAATAATCAATAAAATGAGAAGCCTATAAATTAACGAAGAAGTATTTTCTGGCTAGTTGCTGCAGGTTGACAGGCTCTACATATTAGTCTACTTTGTGTGGTTTGGTCAATACAAACTCCATTGAACTTGCAGATTGTCTTAATCCTGCCCTGAAGGAAACACTGTTCTATGGGATTTCATAGACCTTAATTTGTGTATGTATGTGTAGAGAGAGAAAAGTTCAATTACAGAAGATCAGAACGTATGAAGGTGAACAGCAACAATTACCAATAGAGCTTGAAATTGCTGGCAAAAACATCAACGAAGACCTTTCTTTTGGATTAAGTAAAAGAAAATTCTATTGATTCAATTGCAAAATCCATATAACTGTATATATGCTAGACAATGAAGACATAGCTTATCTTCATGGCAACTTTGTTATGGCCCAACATTGGCACATGGCAAAAAATGAAAGGACCACTTGCATCTTCAAATTCAAAAAAGTAGTTGCAATTCATGATTAGGTAAAGATATTGAGCTAATGAGTAAAAAGGAAAACAAAACCTTCAACAAGTCCGCATAGTCAACCACACCTTAGGGTTAACCAAACCCACAGAGTCAACCAGACCAACACAGTAAACCAAACCCACATAAGTAATTTAGCCCATGAACTAGACCACTACAATTAACAAAGATCAATCATGGTGAAAGTACCTGCATGATGGGCAAGAAAACCGCCTTAATCACTTTGTGCACAAGGTTAACAATTGGGCCCATTGGATCAATCCATGAACTGTCCACCAATATGAGGGACATGAGCAAGCCCATAAGCATTTTAATTTTTCTCTTCTAAGACAACTCAAACCAGAACAATGTGAGGTAAAACCTCTCTTCAAATTATGTGGGGAAGCTCCTTGAGATCTAAAATGCCCTAGACACTAAGCTTCAGACAAAATATAATATTATAAGCTTATAAACACAATGCAATGTTTCTCCCAAGGGATTTGCATAAATGAAATAACTAACCATCCACTTATCTTTTTTCCTCGAGCATGAGCATAAGACTGGTAACAGCTCTTGTCTCACAAGATTTTCAAACATTAAAAATGAAAGCAACTAATTTAAACACACAAACACAACTTTCTACTGGCTAAAACAGAAACCACCAATCTAATGCAAACAAGATTTGACAGTAATATGAGCTACTTCAGCATGACACAACAAGTGATTCCATGAACCAAATAGCTAAGCTGCATGCAAAGATACAACCTAGATGAATGAATAACCTCAGTACAAAGCCTAATGTTATTATACAAATTGAACGGGAAACCCCGGGACGACCCCGTCCCTATCCCCGGGACGTCTCGGGCACAGGGGGACAACTAGGGACGGCAGGGGACCGTCCCCTTTTCTGCCAAAAAATAGGGGACTGTCCCCGAAACGGGGGGACGCCGTTGACCGGATGGGGGACGGCTGACCAGTCCCGGGGATGACCAAGGGACTTCTAGGAGTCCCTGGCCGTCCCCGGGACAGTCAGCCATCCTAGAAGTCCCCTGGCCGTCCCCAGGATGGTTAGCCGTCCCCCGCATCAAAGCATGGTCAAAACAAGAAAAAAAACACATTTTCATAGCAAGGGAGTGTGAACTTAATTATGTCCACCCATGAAATAAATTGGTACCACTACTTGTTGTCTTGAAACTTTGGATAAGTGTAACTGATACAATTATTCAATATTGACTGTGGCATCTAGTTCAAACGTCAGTGCTAAATTTCAAGATCACATACCATACTTTGATGCTTTATTGTATGCAAGTGCAATTATGTGTTAGGCATAAATGTTCTATAGTTAATAGCTAAACTAAGTCAACTTTCTTCACTTCAAGTTTTGAATTCTTTTCATTAGTAATTCCAATAAGGATGTCAACGCAGTAGGATATCCTATCCTTGTTCGTTGCAGTTTACATTTGGTCTTCCATAATCCATACCTATAGCTAGACAAATCCTCCCATTAACTGGTATAGCATAAGTATTTTTCCAGTATGTACTGGTATCACAGAAAATACAATAAGATTGTTTAATTTAACTGTTGTGTTCTTTTTTGACAGTTATCAGTATCACTAACAATTAACAAATGATAATTCAACATACAGGAAAGACACTTAGTTTATTGACAAATAATGTTGAACATAAATGTTATATGTTAAGGTTCTATAATGTATATTATGCATGCCTTATCCATGTTATCATATGAATATTTAAAATTTCCCTATATATTTTAAATTTTACCTATATTTTATATAGCCGTCCCCAAATTTGGTCTCAAAATCCGGAAACTTGGGGACCTGTCTCGCCATCCCCTGCCGTCCCCATCCCGAAAACTTGGGGTAACACTGGTTTCAACTTAATTAATGGAATCACAAATACAGTAATACAAACACCAAGATAACACATGAAACAATATTTCAGCAACATGCGCATAGCATCAACTCAACTGTCATTAAGAATTTCTTGTGCCCAAAGCACTTACTTATAGGCTACAAAATACCCAATTTGGGGGACTTAGGATACTAATTAACTTACCCCAAAAATCAATGTTTTAATGCACAAATGCTTAAAGCTCCTAAAAAAGCAAAAGAACGAAACTTTAAAGTAAAAACTAATCCTCAACAAATAATAAAATAACAACTAACTAAAGGAACCTAAAAATAGGTCTTCGACTCTCTGTCCAAAAATAGCCCTTGCTAAAAATTGCAGTTTGATGTATGAATGCCTTTCTAAAGCAACTTTTTTTCCCAAAACATGCCACAGCTTCTCTAATGAATTCCAAAACCCTCACTACCAAGCCATTGATGACCTCACCAATCCAACTTGGTGGCTTGACACTAATGTCTTCTGTGGAAATAAGACAACACAAATCCTAGGTTTTGTTATTGATGATTTTGTGAAAACACCTCTTGAGACAAAACTGCCACCAAGATATGCCTGAAACCCTAGAATATGATCTGCTGCAAAGGACAACCACATGGCTGCACTTTTTTAGGTCATAAATGAATATCGAATAAGAATGCAATGTTGTACATGCTTGGGAACTTGATAGAAATTTGTGATACATGTACATAGCTGAAAGTTGTCAGTGACGTTTGAACCTCTGCTGATGAAAAGTGTGAATTCCAGGGAATGTAAACTGTCTTTGTGCATAGTTGAAGGACTGCTATCAAATGTGACTGAAATATTGTCCTTTGTTGCTGCAGGGAGCTAGATACTTTTTCTCATCAGCTAGAACATACCAAAATCTGTACCAGGCACCTATTCTTTGTACATCTGTCACCCAAAGCTATGTTAGGTGGCCCTTTACAACATTTATGTCACTTAAAACATACTTTTAAGACCCAGGTGCACGCAGCAGGCACTGTTGCCATTTGAACCCACTTCTAGGTGCCCTTTTTTAGTTCATTTGACACTCAATCTGATCATAAACCATGATTCCACCTGGCAGGTGCCTCTTTGGTCAATGTGCTACTTTGAAAGACTTCTCGCACCTATTTCAGTCAGATCTGCCACTAAATTATGTCGTATTTGCATATAGGCACTTCATCCAATCATCCATTGCACTTAAACTGCTCAAAAGCCCATCACTTGTGACAGAACATTGTTTCTGCCAAATGAATCATCATCTGACCAGCTGAGGTGCTCTTCTTTGCTGACCTTGACACTTAACTTCACCCTTTTCTCATCCAGGCACCCTTTTTTACTGATGTTGTCGCTTGAATGACTGCCTTTTGCACATAAGTGCACCATTCTGTCATGTTTGCCAGTAAAGATACTTCCCAGGTGCTCCCTATGTCATTTGCTGCCACTAAAACCTTCAATTGATGCACTCAAGTGTGCAAAGTAGATGCTTTTACCACTTAAGGACACATAGGTACCTATTTTGTGAGGTTTCCTCACTTAATAGACTGATGTTTCCACTCAGGTGCACCCTTTCCTGTTACTTGTCATTTAAAGGTTGTCAAACAAGTCTTACGCATGCCTTTTGGATACATTTGCCACTTGAAAGTAACCTCTCACACCCAAGCACTTAGTTCTGTTCTTGATGCCATTTGAAATTTTGAAACATAACTAACCACCTCTAGGCATACATCTAGGCTGACGTCACTTTGGTCTATTCTAAGCACCTACAAGAGCCTATTTCACCTGTCCTAACCGCTTAGGATACAAGTCCCAATGAGACATCCTTATAACTCTCCTTTAGGTACACTTTCTTGTACTCTTTGCCACTTAACCCATGACAAAACTTAGTGAGAAGCACAATAGTGCTGCTCTTGTCATCCAACAGCCAACCTTCCCTTTGCATGCACACCCAAACATCATCTTGTCACATAAACTCTCCAAGGCTGCTCTAGGTGCTTATATCTTGTGTCTGCCACTGACACTTGGCTGATCTTACAAATCTAGGCACTCAATTCGTGCATTTCCACCACTAAAGATGACAAACAGGTGCCTCTTTATACTTTTTTGTCTCCTAAGAGTCTTCTCACTTCTGTTCCCTTCTTTGAATTCATTCCTCACAGCCATGCCCTTTCTTTCTTTTCCTCTTCACAATTTGTAAAATGGCAAAACTGGATTGCTTTTTTATTTTAGATGTTATTGTCTCTATTTTAGGTTTAGGTTTCCTTTATTTTTTATAAGTTTTGTTTTTTGTTTTTTCTAAATGAAGACATTTGAGGGTTGGGCCATTGAGGATGGATAGACATCCCCCAGTGTTTCCTACCATCCCCTGCTAGCTTTTCTAAGTCCCCAAAATGTTTCCTGAAATTCTGAAAATTTGGGGACGGGGTGGGGGACATTTCCTACCCATCCCCAAAACGTCCCCTATAGGGGATGGGTCCATTTTTGTAGGGGATGCATCCCCGGGGTACATAGGAATCTAATCCAAGCATGGATAGAGTCAAGAATCAAGATATAAAGAGTATAATGTTTTGATGTCTCCTAAGTTTTCATGATGGTGTCAAGGTCACACTTTGACTCCATAGGTTGGTCATTGTGTCCACATGATAATAAACATCTCAAACATAGGCTAGTATGTATAGTTGGAAGGTTCTTGAAATATGCAATGGAATGGCATCTAATTCTATCTGATAGATCCAAGATTCTTAAGTGGTTATAGAACCTGACATAGAAGCATAGTTTTTCTTCCAACTAAGGGATAGCAAAAGCAACCTGTTGGCAGTGTTTTGCACATTCATGGTTAACTAGAACAAAGACTTGTAATACATTGTCATAAGTCTCTCAAGATATACTCGAATGATGTGAACTTCATGCTATTATTGTGCCAATAATATCACTGCATCTCATTTGTTGTGTTAATAGTTTAAGGATAGTGCTGCAGCTTCCCAAGGCAGTTTGCTAGAACCAGATAATTGATCAAATTGAACATGAGGCTTATTATATGTCATTGGAAAGTGCTTGCGATGGAATGTAATCCATCTTATCATAATGTTTATTCTTTCTTGTAGAACAGTTATATGGCAGTGGTCTTAAAATTCACAAGCCATGAGATTATGTCAATCCTATCTCTGCATGATGAATATCAGTATCACTATCATGCATTTGCTATTATGTCTATCAAGAACAAATTGAGAAAAGAACTGACAAGGAATACAAGTTGCTGAAATTCATTTTGGGAATTCTGAAAACAAACCTCAAGCAACAAACTTCACAAAGAAGCAAAGTTGTTAGATAAAATATTAATTCATACCTTGAATATTCTTGTAGTAGGTGAAGAAATATTTCTGCCTCTATATCCTCTGTTGATAATTTCGTTGAGCATGGAACATTCAGTTTCTTCCTCACTTGAAGCAACACATTTCGATAAGATGGCCTACGACCACTGTCAGGAATTCCCACAAGAAAGTCTTGGACTAAAAGCTACCAAAAGAATCTTATAAAGAAAATCTTGGACTGCTAGCTACACACTCAATTCAAGTTAATAGTTTATTTCAAAATCACAAATTTTGCTCCTTGCTATTGCCACTATTTGAAGTCTAAATATATAGCAAGGTAAAGCATGATTCACAACATAACCTTCAAACCTAGAGTTTCAAGTATGAATTGATATGAAATTGGCCCAAGATAACTCAGATCATGACAAAAACCAAGCAAATCAAATTTAAACCCTCGTTTGCTATAGTCTAGCATGAAGTGTTCCTTTAAAATTCTTTTCCAAAACTCTAGAGAGGCAACTCCCATCCTTACATTAGTGTGGCTTTGGCATCTGCAGCCAGGAACAAAAATCGAGACTCAAGGCGTTCTATCAATGCTTGTCTTGCTTCTGGATCACCTGCTTGTACTAATGCATCTTGAGGGCAATCATTGTATGTGATGGACTTCAACCATGGGCTTAAAATGCTGCAATCCACAAACTTAATGTGAGACATTATTTTCCAAAATAATTCAAAGTCATGATTATATAAACACAATGAAACTAGAAATACAATTTATAGCTAAGCAGTACGTACATTTAAAACTGCTTACCAGTAGCACTAGGGAAAATTTGGAGAATTTTATGGGCATTGTGAACAATGACAAATACAAGATGGGTCTTAAATTTATTATGTGTCAATAAGAACTTAATAACCCTAAGATGGTTAAACTGTTAAATGATAGAGGAATGTGTGTGTTCATAAGATGAGAGAGGCTAGAATTTGGAGATGCATGCATTGAATGAATGAGAGGGGTACACTTCCCATATTCTATTTTCAGTACTTATTAAGCTAAGCTAAGATAGAATTTTAGCATTACAGGACCCAAATGGAAATCTCTGACACAACAGGATTTGAAGTCAAGACATTTCTTTCAAGACCATTTTCAAAATATTTTCACTTCATGGCTCATATTTTAGGTTGTTCCTTGGAAGGTTGAATATTATGAATTGGTCTTTCTAGGGAGATAAAACTTGAGGAACTTGAGTTAGACATGAAGAACCTCAACAGTGAGAAATCTCCAAGTCCTGACAACCTTTAGATGTAACTTTACAAAAAGTTGCAGAGTGTGATTATCCCAGTTTATTTAAAAATGCTCTAGGAGTCTACCAAAAGTGGAAATATGGGAGGGTTGGTCAGCATTTTTCTTATCAAGCTCAGCACTAAAAGATCCAAATGGGAGTTAGTAGGACGTTAACACCTAATTACTCTCATTAATGTCTCCAACAAATTTCTCACAAAAGCTCTGTCAAGGAGGGTAAAGTTGCTTGTTGACATATTAGTCAGAAAGGAAAAAAACAGTTTTATCAGAGGAAGTACTATCTTCAATAATCCTGACGGAAACCTAGAAACATCATGAGTGGGTGTCTGGACTGTTGACCCCCATTTTGTGCCCCCTTGGAAAAGGTCCAGATTCAGAGTTGCCATCTTGTCAAAAATCATGCACAAATGGCATTCTTCAAGGCCAAGGACAGTCCAAAGGCTTATTAAAATGTAGTCTTTGTGTCTATGACGCAAAGCTATGTAAGAGATCAAAATTCTATGTCCTATGTGAGCCAAGAAGTATGATAAGTGTTCCCCATGAGAGCAAATAATAATGTCACTTATAAAACAGCATGAATGCAATAATGTACAAAAGTGTCACATGAAGTAAAAAATGTCCTAGGCATACACAATGTGAAATGGGACATATTTAAATATTTTATCCCTGGATATATGACATGTAATGCCAAAAACTTTGGTCTTATATATCAATTGTGTGATTAAAATGGCTTTGTGATAAAAAAATAGGCATGCACCTAAAATGTATATACTCATGGGCACATTTGATTAAGGAGTCTAGAAGAGGATGACTTGATATCTGAAAGGAGTATAATATAACTTTCATCAAAGAGAATCAGAAGTGTGGTTCTTGTAACATATAAGAGAAATTAGTATTCCTAACATGATATATCTCAAAAAAGACAAATACCAAGTATCCCTAACATCATATATCTCAAAAACTGAAAAAAGACAAATACCATCTTCAAGTAGGTGGTTGTAAGATGGTGGTTATCATAACTACTCGTAAATGAACTTGTTAAAAGCTATTATGATGAAGGGATTAAGGTTTTCTTTCACTCAAATTTTTGGTTCAGAAGATTGTATTTTATTAGCTCTCATTTCTATATTTTGTTTTATTCTTTGCAAATGGTGTGTCGTACATGTGAGACATATTTTTGGCAAATGAGACAACGCAAAATTCTGTGAGGTCAGCTTTTCCATTTAAAGGGAATTCCCTATCTTTTTATTTTTGTGTTGAGAAATGACGTGTCTAGTTCCATCATCAAGCAATAAAACTTGTGCAAGAAGTTCTCTCACGTTAACTTGTTTTTGAAGATAAGAGTAACTTTTGAGCAGACATTCTGCCGTGTTTCAAAACCTTAGAAAACTGTGCATTGTGCTTCAGTCAAATCCAAGAATGTAAATTGCTCTTTCTCCAACTCTAGATAACTCTTTTATGAAGACTGTAATTTTGTGAGATTCAAGTGCTCTATGTGCCATTTATATCCAGGAAAAATTAGCAATTTCAAGCTTTGCCTAGGATTCTCATTTCAAGAGTTTTAAATGTGGCTAAAGATCTTGGTTGTGAAATACTAAATTATAGTTCTGCAGTTTTTTCCCTTGTCAACTTGCTATTGCTTCCTCATAGGAAAGAAGTCAATCATTTCCCTTAAGTGTTTCTCAGTCAACCTCTCATTCTTTGGCTATCCTTTATTTATCTCACAATTTCCAAGTTTTGTCTACACCAACCCCTTTTCCCACTTTTGGGTTATAAATTGGGAAAATGTCAAAAAAATATCATGACATTTAGAAGAGGGGCCACCAATTCTCTAAACATGGTAAACTGCCTTGGTTCTCTACAATTGTTCTTTTCCATTCCTTTTCACTCTACTGGCAGAGCCAAAAGTTATCAGAGGTGAAAAGCTCTGTGGATAAACAATGTAATAAACAGACTCTTTATTTTTAAAATAGATGTCAATAAGGTCTGTTAAAAGAATTGGGCCCCTTTTCCATATGTCAGTGGAGTCCCTCTCTTTCCAGCCCTCTGCAAGGGTTAAACTGAATGAAATTCATTCAGACCTAATCCTCTTACATGGATCTTCCGAAAATGATATCCACTAGCCCTCTTTCCCTCTGAATGCAGAGCAGATGCTCTTGTATTACTTTCGCGAAATGGCGCTTAGATGCAAAGGCAAATTAGAGGGACTCTCTTTAACCAGGATGTAAACCAAAAACTGATGTTCATTTCAATAATAATTTATCAACGTTCAAATGCTATCTCAGAAAGCCAGTGAAGGGCGGTACCACACTTTTGCCTAGACACTTCTTGGAAAAAGCCAGCGCGTACCACTGAAGTGGTGCCTCCCAGCCGTTCCCTGAATTGGGACAAGATGATGCAAATGTAGTAGATTAATCAAAACAAAATGCCAAAGTTTTAAAGCCTGGAACCTTCTCTGAAATGTCGGTCACCTTGGTATTAGTTTTGGGACCTTTTCGACACATCAGCCCCACGCAAAATGGGGACCCTTCGTTTTTTTTGCTTTCTGGTTTTGCCTTGGCGTCGCAACTGCTTATCACCAGTCCTTTTGCAATGAAGAGTTTGAGTTTTGAGCCACCATCCGGAGCCAAGTTGTGATTTTGAGTCAGAATCAATGTCTAAACATCTCAGATAGACTCAGAGGGCCCGAAGGACGAAAAACGACTGTCGTTTCATCCAGTTCCGACAACTCCTACTTTTTCGCGTTTTTTGACCCTCTGGGCCCCTATTTTTGAGGGACTTCATTTTCGCGTTTTTTGGCCCATATCGGACTTCCTATTTTTTAGGGGCTATTTTTTGGAAAGTTGCTATTTTGGGAAAAGTTTCTATTTTTGTCAGGGTTTCCATATTTAGAAAGTGCCTGAATTTTGAAAATCCACTCAGAAGTCCCAAAAAACGAACAGAAAATCACGAAAAATCAATTTCGGTGAAATCTGATTAAGTTTGAAAATTTTGAAAAAATCAATGAAAAATCATCAAAAATCAGACTTCCAGATCAAAAAATCACAGAAAATTGATAAAAATCTGGAAAATCAGTCCAAAATCACAGAAATACATGGAGAAATCTGGGAAATTCATGACAAATTTGTCTAAGTATGACTGCAATTCATGGCAAGAGTCTATGGAAGCATGGCCAAGATTCATAACCAGCATGGAGAAAGGATAAATTAATGTCAGAAAGCTTCAGCCAGAGGAAACAATGGCTTGACCATAAAGCAACTCCACCCAGCCATGGCACAAGCTAAGGCAAACTCCGCCCAGCCACTTAAGGGGAATGGCACAAAGATTGGCCAAGTCCGCCTTGGACAAATGAATGGACTAGCAAGGAAAGATGCCAAGTCCGCCCTTAGATGGCAAGAGAAGATGGCAAGTCCGCCTTGGGCAAAATGAAATGGTGGCAAGGAAATAAGCAAAGTCCGCCTTGGACAAGGGATGAAATGGCATAAAGTAAAGCAAAGTCCACCCCAAGTGGCTTGGAAACATGTAAAGTCCGCCCACCATATAAGAAGTGGCATGAATATGTATGAAGTCCGCCCTTGAGTGGAAAGGAAACAAGACAAAGTCCGCCTACCTTGGAAAAAGACACTTGGCAAAAACTTTGGAAAGTCCGCCATGAGATTGGAAAGCTTCTTATGAAGTGCGCCCAGCCTTAAATACAATTGGAAAATATTTGATGAGGTCCGCCTTGCCTTGAAAAAGTAATTGGAGAGTCCTTAATGAAGTCCGCCATGTGGAGAGATATTTGGAAAGGATGAAAGAAAGTGCGCCCAGCCTTAAATACAATTGGAAAATATTTGATGAGGTCCGCCTTGCCTTGAAAAAGTAATTGGAGAGTCCTTAATCAAGTCCGCCATGTGGAGAGATATTTGGAAAGGATGAAAGAAAGTGCGCCCAGCCTAAAAAACACTTGGAAAATATTTGACAAAGTCAAGTTACCTCATGACATAAAGTTTTTGAAGTGGGCCCACCTTAAAAATGAAATGGCAATGACTTTGGAAAGTCCGCCAACTTAAAAAGACACATGGAAAAGAGCCTTATGAAGTGCACCCAGCTAAAAAGGGGCATTTAGAAGACTCTCTAAGAGATCCGCCTAGAGAGAGAGGGGTAAAAAAAAAATAAGAAGAAAGAGAGTTTATCATGGAAGAAAATAAAAAATTGGAAAATACTTTGCAAAGTTCGCCATGATAAGAGGGTAATATGAAGAGGAGATAGGATAGAAAATAAATGACAAAAGTCTTGAAAGTTTGCCTTGATAAAATAAATAAAAAGAGTCTCAAAGAGTTTGACTTCTAGAGAGAGAGTATGGCAAATTAGTGAGAATTCTGATTTCGGGAGATAAAATGGAGAATTAAATATGAAATATGCCCGTGCCAAGATAAAAATTGCAAAGAGAATATGAAATTCGCTTTGAAATGATAAATTCGACACAAAATTCATCGTGACTTCAGGAGAGAGAGTGTAAAAAATTTAACTTCGAAGCCAGAATTCAGGAGAGAGAAAATGAAAATCTTCATCCAACATTGGGATTGATGAATAATTTTCGCCATGGCTAAATTTAAAAATAAAATAAAGATAAAATCAAATAAATTAGCCATTTTGGAGAAAATTAAAAGCCTGAAAATGAAATTAGGAGAGTGAAAATCTAAATTTATTTATTTTGTTTCTTGTAGGCGGATGACTACACAAGGCGAATCTTCAAAGGAGAAAATGGCAAAGAAAGTGTAAAGTCCGACTTGAAGGGAGATGAAAGAAAACTTGGAAGTCCACCCTTGCACATGGCCAGACCAACAGGAAGTCCGCCAAGAATTTGGCATCATGAAGACAATGGCAGGCACATCGTCAACTTCCACAAGCCAAATTCAAAATTGAAGACAAATCCACCGGCGAGGTTTATTCGAGCACAGAAATGGCCAAAATCTTAGTAGCCAAAATTTGGCTAAGTATGGAAATTCTTCGCAGAGAAGGTTCCAATTTCCTCCATTATTCAAGGGACTTGAAAGAATATCCGGACATCTTGGGGGGGTTTTTCATCTACAATCCCAGACCTATTCAAGCAATCCGGGCAACTTCTTGAAGGATTTCATCTCCTGAAGAATTAAAGACAAGCTTCCAATCAGAATCAGATGATGACAAGAAGAGTGTTCCAAACAAATTTTCGTACTTAAACAATTTCTTGACACAAATTGGATAATTCAGCAAGGAAATCCAAAGGAATGGCACTTGCTCCAAAGAGAGAATTCCAATACAGGCGAGAAGGAGAAGCCAAAGTCTCAAAGGAGATCCAAAGATCAAAGCTAGGAAAGAACAAGCACAACCGATAGAGTCATCAACAAGGAAAATATTCTAAGGGGCATCGAAGCGGCCTCTGGGCGAAGGCATCCCCGCCAGCCAGGTGGTGTCTTCGCCATCTTCCAACCAATCAAATCATTCCAAATCAACATGCAACAACTTTCTATTTTATCCTGGTTCATATTTAGTAAAAAGGACGCGTCCTCAAATGTAATTTTCTCATTGGTCGCAGGAGTAGTTAGCTGCACAAACCCCTACTCAGGGGCCTCATTCTGTAATTCCTCGGCCATTGATCCCACCAATCTTGGCCATTGAATTGTACTGTGAGCCTATAAATCTCGAGCTCTCTCACCCCTCATTTGTAAAAAAAGCATGGGCATGTTAAAAAAGTTCATGAAAGACTTTAGTTTCTTAGATTTATTTCATGTGTATGTTAGATGAAAAGATCCGGAGCAAGTATTGATTTATGGTGAAACTTTTTGCTCATATTTTCTTTGAATGGATGATTTTCGTTCAATGCGTAAAGTTAGCCTGAGCTTATTTTGTGGACGCTTAACTTCTGTCTGGATAAATATTGTCCAATTTGGTGGTAGTTATTCATGACGTGAAAATCATAAGCACACTCCCTTGAAGATTGCACCCACTTTGTGTAGTTGTCGTTGAGTGTGGCGAAGCAAAGCATGGTTATTGGTTCCACCAAGTCAATACCGTCTCTTGAATTCTTAGGAAGTAGACTAGAAATTCTTAACCCTTATCTCCTTTTTCAGTTTGTTTGATCCAAGACCCAAGCAATAGAGCTTCATTGTCTAGACCTTCATTGTGAATTGAACAAGCCTAGCGTAAGTCCCTTTGTGTTACCAGCAAAATCACATCAAACCACAGTAGCCATCCGCACTCCAATCTTAAACATTGAATTACCATATATGATTCCTACTTGGGTAATCTTAGCATACGAGGTAGTTTCTTCAAGAGGGGATAGAGCGCCTTTGACACTTTATTCTAGAATGTTTGTTGTCATAAAACACGATCACCGTGTGTACTTTTAGTCACTCACCTGTCTCTCTCTGATCAATGGAATTAGATAATTGTAAAGTTTGAAAAAAAAAAAAAAAAAACTAAGACTCGAATAGCCTCGATCTCCCACTTGTCAGAAAGGTCACAGTGAATGATAGAATACTAACAGCAGGAAACGCATACTGCTCCTCTTACCTCTTTCCCTCTCAGATAGCTTATAAAATGCAGCTCAAAGAGTCTGAATCAATTTGGAGAGATGGAAATTAAGGTAGGTTACCAAATTGGTAGGTTTTCAGGCCGATTCCAGGTACGATTCATTCTAGAATCGTATTCTGATTTGAATTGTCAGCAGATTTGAACACAGTTTGGATTTTTGTCCTTAAAAACGTTTGGAATAGTCACCCATCAAACCCAAGAGATTCCAGGTCACAAAATGTGATTCCAACAGGATCCCAAATTCAGCAATGATTTTGAAATGATTTTGTTTGACCTTTTTGTGTCTGATCCCTGAAAAACCCTAAATGACAGCATTTGCGATTTCATGGGTTTTATTCACCGCACAGGGGAAACAAAAACACAACGGATTTTTCATGGGACAGATGCCGGATTTCTTCAATAGATAATCTTATAGGTATTTATCATTTAAAATTATGCTTCCACGTTCAGGTGTTAAAAATTTATAACCTATGCTGCTTGCCAGTTGTCATGCCCACATTTTATACTCTAAACAACCTAACAATCCACAACGACTTTACTAATTTTGCAACAAAAAAAATTCTCTTATGGAGCTAACATACTACATTACTTAAGTCAATAGACAATGATCTCACTAGCTAAGAGTAAATATAGATACGAGTTTTTCTTTTCTTTTTTTTTTAAAACAATAATATCTACTTATTTTGGATCATCAGAACATACCTCTTATCTACTCGTTATGATCTCCTTTCTTTACTACCTAGAAATTTTGATTGTATAATTAAGTAGAATTATTTATTGGTGATTCTATAATTAAGTAGAATTATTATCTATTGGTGATTGTATGTTGAGTGAAGTATTTGAGATATAGAAGAAACAAGTCACTTATAATAACCTTGATATTTTAAATATATATATTATTTGCAAAATTAGTAAGGTCGTTGTGGATTTGTTAGGTTGTTTAGTGTGTAAAATGTGGGCATCACACCAGTTCAGCCAGAACAAGTTCACCACAACGAACACCCCCTGCTGCAAGTGGCAAACTTGCCAAAGTAGGTTTTCTGGGTCATTTTTGGGATTGCAACTTTGATCAAAGATTTCTCAGAGATGTCCCACTCAATCCCTAATCATCCTCAGCTATTAATACAACCCCTTTTCACTAGTTTGATGATGAATTCGCTCTCCTAGCCTCAGATTTGTTAGTTTTAGGATCAAAAATTAAATAAGCAGAATTAAAACAAGTTCACACAGATTGACACAGCATATACCCTGGGAAAACCCTCCAACTTGAGGGAGAAAAACCCAGCAACAATATATCTCTTATATATTGAAATATGAACAATAATACTCTTTACAATGAGGCCAAACTCTAGGCCGAATTTCAGCACCACACTTGATCCAAACTCAGATAATAAAATCGCACTCCTTGATGATAATGAACTGCTGTAGGTGAATTCACACTTTGCAGATGGAATGGAATGAACACGACTTAATGATAGAGTGAATGAATGTGATCTTACATATATACAAATCGGTGGAGAGGTCGCACCCCTTCATGATGCAAGGTCGGCCACCAAAGAATATGTCTCATATGAAATGGTGTGAATATCAAGGAGAGGTCAGCCCATAATAATTAATATTTATTCTCCAAGTGAAGCGCCTCTTCACTAATTGATTTAACAATAAATAAATAGCCGAAGGCTATATGTGATTTATTGTTTATCAAATATAAGGCGGGAAGTATGTAGCCCATGGCTATAACATCAACAGTCCCTCTTAGCTAGGGAGGAATACTTCCCGATACACAAGGTCATGGAGTCTCTCAACATGACACCCACAATGGCTACACCCATACGTGGAAAAGAACACATCACAAAATCACTCAACGTGATATCGTCCATCATGGCTACTCCCATGTATGGAAAGAACATGTGCACAAGTGCCCATCACGGAGTCACTCAACGTGATGTCGTCATCTCATCATGATGTCCACCATGGCTACTCCCAAAGTGTGGATAAACACAAGTACAAGGAAATCATCATGGAGTCTCTCAACGTGATGTTGTCATGGAGTCACTCAACATGACATCCACCATGGCTACTCCCAGAGGGTGGAAACAAGGGCTTTCACCTCAAATTTCTCTCACAGAGAAAGATGCACTAACAAGGGCTTACACCTCAAATTTCTCTCGCAGAGAAAGATGCATTAAAGCAAATCACAGAAGATCACTAATGTTGAGTCTCCCTCTCAACTAGGGCTTCATTCTCCACAAGTCCAAGCTTGTCTCGAAAGTGCACAAACTTCACTCTGGAGAGAGGCTTGGTGAGAATATTAGCCGTCTGCTCATCAGTACAAATGTATCTCAACTGGATAGCTTTCCTCAATACCATATCTCTGATGTAGTGGTATTTGATCTCAACATGTTTTGTTCTGTCATGAATCACTGGATTGACAGAAAGTTTCACACAGCTTTGATTATCACAATGAATAACAGTTGGCTCCAATGATTGTCCAAACAATCCTGCAAGGAGCTTACGAAACCACACTGCTTCTCGAGCTACTACACAAGCTGCAATATACTCTACCTCTGCGGTGCTTAGTGCCACTGAAGACTGCTTCCTACTACACCAAGAAATCATCGCAAATCCCAAATTAAAGCAACAACCAAAGGTGCTCTTCCGATCAGCTACACTTCCTGCCCAATCAGAATCAGAATAACCTTGCAACTGAAGGTCTGTACTGGAAGTATATCTCAAGCCATATCCAACTGTGCCACGCAAGTATCTCAGGATATGCTTTGCTGCAACTAGATGTATTTGCCTTGGTTCACACATGAACTAACTAAGTGCACTCACTACATAGCAAATATCAGGTCTAGTATTGACTAGATACATCAACGATCCAATCAACTGCCTGTACATAGTGGGATCCACCAGATCTGAACTAGTTGCAGACTCAATTTCTTCAAATTTGTCTCCATCGGTGTGGACATGGATTTGCAATCCATCATGCCAAATCTCTTCAAGATGTCTATTGTATACTTCCCTTGACTCAGAATGATTTCATTAGGCCTCTGCCATACTTCTAGACCAAGGAAGTAATGCATGTATCTAAGATCCTTCATTTCAAGTTCAGAAGCTAACTCCTTCTTGCATTTGATAATGAGATGTTCTTCTCCTGTAAGAAATAGATCATCAACATAAAGAGCCAAGATTAATGCCTCACCATCAACTATCTTGAAGTATAGGTTTGAATCAGCATCATTCTTGGAGAAACCCAAGCTCATCAGGTATCAATCAATCCTCTCATACCAAGCAAGAGGAGCCTACTTAAGGCCATACAAAGCCTTCTTCAATCTACAAACATGAGACTCTTTCCCATGAATCTCAAAGCCATCAGGTTGCTCAATTTATACCTCTTCTTCAATTACACCATTAAGAAATGTTGTCTTCACATCCATCTGATGTAACATCCATCCTTTAGCTGCTGCAATAGCAATGATAGTCCTGATGGATGTATAACGAGCAACCGAAGCATAGGTTTCTTCATAGTCTATTCCCTTTTTCTGAGAGAATCCTCTAGCCACAAATCTAGCCTTGTACTTCTCAATGCTTCCATCAGCCGCATGCTTGATCTTGAAAAGCCACTTAGAAGATACAACAGATTTCCCTTCTGGTCTAGGTACAATATCCCAAACATCGTTCTTGATAATAGATTGATATTCTTCAGCCATTGCATCTCTCCATACTTGCTAACTTGAAGCTTCCTCAACACTAGAAGGCTCAGATTCAATGATATGACTCATTAATGCAACATAACTTAGAAACTTTTGAGGTCTTTTGCTTTCTCTAAATGTTCCTTTAGGAGCTGCAAACTTTTTTGCCTCCTGCATTGTTTGCCTAGCCCATAGAGGTCTCTTTCGACCTATGACAATATCTCTTGGCCCATCAGTTGGTTCTAAAGTTTCAACTGGATCACCATCTTCTTCTGGTTCAGTAGACTCCCTTTGAATCTCAAGAGTATGATCAATGCCCATGTCCTGAGGAGTCTCCTGGTCTTCATTGTCTATCTCCATGAATGAACCTTTAGATCTCTTGAATGCAACATCTTCTTCAAAGGTGACATCCCTACTGATCTCTATCAGTTTCTGACCTGGAATGTAAATCCTATAGGATTTTGAAGATTCGATGTAGCCCACAAATATTCCTGTTGTGACCTTTTCACACATCACCCCATTGAAAATGGGGACCCCCTAATTTTTGCTCCATTCGGGTCTTTTGGCTTGATTTTGGTTGGTTTTGTCGTTGTCTCTCTCTTGTTCCACTTGTCTTTCCGGGGAAGTGCCCGTCTTTGAGCCTAAGTTGAAATTTTGGCTGTCTGTGAAATTAGCCTTTGCATTCTTCATGCCAGTTTGAAGTCAAATTGAGTGAACGAATTGAAGTTTGCGCTTGGCATTGTAGTCAAGAGGCTTCAGGAAAATTCCCACTGAATTTTCACTGAATTCTGACTTGTTATTTTTCGCAATTCGGGCTTCATAAGCAATTTTTAGGGTTAGCATGTGTGCTTTTTCAATGCATGTCTGGATATTCTTTATGGGTTTTTCGAGAGCTTCACAACGATGTGACATCCAAACCAGGTTGATCATTTTTCAGGAACTTACTATTTTTAGCCAGTGCTCGCATGCAGACCAATTTTATGGGTTTTTCTGGGTTTTTTGAGATCTTCCGGGCAGTGTGACATGCAAACCCATCCGGCAGATGGTTGGTCACTTTTTCAGGCATTTACTATTTTTAGCAGGATCACTCCAGCAGCTCCCCAACACTTCAATTTCACGAACAAAGCAACATGCAATAGAACCAGGGTCAAACAGAAGTCATTTGAGGCACATTCATGTCAGATTAGGGTTTTCAACTTCGGGACTCAAAATGAGGGGTAAAACGCCAGAATCTTTGAAAACTGATGTATCCCATCACAATCAGCATCCTTCAAGCAGTCCACTGGTAAAATTTGAGCACAATCCGACTACTTACTATTTATAGTAAGTCACCTCTAGAACAGGGCTATAAATAGCAGATCAACACGAAGCACCAGTGTGAATAGGTCAAACAGGTCATGCGGATCCCATGGAGCAAATTCCAAGTCAATCGGAGTTGCGAAGTGTTGGCAACTGGCAGGCCACCCACCAAAATGCGCCCAAAGCTGACTAGGAGGCATGAAATTTTTTCTAAGTATGAAAACTGGCATGAGAGGGGACCAAATGCGCCCATGTTGAGGAGAGGATGGTAAAGATTCTTCTAAGTGTTAAAAATGGAAGCACAAGACCCCAAATGCGCCCAAGCTAGAAGAGGACTTGAAAATTTTCAAAGTCATAAAATTCCTTGACCCCACCTTGAATGCGCCCAAGGAAAGAGGAGTAAGTGGTGGGAGAAATTCTAAGGCAAGGAAAGAGGAGAAGTACGCCCAAAAAGGAAGGGGTAAAAACAAACCTTAGTAGAAAATATTTTTCAAGGGTAGAAAAATTAAATGTACCCCTTCACATGTATACACATGGATAATATAGTTGGAAAGATTTTTTTTTGAGGAGAGATCTTTTTGTGGGTCTTGGATATTTTCTACAAGGAGATGATTTTGAAACTTTTCATCCCTTACCTGAGATTTCAAAGTGGATAATGGGCGCCTGGTTGATCAAATTCTCTAGACGAAATAAAAAAATTCTAAGGCAAAGGGAGAAATATTTTTAAAAGTGAAATGCCTTGGCCTATAAATTGAGGATGGATGCCTAAGTGGTTTTTGATGAAATTTCAAAAGGGGAATAATTTTTCCAAGCTAGATTGAGATGGAATAATTTCTAAGGCAAATAAAAAATAAGATAAATGCCTCAAGTCATTTTGGATGAATTGTCCTAAGGCATTTGATTTAATATTTTCAAAGGATGATTTCAAAAATGCAAATGTGATGAAGTATGCCTATGACAGAGGGTGAAATTTTCAAAATTCTAGAGGGTCAAATATTCCAAATTTCAGGTGACAAGTGTTGTGACTGCCAAAGGAGGGAAAATTCAAATTCCTGCAGAGTAGTGGAGGAAATTTATTGAGTCTGCTAAAATAGGCATTCTTCTAGAAGCCAAGATATTCTCATACTCAGTTATAAAAGCTAGCAAAATTTTCATTTCTCTTAACAACTGCCAGTGCAAACTTGAACTCTGAGGGTGAAGAAAATCGAAGTGTGAGGAGAAGTTGTTGAAGTGGGCTAGCTTGGATCGAAAAATTTTCTAAGTGTTGGAAAGAGGTTGCTGAAAGGGTGCTGAGGTTTGGAGTCTGAAATTCAGTGCTGAAGCTTCTCATTTTCAGAATTCAGCTGGCAGTCTCAAAGTGATATTATTTTTCTAAGTTTTATTTCTAATGACTATCTTTCATTTCTGCAGAATGGCTGAGGCAGATAGAAGAGTGACTGGCAAGGATACCAATGCTGAATCCAGCAAAGCAAATGCATCCAGACAGGCTGTAATTACTAAGTTGAGCAAGTCGTTCCTTCCAGAGTCAAGTTTTTTTCGAAGTTGGGGAAGTTGAGTGATACAAACCTTGGCTCTTTTAATTTGGAGGCTTTCAGAAGGCGGATGTTGGGGATAGGAGGCCATCATCCATCAGTTACTTCACACAATATTGTCAAAAGTGGACTTTATGCAGCTGCTGGTTTTCCACCAGCAATTCAGTGTCCAAAGCTGATTATGGAGCGCGCTAATTGTTACAACTCAGAGCGAAGAACTGTCGTTTCACCTGACGGCAAGTTGTTTGCCAACCTCACGCCTAAAGCTATTGGAGAAGCATTTGGAATTCCTGCCTATGAGAAGATAGTTTACAAAACAAGAGAAAGAGCCGAAAGAATGTATGCTTCTACATTTGAAAGATGTGCTGATATGATAAACTCTCGTTGGATAAAAAAGCCTAAGCCGACTCGCACAAAGCTACCAAAACAGATAATTTCAGACGACTTGAAGCAAGAATATTGTTACCTGATTATGATGCTCAACAGAGTTGGAGGAAGCCCCCAATCATTCATCTTTGAGCCATGGATGTTTTACTACATCAACATTGTGCTGGAGGGCAAAGAACATGTTGACTGGGCGGTAATGACCAGCGACAATTTGCATGAACTCAGAAGTTTGAAGAGAATTGACATTTTATATGAGCTCATATATCATCTATATGCTAGCTCGAATGACAAAGTACAGAGGGATATCATACAAGGAGCCAATTGGGTGTGGTTCTCAACAATTCAAGATTCATGAGGCTTGTTCGCAGTTGCATTTGACAAGCACTTCTCACTACAAAAGAGTCAATGATGCCTTCACGATGCATATAACGAAGGACGCTTCAGCAGAGAACTCATCACAGAATATCAAGGGAAGCACAGGAGCTAATTGAGAGGTACGGATGTTGGTTTATCCAATTTCCAAAATTCACTTACATCAGGCTGCAGGGGTTTTCATCCTATCCATATAGATTGCCCAGGTACCCCACAAACAGAGTCTTGATGCTAGAGATATCTAGGCAGCTCATTGCCTACGATAAGATTCAGAAGAAGAAAAAGAAAGGAGGACTTGACTTCCCTATCATCATGGGAAATTCAGATGAAGTTTGTCCTACACTGCAGGCAGCCAAGGAAGCAAAAAACGAGCTTCAATTTTTCCACCTCTCTTATCATACTAGCAGGCAATATTATGATCCTCATAGGAATATCAAATGGATATTGGCTGAGGAATTCAGACATAAGGCGCACATTGAAGATTTTTGGGCAAGTGCGTTGGATGATGCTAAGTGAGGAGAAGGATGTTTTCAAGGATACCATTGAGCATGATTAGGGAATGTGAAATTGTTCATGTGCTAGACCAGGTTGATGAAGATATGAATGTTATGCAGTCTGATTATGAGACAGTGAGGGATACACCACTCCCACTTCCGGATTGGTCGGAGCTAGAGATTACAGATTTGGATACACTTTGCATACCAGTCTTGACATTCACGAGAGGTTGGGTGGAGAGGCACGTAAACAGGCTTAAGGGCAGGTCAATTCCTCTTACTTATAACTTAATGGGAGATCATAGACCGCCAACTGTTAGGAAGCAAAAGCAGGTTGCTCGAGCTCCAGAGCCACAAAGAAAAGAACCAGTCCAACCGGAGCCTCAAAGAATTGAGGAGGCATCACATATGCCATTGAGGACTCACTCTCCAAGTGTGCAGGAAGTTTCACTATTTGCAGATCAGAGAGCGAGGTTGAATGAAGAACAGGAATTACAGGAAGCAAATCAGCCACCTCGCAAGGAGTCCGTTGGCCAGAGTGTCAACGCACCTATAAGGGAGAACCAGCAGGAAGAGGAGGAAGAAACGGCCACGGATACTCGCTTCAACGTGAGATTGATGCAACATTAGAGGATGACACTACTACAGGGCAAGAGGCCCAAGGTTCGGGAGATACTCAGCCTATAGAGGTTGATGAGCCTCGTCCGGATGACGATAGAGAAGAAGTTCGTGAAGAGGAAGCAAGGGATGAACAGCCATTCATTATTTCTGACTTGCAACAGGTGGTGCCAGATTAGCTAAGGGACAGGATGAGAAGAGACCCTATTGAAGAAACCGATCCAACAATTGAGATGGAAGAATTTCTGAGTAGAATTAGTGCACCTCCAACAAAGAAGAAGGCTAGAAAGTTCTCGAAGATTTCAATAGATGAAGATGGCTCTCGCACGCTTCACATGGCTATACCTAGGGTCGAGTGCGATCGAGATGAGGCTGTTCCAGAGAACTACGTGACCACTACCATGGAGTTGGGCCGCCCTACTGGAGCACAAATAATTGAAGAGTGCGATAACTCCTATCAGGCACTCAAGGACAGGCTACTCCGAACCAAAGGCAAGTATAAAAGATTGAAGGAGCACACAACATTGATTGGTTATGTACAGCACTTGTCTCGTCCTTGTGGGCAAGAGAATTCGGCAATAGAGCTCCCAGCCGAGTTTCCCAGAGAATTAGTTAGCGGCTTGGAGGACTTGAGGAAGATGGCACAGGAGGCAGATAAATGGGTTGCTAATGTCCGCACTGAACGGAGAAGTTTATGGAAGATCTTGCTCATTCCTATCAACAGGCCTCTGGCATTATGGCACGAATGGACACAGTTGATCAGGCTTGGGGTGAGGCTCGCATCTATCAGAACAAGGTCGTTATTCGTCTAGAGGCTTTGATGCATATGCCCTTGCAGACTTTGGTTGAGGGAGGCATAATTTAGGAAGGTGATAGGTATGACTTTACTGGCTAGTATTCTTCAGTGGTCACGAGCCGAGGTTTTTTTCACGCAGCATAGGCAGATTCGGTCAAAGTCAAAAAGGCTATGATGAATATTCTTGACGGAGTCCTGAATGCGCTTGAGGCTATCTTTGCTAGGAGACTGACTTCTGAGGAGGTGATTGCAAATGGTTTGAAGAATAGATTGGGGCCTTTCTTTTCAGAGGTGAGGACTTTTGTTCAAGATGATTTTGAAAATACCTCGACCTTCTCCAGCATTATCCAGAATACTCAAGATGCTCTAGTTGCTTCGAGGAAATATTGTGCTCGGCATGGGCAAACAGTTATGGTGCTAGAGTTTCAACTTGATCACATCCCGCCTATTTCAGTTCAGGAAGTTGAAGCAATGTTGGCCAGATTCGTTGACTTTGCAGTCAAGAGGAAAGAAAATGGAAACGCCCTTTTGGATAATGATCTTTTGGAAGATGATGGTGGGCATTAATTGCCTATGCTATTTTGGGAGTGAGTGGGAATCTTTTGGCTCATTTATTGCCCCACTCCTCTTTGTGGCAATTTTTAGGGTGAATCTTGTTTAGGGCTGAGGTGGCACGATCTGGGCCATCCATCTGATTGTAATCTGAGCGTCCATTAGACTTGGCCAGCTATAAAAGGGGCATCCCCCCTCATTTGCAATTCATTAGAAGATTAGATTAGAGATCATAGAATAGTAGATCATAGAGAGATAGTTAGCATAGTTTGATAGCATAGCTTAGATCAAAGAGGAAGGAAAGTTTTCTCTTTGAATGCTTTGTAAGAAGTTGTTGTGAGCACTCTCATAATAAAAAGAGCTTTCATTGATGGTGATTTCGTCTTTTGTTGTGAGTAGCTAGCAAGGCTCCTTCGTCCTTCCGAATCACTTAGCATTTTAAAGTAGAACATAAAATAGAATAAATCTCATTTCATGCAAGTAGATAGTAACTGTGGAATGTGGTGTTTAATCTGAGTAAGCTTCACTTATCCATACCACTAGCGGGCTCACTGACGGTGTGTTCGCCTTGCGTGGTCGACTGAAACGCTGTGGACTTAACTTCAATTACAGTTTGAATGTTGGTATGCGTCATTATGATGGTATCTTCATGTTAAGTCGTGATTTGAATATCTCTAGTTACCTCCCTTGAAGATTGCACCGACTTCGTGGAAGCTTTCCGAAGCGAGGCAAAGCGAAGTCTGGTTGAAGTTTGCTGAAGTTGATCTCCACATCCCGCATTTAGGTTAGAATATAGATTTTCTAATCCCTGCAGCCATTCAACTCCGTACTTTTCTGGTTAGTATTAGGAAACTTGCACTTCATTGACACATCTTTTGAACCACATGAAAACCCTTTAGTCCGTTGTCTGCTGTCCGTTGTCGAACAATTACGTAAGTTCCCTCATGATACCAACAAATCACAACGAACCAACTGAATCTATTCCACTGCATAAAAGGAACCTTGGAGTTGAACGCATGAACTTTCTCGCAATCTTAGCATGCTGGATACTTTGATCAAGCGAGAATAGAGTAGCTATTAGAAACTTTATTCTGCTGTTAGGTGCAGTCACAAAACACACATCAACAGGAATTGGCGCTAAAGGGAGGGATGAACGCGAACAACTGAGCAGTTGAACTCCAAATTCTATCAAATTTTATTATTTGAGGAGACGATCTTAGAGACTCTTTTACCCTCTAGCACGCCAACAGAATTGGCGCTAGGAGGGTTGAACAAGGAAAAAACACATTGCTCCGGTTGTCATTCATTTTATGCTTGCCCCTTCTCCAACCCGTCAACAGGAATTGGCGCTAGAAGGAGAGCCTTAACAGCTACAACATACAGTTACCTTGACGTAGAAAGGGTTTCATCACAAAGAATTTTATTGGAGGAAAGTATCATGAATCAAGATGGTGCTACCGCATAAAGAAATATTTCCAGTGTTGCAGCCAAATTTGGGATTCAACGACGACCAAGAGGACATTCTTTCAGGATTGAACAATCTCGCGTGGAGAACAAAGAGGAGCTTTGCTGAGTATATGCGAACTTGCTTTGTGTTGGAGGAAGAAGAAGAAAAAGCTATTCGAATTCAAGTTGCTATTGAAAGAGACTTGCTTAATCAGAGACAGCCACTCACTCCCGCACGTCGCCAATAGAAGAAGCAACTACATCTTGGATCGTATTAGCTCGTTTTCGCCTGAGAAGTTGAAAAGAATTTTGAGGTCTACGCCCAGTTCATCTAAAGATTTCGTGGAGTTAGAACTACCCACTCGAGCAAGAAAGAAGAAAGGAGTCCGATCGAGTGAAGAAACCCAATCAAGCAAAGAAGTTCCATTAGACGAAGAGGTTCAGTAAAGAGAAGAAAGCGGAGAAGAGATTTCAAGTTTATTTAGAACTCCACCTAGCGCTTCAAGGTTTGCTCAACCGAGATCAGTGCAAGCTACCGTTCCAGTAATTATTCAGCAACAGCAGCCCATCCAACCTACTAATCAACAACAACAACCGACTCAAGCTATTGTACACCAACAACAGCCAGCCCAAGTTATTGTATATCAGCGGCGACAACCAATTCAAGCAATGGCTCAACCAGTGAATCAACCGGCTCCAAATAGTGCTACCTAGTTGGTTACCAACCGTCTTCGCTAGAGTTTGCTAACTACCATGACATGCCTAAGAATCCAGAAAGTTTCTGCACCGAGTTCCATGTCAACGATGTGAACCAACTGCCGAGGACCATATCAAGATGTTCGAAGATCACTTACGCAACAAGCAGATTGCATATGCAGACGTGGCTTGCAGACTGTTTCTGTATTCCTTGGGAGAAGAAGCCCATTATTGGTTTATTCACCTACCAATTGGATCAATAAGGTCATGGAAGCAAATGAAAGATGCCTTCATTGGGAAATTTGTCATACCTATTACTCCTGCAGAGCTTTATCGTCAATTTGTAGAAGTGAGAAGGCAGGACAAAGAGCCCATTCACACATTCAACAATAGATTTTAGAAGGCTCTCACAAGGTTATGTGATCCCTACGTTGTTGTTGATGCCCGAGAAAGCTACTACTCAACCTTGGATCCTTTGACTGCGATGTTTGTAAGACAGGCTCACCCCGCTCTTGCCAATATGAACCAAGCCTATGCTAAAGCTGTTGAAGTAAGCCAGAACATAGGGCAAAACACAACTGGGCCCTCATTATACACTGGCCTAACTACGACAAACAATCAAATGCAAACACTCGGCTCAACATGGAATCAACAAGTTCTAGCGTTAAATCCAATTCCTCAGCCGACTTACCAAGTACAAGCACCATCTAATCAGTTAGTTCTCCATCTTGGGATGCCCTTGTCCCAAACGCAAGCAACACAGCCTGTTTATCTCCAGAACAAAGTATCACTAGTAAAAATCCAAGAGGAGAAAGATGAGATGAAAGATTTAGTAGAACAAATGAAAAGGCTGTCAACTAAGGTGACTTACCTCAGAAATCAGAACAATCAGATGCAATCCATGTTGAAAAGTTATCAAGCACATCAAGGTGCCAATCGAGGATATCAAAATAATCCTCCAAGTCATCAGGGTACCCATCAGGGATACAATCATGAAAACAGTCAAGGGTATAGAAATAACAATCAAGGATTTCATAAGAGGTCACGGAATACAGGGCCAAACAATGGGGGTGTTCCGTCATCGTTGGACAATCCACCACCTCCAGAGAATTGTCCTGCAGACAGAGTTCATCTGGCTGAAGCCGCCTGTTGATGTGATTTTTGTGACCGCACTAATCAACAGAACAAAGTATCCGAAGGCTACTCCATTCTCTCTTGATCAAAGAATTCTATACGCTAAGATTGCCAGAAAGTTTGTATGTTCAACTCCAAGGTTCCGAAAATGCTATGGAATACCCTCAGTTGGTTCGTTGTGATTTGTTGTTTTTACGAGGGGACTTACACAATTGTTCAAAAGGTCTGCAGCTGACAGCAGGTTAATGATTTGAAGGGGATTTTGTGCGTTGCGAATGATTTGGCGATGCGGTACGTGTTTCCTAAAACTAACCAGAAATTGTACTGAATGTAAATGAGTATAGGGATAAGAAGGTTCTACTCTAAGTCGGAATGTGGGATTAATCTCAACAGACTTCAACCAAACTCTGCTCCGCCTCGCGTTAGACAGCTTACACAAAGTTGGTGCAATCTTCAAGGGAGTGGCAAGAGGTTTTCAAGTCGCAATTCGGCATCAAGACACCATCAAGACGATGCATGCCGAGACGTAAATCACAACCGAAGTTAAGCTTGTAAAATTTTGCAGTTGACCACACAAGGCAAACTTGCCATCAGCAAGCTGCTAGTGGTATGGACTAAAACGAAGTTGCCTTGATTAACACCACAAATCCACAGCTAACAACTACTTGCATGAAAATGAAATTACACTACTTTACACTACTTGAAGTAGAAGGGATGAAGAAACCTTGCTAGCTACTTATAACAAAGATGAATTCACCATTCAATGAAAGATCTTTTATTATAATAGTTTTCACAACAATTTCTTACAAAGTTTTCAAGGGAAAACTTTCCTTTTCCTTCAAACTATGCTAAGCTATCAAACTATCTCTCTACTCTAACAAAAGGTCTATTCTCTGATCTAATCTCTACTGTCTAATCTAATAATACAAATGAGGGGGGATGCCCCTTTTATAGATAGCCTAGTCCAATGGACGGCTCAAATTACAATCAAATGAATGGCTTAGATTAAGCCACCTCAGCCCTAACCCTAAAAAAAGCCAGAATGGGGAGTGGTACAATAAATGAATCAAAAGATTCCCACTCACTCACAAAATAGCAAAGGCAATTAATGCCCACAATCAGTCTTCCAGAAGGTCATCATCCAGAAGTGCATGTTATATCAGTGCGTAGGTTTCAAAAAACCTAGAAAGAATCTCCAGACATGCATTGAAGAACTTTGCATATAAACCCTAAAATCTGCTCCGAAAGGTGAACTTGCTAAAAATAGAAAGTTGTTCGTTTCAGCTTAGAATTTGCAGACGAGCAACTTGACATGTTCTGGATGCAGTGTAACGATCGGAACTTTAGTAATGCTGAATTGAACACTTACTAAAAATAGTAAGTTGTCAGAATTCACTAAAATTTAGCTGGGAACCTGCTGAAAGCTAACTGACTGCAACGTGAGGCTCAGATTCCCAATTTATTCACTCCATTTGACTTCAAATTTGACCAGAAAAGTCAAAACCCTAATTCTACAGACTTGGCCAAAATTTCACATTTAAGCTCACAGATGGGCACACCCCTAGAAAGCAGATAGCAGAAAGAGACAGAAAGAGAGAGAGAGACAAAACCAAAGCCAAAAGACCAGAATGGAGCAAAAATTAGGGGATCCCCATTTTGAATGGGGCGATGTGTGAAAAGGTCACAACACTGCCATGTCAGGATGGTGTAGGTTACACAACACCAATCAGCACTCTAAGCTTCAATGCCATGAATTCCAAGTTGCGGCTGATATTTTCAAAGGAGAGGTGAAGAATACGGAAGCTGCAGAAAGTCCTCCTGTTTCAAGGTATGAAATAGTCCCAGTATCTCGTTACGATCAAGCGTTGATCATCGAAGATTTCAACTTCCCGCCTGAGTTCCAGAGTTACACACCCCCACCTATCAATCACAGATTCCCGCCAGCTTCAGGGAATGGTCCCATGGGGACGCCAGAAACTCAAATGTATTCAGAGGCTCATGCTACATATTCATCACCAAAGGAGCCTCTTGGCAAAGATAATTACGTTTTTCCGCCTCTCAACAACAATGTATTGGTGGAAGGAAGAAGAGGAGGTACAAGCTTTTCAAACGACTGGAGGTGGAGCTCCTAGAGTTTATCAGAGGAACTACCATCAGAAAGAACCTCTAACTTCGTCAACACCTCCAAATAATTTTACAACTCCCCTACACCCCAATGCAAGTAATAATCCAAGTTTACCCAGAGATTCTCCAAAGTATAGGCAGCAGAACGCAGCACAAGGAAGGAGTGGACAACAGGCCGCTCAGCAGCCTGTGCACCAAGTTGAACGCGTGCAAAAGGAGAATCTTCCTAGAGAAGATGTGAAGAGACTTAGCTCTTATGTGCTAGATGAATTCAAGAGGATGAAGGTTAGTCTCCCCCTACATGAGCTAATGAAGATTTCATAAGTAAAGGAGACCATTCTGGGGAGTTTGAATGAAGCTCCTATTACGAGGAACACTTCTCAAGAAGTACCTAATGCACCAAGAAATCCTCCTATCAACACGCAGTCTTGTTCTGCACAAATCGCAAATATGGTAGAAGAGGTGCCTCAGGTGTCATATGACGCATGGGAGACTCAACAGCAAGGTTTTGTGGGCATAGTGCAAGATTCTACAAACACATCCAAGAAGCTGAAAACTGAAGATGAGGGGAGAATTCAACCCGATGTTCCTGCAAGGTAGAATCAGAATCCAAAGGACGTTGTCCAAGATAATCAAGTTCAATTGAATAAGAAAGATGAAAAGAAGAATGTCTCAGTTGATCAATGAAGGAAGCCAGTCGTATTCTATCAGGGGAAAGATGAACCAGCCCCATTCCTCGTTTAAATCAGAATTTTTGGAAAATTATTGCATAATTGTCTAATCGATTCTGGATGATGATCTTCTGGAAGATGATGGTGGGCATTAATTGCCTATGCTATTTTGGGAGTGAGTGGGAATCTTTTGGCTCATTTATTGCCCCACTCCTCTTAATGGCAGGTTTTAGAGAATCTTGTTTAGGGTTGAGGTGGCATGATCTGGGCCATCCATCTAATTGTAATCTAAGCCGTCCATTAGACTTGGCCAGCTATAAAAGGGGCATCCCCCCTCATTTGTAATTCATTAGAAGATTAGATTAGCGATCATAGAATAGCAGAGCATAGAGAGAGAGTTAGCATAGTTTGATAGCATAGCTTAGATCGAAGAGGAAGGAAAGCTTTCTCATTGAATGCTTTGTAAGAAGTTGTTGTGAACACTCTCATAATAAAAAGAGCTTTCATTGATGGTGATTTCGTCTTTTGTTGTGAGTAGCTAGCAAGGCTCCTTCATCCTTCCAAATCACTTAGCATTTTAAAGTAGAACTTAAAGTAGAATAAATCTCATTTCATGCAAGTAGATAGTAACTGTGGAATGTGGTGTTTAATCTGAGTAAGCTTCGCTTATCCATACCACTAGCGGACTCACTGACGATGTGTTCACCTTGCATGGTCGACTGGAACGTTGTGGACTTAACTTCAATTACGGTTTGAATGTCGGTATGCTTCGTTATGATGGTATCTTCATGTTAAGTCGTGATTTGAATATCTCTAGTTACCTCCCTTGAAGATTGCACCGACTTCGTGGAAGCTGTCCGAAGCGAGGCAAAGCGAAGTTTGGTTGAAGTTTGTTGAAGTTGATCTCCACATCCCGCATTTAGGTTAGAATATAGATTTTCTAATCCCTACAGCCATTCAACTCCACACTTTTCTGGTTAGTATTAGGAAACTTGCACTTCATTGACAGATCTTTTGAACCACATGAAAACCCTTTAGTCCGTTGTCTGTTGTCCGTTGTCGAACAATTACGTAAGTCCCCTTGTGATTCCAGGAAATCACAATGAACCAACTGAATCTATTCCACTGCATAAAAGGAACCTTGGAGTTGAATGAATGAACTTTCTCGCAATCTTAGCATGTTGGATACTTTGATCAAGAGAGAATAGAGTAGCTGTTGGAAACTTTATTCTGCTGTTTAGTGCGGTCACAAAACTCACATCAACAATTCCCTTCTTGCCAGATGGTTCCAACTTAGTCCTTTTATCTCTAGGCACATGAACATACACAGGACAACCAAAGATTCTCAAGTGGCTAACGTCAAGCTTCACACCTGTGAAGGCTTCTTCAGGAGTCATGTTCTCCAAAATACGATGAGGGCTCCAATTCTGAACATACACTGCGGTTCTAGATGCTTCTGCCCAAATGAAGGTTTGCAAGTCTTGATCATGGATCATGGCTTTAGCTGCTTCAACAATGGATCTATTCTTCCTTTCTACAACACCTTTCTGCTGTGGATTGTAAGGGACACAAAACTCCCTCTTAATCCCTGCCTTGATACAAAAGTTATGGAAGCCTCCAAAGATGTATTCTCCTCCATTGTCAAATCTCATAACTTTGATCCTCT
This sequence comes from Sequoia sempervirens, assembly GCA_007258455.2. Classification (NCBI taxonomy): domain Eukaryota; kingdom Viridiplantae; phylum Streptophyta; class Pinopsida; order Cupressales; family Cupressaceae; genus Sequoia; species Sequoia sempervirens. Next base: position 195,073,738 of record VDFB02256132.1, read on the forward strand.
TCCCGGACAAGTTCTCTACTTGAGCCTTAAATTCTTTGAATTTCTCAAGTACCTCTTTAGATTCTTTAGTCTTTAAGAAATAAATCCAAGTCTTTCTAGAGTAGTCATCAATGAAAATTACATAATACCAAAAACCACTCAAAGAAGCAACAGACATTGGACCACACCAATCAGAATGAACAATATCAAGAATACATTTAGATCTACTTTCACTACTATGAAAAGGACCTTTAGTATTCTTACCCAATGTGCATCCTCGGCAAGTACCTTCATGCTCCTAACTGAGTTTTGGAAGGCTAGTGACCATCTTCTGCATGGATGGAAGAGCTCTGAAATGAAGATGAGCAAGTCTTCTATGCCAAAGCTCACTTGAACTGATAGAATCATGCAACAAAGCTTGCATTGGACGAATGGAAAGTCCATAAAGACTCTCATGCCGAACACCAATCACATAGGCTGACTTGATGCTAGAGTTCTTCGGCCAAGCAAGAACCTTTCCCTCTGAAAAAGCAACTTGATATCCTTTGTCCTCCAAAGTTGAAATTGATACAAGGTTCCTCTTGATACTTGGTATGAACAACACATCGCTCAAATGAAGAGAGATGCCGGAATCTAGGTGAAGAGAGGAGGCTCCAGCACGTTTCACTGAATAGAAAGCATCATCTCCAATTATGACTTGAATGTTGGTATCTCTCTCCACCAAATCTGAAAGATGTTCTCTAAATCCAGTAATGTGACGAGAGGCGCCACTATCAATCAACCAAGTGCTGCTATTGGTTGGAACACTGCTTGATAGGGCTGAGATAAATAGGAACTCATCTGAATTATCTCTTGAATCCTTCTAAGGAGAGGCATCATTCACATCTGCGGTAGAAGCATGTTGTTTTGGAAGAGTTGCACAATCTCTCGCAAAGTGACCAAACTTGTCAAATTTGAAGCACTATATATGGGAGAGATCCTTCTTCTTCTTAGATCCAAGAGCACCATCCGATCTTCTATCTTTGTTCCTCTTGAAATTTCCTTTCCTTCCTTCTCTCCCTTTCCTCTTTGATGTTTGAGCAGCAAGTACATGATTTTCTTCATTGTTAGAACTTCACCCATTACCTCTTGCTGCCAATCTTGATTCCTCTTGAATACAATCAGCCCTAAGACGATCAAACTTAGGTAGCTTCAATCTTCCACTAATACCTTGGATAAATGGTTCCCAAGATTGAGGAAGACCGTTGAGTGCCAACATGACTAAGTCCTTATCATCGACCATATTTCCAATGGCGCAAAGCTGATCTCTCAACTCTGTGATCTTCATGAAGAAGGAGATGACTGAATCTCCTTTCGCCATCTTGATGTGATGTAGTTGTTGCCTCAATGCAAGAGCTCAGCTGGTGTTATTAATCTCATACAATCCCTCCAAGGTCTTGAACATCTCTCTCGCTATCTTCAACTTGGAGATAACAGGCACAAGGTGATCCTTGACTGAATTAATCAAAATCTTCTTGGCCTTTGTGCCATTCTTCTTCCATTGTGTCTTCTCATTCTCATCGGAAGGCTCAGGTACTTCGCTCTCCACGAACTCAAGAATCTCATTCTCTTCCAATATAATCAGAACTCTAAACTTCCAAGAGGTGAAGTTAGAGGCACCTTCAAGTCTATCTTCAACTTTGAGACCGTTCACCATTTTCGAAGATAAGATAGACAACCTAAAATGAGAGTAATTGAGGAAGAACTTTGTTGCTTATAGAAATTTGATCACGATCTTTCTTAGACCCGCTCTAATACCATGTTAGTTTTAGGATCAGAAATTAAATAAGTAGAATTAAAACAATTTCACACAGATTGACACAGCATATACCCTAGGAAAACCCTCCAACTTGAGGGAGAAAAACCCAGCAACAATATATCTCTTATATATTGAAATATGAACAATAATTCTCTTTACAATGAAGCCAAACTCTAGGCCGAATGTCAGCACCACACTTGATCCAAACTCAGATAATAAAATCGCACTCCTTGATGATAACAAACTGCTGTAGGTGAATTTGCACTTTGCAGATGGAATGGAATGAACACGACTTAATGATAGAGTGAATGAATGTGATCTTACATATATACAAATCGGTGGAGAGGTCGCACCCCTTCATGATGCAAGGTCAGCCACCAAAGAATATGTCTCATATGAAATGGTGTGAATATCAAGGAGAGGTCGGCCCATAATAATTAATATTTATTCTCCAAGCGAAGCGCCTCTTCACTAATCGATTTAACAATAAATAAATAGCCGAAGGCTATATGCGATTTATTGTTTATCAAATATAAGGCGGGAAGTATGTAGCCCACGGCTATAACATCAACAAAATTGACACTCCAACGAGCTTGGAATATGACCCCAATGGTCCTATAAACTTAGAGCTGATTTTCGGATCATTTTAGGAGACAAACTTCTTGCTTGGTTAGTGTCTATGACACAGATTCTTCACGACGAGAATTCCTTCTACTTTCTATATTCTGATTCTGCAGATTATGAAGACCATGATGCCTTGTCTTTTCAGTTGTTTTCTAAGAATTCACTTCTAGTCAGGATATTCTAAGAAAAATTTGGCAAGCAAACTTAGATATAAATGAATGAGAGATTCCCAATGTGCATCATGGTTGATGAGAAGTTCAAATCAACAGGGAATGAATTCTCATGTCCACTTCTCCATTCATCTTCTATTATGATGATATGTCATGTCTACAATGTCTCATTGACATATCATTTTTTATGTACTTGCTTTTACTTCCACCTAAACAAACGTTAAGGTAGATATTTAGAGTTGGCTCAATTTAGCTAATGTTTATTTGCAGTTATAGAGAGACCAACACATGGCATACATAACTTTGAATTAGTTTGAATCCATTGGCAACCATATTTTGTTTTCTGCTACATGCCTTAAAGCAATGTTCTTGAACTCCATGATGTCCTATATGTTCCTATTTTAACTAAGAACCTACTTTCAATGTTAGCCATTACAAGTCTTCAGTGTGTGGCAAAGTTTAATGATCACAAGTCATTATTAGAGATCATTGGCAAAAAACATTTACTATGTTTCATTTGATGATTCCTCAATGAAAACTTAGATTTACTTCATGAAGACCAAAGATGAGGTCTTTTAGAAGTTCCACGAGTTCAAAGCTCTTGTGAAGAGTTGGACGAGAAGGAAGATTAAGGTATTGAGGTCTGACGATGGAGACAAGTATACCTCCAAGGAATTTGCCTTGTGTAAGGATGCAAAGATCAAGAGAGAGTTGACTATGCCTTACAGCCCTCAACAGAATGGGGTTGCAAAGAGGAAGAATGGGACCATTACAGAGAAAGCAAAACCCATGATTCATGACCTATGAAATATACCCTCTAAATTTTTTTCTTGATTTTCAATAACAATTACAATGTAACATGCACCCATTAAGGTTAGCTCCAAACCAAAACGATGCTAAATAGTAACTCTAACCAAGAATGCGCCCTAAAACCACTAAAGGAAGAGGGGCGGGCATATGGTCAGAGGATCCCTAGGATCTAAATAACTCCATGACTGAAACTAAATACAACTAAAGGTAAAAGATAAAACTCAATGCCAAGAATGTGCACACAAGATCCTTTGAAAGGCGAGGTGCTAACATAAGACGGAGTACTAATTACAAATTGAAATGAACTTAGACGGATAACCAACCATAGAAAACTCAAACTACTAATTCATCTGCTACAGCGAGCATCCACTCAAGAGTGGGGATTCACCACTTGACAGTGGGTACAAGAGAGATTAGACATTCATTCTTCACACTGGCGGTAAACCATCTAGAGGTGCTTAATGTGAAAATAAAGAAATAATTGCAGCAATAAACGACTGGAACAGTACTACTGCTTAGTCTTACAATATGAGAAAGAGCTGCAAATTACAAGAGAATTACAATAGCTTTTAAGCACACAAGAACTGGATGAATTCACACTAGATATCTACCCAACTTATTAAGGAAACAGCTGGAAACTCAAACTGTAATAAATCTGATGTAAAATCTGCAAACTGGAATTTTGTATCAGCAAGCTATAAACTCACAAAAATACTCATAACTTCACCAAATTACCTCCGAATTGGCTGAAATCTTTTGCAAATGTTCTCTAAGAATATGGCGCCCAAGAACACATCATGAAACTACATCAAATCATCCCTTTTAATTTGACACGAATCCCAAGGCCATTAATGAAAGGTACAGCCCTCCTTGAGGGGCAATTTTGACGTAGAAAATCATAAACTCCAAAGTAAAATCTGCAAACTTCTAAGAGGGGTTGCCCAAGGCATAGAAATCATATGATCAAATACCCATCATCAAATAAAAATCGCCATAAGAGCTGCAAGTGAAATCGACTTTCAGCCATGTTTGTATCAGCAACTCCAAAACTGGAAATATCATCAAAAACTTCAATTGTGAGGTTCAATCTACTAGTTTGGATGAGAAGCAGCAATAAAAACCAACTAAGTGTTGTATTTCAAACACGAAATTGGATTGAAACTAGGAGGTAAGCATCCCTCGAAGTAGAAACCAAGTTGTCATTTCAACAGCATAACATTAGCATAAGTTCATGGATACCAAATGTTGGAGGAAAGTTTCACTTTTATAGAAAAGGAGAAAACTCTTCAAATTTCCTTCAAGGGATGCCAAAAGCCATAATAGAAACTTTTCAAATTTCAATAATTATTAATTCTCCTCAAAGGTGGCGTCCCACTTCAAGGCAACATAAGCTTTATTAAATATTCATTTTTCTCCTTAATGAAGTCGATCCCCTCAAGACCACCTTTTAAACATAACTTGAAGTTATATCACTAGGCCAAGGGGACAACTAAAAAATATAACATTATTGTCTTGAAAAGAATTATTTCACCATCAACTACTTTTGAAAGTCAAAACTCAAACTCAAGCAATTACTCCAACTGAGAAAAGAACTGAAGAGCTGACAACTGCATACTGCCATAAATAGTATTTACTATAAATAGTAAACACCTAGAAATGCCTCAAAACCTCTAATCAAGGAAACCCTAAATTTACCTCAACGAGCCTACGGATCTCCAGAATAGGCTGATGAGCTATTGAGCTGATTACTAATAAGAAGGGGACATTACAGTTTGCCCTCCTCGAGATTGCTTGTCCTCAAGCAACCGTAAAGATGGATGCTACAAAATATGTTCACCTTCCCACGTTGCATCTTCAATAGGCAAGTTCCTCCATCTGACCAAGTACTCCTTGATTGTTCTTCTCCTTAAGGAGTGCTCTCTAGTGTCAAGAATCTCCTCTAGAATCAACACCAACTGACCTTCCTCATCCAATGGAGGTAATTCTGAAGTAGCCACCACATTGTGCCCAAGTGCCTTCTTGAGGCGAGACACATGAAAAACGTTTTGCACTTTGCTATCAGTTGGAAGCTCCAACTCATAAGCCACTTCTCCAATCTTTTTGATGACCTTAAATGGACCATAAAAACGTGGCTTTAACTTTTCTGCACCACTCTTTTTAAGGGAAGATTGCCTATAGGGTTGAAGTCTCAAGTAGACCATGTCTCCCACTTCAAATGATCGCTCAACACGCTACTGATCAGCGTATAACTTCTACTGGTTTTGAGCTTGTTGCAGATTTTCCTTTAGAGATTTCAAGATGTCTTGGCTCTATTGAAGCATATCCTTTGCCTGAGGAGCTCTACTATCACCAAACACCAAATCAACAAAGTTAGGAGCATCATATCCATAAAGAGCCATAAAAGGAGACATCTTAATTGACATATGATAGGAAGAGTTATAATAATACTCTCCCAAATGAAGCCACTTAACCCAAGCTCTTTGTTGCCCCGAAACATAATTTCGGAGGTAGCATTCTAACCACTTATTGACAATCTCGGATTGCCCATCCATTTGCGGGTAACTAGTGCTTGGAGTGAGCACTATACCACTCAACCTGAAGATCTCCTGCCAAAAAGTACTTAAGAACTTGCTGTCCCTATCACTGACAATGGTTTTAGGCAAACCATGCAAACGGAAAACTTCTCTAAAAAATAATTTGGCCACTTGAGCTGCTGTAAATGAAGTTGTGATAGCATAAAAATATGAAAATTTAGTCAATCTATCTACCACAACAAAAATACGATCTCGCCCTTGCACCTTTGGTAACCCTGTGATGAAATCCATTGCAATACTCTCTCACTTTTGATTCGGAATTAGCAAGGGCTGCAACAAACCAGCTGGAAAAGAGTGTTCATTTTTATTCATTTGACAAGTAGAACACTCTCTTATGTAATTCATGACCTCTTCCTTCATCCCTTTCCAAGCAAACCTTTCTCTAATCTACTTATAAGTCTTAAACATGCCTTGATGACCAGCAAGAGGGACATCATGAAAATATTGTAAATTCTTCTTTTTAAGCTTAGATTCAGGCACTAAAAAGATCCTACCTTTATAGAGAATCAACCCATCAACCAACTTATACCTTTCATCATCCAAATGACCTTCAAACAAGCTGGTTGCAAACTGATTTTCAGCATAATCAGCAGCAATTAACTCCCTCCAATCTACTGAAACCTCACAAAGTGACTGCAAATGGGGTCTTCTTGAAAGAGCATCAGCCACTATGTTATTTTTCCTTTTGACATAATTAATGTCAAAGTCATAAGCTTAGAGCTTACTTACCCACTTTTGTTGTCTTTCATTTAAATCTTTTTGGTGCATAAAGTGTTTAAGACTGTTATGATCAGTCTTAACAACAAATTTACTCCCTACCAAATATTGACGAAACTTAGACAATGTGTGCATAATAGCACGCATTTCTTTGTCATATATTGAATAAGATTTTTCGGCTCCTCTCAACTTTCTACTTTCAAAGACAATGGGGTGCTTGTCTTGTATGAGAACAGCTCCAACTCCCTCACCTAAAGCATCGCACTATAACTCAAAGGGCTTTGTGAAATCTGGTAGGGCCAACACTGGACATGAGCTCATTATGTGCTCGAACCTGTCGAAGACTCCTTGTGCCTTATCTGTCCATAGGAAAGCTCCCTTCTTTGTAGGATCTGTAAGGGGGGCTGCCATGTGAGAATATCCCTTGACAAACCTTCTGTAGAATCCACACAAACCCAAAAATCCTCTCAAGTGAGAAATATTCTTTGGAGGTGGCCAATCAAGGATGGCTTTAATCTTCTCAGGATCAACTTTGACACCCTTAGCACTAATGATGTGGTCAAGATACAGCAGCTTCGTCATCCCGAATTCACACTTTGATTCTTTGGCAAACAAGCATTCCACCTCCAATACACTAAGCACTTCTTCTAAGTGCTTGAGGTGCTCTTCCCAAGACTTACTGAAGATGAGAATATCGTCAAAGAAGATGAGCACGAACTTCCTCAACTATTGTCTAAAAATCTTGTTCATACAAGATTGGAATGTAGCTGGAGCATTTGTCAAACCAAATGGCATGACAAGAAATTCAAAATGCCCAAAATGGCATCTAAAAGTTGTCTTCTCTATATCCGCCTCCCTCATCCTGATTTGATGGTAGCCCGAACGAAGATCAATCTTCGAGAAAAACATAGCCCCATGAAGCTCATCAATAAGCTCATCTATCCTAGGAATAGGATATCTATTCTTGATGGTCTTCTGATTTAATGCGCGGTAGTCAACACACATACGCATTGTTCCATCTTTCTTTTTTACCAACACCACTGTTGAAGCAAAAGGGCTTTTGTTTGGCCGAATAAAACCCATCTCCAAAAGCTCTTTGATAGCTTTCTCAATTTCATCTTTCTGCTTCTTGGGATAACGGTAAGGCGTGGTGATGACGAGCTTTGCTCCTTCTTCTACTTCAATCACATGCTCAAAACCTCTTTCAGGAGGTCTCCCAGGAGGTAGGCTACCAAAGACTTTACTCTTCTTGGTAAGTAAGGTTTGGATAGCAGGATGATATTGCCTCTTCTCTTCCACTGGATCAGCTGGTAGGACCATACACTCTGCTGCCCATTCAACTTGATCATGACGGATCAGCCTTTCCATTCTTTTCAAAGACACTATTCGAGGGCCCCCATTAGACATCCCTCTTAAAACAACATTCTTTCCTTTTGACTGAAATTTCAGCTCCATAGTTTGCAAATTCAATGTGATCTCACCAAGAGATCGCAACCATTGTATACCTAACACAACATCTGTATCTCCAATTCCAACAACATAAAAAATCATCTTTCACCTCATAATTTCCTAATTGCATAGAAAGGTTAGGAATCTTTCTTGTGCAAGACATGGTAAAACCATCTACAACCATTACCTTGAAGCCTTCAAATTCTTCAATCTTTAAACCTCTTTTGGTTACTAATCCTTCATCAATAAAATTATGAGTTGCTCCTGTGTCAATTAGAGCAACAATCCTTTGTGAGCCAACCACTCCATGAACCCGAAAGGATTCATTTTTTTGGAAACTTGATAGTTGTGCGAAAGCACTACCATCTCCAACTTCATTGAGCTTCTCTTCTAGAGCTTCTTCACCATCACTACTTGCTGATTCGTATTGCTAATTAGACGAATCAGATTCTAATCCATAATTAGAATAGCCTCCATTTGATGTGCTTTGCCTCTTCCATAGCAACGATGACCCTTAACCCAAGGCTCACAACAAGTGTAGCAAACACCGTCTTTTCTATGTTGCTCTCGGAGCTCTTTTGAAATTTTTGGTGGAAACTTCTTTGGCAGATTTGAAGAATGTTTTTTATCCTTCTTATGACTAAAAGGTTTTGAATGAAACTTGGGCCTTGGGGCTGCCAACTCCATGCTCCTTGCTTTCTTGATGGCTTCATCTAAGGTTGGTGGATCAAAGGCTTTGACCCATCCCTTCAAAGGTTCCATTAAACCTTCAGAAAATAAATCCACAAATCTTCTCTCAATAATGTTAGGCACCATTACTGATAATCTCTGAAAATCAGCCACATAAGTTTCTAAAGATCCTTGTTGCTTCAGCTACGCCAATTCTCGAAATCTCAACTCAGAATCCTTGGTATCAAATCTTTCAATCAGCTTGTTGGTAAACTCATCATAGGTGCGGATGAGGTTATGGCCAAGAGTGACCAAACCATGAGTCCACCATTCGTGAGCCACTCCATCCAAGTGCAATGTGGCAAATTTAATTGCATCTTCCTCTGGCATTGGTCTAAGTGAAAGATAGTTATCCAATTTCTGCACCCATGATCTAGCTATACACTTATTACTACCATCAAAATGTTCCAAAGTTATCTTTCCCAAAGCTTGATAAAAATCATTTCTAGGCATCATAGGAGGACGTTGCTCATTCCTTCCACCATTTCTCCTACTCCTTTGATTCATGTATTGATCAAAGGTCCAAGCATCTCTCATATCAGGAGGTAAGGAAGCATATTCCATATAAGCTTGTCGTGCATCATCAGCAAAAGGTGTTGCAGCTTCAACTGGTTGTTGCTCTTCCCTTGGAGTGAAAGTAGGGAAAAGAGGTCTAGAGGAGGACCCACTAGTGGTTGCAATATGCTGACCCACAATTCTATCTCTTCTATTCACCTCAGGACTGCCATTACTGTTATTCCCATTAACTCCACTGCTTTCACCAGTTTGATTATTTTGGGGCTGAATGATATTTTGTGTTGCCTGCTGATCCAACTTGGACAATAATCGGGACATCATGTCGATCATCCCGTCAAACTTTTTCTCCATTCTTGCCTCCTTTTCTTCATAAGCTTGCCTCAGACTTTCTGACATGTTTTCAATTGTTTTCAACTGTCTTCTCAATACCTTCAACTGTTTTACCAAGATCTCTTAGAGCTTCTAAAAATGTGTCTGCCTCTGGAACAGGTGGGAACTAATGCTAAGTTCTGGCCTAACTTCTGGTGAATGGTTTGGTTTCTCTATCACTCATCAAACAACTAACTGTTGAAAGTCACAGGATGGTAGGGTCTTCTGCTCTGATACCACTGAAATATACCCTCTCAATTTTTTTCTTGATTTTCAATGACAATTACAATGTAACATGCACTCGTTAAGGTTAGCTCCAAACCAAAACAATGTTGAATAGTAACTCTAACCAAGAATGCGCCCTAAAACCACTAAAGGAAGAGGGGCGGGCATATGGTCAGAGGATCCCTAGGATCTAAATAACTCCATGACTAAAACTAAATACAACTAAAGGTAAAAGATAAAACTCAACGCCAAGAATGTGCACACAAGATCCTTTGAAAGGCGAGGTGCTAACATAAGGCGGAGTACTAATTACAAACTGAAATGAACTTAGGCGGATAACCAACCATAGAAAACTCAAACTACTAATTCATCCGTTGCAGCGAGCATCCACTCAAGAGTGGGGATTCACCACTTAACAGTGGGTACAAGAGAGATTAGACATTCATTCTCCACACTGGCAGTAAACCATCTAGGGGTGCTTAATGTGAAAATAAAGAAATAATTGCAGCAATAAACGACTGGAACAATACTACTGTTTACAGTCTTACAATATGAGAAAGAGCTGCAAATTACAAGAGAATTACAATAGCTTTTAAGCACACAAGAAATGGATGAATTCACACTAGATATCTACCCAACTTATTAAGGAAAGAACTGGAAACTCAAACTGTAATAAATCTGATGTAAAATCTGCAAACTGGAATTTTGTATCAGCAAGCTATAAACTCACAAAAATACTCATAACTTCACCAAATTACCTCTGAATTGGCTGAAATCTTTTGCAAATGTTCTCTAAGAATATGGCGCCCAAGAACACATCATGAAACTGCATCAAATCATCCCTTTTAATTTGACACGAATCCCAAGGCCATTAATGAAAGGTACAGCCCTCCTTGAGGGGCGATTTTGACATAGAAAATCAGAAACTCCAAAGTAAAATCTGCAAACTTCTAAGAGGGGTCGCCCAAGGCATAGAAATCATATGATCAAATACCCATCATCAAATAAAAATCACCATAAGAGCTGCAAGTGAAATCGACTTTCAGCCATGTCTGTATCAGCAACTCCAAAACTGGAAATATCATCAAAAACTTCAATTGTGAGGCTCAATCTGCTAGTCTGGATGAGAAGCAGCAATAAAAACCAACTAGGTGTTGTATTTCAAACATGAAATTGGATTGAAACTAGGAGGTAAGCATCCTTCGAAGTAGAAACCAAGTTGTCATTTCGACAGCATAACATCAGCATAAGTTCATGGATACCAAATGCTGGAGCAAAGCTTCACTTTTATAGAAAAGGAGAAAACTCTTCAAATTCCATTCAAGGGATGCCAAAAGCCATAATAGAAACTTTTCAAATTTCAATAATTATTAATTCTCCTCAAAGGTGGCATCCCACTTCAAGGCAACATAAGCTTTATTAAATATTCATTTTTCTCCTTAATGAAGTCGACCCCCTCAAGACCACCTTTTAAACACAACTTGAAGTTATATCACTAGGCCAAGGGGACAACTGAAAAATATAACATTATTGCCTTGAAAAGAATTACTTCACCATCAACTGCTTTTGAAAGCCAAAACTCAAACTCAGGCAACTACTCCAACTGAGAAAAGAAGAACTGAAGAACTGACAACTGCATATTGCCATAAATAGTATTTACTATAAATAGTAAACACCTAGAAATGCCTCAAAACCTCCAAGCAAGGAAACCCTAAATTTACCTCAACGAGCCTACGGATCTCCAGAATAGGCTGATGAGCTACTGAGCTGATTACTAATAAGAAGGGGACATTACAACCTAGATTTACCCAAGTTTCTTTGGGCAAAGGCATGCAGTTGATTTGTTTACATTCTAAATAAATGTTCTCATTACAACCTAGATTTACCCATGTTTCTTTGGGCAAAGGCATGCAGTTGATTTGTTTACATTCTAAATAAATGTTCTCACAAGGAGTTGAATGAAAGACTACGAGAAACTTGATGTTTCTCATTTTCAGGTGTTTGGGAGTCCTATCTACATTCATGTACCAAAGGAGAAAAGGATGAAGCTTGAACCCTCTAGCTTGAAGGGTGTGTTTATGGGGTATAGTGAGTTCTCCGAGGCCTAAAAGGTCTATGTTTCATCACAGCAAAAGATAGTAGTGAGGCAAGACATGAAGTTTGATGAGGATGCTTGGTCCTCTAAATCTTAGGAGCCTCCTATGGAGGTTGACAAGGGTGAATAAATTGTTGTCCCAAGTGCTAATCAACAAAGATATCCTAGTACCAACTACAGTTCAGCCAAGTTCTAGTGCAGCAGTAGATCCCTCATTAACTTCTAGCATAACCAAGAAGTCTACATGGCTTACTCGGATGTTACAAGCGGCACAAGAACAAGTAGAAGCACCAATGACTTCTTTCCAAGTGAGTCATCCACCTAAGAATTTTCAAAGTAATGTTGCTTTGTTTTCTTCTATCATTGATGCCAAGCCTTCCAATTTTGAGGTGGCAAATTCAAAGAAGGCAAGGCGAGATGCAATGGCAGAGGGATATAACTCCATTATACAAAACGATGTTTGAAAGATTGTGCCAAGACCTGTGTTATCAGGTCCTCCTATTTTCACCCAGGTTTGAAAGCATTAGGGAAACTTCTTCTCATATGATATTCACATTTGGCAAAAAGTTAATAATGGACTTCAAACTGGTGCAGTAGTACATAAATTATATGTAACAGGGAAATCACTAAGATCAGCAATAGGAATATGCCTAACCAAAACTCTGTTGTATGAAGTCTGAAACATCCTTCAATCAGCAGCTACAACAATGTTATGTAACCCACAACCAGTAAACTCCTACTGGAAAAATGTTACTTATCTATCTATCACCACTTGTAAATAGGGGCAGCAAGTAAACCTATACTGAAACTGTATATTTTTCACATGATAAGACTGATTGACATTTATTTTCGTTTTTGCAAATTATGAATGAGTTATTTCAATATTCTATTTCTTGGCAATTATGAGTATCACTGTTCTTATAATTTATTATTTAGAACATATATATATATATATATATATATATATATATATATATATATATATATATATATATATATATGAGGTATTTACATATTCTATTTATTGGCAATTATGAGTATCACTGTTCTTATAATTTATTATTTTGAACATATATATATATATATATATTCCTGTACCCATACCCAAGGAAAAAATAAATTGCCGTACTGCCATACCAGGTTCTGGTACCCATACCCCCATCCATACCCGAACCAGTCACTTAGGTCAAGACCAAATAGGAAATCAATAATTGATTCCAAGTGGTTGTACAAGGTCGCAACAGATGGGAGCATAGAGAAATACAAGGCTAGACTCATTGCACGAGGATTCTCTCAAAGAGAGAGAGTTGACTATGATAAGAACTTTGATCTAATTGCAAGATCCATTTTTGTCACAGTAATTATGTCTCTTGCATCTTTTTTCGGTTGGTCCTAATATCAAATTGATGTAAAGACAACTTTGTTGTATGGTAAAATAGAAGATATCAATCAGCCTAGGGAGTTTGAGGTTCATGGACAAGAGACCCATGTATGGAGGTTGAAGAAGGCCCTGTATGGGCTGAAGCAAACACCACATGCTTGGTTCTCACAGATTTATGAGTACTTGTTGAAGTTGAGCTTCACCAAAACTGCTGCAAATCCTAATATTTACTATCTATTTGATAAATTTGATCTTTTAGTTTAGTCTTGTATGTCAATATCCAATCCTTATAGGTAGCAGTAAGAAGCTCATAGCATAGCGCAAGGGGGAGTTGGCCTTCGAGTTTGGTATGAAGGATGTCAACCTTATGCATTATTTTATGGGTTTTGAGGTGTGGTAGGGTACAAGAGAAGTCTTCCTAGGTCAAGGGAAGTACAAAGTAGAAATTCTAAAAATAATTGAGAAGATGGATTGTAAGCCCCTTGCTACTCCAATGCTTCCAAATCTGAAGTTGATTGTAGGTTCAAAATTAGATTTGGTGTATTCTTTGAGTACAGGTAGTTGATAGGTTCCCTCATATATTTGGTGAGTATTCAATTGAATATTTGCTTGGTAATGAATACATTGAGCCAATTCATGGTTGAGTTAAGGCAAATTCACTAGACTACTGCAAAGCATGTGCTCCAACATTTGAAGGGCACAATTCATTATAGGGTTAAGATATGTTGGAGATGGAGAGATAATGTTGCATGGCTTTGTGAATTCAAATTGGGCAGGTGACGCTGGTGCAAGGAAAAGCATTTCAAGTTTTTGTTTCAGCTTCAGATCTGACATAATATCCTAGTTTAGCAGGAATATGCGATAGTAGCATTGAATTCAACCACTAGCAAAATACATAGAAGCCTCTTTTGCTATTTGTGAGGTTATTTGTGATAGCTGTTGGTACCCCTACAAAACTCAAATTTCATACTCCTTGTGTCATTTTATTGTCAATCGACTGTCAAATTGCCCATCCATTAAAACTTGTGATCTTCTAGTTAATCTACAAAGCCATCTTGTCTTTGGTCCTTTCAACATACAATTTTTGCAGGGAAAAGATGGTCACCTCAATCTTGATAAAGACTAAGCAATGATAAGATATCAGCCGGCATCAAATAGGGCAGAAGTCTAAGCGTATTTCAAACATCATTCATGAAGAGATAAAATCAGAGGATAAGCAAGTTTTGGAGATGCACTTTTGATGGCAACAGGCCTGCAGATTTCTGCCCTGGCAGGATGCAAGGGCATTTTACCATAAATCCAGTGCTAGCATAGAAGCAGAGTAGTCAAGTAGTTGGGCACACTTTTGGATGCAATAAAAACTCCACTCGGAGTCATTCATAAACCAAGAACAATTCCACATAAAACTTGAAAATGTGGCAATACTTTAAGTGACCTCCACCATCTTCCTGCAGTTTGAAAGCAATCATGAGAGAGTGCACTTTAAGTATGGCATAACCCTCACAAATCCACGCCAATCATGAGAAAAATGGGACATAAACCTTGGTGAATTCTACCAGCACATGAAAGAGAAGTAAATTCCGAAAGAAGGCACACATTTAAGTGGTTCAAACCATGGAAAATTCCACCCAAGAAAAGGATTAAGTAGCTTTTGGCACATGCTCAGGAAGAAATTGTCAATCTTCAAAGGTGTAATGCACTTTTTGTATGGTTCAGCCATTTTTGAACTGTGCTCAAGACAGTTAAAAAGTGGCAGAAGTTTGAATGATCCGTACCTGGCATAAATGAAAAATCAGACCAAAGGGATCCATACTTTTTTGTGGCATAAACCAGCAAAAGTTCGCTAAACATCATGAAAAACATGGCAAAGTTATTAGTAAGCTCCGCCAAGGTTTTAAGAGCAGAATTCAGGTGCATTTTTGACATGGCATAACCAACCAAATCATCCACTAGTGCATATTCTGAGTAGCTGAACCAATAGTGAAACACTTCGGCATTGAAAAGTCATCAAAAGGTCATAAAGCAGGGCATACTTTAGAGGATTACTCTACAAGCCACTCAGCCGCCTTCATCTGCAGAGGTAATGGCTATGTAACTTGCAAGCTAGGGACGTGTACGTGTAAATGATACTCCACACCAGCATGATATTTTTATGGAATAGAAGATTTTAATTTTGCATACTTTGCAATCATTCATGACCAAAATGATCTTTTACAAGCAGACCAGCACAAGTATTATTGCTATTTTGGAATCTAAATATTACCAATGCTCAATAACTGAGTCATTATGTCCTTACCAGAATCTTGACAATAGTTCCTTGATCTACTATCTAACAAGAAAATCCGAATCTGCTAGCTGCTATAAACTTTGTATGTAATACAATTATATTTATCAGTAAATCATTGGAGAGTACGAAACAGTGCATCACTGATCACACTTCATCCGCCTTGGATTCATTTCTCTTGCACATTAAAGACAGGACCAGATGCCAGAAGCTTTGCTGGGTCCCAATCACCGTTGACAGCTCCAGCTTGCTTGATAGTCCCTCCAGCTGAGCTAAGATGTGCCTCGAACAAGGACACTAGATGGGAATGCTGGCTAGAAAATAATGAATGAGATTACATCCACAAGGAATGCAAATTTGTGGATCATAAATATCCACGTAATGGAAAAGATTTAAAAATACAACTTGCAGCAATCATCCCAGATAAGGAAACATAAGAGATTATCTGCATTAATCTTGCCAAGATTAAAAAAACAAAAATATAAGAAAACATTCTTATTGAAATGGATGAACGAAGAGAACCGTGTCCCACTAGAGCTTGTTACGGCAAATTGAATTCCTTTCTCTAAATTAACTAATCAGTACCAGGCTGAAAGGCTCTCAGATTTCAAGCATCTTCATTAATTTTCAACAAACGTCAGTTGCTCAAGGTAAACCTTTGCAGGTTAAAGCTTTAAATGCTTTACAAATCCACTTCGTTGAATTTTTTAGCTTAAGTGATATATTGTAAAACCAAACCATGGTCAAATCTAACATTAACTAGTCATTGAGTACTTCTTGTGTATAAGGTTCAAATGTAAGAGGTATAAAATTTGATTACTGTATAGTAGGTAAAGTGAAAAAGGACCCTTCTTCTCACAACAGAAGACTCATGTGTATGGTGGCTTGGCTGTGACCTTAAAAACCACCTTTACCTTTTATAGCCATTTACAGTGGAGCATTCGCTTGGGTACTTGCGATGGAATTGACCTAAGAACAACGCATTAAACAATCTTAATGCAATCCTTCCACACTTTCAAAAACGTGAAGAATCGCCTATATGGCCTTAAAACAGAAAACGTACTACAGCCATACTTGGTCTATGCTAATTACAAAAAGAGAAAAAGGGCAATAGAATTGACCTTTGGCCATATAAACTATCCACAACCTCAGAAAGCTCCTCATCACTAGCCAATTCAAGCACTGCTCGAAGCTCTCGGTCAAAAGCAGGTGTCACTGCAGATACCCACAGAGTATCAAACAGCTTACAGACCAAAAACACAGTATACTAATATTGCCCCATATGTTAAAAAAATAAGCTACTGCAACATACCTGTACTTAGTTTTGCAGCTTCTAGCTGCGTAAGTTTCCGAACCCTTGAAGTATGCCTATGGACCTGAACCGTGCAGGGGTTCCCATAAATTGAAGATGATAGCCCACACAAGTTTGCAGCCTGATTAATGAAATTTAATAGCTATGTTAGAAGCCACTTACTGTACTTAAGATTAGAAAATTAATGGAAGTAGAGAAATACCCAAATGGTAACCTTATCTCTGCATGGATGATCTATCCGGTGAAATTTAGGAAGCAGAGCACGGGGGAGGGAGATGGCCAAATCGATCATTGCAGTGCTGCGTTAGTGTATCACCCGCAATGCCAATAGCAGTGCTGGCGAGCAAATTTCTAGACCAAAACATTTAAATCATATCGACTCTAAGAAATTTTAAGACACAAAAAATAGGCCATTGTTTTCAGTGTGCATAGAGATGACAGGTGCTTGCTTGCCACTTTTCTTCCTAGTTTACAGTCATTTTTGTTGCTTTCGTAATAACCACGACAAGAATTTGCTATACTTGTTTTGCGCACAATAGTAATTTGTATAATTGCTTGGCGCACAAATTATCTTTATTTTATTATAGATTGGAAACTAATTTTTGTCATTTTCATGTATTTTTTTTTTACTTTAATTTGTACTTTTATCTTTTATTTACATCTAGATCATTATAAAATGTCATAATTTATTTATTAAATAAAAAATAAATTAGATGATTATATAATGACATTACATAATAGTAACAAGTGTCGAGCAGTGGTTAGTACTTGTCTCTATAGTATTGTAATTATTGTTTTCTAGATTTGGAAAAAGATAAATGTAAATTTTACTAATATGAATAAAAATAAATGTAAGTTTTGTTAATTATTGTGTTTCAGTATTATTAATTAGATTAGAAACTAATTTTGTCATTTCAATGCATTTCTTTTTACTTTAATTTGTATTTTTATCCTTTATTCACATCTAGATCGTCATAATTTATTTAGATTAGTCATAATTTAGATTAGAAACTAATTTTGTCATTTTGATGCATTGCTTTTTACTTTAATTTGTACTTTTATCCTTTATTCACATCTAAATCATTATAAAATGTCATAATTTGTTTATTAAATAAATAAATAAATAAACTAGATGATTATATAATGACACTACATAATAGTAACAAGTGTCATGTAGCAGTTAGTGAAAGGAAAGTAGAGGTGCATAAACACTTTCCTAATGCTAATTTTAAGAAGAGAATGCAGACATATGGTTCAATTTCGAATTACAGTTCATTAAAGATGCACATTAAAGGAATAAAAGAGCAAAACAATTTTTTCACAACCACAGAATGGACACCAGATTTAACGTGGGAAAACCCTTTTGGGAGAAAAACCCACCACACCAAGCAAAAACGCTTTGTATTACAGTGAAAAAAGTCCACATACAGAATTACAGTTTGTTGCTCTCAGATGTCAATTCACCACATACAATTCGAGCAGCATAAATATTTTGATCAATCTCGTTCTCACTCATCAGAATCTCAACTCAACTCTCAAGCACTATTATAATGCATTACACATTAGAGCATTTTCCTTCCTGAGAGAATTGCAATCAATCTACATCGCCAAACCCATATGGGAAACATACCAATTTGGTTCCCATTCATAACAACAAACCAACCGACACACAGCAGTTACCAAATTGGGCCATGTCGAAGAGACAAACTCCAATCTCTCGCTGATCTGCTAGAGTCACACCGATATGTGCTTCTCACAGTACACTGTCAACCAAGTCCATCACCATGTCGATGAGAGATTTCAACTTCTCCCATCAATACACACATGTCTCATCAATGTCCACTTTACCGCTCAAGAGGTTCGCCAACTTGTCAAAGAGACATTTCCCAAAGTCACGACGAACAATCAAAGTCACATCGACAAGAACGTTTAGGACTTCTATTGGCATGTCGAAGAGACATTTCACAATGTCTCAACAATGCATCCAGGTCTCTCCAATACGAAGCCTCATCAGGGTGTCGAGGAGACATTGTCCAATGTCTCAGCGACGATGCAACCTCCTACCGACAAAGTACTCCATCAGAGTTTCAGAGTTTCAAAGAGACATCTTAGAAACTCCTGTCAAAATGAGCTACCCTCGCCAACAATGTAAACACAACGCCACAGCAAAGGATATCGGTTTGTCAAGGAGACAAAGAGCGAAGTATCACCGACAAAGCACAGTCTGACTGACAAAAAGAGGGAAGAACACAATGCTGCCAATGTTAGGCCAATAAGTTGAGACACTTTTTCCAATAGTTAGTACATGTCTTTATAGTATTGTAATTTTTGTTTTCTATATTTGGAAAAAGATGAAATATGCCCCTTAAAATTTTCTTGATTTTCAATAACAAATACAATGTAACCAAGCACCGATTAAGGTTAGTTTAACCCAAAACGTTGCATGAAAGAACTCTAACCAAGAATGCGCCCTAAAACCACTTAAGGAGGAGGGGCGGGCATATGGTCAGAGGATCCCTAGGATCTATTGAATCAAAGATTACAAAGATTACAACTGAAAGAGAGAGACTAAACTCAACACCAAGAATGTGCACTCAAGATCCTTTAACGGGCGAGGTGCTAACATATGGTGGAGTGCTAATTGCTGAATTGAAAGTACTTAGGCAGATAACCAACCATAAGAGAATTTCCACACTACCACCAAATAGTGGGGGGAAAAGACTACAATTAAAACACTTCGTCTGCTATGATAGGCATCCACTTAAGAGTGGGGGATTCACCACTTGACAGTGGGTATAAGAAGAGAATTAGTAAGTTCTTTTTTCCACACTGGCGGTAAACCATCCAGGGGTTACAATGTGATAATTAAACACAAATAAGCAACAACTAAATAGACTAAAACAATACTACTATTATCAACTTTACAAAATGAGAAAGAGTTGCAAATTACATGAGGATTACAATAGTTTTGAAGCACAAAGAAGTTGGATGATCCCACATTAGATAACTATCCAACTTATTGAAGAAAGAACTGAAAACTCAAACTGAAGCAAGTCTGATATCAAAATCTGCAAACTGAAAATGAATTACCAACAAATTGTAACACATCAATTTGTTCATAACTTCATCCTATCTTCACCAATTGACATGGAATCAATTGCAGCAGCTTCTAGGAGTAAAGGCGCCCCTGTTCAAACACAGAAGCTGCACCAAAGCCTCCATATTTATTAATGCATGCATCCCAATATCATTTTGGAAATGTACGGCCTTCAAGAGGGCGATTTTCTCTTTAAAAATCATAAACACATTAATAAAATCTGAAACCTCTTGGAGAGGGTTGCCCAAGGCTTAGAATCATATAGATAAAATACCCATATGGGAATAGAATTTACCCAAGGAGCTACAATCAAAAACATCCTTCAGCAATGACTAAACTAGCAAGCTCCAAACTTAAAATAACATCAGAATTCTTCTATAATGAAGCTCAATGTGCACTTTTGGATGAAGCACACTCTCAATCCACCATCTAGGGAACCATAGTTTCAGGCCCGAAGAATGGAGACAAATTGCTAAGCTTTCCCTTAGCCAGATTCTGGATTTCAAACCAGCAGCATAACTTTACAATATTTCCAAAGATAATCAGCTCATCAAACAGCAACAATATATAAGTTTCAATTGGAAAATGAAGCAACAAGAGACTCTTCAAATTCCAAAAACTTGAATCACTTCAACTTCCAAAAGGGACGACACTTTAAGCATTTCACTTTTTGAAATAATAAAATATTAATCAACCTCTTTTAGGCGTCCAACTTTACTTTGCAACAATAAAGCATTTAATAATTCATTAAATGCACCATTGACCCCTTAATGACCCCCTTTTAAAAACAACATGAAGTGATCATTCCTAGGCGTGGGGGTACAATTGAGAAACATAAAAATGACTAAGTATAAAACTTAATCCATGGAGACAACCAAAGCCAAACTGAAACTGAAGGATAGCAAGATGACTTGAGCTGAATTGTTGATGATGCTACTGCCTAAATTAGACTTACTAAAAATAGCCCACTACTATAAATAGTAAGTTCACATCAAAACAACAGAAAGCCAAATTGAACACTCAACTACAAAGGATTGAATTGCTGCTAGATAGATACTGCCAAAAGATAGACTTGCTAAAAATAGCAAACTGTATTTACATACAAAACACAACACAAAGACTCGAAAGGACTTAAAAAATAAAATAAAATAAAATAAAAAGTATTTACATACCAACGCCGACTCCTTTACTGCGTAAAGTGCTTGAGATGTTGCCCACTGTGAGGAAGGGCAAATGGCGTTCCATCTCCGTATGCTAATAAGAAACTGTTTTCACCATGCAACTGATGTATTTGGAAAGGTCCAGTCCATAGCGAATCAAATTTCCCGTGCATACCTTTTGGCTCTCTCCTTTTGTCCCATAGGAGGACGAGGTCACCAACTTGAAATTCTCGAGACTTGGCTTTCTTGTCGAACAACTTCTTCACTTGATCCTGGTGTTCCGCAATGCGGTCAGCTACCTGAACTCGATTCTCTTCCAATTCGGAGAGATACATGATGCGCTTGTCGACAGAATTGTCAAACGTCTCATCCTCAATGGCCTTAGCCAACTTGAGGGCTGGTAGTTCCAAAGTTATAGGGATCTCGGCATTCAAACCATACAAAAGCTGAAAAGGAGACATGCCGATTGCTCGCTTTGGAGTTATTCTGTCTGCCCACAAAGCGTCAAACAAAGCCTTGTGCCACAAACGTTGATTCTCGTCCACCAACTTGCGGATTATAGTTACCAGATTCTTGTTACTAGATTCCGCTTGACCATTACCCTGCGGATAATAGTCGGAAGAGTGCGACAAAGTGATACCATGCTCGAAACAAAACTCCGTGATCTCATTTGACGAGAAAGCAGAAGCGTTGTCCGTAACAATCTTGTTCGGCACACCGAACCTGGAAATAATATTCTCTTTTAAGAAATTGCACACTACTTCTGAAGTAGCACGCTTGGTAGGTATTGCTTCCACCCATTTGGTGAAATAGTCTGTAGCCGTCAAAACATAGACGTGTCCAGCACTTGACGATGGATTCACTGCACCTATGAAATCAATGCCCCATTGTTGGAAAGGTTCATCAATCACGACAGGTTTTAACGGCAAAGATGCCAATTTTGGACGGCCAACAAATTGTTGGCACAATTCACACTTACGCACCCAAGAGTACGTGTCCTGAAAGAGTGTAGGCCAGTAATACTTTGCTCTCAGGATTTTGTGAGCGGTTACTGGCGCTGAAAAATGCCCACCACATGCCAAATCATGGTAAGATTTCAGCAACTTTTGCTGTTGCTCTTTATCAACACACCTGAGAAATGTTCCATCCATTGCACGCTTATACAAGCCGCTATCCCACAAGACGAAATTAGCTGACTTTAGCTTGACGGTCCTTTTTTCTTTCGGAGTTAGGTGATTAGGACATTCTCCGTATGTTAGGAAGTGAGCTATGTTGGAAAACCATTCATCAGTGGTGCTAACGAATAGTACCATCGGAAGTGTACTAGGATCAACCTCTTCATCTGAGACCTCCTCATCTTCCGGAATCTCTTCGCCTGGATTGTTTTCTGCAATGAGCTGACAAAGGCCACGTCCACGTATCAGCTTAGTAGGATTTATCTCTAGATCATATTCCTGAATCTTAGCAATCCAGTTTCCTCTTTTCGTTCCAAATTCCTGTTGTGTGAGGATAGACTTGACAGTCGAATCTGGAACGAGGACTTTGACATGACTGCCCAGAATGTAGAACCGAAAATGCTTGACGGCTTTCACCACTGCGAAAGCGTGTTTTTCCATCTGAGAATATTTCAACTCGTAATTCTTTAGAGGACAACTCATGAATGCAATGGGGGATTCAAGACCCTCATCATTTTCCTGCACCAAGATTGCTGATAGCGTATGCTCGGAAGCATAACTGTACATCACGAACTCCTTGGTGTAATTAGGACAAACCAATACGGGCGCATGAGCGATGGCCTCCTTGATGTCATCGAACGCTGCTTTTCCTTCTGCCGTCCAATGAAACGTGGCATTACCCTTCATCATGTTCACAATGTGACGAGTCTTTTCAGCAAAGTCTGGAAGAAATCTTCTCAAGAAGTTCACCTTGCCGAAAAAGGAATGAACGGCTTTCTTGCTTGATGGAAAAACGAGTGACTTGATTCCATTGACTCTTTCTGAGTCAATCTTAATTCCTTCAGCAGATACTACGTGACCAAGAAGTTTACCTTCTGTCACCCCAAAAGTTGACTTTTTGGGATTGAGGGAAATGCCGTGCTGGCGGCACCTCTCCAGAGTTTGTCTCAAATGATAGAAATGCTCATGGCGTTGTTTGGAGAACACTGTAAGATCGTCAAGATACACCACAATGAACTTACCCATTATGTCACGGAAAGCAAGATCCATGGCACGTTGGAATGTAGCGCCGGCATTGATCAAACCAAACGGCATCCTACGATACGCAAAGGTTCCCCAAGGCGTTGTGAAAGCGGTTTTGTGTTGATCGCTTGAATTCACTTCAATTTGATTGTAACCGGAAAATCCGTCTAGCATGGAGAGCATCTCGGATCCAGTTACGTTTTGTAGAACTTGATCCATCACTGGAAGTGGGTAATTGTCTTTGAGAGACAATTGATTTAGATTTCTGAAATCTACACAAATGCGGATTTCACCATTCTTCTTACGAACAGGGACGATATTGGCTATCCATGTTGAATGATGGATAGGGAAAATTATCCGCGCATTCACATCTTTTGAACTTCAGCTAAAATTCGTTCCAAAAATCTTGGGATTGTACTGCCTCTGCTTTTGTTTGTAAGGTAAAGCACCAACCTTGAGAGGAATGTCATGTTGCACTTCCTTGGGCCGAAATGACTTTAGATCGTCATACGAATACGCCAAGACGTCGATGTATTCCTGCAGTAGTTGAGCAAACTGTCTTCTTTCTTCGGTCGTGCAACATTTGCCAATGTTGACCATCTTAGGATCGGCCTCAGTTCCCAAATTTATCTGTTCAAACTCATTAGATGAGTCAGAATCTGAGAGTTGTTTCTTGACGTGGCGATCATGTTTGTCAAAAAGTTTCTCCAAGGATACCAATCCTTTAGGGATCTTATTCCCTTTGAGTTGGAGATATTCCTCACCCGTGATAGGATCTAGATCGGTCACGGATTCTCGAAGTGGAGAATCACTGCCTTCAAAGTACAATTCATCGAAATTCTCAGCTTTCTCAAGGAAGGCGATAATTTGATGGTCGTCGTTGAAAATCTGCCAGTTTTCTGAATTGTCAGGTACACTTGGGCGGAAAACCAACTCTATGGTGTAGGTAGAACCTTGAAAGTCTTTGTGTGGTACCAAGAGCGTGGCGGAGATCGCAAGAGAATCAGCTCTAGTATTGTATTCTCTGGGAACAACAGAGATATCGAAAGCCTCGAATTCCTCAATGGAATCCCATACTAGATTGCGGTAATGCCTGAGTCTTTCATTCTTTGTTTGATAGAGATTTCTCACTTGACATACTATCAACTCGGCATCACCTTGCGCATGAAGGTTTTTTATACCCTTCTTAAATGCAACTTGCATTCCCAGTAACAGGGCTTCATACTCGGCGGTGTTATTGGTGTTATCAAACTGCAGCTTGAAGGAGAAAGGGAAAAACTTTCCTGATGGCGAAATGAAAACCATTCCTACTCTGGAACCGGTCGAAGAGCAGCTACCATCGAACTCGAGCAGCCAGACACCGTTGGAATCACCAATTGGAACAGTGTCAAAATCAAGACTTCATCCTCTGATGAAGATTCATGGTCGGAGATGGACAAATCTCTTGATGACGTTTCATCTGAAGTTGACGAAGTATCATCCTTTTCTAGCTCATTTTGAGTTGAGGATTCTCCTACTTCATCTGTTTGTAGGTAGTAAGTTCCCACGCCTGATGATTCGAACAAAATCTGAGCTCTGGGATCATTGGACTCAATAACTGAAAACTTTGATTCCTTTTCGGGAATCAGCTTTTGCATCACACCTTTTACTGGTATTCTTGCTTCAGACATATCCATACTTAGCTCTCCTCCAACATCCTTGCAGAAATTACGTCCGAGGAGTATACCGTAGGAAGCTGGTACATCGGCCACGAGGACCGTCATTTTTATCTTCTTCTCTGGGTATGCGGCGAATGCATATTGGGCATCCTTGATCTGACCGATCAATGGCACTTGCTTATTTTCCATGGAAAAGCAACGGCTGAAGGTTTTGGTCATCTCAAGGCCTAACGCAGTAGCTACCTTGGCGGGCATCACATTGTCAGACGCACCAGAGTCTATGACACAGTTACTCAGCTTGAAACCATTTACAAGTAGTGAGATGAAAAATGGATCAATGCGTCCAGAAGCAGTTGGAGGATTAGATACGAGGTTACTCTGTGACACTTTGGGTTTAGGATTAACTGGGACGTCAGGAGGAATATCCTGACTTGGGGAGATCTTTTTATCATTTACGAACTTGACAAGCCTGTCAAATTGGTCGGGGTTGGCTTTGAGGTATTCAGCCTCGGACATTTGAACCTTGGTTTTCTTGGCATGGTCAATGATGTCGAAAGCCTGGAAAGAACTTTGTAGGTTGGAAGCCGTAACTTCACTGATTGGTTTCACAAAAGGCACATTGGTCTTTGGAACGGGAGGATTAGCTTTAGGAACAATGGGAGTTGACGAAGAAGAACGGGGTGCACTTACTTGCGGATTTGCTGCTTTCTTAGGTTGCCAAGGGAGAGGAGATCCTCTTTTGGCAATCGTTATGGGCGGCTTCTCCTTTTCTAGGACAGCAGCAGCAGCTTGAGCTTTGTCAAGTTCACTTTGTTGATGCCGCGTAAAAATAGCATAAGCGTCAGTCACCAAATCATCTTCTTCTTCTTCTTCTTCCATCATTTGCAAATAGTTGATCTTGGAGTCGCTAGCCGATCCAATTTCTTCTTCTTGGAAGAGATCGGCATTTTCTTCTTCAGGATATTCGGGCTGAGCATAATCATCTTGTTCAGTCTCATAGTACCCAGCGGCATTGTTAGCAGGCGGGGCTTCAAGAGCAAGTCGTCCTGGAGGTGCTGGGAGACGATTCTGATTTTTGTTGCCAGCATAGTTAGGAAAAGTCCTCCTAGGGACGTCTTTGTAGTTGTTACCATTGTTATTGTTCGACACCTGCTTCTTAAGAGAGAGAACTTCATTTGCCAACCTTTGGACCATGGGATCTGTGAAATTTGAGCTGGCAGTGGGAGCATTGGCGTTGGATGCTGAAGATCCTGAGGCTTGCATCCTTTTATTTCTGTTAGTTCCCATCCTGATTTCTCCAGCAAGGATCATGTCGTCCTCTAGACTGGTAGCCAATTGCTGGGCTGCTGCAACATTAGCAATATTTTCCCTACGCAAGTAGAAACTTACCTTGGGTAATTGGGTGTTAATGAAGAAGCATTTCAGGTTGTGATCCGTTGGTCTTGCATCATTGGGGATCCGTGTCACCAACTTATTGAATTTTGCCACAAACTCGCGCATAGGCTCGTGAGCTTCTTTACGCATGGTGGTGAGTTGCGCCAATAAAGCATGTGAATCTTCGGCAGGCTTAAACCTTTCTTCAAATTTAGTGCGAAGAGTAGCCCAATTGGTGACGGAAGCATTGGGAAGAGTAAAGAACCATTCGGCTGCAATCCCTTGAAGGGATTCAATGAATAGTCTGACAGAAACGTCTTCGTGCTCAATGCCGAGAACACCGCATACTATGTAAAATGCGGATATGTGCTCATCGGGGTGTTGTTTGCCATCACCTTGAAATTTTGGAAGATGCTTCCTGGATACACGGGGGAGTTCGTGTAAAGGTGGAGTCAAACGGAGGGGACCA